>OZ017741.1:100094352-100694352 GCA_963969285.1 Odontomyia ornata | reverse complement strand
TAATGAAAACTTCAGTATTTAATGTTGTTGATACTATTTATACTGAGATCACAAACTGAACACTTTTTGTTACACCTCACAACAAAACCCGTACTTATAAATGACGATGGTCTTCTCAAAATTAAAACAATAGGAAAGTCATTTAATTGAAATGCTAATTGAACTTTTGGGTCAATCAATTCCTTTTTAAAAGTTGAAATTTTATTTGCAATGAATTTGGTCAACCTTGAATTTTATTGTTTGTCATGATTTTATGGTATTTTCAGTTCTTTTCATTATCATACCATTACATATTTTCATTAATATTGTTAAAATTTGTTTGGAAATTTATATCATAACACTGTCAAAGTGATGTCAAACTTACTTACGGCAATATAATTCATTGAATTTGTTACACTACATCCTCGCCGAGCGCCCGCTGGTGATGCGTGACAACTAAATTATCACCGAATAAAAATATAAACAAACTAATTCTGCCTAAATTGACCACTATTTCCTTTTTTTACGTCTTCTGTTCGAGTCAGATTATTAAATACTACGCGCTGGTTGCGCCACATCAATTTTTTTGTCATAAAACTTAGGTGATGATGAAAGCATTGAAATGTTAATTGATCACCGGCTATCTGCGCCAGCTCATGCAGCCATTATTCCTAAACATTAGATTGATTAATATGCTTGAAAGCTTCTATTTCGATAGGCTCGCAAGTTTTCTCCAACGGAGCTTGACCATGCACGATCGAACGGAGGCGCCACAGTTCCCTCAGTTTTGAAGCATATCCACTAATGATTTGTAACCGAAATCGTCAGAATCACATCGTAGAGGAGTTCAGACTGTTTTAAAACTACACAACCATAGCTTGCAGTGATTGCTCAGTGTTGTGGGCAGCCACAATTAGAATCTATTCCATCCGCATACGGGTAAATCAGCTCCGTGGCTGTTAAAAGTTCAATTGAATCTTTAGCGGCAAACTGTGCCTCACACCAAATCACTTTGACAAAACGAAGCCACTATAATCATAAGAGTAAAACACAAGTTGACATCAATGTATCTCTTTTAGGGACCTGTTTATTTCTGAGAGGGTGGAATATTTTCCGAAATTTGCAGCGAAGCAACCATTATTTCACTTTTGGCTATGACTCTTTCGCCGTGAATACTAGTTAATTTCATTATCCAAATTCCCACTTCGTTCTGCGAGTTCACTATACTACACAATTTCCATCCATACTATCTTACGATGTTTGTATTTCCGGCACTTTCCGTGCTACTTTCCCTGACAAATGCTATTTTCCACTATCAACAATCTTTTTCGATCTATTTCCAGAGATTTACCAAATATTTCACGAACAAATCACTGAAACAATGACAAAGAATGACGAAATGATGCGCGCTTCTCTTTTCTTTTCTCGTGGTGTCCGCACTATATGGCGATCTCAAGCAGGCTCCCCGTTGTTGTCAGTCATTCCGTGCTCTTTGTGTCGCACCAGGACTCGAACGCTTCTAATTCATTCCGCTGCACACTTGCTTTCGCCAATGCAATACGGGCGTGTGTAGGGGGAAAAGGTGTTGCCATGTCCGCATTTCAATTGCAGATTTGAATTATTAAATTATAAAAAATGTACCCATAGAAAAATTTAAATAATAATATAAAAGGTAAATAATATAACTTATGAAATTCTTCTGTAGCTACATGATTGATATGCTTATTTTATAATTTTCCTGAAAAATTATAAGAGTAGGAACAAGTAAGAAGAAGGTAGTTTCGACGTGTGCACTAATTCTCATGGGGCATCACTCTTATTAGATACATGATGGCGACCACCATGCTTAGAGGTGAGAGAGCTATTTTTAATTTTCCTACTTATGCGAACTCAATATGTTTTTGTAACTACGAATTATGTTCAGGTTAAATTTCTCCTGTAAGTACTTGTCTTTGCTAAACTTTAAATTGATCAATTAGATCAATTTAATGTAAATAAATCTATACGATAATTTTTTGCTCCACAGTAAGCTTTCATTGCTTCGTGCGGATGTTACCAACCAGTATACCCTATGTATACTGGTAAGAACTGGGAGCTCAACTTGATGCGTATCCTATATACAACATCAAGGCTCCCGGGGAAACAATTCACTGTAACACCACTTACCTGCTACTCTGTCCATTTAAGCTAAATCAACAAAAAGACGAGAGTTACATGTTTAAAGAATTTAGTTTTATTTTAATGTTGATATAATTACATTTACACTTACTTAATTATTTTTAACATCTATCCATACTGGGTGAAGCCCTTTTCACTTGACCTGTTGCGCTTCACAGGTGAGCGCCAGCCTGTAGAGGGAACTAAGAAGATGGGTTTGTGGATCGGGGTGGCCACACAGCGTGAAACGCCGAAAGGCCGATGGAGGATCGCGGCTCAAGCCAACACCTCACCCCTTAGCACTTAGTCGTACACTGAACAGCACTAACGTCTTAAACTTCAACCGCGTAATTAATCTACGTACTTTGGATAGCAGCACGCTCCCTTTTGGACTTGAATACCCACTCATCCAAATGCTTTGCCGAAGAACTTTAAATACTGTTTTTTCGTGAGCTTTCAACATAAATTCTCTTTAAAGGTGCCGAACACGTGAGATCTCGTTCCACGAACGTTTTTCCTCCCCGCTTCGTCTCGCTTGCTTGGCTGGTGAATATGCGAAACTGGGGAAATTGAGCGAAAGAGTGTTTTTCGCTTAAGCTTTCGACTTCGGAAGAGTGCTTTCAGTTTAAGCTTGCGGCTTTCCCAAGATCTCTTGAGGTAAAATAGCGAAACTGGGGACATTGAGCGAAAGAGTGTTTATGCCGGAACTTTCGGTTTTCCTTTCCACTTACCTCTCTTCAAAGCACCCCGTTCGTTCACGATGTGAATATCATTGCGGGTTGAACTTTCTCGTTTACTTAACTGCTCGCTTATTTACTTGCGCATGTGTTTCTATGGCTAATTTTCATTGGCAAAGTGCGAGTACATAGGTGTTGTTTGCTCGCTACTATTGCAGTTATGAAGCGGGAATATATCCGAGCATGTTTTATGTGTTCACTCGCAATACGGTAATCGATCTCGTTTTTCAGATAGCGCCGATGGCTTGATTCGAGTAAAAGAATCTCATTATCTTTGTCGAATATATCGGCACTCCAGCAAGTGATATGGTCAATACCTTATGTCCCAGCTGGGATAGGTTCTTTTTTGTGGATAAGGTGTATAATATAATTATATATAATTGATTGGCTTCTCTCGCTCAACATACGTGTTCTTGTTCTTAATGTGCTGGATAACTATGGAAGGCTTTCTGAATACCGCTGCCAGCATAGTTCTTCGATTTGCCTCATCCATTTTCTAATTGTTATATCAATGATTGTTACCTAGATCATGTTTAAACCTGAAGTCTGGAGGCTCTTTTGTTATAAATAAGCCCTGCCAGAAATCCAATTCAAATGGTTTATTCATCTCCATTACTAATTCTACGTCATCCTCGCTAATTCTATGTGTTTCGTCGATAACATGCTTTGCTACTGCTGATTTCACTTGCCTGTAACTGTTTCTGTTCCTCCATACTCATTCAACATCATTATCGTTTCAAAAAAGCTGATTCTACTTTGACCTTCGTCTTCAGAAGTGGAAGGGATTTGCGCGTATCTTATTGGATGAGGTTTGATGTTTTTTCTTATCGAATATTCATTGGCTAGCCTTCATTGCCCTGATCAAGTACTTTGCTGTCACTACTCTCACTAAAGACCTGTTTAAAGTGATAACTGTTTGGATAGTACAGGGTCTGAATAATAAGTAACCGGACTGACCTCAGGAAATTTTTTATTGGCAAATATGTACAATTTTTCTTTAGAAATCTTCAAAGTAGTCCCCATTGGAGTCGATAACACGTTAATACCGGATTTTCCAATCCCCGAACGCTCCCTGTAAGTCGGCAACCTCGATGCTGTCTAGAGCCCTCGTCGTAGCACGTTGAACGTTTTCCAGAGTCCCAAACCGCGTCGCCTTAAGGTGTCTCTTGATCTTGGGGAACAAAAAGAAGTCCGCTGGTGCCATATCCGGGCTGTAAGGAGGCTGTGGCAACGTTGCCCTCGACTGTTTGGCCATCTGCTCGGTGACGAGCAGGCAGGTGTGTGACGGCGCATTGTCGTGATGGAGGATCCACGAATCGGCAATCTCCGGACGGACTCGGCAAACCCAGGCGGTTAGTCGAAGGAGCACCTCTCTGTAGTACTGGCCGTTTACAGTTTGGCCGGGGGGCACAAACTCTTTGTGAACAATGCCTTTCACGTCAAAGAAAGCAATGAGCATCGACTTCACCTTCGATTTGCTCATGCGCGCTTTTTTCGGTCGTGGTGACGCCGGTGTGTGCCGCTTCGTCTCAGGATCGTATTCGAAAACTCACGTCTCGTGTCCTTTAATAACGTGGTTAAAAAACTCTGGTTCGGTTGTTCGATCGTACGCTCCATTTTCACTCCGACGACGTAACTGAACACGCACTCCGCTCTCGCTCGATGCTATCTCTCCAAGCGCTTGGAGGCAACTGCTGCAGATCGGTTCCCTTTACCTAGACCCCCACCACCACTACAGCACCAGATACCGGTTAGCAGACGCTTTTACGGCGCGGGGCAGGCTCAGTCCGGTTACTTATTATGCAGGCCCTGCAAGTATAATTCAACTTTAATATCATAAAAGCCATCATTTTAACCATCCGAGAAAATTACAGGGGTTTTTGTTTATAATGAATACAAAAATAAATTCAAAAAACTTTTTTTTTGAATCTGACTGCTGTTATGACATTAATGCAGAACGTAAATCATCTGGAAGTAAAGATTATAACGTGAAATTTTAAAACCAGTTCTTTTGATTTTAACCCTAGATTTAGGGTTAAAATGCTCATACAGATATCCGAGTCTAACGTCCACAAGTTTAAGAATTTCAATTGGAATACGTAGTATTTCGAGAGTGGCATTGTCTTACTAATTTTCACTATTGCTTGACATTTTTCGAGGGCAATACATTGAGTCTGAGTTAAAAATTTTATAGGAATATTTCATAGCATTATTACTTTGCCCAATAAATTTTGCAATCAAATTTCAATAAGTAGAGAAGTATAGTTTAGAGCGCTAAGCAGGTTGCTATGCCATAACATCCGACAAACCTTACTACAAGGCTATAGAAATTTTAAGAACTAAAATCAAATGCAATTACTACAACCGGAAAAACCTTGCAACCATTAATACGAACTTTTTTTTTCTTTTCAGATTCTTCTTATAAAACATCATGGGGCTCGCACAGTACGTCACAGTCACAGGGTAAGTAAACCCTTAGTTAAAAGATAGAAGATAATTATTAGCTTATTTGAGATTTTATTGTGAACTATTTCACGAAACAGAATCATTTCATTAAATCTATAACAAGGCACCATTTGATTTTGATAAACAAATAGATAAACCTCTCATCTATACTCGTTTTTAGCATTTTTTTGCATTCAAGTAGAATTTTTGTCAAAATCGTATTGAATTTAGTTTAGTTTGCTGAAAAGCATGGCCGCCTTAGACGAGTCAAAATATCATATATTCTTGTATTCTTTAGAAGAGCTGCCACTTGTCCTATTTATAAACAGCCAAAAAATGTTAACGCCATTAGATTTTACTACGTGAAGCGTGAATTCTTTAGGGGCTCGAATTTTTGAAATTCCCCCTTTTTAATTGCCCGGACTACCTGCAGGAAATTTGCCGTATGCTTCCATTTGCTAACTGATTTAAGCTTCCTGATGAAGAAGTCCCAGTCCAGATTGCTCCATCCTTGCAAAATATGTGGTAGCAATCGTTTTCCATTCCTGTGCGAAAAATACAGTTAGGAGACCGTTACTTATAATTTTTGTGCAGGTTAGACTGAACACATCTTTACCCACTCAAAATCTGGGTCAAGAGGAAGTCAGTCTCATCCTACCTATAGTTGAGCTACGGCCTTAAGTAAGGGATGAGGTGCACTGTCGAGCCTCCCATTGTGTTACTCAACAAGTTTTGTTGTCCGACGCTGAGTGAGCGTTGCTTCTCCTTATGAGCAACAGCCTCCCTATAGTGGCCACAAGTTGACTGAGTGCTGACACTCCCGCCACAGCCCTATCAGCCATTGGACCCAGTTGTTCGAAGAATCTCATCGCAAAGTCTTTCAAAAAACCCAAGCACTTCATTGCTAGCTTAGACTCGCCTGCAGGATACAACTCCCCGTAGTATCGCTTTAGCCTTGATTAGAACTTCTTTCAAGATTCGATGCTTGAAGTTTATAGGATTTATGGCCGCAAGATTTAGAATTATCGTACTTATAGAGAATATAGATTACCTCTGCCATGCTTTCTTGGTTTACCACAATTACAATATAGCGAGCTCCAATTAGGCACCTTACAATGTCGTTAAGCATACAGTTGAGAAGAACCAGCCAAACAAGTGCCATGGAGCTGAGCTGAGCAGCTGAGCGTTTTTCGAACGGGATGCGTTGACAACGGTAGATGCCGGCTGATGAGCTCTTGACCGGGGGAGAGAGTTTTAGTGGAATGCTCAGGTTGGTCAGTTGAAGTTATTTAGGGAGCAAGTGTGAACGTTTTGCTCGAGGAGTATACTTTCATCCATGTGCCAAGAATAGAAGACAAGTGAAAAACTACTTCATCTAATTTTTAAATATTTTAATAAACTCAAAATGTTTTTGTATTGAATAGTTTACTTCCTATTCATATTTTGCGTCATTGGTTGAGTAATTATATAGTTTTGGTGTAATGTTTAGTGCAATGTTGATTATCAGAATAGATATTTATTCATTACAATGATACAGAATTAAAAACTAGTGATAGTAATTCCGGTGATTCTCGAATGAATGTTAGTTGTTGATAAGAGTATCACCATGAATGAAGGCGATTGAACAATACTTTTAATAATATTTCGAGATATTTCACCTTCCTATTATTGTGTAAATGCACGTTGGATTGCTTGTGAATGAACTGAAAAAGAAATAGGGTTATCCAATTTATTCTAAAGAAAATACTTAAAATATTCAGATAGAAACAAAATCGTTTATTTAATATAAAGATTGAACTTTGCCATTATACGTGAAATACAACATCATTCAAATGTTTTCCACGGGACCTCTTACAGGCCTCAATCCTTTTGAGGTAATTTTCAATGACTTTTCGGCACATTTCCGGCAATATCTCGGCCATAACTTCACGAATATTGGTTTTCAATTGCTCAAAAGGATTGTTCGCGTAAACACAACCTTTCGCATAGCCCCATAAAAAGAAATCCAAAGGTGTGACATCACTCAATCTCGAAATTACGCGTCCTGGAAATTCCTCTTGCAAAAGTGCTCGATTAGCCTGTGTTGTGTGGCTTGTGGCTCCGTCCTGTTGGAACCACATTTTCTCCAGATCATAACCTTCAATCTCTCTCCAAAAATAATCGGTTAACATCCGTCCAGAGCGGTCAGAATTGACTGTAATGGCTCTTCTTTGATCGTTTTCAAAAAATACGGGCCAATAACACCACCAGACGATAATGCACACCAAACGGTCACTTTTTCTGGATGCAAAGGCCTTTCTGCGATCACTTGAGGATTTCGAGAGCCCCATATGCGGCAATTCTGTTTATTTACGTAACCACTGAGCGAAAAATGAGCCTCATCACTAAAGAAAATTTTGTTCGAAAAATCGTTATCAATGGCTTGTTGTTCAATCATCCAATTTGCATACATTCTTCGTTGTATATGGTCTTGAGGCTTCAGTTCTTGAGTGAGTTGGATTTTGTACGGATGGAGATGCAAATCCAAATGCAAAATCCGCCACAATGAGCCGTAAGACAAGCCCAAATGTTGAGCACGTCGAATCGACAAATTTGGGTCTCCCTCCACACTTTGAGCAACGACAGCGATATTTTCAGCAGAACGAATGTTGCGATGATGCACAGGCCTTGCAATATCAATAACCGATTCAGTCTCTTCAAATTTTCTCACTGTGTTCAAAATTGTTTACTGTGTAGGTCGATTATGTCGACCGTAATCGGCTCGTATATCCCTAAATGTTGAAACAGCAGAATCACCATTTTTATAAAAAAATTTAATAATTTTAACGCATTCTTCGACTATTAAACGATCCATATTTCTAAATGGCAAACGTTCAACTACAAAAAACACGCTTTGGATGACATTTAATTCTGACAGATGTCAAATGGCAAGTTTATACTTTCCTACCACGAAATGGATAACCCTGTATATTCAACTTTATTTCCGCTAAGTCGGAAAACGTGAACGATATCAAAATAATTTTCTAATATACTTTGTTCCCAAAAGTTTGCTTCTGCAAATCTAGTTTCATAATAACTTCACGTGACATAGTTGATTTAGTAGGGTAGAGCCACCCAAACTTGTGCATGTATGAGTCAATCACGGCAAATATGTGGTTATATCTTTTATTCGTCGGTTCTAGAGGTCAAAGATGATCAGCGTGGTATGTGTTTAACGGAACGTCTGGCTTCAGAAGAGGATGAAGATATCCCTCTTGTTTACCTTCCTTTTTGTTAGCAAGAATATTGTAGGCGGTTTTTATTTTATTCTTCTGCTCTTTCTGTCGAAATGTGCCCCTTTAGATGATTTATCTGAATGATAACATTCTGCAAAATGATCGGCAGGACAAGTAATTCAGACTCAATTGCACACTAGAATAGTAATCCTCCTCGCATTCCATAGTTGCCTTGCGGCTTATCTTTCACTGACTCAATGATCATTTGAAGATCGGAATCTTCAGTTTGAGCCTTTTTGATTCTGGCTATTTGGTCATTTTCGATTATGTCCATTACTGGCATTCGGTTCAGTGCATCTGCATGCTCCATACGAGAACCGGCACGATGTTTAATTGTATATTCAAAATCTTCTAAAAGTTCAGCCCATCTCCATGTTTTGGCAGAGATATCATTTTTGTTCATCGTTTAACTGAACGCTACACAATCGATGAGTATATTAAAATTCATTCACTGCAAGTAGATGCGAAATTTCTTAATGCCTTCTATAACGGCTAACACTGTCAGCTCAAAGCTTCTGTAATTCTGTTCGGCACCCTGTGTTTCACGGCTCCAATAATGAACTGGATAAAAGTGGTTGTCATTCAGTGGACGTTGCAATAAAATTGCACCAGGGCCATCTTGACAGGCGTCAGTATGTACTTCGGTTTCGTCTCCAGGGTCTAATATCTTCAAAACTCGTTCTTTGGTTAGAAGGGTTTTCAATTTCAAAAACGCATTTTTCTCGTGTTCTCCGGATTGGAGGACTTTATCTCTTTTTTAAGAAATCGCCCAACAGCTTAGCGTTCATTGAATATGACTCTATAAACTTTCTAAAATATCTTGTCATGCCTAAGAAACGTTGAACCTCTTTAACAGACTTTAGCATCGGAAAATAAACAACAGCTTCAACTTTTGTCGCCGCTTTTGTCGTATTCTCTCGCGATATTCAAAACCATAGCTAATCTATCCACTGTTTCCTCGTAGTTCCTTGCCAAAGTAATTAAACCATCAAAATATGTCGCCGAAATTCCGGCGTCACCCAAAGGTCAAAATATCCTATTCATAAATCGCTGGAATGCAGATGGAGATTTAAGCAATCCGATAGGAGTTCTTAGAAACTGATATTGACCATCGTAAGTTACGGAAGATGTGAACCTTCTACTTTGTGGGTCGATTTCCACATGGAAAAAAGCGTTCCTTAAGTCAGTCGTACTGTATTCTGAGGCATGCTTCAGCTTATCAATTTGATCCTCTATTAGCAGGAAAGGGTACTTATTTTTGATAATTACTTTATTTATTAATCTATAATCAATACATACTCGTGGTGAACCATCTTTCTTCGTCACGATTACGACTAGACTTGCAAATTCTCAACTACATGGTTCAATGATCCCGTTATCCGACCACTCTTTAATTTGGTCTTCAACAATTTCCTTTTCGCGTACAGATAATCGCCTGGGTTGTTGACAGATAGGCCTTTCTTCCGACAGTTTGATATTATGTTTAACATCTGTCGTCTTAGTATTCATCGGTTTGTAAGTCTCAATTAGATTTTTTACTCTTTAGCGTATAATAGCATTTGGAATTTGCTCAATATTGGCTAACGTTTCTTTTAGCACTTCAATATAGGCTAAAAATAACGTTTGAGTCTTCTTTTTGACAACAGTGCCCGTTTCATTAACGGTTTACTCTGCAAACTGTAGAATGTCTCAACAAATAATGATGTCGTCGTTCATTGCGTCGAAGTTCCTTTTTATTGCAGTCTCGCGAATGATGTCCTGGTCCTCCACAATTGAAACATCTTACTATCTTGCCTCTTGCGTTGAATTTCATCCTTGCGTTTTCTCTTGATGTCATCTTCTTCTGCATCCTCTTTTCGCATTAAATTCTCTGATCAGACTTAGTTCTCTAGCGTGGTTTCCTTATTTTTCATAGACTTTTAATTTTTCTTTAAAATCGTTCACTGTTTTTGCGCCATAAAGTACAGTTTTGCTGTTTGCATCATCTTTTATTCCATCAATCGTTGAATCAAACAATGCTTCGGATTCTATGTTGCCTCTTCCAGCAATCTCCTTCATCTTCTAGAAATACTCGTGTACTGATTCATTTATTTTTTTTTTATATTTTCGGCTTTCCAACATTTTTTTGTAGCTTTTTAAGTTTGCTCCTAGTTTTGATCGACTTTTCACTCTGAACAAAAAGTTTTGCTAAACCTCTCAGCAATTTGTTGGCAAATACTACCTTTTGCAAGTCGACCCACGCAAACGTCGCTGCAGCATCTTCAAAGTCGGCTACAAATCTTTCGACGGGATATGCGTCATTACCTTCAAATGTTTTTATTGAATCCTCAACGCCTTTGTAACCCAGCAAAAACTTCATTTGTTCATTGTTGGTACGTCCTTCTGTTGCATTTTCATCTGGTTCACTTTGTCTTTCACTGTTTACGCATGATACTCGGTCATTATCGACATCCCCATCTGGTTCATCATTGGTTTCGCCATCACTCCTCTTATTTATTGCAGCCAGTGAGACCAAATCCATTAGACCTAAAATGATTTTTTTCTTGTAGCTGTTCTTTATTCCCGGGATAATCTAGTCCAAGAATATTACATATTGAAATCAGGTCGTCAATCGCCCGTCGGTTAGAAAACTCCAGCTTACTTGAAAATTCATTCGAATCCAGATCAAACTCGAAACGTCTAAAGTCACGTAGGCGCTGTCAATTACTACGATCACCATCCATTTTGAACACGTCTATGTAACGCGATAATTTCTGTCTTAGAAGCATGTTTTAATTTGTCTCTGATATGAGCGATTTGCATTAAATTCTCCATTTCACTCACTTCACTAATTGCACAATTTATACAATAATTATCAAATATCTAAATAGTGTCCTTGCTTCACTTATACCACTTAACGTTCAGTTTTCACGGTTATTACCAGAAAAGTACCCTTGACCACGTTCTATTCTTCGCCTTTTTCTGCAAACTTTCATTCGTTGTTCTAATGCACGTATGTTACCTGGTTTTTATTCACCGCTATTTTTCTCTTCGTTTTAATTTTTCTAATCAAGAAGTTCCGCGTTATATTTTATTTTACCTTTGATTTCCTCGTTCTTGCCGCTAGTCGTTCTTTCTGCTCGCCTTTTTTTCCGCTCGTCATTTTTGCTGCTCTTCGTTTTTGCTGCTTGTCTTTCCTGCCGCTCGTCTTTCGTGCTTCTCGTCTTTCTTGCCGCTCATCGCTGTTTCTTCTCGTCGTTGTTGCTACTTGTCTTTCTTGCTAATCGTCAATCCTTGCTGCTCGTCTTTCTTGACGCTCGTCGTTCCTCCTCGTCTTCGTTGCGGCTGCTGTGTTCCCCTTTTTCCTTTCAGCGTTTTTGTTTTTTGTATACCGCCATTTTTGTAGCATTTTGTGGCACTTTGTTTGAAATTTCACAATTACCTGTTGAGTTTTTTCATCGTTAAACTCATCAGTTGCAGCTTTCCGTTTTATAAGCTCGTATCCCTCATTCAATCCCGGTTAAGCCCCCAAAATTTTAGGATCTAATTTGTCAAGCAATTGTTGTTGAATAAATTTACTACGATCTGAATCGATTGACAGCTTGATTCTAACTCATATCATCACATAATATCAGTCTTGCCACTTAGCAAAATAAAAATTAATTCAAATTTACGCTTGTCAAATTACATTTGGTTATTTAATGAAATTCATTCCCTAAATTCAATAAAAAAATGGACATGAAGAATGAAGAAAACCATATTTTTTCATATCTCAAAATAATGCCTTCCGCAATCCGATCCTTCCTTTTTTTGTGTAAGTTCTTTTTGGTGAGGTGGCCCAGCATGAACAGAGGATTTTCTGGAAGACCCACGACACAACTGAGCGCTAGCCGGCCTCAGTATCTCATCCCAGTTTAAAGAATCATCTGCCGAATAAGATTGTCTACGATTGCAGTGGCTTCCGTGTTTGCAACAGGCTCGTTATACTCGTATAAGCGCGGAGGCTTGATTCTGCTTTAGATATGAATATTTTGGTTTGGTGATTTTATAGGTGGATTAAGCTTCGATTTTCGTTCTCCTCATGAACTAAGAGCCTTTAAGACACGTCAAAAAGAGATAGTGCGTGGATAGTTGTACGGATTCACGCAATAAGTTTTTCTGGCAAGTCGTAGTCTCGCTCGACTGCTCACGGTGCTTATTACCTGTCAAGCCAAGAACTGCCACCAATGGTGCTTTTTTTGGGTCACGGGGTTGCTCCATCGATAACGGGCGTGGGCGCCATTCATCCACCCTTTCGCTAGTTCTCCATGCTGCCGGATGAGCGTGGCTGACCTCAGAGGCAATTTACTATTCCGAAAACCTTGGAACTGAGAGTGCAATCCACAAGAAACTTACTCTTATTTACCCACCCACGCCGCTTCTCAATCGATGAAATCCTCAGGACCTGGAATTCAAGAATATGTGAAGCATGAACTTGCCACAACTAGTTCCTCTATACAATTTTTTCAATGAATGAAAGCTACACATTGCATTTCAAATGTTATTATTTGGGATTTTGATTTCAATGATAAAACAATATTGGGCAATAATGAAACTATTTTCTCAGGCGTTAGGAGAGAGGCTGAGAAAATCCTGCATCCAATTTTCCATTCAATTAATCTTCTGCGCTACTCTTTTTCTTCTTTCAACAATCCACCGATGCTATCCAATTGCTGGTCTCCAGCCCAAAAAAATCTCCGTCGCATGTTACTAGTATCTACTATCTTGTCGCCAAAATCTTCCGCAAAATCTCCTGTATTCGGGGAGAATCAACAAGAGAGCTTTCTTTTGTTCGTCAGCTTTTTTATTATTCACAATCAACAGGAAAATGCTCCACTGGCTTAGACCTTTTCTTCTTTCGCTGCTTTCACCTTGCTGGCTTAATTTCCCACGCAGTTTTCTCCTCTCACGCTGTTGAAGCTCGCCCGGCTCACCACTTTTCAAATAGTCCCTTCTATTCGAAGGCAACAACCCTGAAATTTTACTGCAATTAGAATGCAGAAGAGAACTTATGGGGATTGTTAATAAGCTATGCGCGATCCCCATAAGAAGAAAGAATGTTTCTTTACTAAACGTAAATATGACTTTATTGGCAAACACAAATGTACATAGAATTATAAGTATAGAATTGAATGTAGTGAAGGACTACATGTTGGCGCGCGATGTTGACTCGTCGGAGGTTGCGAACGAAGTCAGCGTCTCGTTGTCATGAGTTGAGAAATTCATGGCATCCACTAACTGCTTGATGCGCTCCTTGCGGTGAGCATGTAGACGCCACAGTACTCCCTCCCAAGTGACATTTTGATGAGAATGTCACGATCGAAAAATGGCGTTGAAAAATGTCGTAAATGAGCCTGGTGCAATGGCGGGTTGCGTAGCACGTGTTCAGAAGATGCGATTTCAATGTCGTGAATGTTGCTGTGGGGCTGCAGTGCGAGGTGGGGCATACGACGTAGTGCGAGGTCGGGCATGCGGCCTGGTGCGAGGTCGGGCATGCAACACTGTGTGGGGTCGGGCATGCGACACTGTGCGGGTTTGGGCATGCGACACTGTGCGAGGTCGGGCATGCAACACTGTGCAGGGTCGGGCACGCGACACTGTGCGGGGTCGGGCATGCGACACTGTGCGGGTTTGGGCATGCGACACTGTTCGGCGTGTTGGCGGCGTAATCGAACATGCGATCGAGGCGGTGTGACGTACACATGCGAACGCGGCGTCTTTTCGGGCATGCGTATGACGAGTGCGTGATCGGGCATGTCGGGATTGCATGCGGCGTGCTTGCGCTGACTCGTGAAGCTACGACCTGTGGCGATAGTAAAAAGATGGCGTGTACATGACTCGTGTAACAAAAATGTGAACAAAAACGGGATCACCACTATGGGGATTGTTGATAAGCTATGCGCGATCCCCATGAGAAGAAAGAATATTTCTTTACTAAACACAAATATGACTTTATTGGCAAACACAAATGTACATAGAATTATAAGTATAGAATTGAATGTAATGAAGGACTACATGTTGGCGCGCGATGTTGACTCGTCGGAGGTTACGAACGAAGTCAGCGTCTCGTTGACATGAGTTGAGAAATTCATGGCATCCACTAACTGCTTGATGCGCTCCTTGCGGTGAGCATGTGGACGCCACAAACTGTTGTGCAGCTTTATGTTAGAATTTGCCGTATAAAACTTTCAAAGCTACCGATTCCCGTGAAGGAGATAAATGTTGTGCAGATTTGATTGAAAAACCGCTGCACATGAAACTTGGAACAGTGAGCGAATGGACTAATTGTTATGCAGCATCAATTTACCATGTTCCATACGTGAAACTGGGTCGAATGTTAATTGATAAACATTGCATAGATGTGCTGATGCCGGCTAAGTTGTCTAGTGATCACCTGATCCGTCGGTTGGTGGGGTGGAGCCATTCGATCGCACCTGTTTCTTTATCGGACCTTTTACGCTTAGTAATTGAGATTATGTGAAGTTTTCTTTTATATTGTAACTGGTGAGTTGCATAGAACTCTGCATGTTTTGTCGTAAAAGCATTTGAGTCTTTTCCGGTGCTGTTATTCTGGGTCCCCTTTATGATTAATTTATAACTGGCCACTTCCCCGCAGCATTTAATCGGGTATATTACACACTCTGCTTGGTAATCCTCCTGGATGAATATTTTTCATTCCATTATTCTTTTTTCACGTAAGGCGTTTCATATTGAGACGTCGCTAAATCTCCAATCTAAACCTAGTAACTCTACTTACATTTAAATTTTCTTAACTACTTTCTTAATGACTGGCCGTTCGTGACACTCGAAAATGACATCAAACATTCAGTGCAATTAAAAGGATATCAAGTAAACAAAAAAATTGACTATAAAAGTAGAATACTTTACGCATCTTCTCAGTCCTCTTCTTCTTGTGCCTATCTAGGGATAAGCTCGCGGAATTTTTATTGAATCTGTGAAATCTTGCGTATACGCGTCTAAGAAGTATAGTGGTGGTTGAAGCAGGAAGATAATTCCATGACAAGCTTCATAGGGAGCAAGTGGTTCGTCATCATAACTATCGTCATCTTGCAAAACTCTTCTGTTAGTGGGGTTCCTAGTCGGTTTTTTTGTTTGTTTACCTTTTCTCTTGCCTTTTCCCTTAACTTTTCTTGTAGTTCCACTTTCTTTCTTCTTATTTTTATGAGCTTGCTCTTCGGCCAAAGCATTTTTCTCTGAAGTGTCCGTAAGAACAGCTGTCTTTCTTTTAAGTCCTTTATTATGTCCAAATAACCGAGGAGGTGCTTTAGGCAGTGGTCTTATTAACTCCGGTGAGAAAATTGCTGTATTTTTATCTTCTGTGTTTTTATCAGCTGGTTGAGGAAGCTGGAAGCTGCAGGAAGAGATAGGCTTCTGAGAGCACGGACTTGTCTCTTGTTCTTGATTACAAGCTGGTCCAATTGTGCAGTCAATGCTGCAGTCGCTTTGCCCAGGAATATGCTGTAGTATGAATGGACTAATCTCAATCTCAACATTGCTGCCCACATAATTTGACTCATCAAGATATTCAGGAGTCCTTTCTCAATTATTTGGAGGGACAGGCAAGAGTTGTCTGTACCATGTGAGGGTCGGTTTTCTGGCATCGGGCGATCAGTGACAAAAGACGGTGCATAGTCTTCGCCTGTAAATACATTTGAATCATAGGGCCAAATGCCAGACTTTTTAAATGCGTTGCATAAATTGATAGGTATTGCTGCCACTGACAAAGCATATTTTACTATACCTAGTATTTCATAAATGCTCATAATCTTCCCAGAATCAGTTCTCAGTCAGTTATTTTGAGCTTTAGAGCAGTATGTTTTAAAAAGGCCATTGACACCAACATCCAGGGGTTGCAAACGGTGAGTGCAGTGTAGTGGGGATGATAATAATATAACAGAATTTCTCTTGCCTTTTAAATCACATCAATATCAATGTGAGATGCATGATTGTCTAGGAGTAATAGAACTGGCTCTTCAGGACTAGGCTTAGAGTGTTTTATGAAATGATTCATAAACACTAAGAACTCTGTGCTTGTCATCCAACCGGATTGACTACCAGGCTCAATACACTTAGGAGGACCGTCACGTATAAACAGGTTTTTATATGTCAAACTTGGGAATATAAACATCGGTGGAATCGAGTTTCCCAGAGCACTTACCGCTAGCTCAACAGTGACTAAAGTTCCACGCTCTGTTGAAAAAATTGCTCCTACCTTTTTGTTCCTTTTTCAGCCAAAATTTTCTTCGGTTTCAGCACAGTTTCGACACCAGTCTCGTCCAAATTCCAGATACGTGAAGAAGTAAGACTTGTAATCAAGTCGCCAAGTTTCTCAAAAAATTGATTCATGTTATGTCGGTTGAATGACCTCGCGCTTCCTGCACTGGTAGCTTCGGGTGCTCTGATAGAAAGTGTAGGGTTCTTCTACAGAAAGTTTGTCAAAGTTTGTTGTGCCTAAACATTTAAATGCCAAGATGGTGGAATGTTTTGTACATTAAACTTCCCGGCTCACTGGTACGCAAGTTGTCGTACTTTTCCCGGAAGAAGACCAAAGTAAATAGCAGCGCTTTCCAAGATGAACTTCGACAGTCGTGCCTCTTGTTCCTTATTAAACACTATCTTGGTTTGTATCCAACCGCAGGAGTAAGTCCACTTGTTATTTTTTTGACATAGCGTGTTGTGTGACAAATTTTTAATTCACGTGCAGCAATTTTTGATTTGAGTCCATCTTTGATGACAGCATCAGCAGCCCTTTGTAAAAAATCCTTTTGAGTTTTTCGTTTGTATGTCCTCATTCTGTCAAAGACAAAAAATGCAGTATATAGTATCATGTCAAAAAGTATTTTCTTTCTTTCATGAGTGCTTGCGTTAACATTAACAATATTGAAACAATAAAGGTGGCTTAGGGATTGGTTATGCCGGGGCACAAGCAACCTCACATTAACGGCACATTTTGCCCCGCTTATGAGAGTGTGATATTTTGTCTCACATATAAAAATCACTCTGCTTAAAGCATTAAAATTACACTGCATAACAAACTAGGGTAAATAGCAAACATTTTTCTCATATGAAAAGCATAAAAAATGCTAGCTTGCGACCAAAAAGTATCGAAACGAAAATATTTACTCACGTGGCACTGGAGGACCCTCACATGCACTGCACTCGGCCCGCGTTGCTGACACAACTAAAATGACAGCCGCGTTTACCAGACTGTTAAGCATTCCGCGACACAATACGATTGTACATATATCTATCTGTTTCTTTTTTCGAGATAGTCGCGTCGGCACAATTTACCCCAGGCACTTCCAGCCCCGCTCTCCCCTACCAGGAAGCCCCACTAAAACACAGACTATGTATCAGTTTTGCAGGATGTACGGTAATAATGAACTTTCCGCTTTTAAGTGCGGTACAATTTTGTGGGTAGTATTGCCCTTTATTATTACTCAATTTGATGCCCTTCAAAAGGAACCTCATAAAAAGTGAATCCAGTACTTTGACGAATACAGAAGAACTGCATATATCTCCATCGAACAATTCTGCGTTAACATACATAAAAAGGGAAGAAAGCAAACTATGTGGATGAAAGTGACAGCCTTGTCTTCATTAGAAGTTGACCAAAAATAAGTGTTACACATCAATAAATTAGAGTTGCTTAAATAAATGCACAAAGTTTTGAAGTCGACTTCAAATTTATAAATTAAAACAATATATCTAACCTACTTACATATAAGTGAAGAAAGTTATTGTTTTGTCATTCAAAATTTCCAAAGTAATTTTCAAATTCCTTGCAGATATTTCTTATCACAAAGGACTCATGGCTGATCAAATATATGAAGCGTGTTCAGAAACACAAACTTCCCCTTAGCGTTCACTTTAAAATGTCAAAAGTTAGCGCTACAAATTACACCCTATGGCGTCAAGATCATTTTCGTCCTTTGTGAGTCCACTGAAGCGAAACTACGGCAACAACAGCATCAACACCAACAAAGACAGAAAACTGATGGCTTTGTAGCGACATAACAGCCAAACACCAAAATTCGAATTTTCTCATTTCCATCTATGACGAGTACGACGACAAAGTCACAAAAACATGTTTTTCCTCGCAACCATCATGATGCAAACTTTTCAACGAGGCGAAAGAGCGGGATACAATGAGGATTTTCACAAGCCCAGAATTTCAGGGATCCCGTTCCCAAAGATATTCTTCGCGTGGAGAAGCGGATAAAAAGCCCCGTAGCTGTTTTCACACACAAAGCACACATAGCGAGAGGGTTGTGTAAAATGAATAGTCTGCTGTGATTGTGCCCGGGGGCTCAGTTTCCACAATTTTCACAATAGCACTCTGAATGCTCTTTTCGGGGTGCTTTTGATGGTCCCTTAATGAAATTTCACGGCAACTGTGAAGTGTGGGGGCGGAAAGCGTAGTTTGAGGCTAAAATAGCTATTGCGGACGCTATTTTGCGGTTTAGGTACTCAAGCTGCCTGCCTTCCACCACCCTCCCGTTGCAACCTCAATCATCCCAGATCATCTCCAATGCTCAGACTAGTGCAATCTGATGAATTTGCTATGAAGTGGTCCTGCTGAGGGATAAATAACAATTTCCAACCGATTAACTATTCATTTAGGATGAAAAAACACCAAAAAGGATTCGTTTCGCCCAGCCAATTATGTAAAAAACACTTGTTCGTGATAACGTCAGGGGTGGAACCATACATTTCAATGCTCTGAACAGACAGATATGTGATAACAAGACGCAAGGACAATGGAAACAGATAATGTGGAAAGTATTACCAATTGTACATCATCACTTCACCGAATATGGTGTAAATGCTGGAGACGCGGAGCCTGAAGGAATAAGCACTAACTTCAAAAGATATCAATCGACATCTTTCCCTATCTTTTGGAAACGGTTTCGTTCAAGTGCGATGATGAGATGTGAATCCAAAATCCTTTCGGTACTGTCTGATTGTTTGCGATTGATGGCGTGCCAACTGGAGCGTGTTGAGAGATTACATTGATTCAAATAGAATTTGGTTTTTCGGTGTTTGGCTGTTGAATTGGTCACAAATGTTATGATTTCCTTTTTTATAAAAAATCAAGTCTTTGAATCATGTGAAATCCAATAAAATTTTCAGACTTTGTAGAAAAAAGGGGTGAGCTGCAAACAGTTGATTAAGCCTTTGAAGTCAAAAGGAGTGTAACAATCCAGAACAAGCTTATTTAAACATGGTAGTTCATATGCTGCGATTTTGGAATAAAAACTAAAAAACTTACAACTATAGAAAATCTATTCTTTTTGGAGGGCCATCCGCCTCTGTCCACCATAACTATTCATCTGCCATCATCCGCATCCATCGAAACGCTCCTTACAATATACTAATTGAACTAGGAATCCCATCAATATTGGTCTGCCTCATACAGACCACAATGGACAATACTGAATAAAGAGTTCAAAATGAACTTACCAAAGTATTTTCCTCAGAGATAGGATCAAAACTGAAAAACGGTTTCGTGTCAACCCTCCAACACTTGAGCTCATCCTAAGGAAAGCTTCAAATATAGAAGAAATCACGAGCCAGTTGACGCTAATAGCAGAACGTTGCTAACACGTGGTCAATAGATGGAGAGAGCTAGGTAAGATGCTTACGAGAGGTTAAACCCCGACTTAAACTGCAGTGCCATAAAAACTCGAATACTTTTCCGCAGAAGTATCTAAGATATTGAAACCAAGCTATATTGGGTGAATTTTCTTACTATGTTGTATAAAATGGATTAAAAATACGTGAAAATCGAACCTTCACCTCTTCGTAGTGTCCGCTGAATATCTAACCAATACCGATAGTGGCAAGCATGGTACGCCATATTTCTGCCTACTAACGTTGGGCTAGAAACCCCGTTTAGCAGTACATAATTGCTATAAAGCCTAAAACTAGCCTCAGACTAGATTGAAACAACGGAACAAGGGCTTCGCGCGATTGAATCCTGGAATGTCAGATCACTCAATCAATCTGACATTGTTAAAACATTGTTACAACAGGCCAGCCAATAAAAATAAATCCAGGAAATAAATGGACTGGCCGACATGAGATCGCGCACATTATATAAAAGTGGGAAGCATGTAGAAAGTCGAAAATTCAAAGCGGTGTTTATTGAGGATAACGAATTTAAATCACAAAATATTGATTTCAACCCAATAAACTGCTGACAAATGTTGATACCTCAACAGAAGAAAATGATGAAAAGTGAAGGAAAACAGCATCCTATACCACTTTTTTGACGCATTTCCTACAAACAGCATTAAAATAGTACTTGGCAATTTCAACGCAAAAGTTGGCAATGAAAACACTTGGCTGTCAAACTGCGAAAGTAAGTATGTCCCAGGTTGCCGATAGGGGAAGAGATTTCTTGGAACTGCGGACCGTGGTCGGTAAATAAGAGAGAATCTCAGGGGTGGCTTATGTCACCAGAAATACCGGAGTGGCAATTATCTTCTCTATGACACGGCAAAAAATATGGTGTCATCAAACACCCACTTATATATATATATATATTTATATATATATATATATATATATATATATATATATATATATATATATATATATATACGAGTATATATATATATATATATATATATATATATATATATATATATATATATATATATATATATATATATATATCCTGGCAGATGATGAACTTGGCCTCTATAACAGATATCTCTAAAAGTGAAATCGAGAAAGGAGCGTTTATTCGAAGACCAAAGTGGCTTCGGACACCCCCTTGCAGAGATATTGCAAAAGAGGCAATCACAGCTTTGAAACCAACCGATGAAATACTGCTAACGACAATCAGCGGAATTCAAATTGGAAAGCCCTTACTAGCTGTTATGAGCACATCGCCTTCATTTCGGCTGGAGACAATAGAGACAATCACATTGGTAGCAGAGTCCCCTTCACTTCTCAGGCAATATTTTTCCCGACGTGAACACATCATGAATGAAAGACAATCTGAATTAGAAATGCTCAGGAATTCTCAGAATATTATTCAAGAAACGATGAAGATTTATGCTGCTAAGAAGAATATCTCAGAGCACGTCAAGCGGAGTACCGTGGACCTCAGGACGTACTTGATATTATTTTTTTTGTGGTTAGGAGGTGAAAGCCAACTTTGCACTGACTCTGGGGCTCCCTGCTTGCGAGCAACTGGAACACCCACTAGTCATCTACCCTATCAACCTGAAAACCTAGTTAGGAACCGTTTGACACATTACTTCGGGCTAGCTCTCGTTTTGCTACGCCGTGAGACGCCTTCAAGCTCAGGGTTCCCTCCTCTAACGGGAGAGAAGAGGGGAAGAAGAATTGCCAGACAAGCGATCTCCCAGCATAATGTCCCTGGCTGCTGTGAGTTCCTTTTATATTTTATGACTACTCGAACATAATATGCCACATGATTCCATTTGTCAACCGATCCTAGCATCCAAGCATGACTATAGTATCTGGGGTGAGCTCTCGCATCTCTCCGTAGTGATCCCGTCGCAGCCTATTTCAGTTTTTGCATTCAAAAAAAGTGTGGTAGGCATCACCTTTCTTGCTTGGGAAAAACCGACAATCGAGGGACTATGACTCACCAATCTTATGCAGGTAAAACTGAAAACACCCATACCCGATCAAAAATCAGATAGAAGTCACTCTTACCATGTCTTTGGCGTAGCAACGGTCTTACATCCGAAGTAAGGCGCACAGTTTATCTTCGCTTCGTCCGATTTACCCAAGACTGCTTCCAATCGTTGAATGAACGCTGTATCCCCTCGCGGGTAACTGTCTACCTCACATCCTCAATTCAACGCACGTAAATAGCACAGCGCTCCCTAGCAAGTAGGGCAACAGCTATCCCGCCTGCAGTAACTCTCACAGCGGAATCAGAGACAGCAAGATATGAAGATGAAGTCCTCTGTGCTCCTTTTCTCTGTGTCTGTGCAAAGCGTTTTTGGTATACCTCCTTATTGAGAGCGTCGCCCCATATTTTTGCTCCATGCAGTAGCACTGCCCCACAAGACTCATCAAGAGGCGTCTTCTTGGTGAGTTGTGCCCCCCTCCATTGGCCTTAAGTCCACTCAGAGCTGATTCTCCGGAAGCAGCCTTCTAAGCCGTTGTCCCGATTTGCTCAGAGAAACTCATCTTTGAGTCGATCAGGACCGCTGGCTTTTGATTCGATTAGTATGTCTCCAATACTGATCATCCTGACACTTGGGATTTTCTTTTTTGTCAAGATGACAACTTTGGTTTTCTACAGTACTCGACTGAACCCACAAGCAGTCATCCAGTCTCTCACTTGGCGCATTAGCATAACTAGCCTAAGTTGCGCTTAGACCTACAGCATCATCCGCGTAGCCGATCAAGCGTGACTCATCCGGCACAAGACACGTTCCACAGGTTTGGACCAAGGATAGATCCCTGGGCAAAACCCGATGTAAATTTCATCCATCGTTGGCCCTGTGTCGTATCGTAAATCAGACTTCGATCCTTCAGGTAGCTCCTCAAAAGCTGCACTAGATATTCTGGAGCTTGAAAAGGGTTTACCAGCGTTTCCAAAATATCCATCCATCTAGCGGAATTGCA
The DNA here is from genome assembly GCA_963969285.1 of Odontomyia ornata. NCBI lineage: Eukaryota > Metazoa > Arthropoda > Insecta > Diptera > Stratiomyidae > Odontomyia > Odontomyia ornata. Next base: position 100,671,101 of record OZ017741.1, on the reverse strand, counting down.
GGCATTCCCAGCGTCAAGTGCCACCAACAAAATGATCCGCCACTTGATGCGGCTATGTGCCCCTGGCTTTTGGACCGCGGTCACCACATCTACAATCGCATCAATGGTGGAACTTCCTGCTCCAAAGCCATGCTGCCAAGGAGAGAGCTTCCCAACAGCACGAATGGTGTCTGTGAGTCTTCCCTAGATGCCTTTATCTAGCACTTTTCTGGCAGTATCTAACATCTATAATGGGCGGTATGTAGACGGTGATTCGGAATTTCCCTTTCGCTTATTTCAATGAAAGGACTGCCTCTTCCAGTTCGAGCTGTGTGAAGAGTGGCCATTCGATTGCTGTTTCACCGTGAACAGCGTTAACATGGACGGGATGAGCGGCGAAGAGTACACGCTCTATCTTATCCATCTTTTCCGCATCATGTGTGCAAGGTGGCCATTGGGCACCAAGCTTCCACATAACTAGCTTGCAGCCAAGGGTCCACGGATCCTTATTCCCACTATCCACTAGATCTTGCCAACAGTGAGCCTTGCTGTTGTTAATTACCGAAGGCAGTTCCTGGCTAACTTATATGCTGTTATTCAGTCGCCTGCCTCGTCACGGTTGTGTGTCCGTTGAGCCTCACGTCGAAGCTTGTGACACTCCCTTCGTTTTTCAGCGATTTCAGTTAACCAACAATACACTGGGGGCTTGCCGCGCCAGGTTTTTCGACGGAGCATAGAAGCGTTGGAAGCAGTCGTAATCATGCTCAAAGTTGAGTTCACCACGTCTTGAGCTGCCAGTTCTTCTGTCCTCTGTAAATCATCCTACAGCGGAGCGCCTGCTGTGTGCACATCAATGAACACCCATATGATTGCTTTAGTGTTGAAGCTTCCCCCAACGAGAACATTGCCGTGTGCGTTTGAGACACCACTCTCCAAGCATTAAGCTTGGCTTGGAAAGATGATACCAGTTCGTTCGGTGTTAGACGCACACTAAAGAAGGTGATCCTTGACCACCAAATCCTATACGAATGCATCCTCCCGCTCACAGCTCTCCACCTAGAAATCACTGTTTCAAACCCAGATGGAGGCAGTACCAGTTTTATCAGGATACCAGCAAGCAGAATTTTTATAATGACTTTGCACACTCAACAGCAAAAGTTGGCTTTCATCTCCCTCAAAGACTGCTCAAGCAGATTTTAGGCAGTTGAACTGCAGTGAAGGTTTAGTTTAAGGATATGGATTATTTTTGGGCTTCCTCGAAAACCCACACTTTGCTAATCCCGCGTAGAAATGCTGCGGGATATCAGGGGGAAATGCAAGGCCCAAGGACACCAGCGCTACTTGTAAAGCAGTACGACCAACTTGGTTGGGCCACACAATGGTCGAATTCAGAGCAGGAATAAACGAAAAAGAAGCAATCTGCAATGTAGCAGGGAAAATTTTCGGCAAAGCGCAAGCTTAGCCTACTCGAGCTGATAGCAGCGATCGAAACTAGAGACACTTACTGCGCAACGGACCTAGCCGAGAAAGATCAGGCCATCAAAAGGAAGTTCCCTAGTGTGGGTAGGATCACAGTGGGGCTGACACCAGAAAACCATAGGGGACAAAGCATGGCCGTCACAGACTTGAGCGAAAAGGATGCCGAACAATTTCTAAATAAGGGCAAAGTAAGGATAAGGTGGGTTGTCTGCAGGATATGGCGAATAGCAGTGCCTCTCAAATGCTTCAAATGCCTTGGCCGTGGTCACACCGCACAAATATGCAAAGGACCCGATTGGAGTTCTCTATGTTACAAATGCGGTGAAATGGGACATAAAAAAAAAGAGTTTACAAAGGTGGCTCACTGTATTCTTTGCAAGGGTGCTGATTCTAGACCGGATTTTGGGCATATCTTGGGATCAGGATAATGCCTGGTTTTCTAGAAAGATCTAGCCAAGGCAAAATAAGAGCATCGATGACCCGCATCCTGTAGCTAAACCTCCACCGCTGCTCAACCGCCCAAAATCCGCTTGAGCAGTTTGCGAGGGACATCAAAGCCAACTTTATGATGCTGAGTGAGCAACACCATGGAAATCATGGTATCCTGATAAAGCTGACACTGCCACCATCTGGATTCGAAACAGTGATTTCTAGGCGGAGAGCTGTTCACGGGGGACGGTTTCGTGTGGGTTTGGTGCTCAAGGGCCACCTTCTTTAGTGTGCACCTAACGCTGAGCGGCTCGATATCATCTTTCCAATCCAAGGGTGCTGTCTCGTACACAGACAGCAACGTGTTTGTTGGGGATGACCAACGCTGAAGCAGCTGAATGGACATGCCTCAAACAGATCCGCGGGGAAAACCAATCCTAGAAATGGTGGCCAGGACGGCATTTGTCGTACTGAATACCGGAAGTACGGCGACTTTCCACCATATTGGCTGTGAAGCCACCGGAGTGCTTAGTTAAGAGGATACAAAATTGGAAAGTAGTAAAAAGAAAAGAAGTTGTCTCCTGACGTCCGTGCTCTCGACCTTCTGCAATTGGGTTGAGCATCGGAAAGATTGGGGTCGGGAAGTTTTGCGACGTTCTCACGGCAGGTGCACCGCTTTGGAATGATTCGTAGCGGATGGAAGAACTGGCATCTGAGCTTATGGTGAACACAATTATAAGCATCATCACGACTGCTTGCAGCGCTTCTATACCCCGTCCAACCCGCTGACACAACAAGCCCGCAGTGCACTGTTGGTCAACTGAAATCACTGAAAAGCGTAGGGAGTGTCACAAGCTTTGACGTGAGACTCAACGGGCCTGGAACAATGAGGAGGCATGTAACTAGGTAGCAGCAAATAGGTAAGTTAGAAAATGCCTTCGAAAATTGATTAACAAAAGCAAGGCTCACTACTGGCAAGATCTAGTGGACAAGTTGGCTTGTTGCTGGCAAGCTTTAGTGAAGAATGTGAGCAAAATTCATGGCGCCTTGGCTACAAGCTAGTTATACGGAAGCTTTGTGCCCTACGGATGCCTGGCATACATAATGCCAAAAAGATGGACGAGATTGAGCGGGCACTCGTTCCCACCCATGTTGACGCTGTTCATGGTGAAACAACAATCGAGTGTCTACCCTTCACACAGCCAGAACTGGAAGAGGCATTCCTCTCCTTGAAAGCGAGGGAGGTTCCAGGTCCAGATAGAATTCCAGCTGCGATGTTGCAGCTTGTATATCACCATTGTCCTGACTTGCTGCTCAGCACATTCAACGCTTGCCTACGGAATAGGGTTTTCCCGGTACGATGAAAGGTGGTGAGGCTCGTGCTGGTCAGCAAGGGGAAGGGTAATTCTGGATCGCCGTCTGCATACCACCCATTATGCATGCTAGAAACGGCACGGAATGAACTAGAGAAACTCATCAAGGGAAAGCTCACTGACGCGATTCGTGCTGCTGGGGACCTATCTCCTCGGCAGTACGGCTTTGAAGTAGAACGTTTCACCACTGATGTGATTGCAGAGGTAGTGAGCGCTGTCCAAAAGGCAGAGGCATATAGTCGCACCAAAAAATGAATCATTCTGTTGGTGTTGCATGACTTTAGGAAAGATCAACTCTGGAAGATGCGTGGATATTCTGGATACGCGGGAAAACCCTTTTCAAGCTCCAGAATACCTAATATGGCTTCTGAGAGACTTCCTGAAGAACCAAAGCCTGCTTTGCGACACAACGCAGAGCCAACGATGGATGGAAGTTACATCAGGAGTTGCCCAGGGATCTATCCTTGGTCCAGACTTGTGGAACATGTCTCACTGTAGGCTACGGAGGCTAGAGATGCCAGAAGAGTCGCGCTTGATTAGCTATGTGGATAATGTTGCGGCTCTAGTCACTGAACGTACCATTGAACAAGCGCAACTTAGGCTAGGTATGCTAATGCGCTGAGTGAGGGACTGGATGACTACTCGTGGGATCAGTCTAGCATTCAAAAAATCGAGGCTATCATCTTGAACAAGAAGAAAATCCCTTGAGTAAGGATGATCAGTATTGGAGACATACTTATCGAATTGAAGCCAGCGGTGAAGCACTTGGGGCTACTGATCGTCTTGAAGATGAGTTTCTCTGAGTGAATCAAGGCAATAGTAAGGAAGGCTGCTTCGGGAGTATCGGCTCTAAGTTGACTTATGACCAACTTAAGTGGACCCAAGTCATCCAGAAGATGCCTCTTGATGAGTGCTGTACGGTCAGTACTATTGTACTGTACTGAGAGCGTCACCCCTTGTGACGCTATCAGTAGGGGAGTATACCGACAATGCTGAGCACAGGTACCGAGAACATGAGCACTGAAGATAGCAGCTTCATATCCGACAGTCTCTGATTTGGTAATGAGAGTTATTGCAGGCATGATAACTGCTGCCCTCTTTGGCAGAGAGCACCGTGCTATTTACTTGCGTCGAAGTGAGGACGCGTGGGAGATGGTCGCCCACGGGGAGTGACAGCGCTAAGTCAACAATTAACAGCAATCTTAGATGAATTTCACGATGGGAAGGTGGATTACGCGCTTCATGCCGACATCAAGACCATAGCTAAATCAAACTGATCCAGCTTTTGAGCGGGAAAGGGTGTTTGCAGTCTTGCTTGCACAAGATTGTAAGTCACGGTTCTCAGATTGTCAATTTTGCCTAATAGAAGAAGACAATGCCTGTTACACATTTTTCGGGTGATAAAAATGGGACAGGCTTTGACAAGGCCTCTGCAGAGAAGAGAGAAGAGCCCAACCCAGATAGTTTAGTCATGGAACCATATGGCACTTAATGTTCGGGCAGCTTTAAAATTTAAAAGGGCTCACAGCAGCTGGGAACGTCGGTGCTTGGGGATTTCTTTTCTAGCAATTCCTCTTCCCCTCTCACTACAAGAGGGATCTCCCTGGTGGAAGGCACCTCACAACGTAACAAAACGAGACCTGGGCCAAAGTAGTGTGTTATACGCTTCCAGATTGGGTTCTTGGGTTGACAGGGGAGGGGTTTAGTGGGCAATCCAGTCACTTGCAAGCATGGCAGTCCAACACTCAGTGCATAAATGGCATTCACCTCCCAACCGCAAAAAAACGATGAGTGGTTTGCTTAGATTTCCTTCAGGAAATCTCGGCCCAACGGACGAAAGGAAAACTCATAACAGAGACCCGTTAAAAAATATTATAAAAATAGAATACTATACGAGGAGACAGAAGTGACCCACATACTACACTGCCCACTTGTAACAAGCAAAAAGTGATTAGTTAAATGGTGAACACACGATTCACGCCTCGTTTGGGATCTTTTGAACAGCACCCTCAATTCCGAAAATAGGTATTACATCTCTCCCCTTAGAGGACTTCAAGACGATGAGACCTGAATTTTATGTAACAGCAGCTGATGATACGTACAGAGAATAGTTTTATGAAGGCCTGCAACTCCACAGTAAACAAAAATGCAGAAAACTTTCCAATAAATTTACAAACATCCACATTCCTGCAACCAAGTTGGTTGGAAATCCGCCTTCTTCTAAAATAGGTGCTTGAATGCTAAGAAGAGAGCGGACGGTCAATCAAAACCATACAGATGAGCATATGTATATTAGTATTTAGGTTAAGAATTAGAATTGTATTCCACGTGGTGTAATGCTTAGAGTGTTCGCTACGTAAGCCGAAGGCTCCTAGTTTGAATCGCGTTGGCGACAACGATGATATTTGATTTCAGTGTCACTGTCAAATGACATGTGAAAAATAGAACTAGGTTGACATTGTGTTTTGTAAAAGACGTAAAGTACCACTACTACTTGGTTTCGCTTATACAAATAGTAACACATGGTTCCCTGCACTAAAAAACTTAAGCTTAATATATTTTTATTTTTGTACCAATTGAAAATTTCATTACATAAGGGTTTGTAGATTATAAAAAAGATATGTGTCTCTAATATTGTAGACACCTAACTTAAAGCAATCTGTTTTTCCAGATTATCGGTTTTCAATAGTATAGATGCTTAAAATGAAAACGAAATTCTAATTTTTGTACTAAAACATCCTGTATTTTATCTATGAAGCCTTATTCATGATGCCTCTGAAAAATGATTTGTTATTTATACAGCTTAATATAAAATAATCGTCAGAAAGAATGAATTGAAAAATTTTGAAAAAATTTAAATGAACTAATATTCTATGAATGATGAAACAAATTTTTTGGAATCGGCGCTAAATCACTTTTTTCTTTTTGATATAAAAACGTTTTTACCAACATAATTTGAATGGTTTAAAATTTATTCAGCACTGACCCTATGAACTTTATTGCATCCTTTTAAGGACAACTTGATATCATTCCTTACTTTTTCCTTAAAATTTGATTATCACCAGTTTGTTTTAGTGAGCATGTCGGGGCAAACTAGACCAATTTACAACATTTCATCATTGTTGCATTTGTAGTTTCCGAAAGAAAGTGCTATAATTAGTTTAAAGAAGAGTCCGTTGAATGAGATGGATAAACAGGCCTGTTGATGGTCAATTTAGAATTGTTCATTATTTACTGTTGACGCCATGATTAATATTTGGACTTTTCTTATTTTCAGGGTACAGCTCAAATGCCTTGAGCTCGGTTAGTGTCGGCAAGTCATCACTAGATCCACATTCGCACCTCCGTCAACCAGGTGAGCAGTCTAATATAAAATAATTTTTAATATTGTCTGGAAACTGAAATCAAATCAAAAACAAAATTCAAATGTAAACAGTCTTTTAAATCAAATTCTAAGATAATAGTCTCTCCTCGTCTTTCAGTGTAGACATTGTACCAACTCAAGGAAAATATTTACCCATGAAAGACTGTCCACAGCATGGGGACATGTTAGTATGGCAATCAGTTGCGAAAGATCAATAAAATGAGCAAATATTTGAAATGTCCCGTCCAGGGATTTTTCTGTTGCGAATTTTCTAGTCAATATTGATTCAAACCAAACTAACCTACTGATGAGGTGTCTAACGGAAGAAAAACGCTATGCTTCGAAGCGTAAAAGCACATGCCCAAATACAACACAAACAAAGGATATTTCACGGCATTTGGGGACAGCAAAGAAGCGGGACAAATACTTTCTTGACGTGTGAAAGCAAATTACCTGCAACTACTTTCACGCATCATTTGCTCCCTTTCATGTAAACTACGTCATTTGACTCGTATCTGCAACTTTATGGTTGAAAAAAAGTCTCCATTGAATTTGACGAGTGTTAAGTCAAAAATCCCAACTCTTGCTTTTGCATATCAGGATGCTTAATGCCTCTTCTGGGTCTTTCCTCCCAACTGCGGTACTCTAGTGAGTTTATCCTCGAATGATCCCCAATGATGACTTATCTGAAAGGGATGATTTTACACTTGTATCGCAATTTGCACATCCCTTTATCCTTTCATGTGGATACTTTACATGAGAGCAGTTCTTGTAATCGTCTCAGATGCGTATGAAGTGACAGTAAATCGCACCCTTTTATCGCATTTAGTACATGTCGTTGCCAGAAAATCGAATGCCATGAGAAAAGCGTTTTTTCTGAATAGGAAAAATTGGGAGTGGGCTCTAGACAAACGTAAAGTGGCTTTTTCTTTCAACTCACAATTGAGCGTTTCAAGAGCACCAATTTGAATTTTAAGTGTAGAGTTCAGAAAGATTTACGGAATGTTTTGTTACAATTTATATGGATCTTATAAAATTACCATATACAGTTTTGACGAAAATTTTGAAGATAATGCATCTATATTATTACTGAAGTAAATCCTACGATTTCAACCAAAAGCTGAGCTTTAAGGACCATCAAAACAAAAAGTATTTTAAAAATTCAAACCAAAATTTTCACTCGAAATTCATTAACTTTACCCACCTTAGTCTCGACAGAGAAAACTTAAGCAGAAAGAAAGGTGAATAAACGTGCACACCAGTTCCTGGTCTTCTTAGGCGTGGGGCGTTCTCTAATAGATTTTGATGGCATGTAGTGTGTAGTGTGTGTGCAGTGGTGGACTGCTGCCTCAGTGAGCGCAAGATTCATGCTCAGGTGCAAATGGACTTGTCGAGGGATGCGTAAGTGCACTGGCAAGTTAGCTATGCGATGTCATGGGGCTGGTTCTTTTCCCATAGCACAAGCGCCCACAAAAAATATATTTCTCGCACTTACGAATTAAATGATGCCTACAGTCAAAAAAAAACGCAGAAGCGTCACTAGGTGTCAATGGCCTAGGTATCATATTAAAAGGATTAAACAGAGAAAAACGACGAAGATACCCGGTTAGCTGTGCGTGAAACTTAAGACGCTTTCATCATAACCACGAAAAATTCGCGGCCCGCAAAGAAGAGTGGGGTATCCAGATGGTGATGGTGCCCTACGCACCCCTCCCAGCCGGATCAACGATCCAAAGTGATACCTTGGCCCATGTCGGATGAGTAAGCATCCCGGTAAAAGCCCCCGAAACAACAAAAGAGGGAGGGCTTACCCGATAGCTAGCGCGCAAGTGGAGGAGCCAGCCAGCATGCCGGATCCCATACTAATTTGAGACAATAGTTAGAAGACCGTTTTTATAATTTAATACGTCATTTTATTTATTTTATTTAGAAATACGATTGCATATGGGATTGAAATAAATATTTAAGCGTTCTTAAAATGCAATGAATAAATAAATCTATTTTTGACAATGAATCTCAAAGTAATGCAACACTGTGCTTTTGAAAATTAATCTTAAAGTAATGTAACCAATGAACATTCATACGTATGTCACCCGACGAACGATAAACATTTAAATGTAAATAAATAAATATATGCAATAAATATTTCAATGTAAACAAATGTTCGCATGTAATTAATATTTAAGAAAAAGGGAACTCACCCTCTCCTTCGACGGACGTTCGTTGTTGGAGGACAGCAGTTCCTATATAGTTTGGATTTAATAAACTCGTAATTGACCTGACGACGATTACTAGTTGATTTTTAATACGACAGACAAGTACTAATTAATTTTTAATATGACGGTTAATTACTATTACTTTTGTATTACATAATCACTAATCACGATTTCTATTTACTCGTATGATAACAAACAAGGAAAATACAAGGTACTTACCCACTCCTTCGAAGAGTGCTCATGGTTGATGGGGGTAAGAGGGCCTGAATTCTCAAATAATTACAGCAAAAAGTGTTCCCAATGACAAAAAAATATAATTAAGCTATGCAAACTGTTGGATAATTCGTGATAATTCAAGTGGCAACTCAGATTCTAATTTAAAGCACTAGTTAGGTTTAGGTCCAAATGCAAATACTAGATTGTCTCATCCATTTCTATACATAAATGTATTGTCTGCGAGCAGAAAAATGCAATCGCACTGTAAAAAGTAGAAGTCACAGCCCAACTGTAGTGAAATAGGTAGATATATGTCCGTAGAGGACTGCAGCGATGGTCTGCTGGAAGAGGATGATGAGATCCGCTGAGATTGGCCTTGTCTAGGGACGCGTGAGTGCGCTGGCAGGCTAGCATTGTGGTGCTGTGGGGTGGGTTCTTTTTCCCAGCACAAGGCCCCGCTGCAAAAAAAAATTTCACATTCACGAATTAAAAAATGTCAAATGCCAATCGGCTGGTGTTGAGGCCGAGGTAGCCTACTAAGAGTTGAAATTGTTTGTTCAAAGAACAAATTGGGCCGACCCAAAATGAATTCGTCGTTACTGACGATACCTATGGCCCACAAATAAGAGTAGGGCATCCCGGTGGAACCGATGTCCCCTCGCGCCCTCCCAATCGGATCAAGATCCGAACATAGACGTGGCCATATATGCGTCTTTTGAGTGAAAGACTCATACAAACATAATTTGCATGAATTTTTCCATCAAATGGGGAATATAAACGTGGCCAATTTATGTTATGGTATTATGCGATGGAACCACATAACTCTATACCATAAAAGGGGACATGAGCGGAAGGCCACTCTGCCCGGCAAGAGCCATATAAAACAAACGAAGGAAAGGGCGCGCCCGATGGCTAGCTCAAAAATTTCCTTCCACATTAAATATAAATATGTATATAAATGAACCGACTACTTTGAAAAGAATATAACACCCCCTGTTCGCAAAACTACTTTAAAAATAAAAAAGGGCTAGTTACATTTTCACTGAAAACAGTAGTGATACGCGGTGTAAAACAACAAATGGGAACATATTGCCAAAAAAATACTCTAGTGATTATGAGCCCATGAACAATTTACAGTGTCTGTATTTTAAAAAAATTTAAGATCGTGGACGTAAGCCCTTATTAAAACAAATTTTTCAATTACTTTGTGCTTTCCCGAGACGTAGCGAATGTAACTAAGACGATATCTTACAAGATTTTGTTCGTATCATTTAATATATAAAGCCGTGTTTTGCTATAAATCGAATCGATATTTTTGCACTTTTTGATCAATGGACTCACAACAGGCAATACTCTCCTATTTAAATCGATGAAATTACGGTCGCTTGGAATCCGCTACCGTCGCTTGGAATTCTAAATTACCGTCGCTCTATTGTGGATCCACAACAGGCAATACTCTCCTATTTAAATCGACAAAATTACTGTCGCTTGGAATCCTAAAAATCTATTAGCAAGAAATTGAACGCAGAGCCGTACTGTGGAGTGGCCAAACTAGTATTATTCAATAATGATTAACTATTACTTTTTTCCATCGCTTGATGAACTGTAACTTTAGTTTGGAATTGGCTTTTCATTCCCATAATGGTATCTTCTCAATTCATTCATTTGTGTCTCTTGACCGGAGTTATACATTATCATGAAATGCGTCAGAGTTAATATTCCCTTCCCCAAGCTTGATTGAATGTCATTGAATTCGCACACTGCTTCCTTTGGAATTAAGGCTCTGCTTAAAATAATTGTGTCCAAAACGCCGAGCAATGAGTAATGGAGAGCGTATTTTGTGTATAAACATTTCACTTAGAAGTTTTGAGATATGAACGGTAGAAACCCGAGCAAAGCAAAAAGTTGCCACGTCCCGTGCTCTATAACGCTTACCGACGCGGTTCTCCGACGTCTTCCAGTCACGATCAAAGACAGACTCCCCCGTTGTTGTTACTCGTCGCCTTGCGGGACTCCTCACAACGGTAGCTGACAAGCTTTCCGTTGTATTGTGAAAGTGTTAGTCGTGCATAGGCTCCGTTGTAAAGGGGTTGCCTGTCCAGATTTCAATTGCAAATTTAAATGATTAATATTTTTTTAAATTTACAATTGAAATTTGGATCAGCATTGTGGTGGTTTTCGAGCGGTTTGCTTGCTCGATTACTACACAACGCTTAGCCGCAGATGACTTGGCGTTCCCGATAATGCACACATATTTAGGCATCCAAACGCAACATCGAAATCGGTCAAAGAATTGACCGATTTCAAGTTCATGCAGCGAAAGTAAAATAGGTTCGAATACAGATTCCTTGCAATTGTCTCGAATTACACGACATTAAATACTACTCTAAATACTTGCACCAGGGAGACTTGTTCCTGATGATTGAACGAGATAAAAATTGCACTAAAGCCGGCGATAGGAGATTGTAAAAAGAAGGCCTGTAAATTCAATGAAAGTCGCAAAGTCTTCGTTCCCATGGTCTTGGCCATATCTTTCACTTTGCCTTATTGTTCAATTTTCCGTGGGCTGTCCCGTTCTGGTGTGGAATGCAGGGCTGCGAAAGGTGTCTACGAATTTCTTCCCTCAACCAACATGATGTGGCTGAAACTTTTCAATTTCACGACTAATTTCTTAGTTACCATATAACTTCTATTTCTATTTAACTTACGGCTCACTAAACTACCATTCACATTCGTTATTGTTCGGTACTTTTCCCGAGCGAACTCCTCTAAGGTCGACTATCGCCTATTTTGTTTATACTACGAAGAAACTTCCGTGATTTCACCTGGAATAAATGGCAACGGACAATTCGCTTTCAAGCGCTACTTGCGATGACGATCGTTTTCATGATCGAGCAGAAAATTCACGCACAACCGATCAGTCATGGTCGAGAATTCATATTTAATAGTGGGCAACGGCTAGCTTTCGATTTACAGATAGCTACGAATTTACGCGGCACAAAAAACCAGGGAAATTTCTATCTTTCACTTGTACTTGAATAACCGTTCACAAAGAGTACGCACTCCACTTCCACTCTCTGTCATGCGAATTTTCTTTTTCGTAGTCCCACAACGCGTCGCAGTTCACGGTCAACCAACAACTCCCCATTGTTGTCAATCACCTAGATATTCGTTGTCAACGAGCCCAAACTCTCACCTCTCGTTGTTGCACCAGAACGGGAGCATTCCAATGATTTTTTAACAATAGATAAATAATGGATTGTATTCCAGATATAGTCATGACAATATTGGGCAGCGGCTTGATCTCATTGGTGGTGCAGTCTACTTGCTGATAAAAGGATTCAGTGTAATGCTGATATTTATACTCGTTATAGTCGCAAACTGTCCTGGCTGGTTTCAAATGTTTCAATATCTGGTAACTTTTTTGGACTTATCGTGGAGCTGCGATGTCTTTCTAAGGGATTTTTGCCATCCTTTAAACTTCGACGATTTGATGTCCATTTGCTCTTCAAGCCACGTTTCAGAGATTTTACTTTTTCGAGAGCTGACGTGATGATTCTTTTTTTGAGGGTTGTTTGGGTTTCTTCAAAACTGCTTGTGCTTTGCGAGTGAATAAAACTGTAGTTCTTCTATTAGCACCAGATGGTGAAGCACTGTTACCGATATTTTTAAGATGACTACAGGGCGGAGTTTGATCAATGGTTTCTCGTTCTTTCACTTCTGTTTTGGATTGCAAACTATCTGATACGGCCATAATTTTTGAGCGCGTCAGGGCTTTGTTTATTTTAGACATTTCTAATCCTATCATTTTCACGCGCTTCATTCTTTGCGAAGTTTTGCACAGAGCCTGTGTTTTGTCTTATAAAATCAACAATTTTTTAACTAAAGCTTCACTTGGCATTTGACGCAATAGCTCTTTATATGTATTCGTTGTCAATTTCTTGTAAGATGATTTTGTTGCAAGCGCATTTGGATTTGCGTAAGCCTTGAAATTCTGCCTTGCGTGGCCATACTGGAATCATTCAATTAATCCAATAAATGTTTTAAGATTAAGCATCTCTTCCTCTTGGGAAAGCGATTGTTACGGACTTCTTCATCCACTTAGCAGATTTTGATATATGAATATTTTTTTACTATTAATTATGAACAGCGGATTAACATAGATTAAATTGATTCGCGATTTGCAGAATGTTGATGAACATCTTTGGCTGCATGTTGTATATTGAAAGGGACATTCTTTGCTTGGCAAGTGTTGTTTCATATGAATTGGTAATAAACCTTGACTTTTACGCAAACTTCGTCGTGATGTGGAAATATTTGGTGCATTTTCAAAATATTGCGATGTAGTTTCATTTCATGTATACAAGTACACTTCTTATATACGTGTATTTATGCATTGAATTGCTTATGAAAAAAACTAAACACTCCGGCAAAATCAAAGCATCGTAATAACTTTTACCGAATTGTCTTAAGCTACCTGATTGAACTTATTTCTATGCAAGCTTCTTTTCGTGAAGGTCACTCGAGCAGTTTGCCTAGTCGGACTGCTTGATCACTACAGATCTTTGAGAATTCAATTATAACAAAAACACATTTAAAGAAAATTATAGCGGAGTTAATGGGATATTAGATGGATGTAAGATAACTGGGTATGTATATACTCTCGCACATTCTTCCGTACAAATGAAAACGATATGAAAATATTATTCGGGTCTGGATGAAATCACTGTAAGGAGTTGAGTGTTAATTTTGCGCACCAAAAACATCTCATCAACAACGGTATAAACTTTATAAAGCTGAACACAAGATCTAATTCACATGAATTGTGGAAGTATTCGTTGATGACTTTAACAAAATTATGAATAGCTTCAAAGTAACAGAGATTATTGCCGTTCATATCGACACTTATGCAGAAGTAGAGCTCGGCGTAATGACGATTTTTAAGGCCTTTCAAAATTTATATGTTTTTTTTTTGTGGCTGGAAAGTGAATATAATTCATGCACAGAGTATGGGACTCCCATGTTTGCAAGAAGGCGACTACCTACTAAGACCTCCCCTGTCAGCCCGAGAACTCAGCCTGGCTCAGTTTGACATATTACTTCAGGCCAGGTCTCGTTTTGTTACACCGTGAGGCACCTTCAAGCGGGAGGATCCCTCCTCTAGCGGGAGAAGAAATGTGTGGCAAGCATTATCTTCCTGACTTACTAATCTTGTGCAGATAAGACTGAAAACATCCATGCCCACTCAAAAACTCGATCAAATAGAAGTCAGTTTCATCATGCCTTCGATTTAGCTATGATCTTACATCTAGAATGAGGCGCGCAGCTCACTTTCCCGTCGTTCAATTCACCCAAGACTCCTGCAAATTGTTGAATGAACGCTTTCTCGCCTCGTGAGCAACCATCTCCCTCGCGTCCTCGTTTTAACGCAGGTGAATAGCCCGGCGCTCAGGTATCATGCCTGCAATAACTTTTACCGCCAAATCAGAGACGGATACAAAGTTGCAGCCTTCAGTGCTCCTTGTTTCTGTACCTGTTAGAAGCGTTTTCGGTATACCTGCTTACTGAAAGCGTTGCTCGATATTTCTGCTCCGTACAGTAGCAATGACCCGACAGCACCCATCAAGAGGCGTCTTCTTTATGAGCTAGGTCCCTCTACGTTGGCCATGAATTGACTCAGAAACGATATTTCCGATGCAGCCTTCCCAGCCGTTGCGCTGATTTGCGCAGACAAACTCTTCTTCGAGTCGATCAGTAGCTCCAGGCACTTCAACGTTGCTTCGATTCCACTAATATGTCTCCAATATTGATCATTCTTACTCTAGGGATTCTTTTGTTTGTCAAAATAACCACTTCGGTTCCCTCCAGCGCTCAATGCGAGCAGTCATCCCGTCCCTCACTTGGGGCAAAAGCATACTGTTTGAATTATTCCATTTATAGCGCTTCCAAAATATCCTTTGTTTGTATTCTTTCCATCAAAGCGCTGTTCATTTTCTGATACGCATATACTTTGGGAGTAAGTTGCTTAATTCTCCAGTGTCAGTTATTTATAAGCGACTCTGAAGAAGTGAGCAACTTACTCCTGAAAGAAATGTATGTCAAAAAAGAAAAATAAATAACACTTTGTCGGAAATACTATAAATTAAGGATAACATTATTGGTAGCATACATAGCCTAAGTTGCACTTGTTTAACGGTGCGTTCAGTGACCAGAGCAGCAACGTCATCCGCATAGCCAATCAAACGTGACTCATCTGGTATCTCCAGTCTCAGTAACCCATTGTAAAACACGTTCCATAGGTCTGGACCAAGGATAGATCCCGGCGCAGTACCCGATGTAACTTCCATCCTTCGTTGACCCTGTGTCGTATCATATAGCAGGCTTCAATCCTTCAAGTAGCCCCTCATTAAGATATTGTGAAACTTGAAAAAAGTTGTTCAGCGTATCTAGAATATCCACGTATCTAGCGAATTTGAACGCGTTCCTAACGTCCAGTATCACCAACAGGATGATCCGTCGCTCGATGCGGCTATATGCCTCTACTTTTAGATCATGCTCACCATCTTTGCAATCAAATCAATGGTTGAACATCTTGCTCCGTCCTTCACGAATCGCATCAATGAGCCTTCCTTCTATGAGTTTCTCTGGCATTTTCTCAGCAGTTTCCAGCATACATAACTGGTGGTATGTAGAAGGCTATCCGAAATTTCCCTTCCCATTACTGATCAACTCGAGCCTTGCGACCTTCCATCATACCGGGAAAACCCCGTTCCGTAGGCAAACGTTGAACGCGGTGAGCAGCACCTCGGGGTCTGGAACTTTTCTTGCTTTCAGTGAAAGAACTGCCTCTTCCGAATCCAGCTGGGTGAAGAGTGGACATTCAACTGCTATTTTACTATGGACAGCATCAGTATGGACAGGATAAGCGGGTAAGAGTGCTTGCACTATACCGTCCACATTATGTATACAAAGTTCCCGTAGGGCACCAAGCTTCCACATAACTAGTTTGTAGACAAGGCCCAAAGGATCTTTATTCACATTGTCCACTAGATATTGCTATTGTTAATCAACTTGTGAAGGCATTTCCTGGCTGACTTATAAGTTGCGGCCTGGTTACATGCCTCATCATGGATCGTGCCCATTGAGCCTCATGACGAAGCTTGAGACACTCCCTTCGCTTTTCAGAGATTTCAATTGACCACCAGTACAGTGGGAGTTTGCCGTGCCAGAGTTTCTGAATGAACGTAGTCGTGATGATGCTCATTGCTCAATTCACCACGTCTTGAGCTGTCAGTTCTTCCATCCCCTGTGAATCTCCCTGCAGCCGAACACCTACTCGACGAACCCGTCGACCTCCATTCTTCCGATGTTCCACCCAATCGAAAAAAGTCAAGAGCATGCATGTTGGGAGACAACCCCGCGGATTCCAAGCCGAATATACAAGACATCACTGGCTGAGTAGTCCTCTAATACTCTCTAGTTGTGTATCCTCCGTACTAAGGACTCCAAGGCGAATGTCACATCCAGTTTGAATCCTTCGAAGCCTATACGGCAGAAAGTCGGCGTATTTCCAGTGTTTAGGACGACGAGCGCCATCCTGGGTTGACCTTCACTGTCACTGTATTCATCGCCATATTTATCATCGTAGGCACCACTCCCAATGTGGCTGCAGCCTCTTGTTTCGTCGTGATTGTTGTTATTTTCGTTTATTTTTTTGGGATTTTTCGTTGCTCCAGTTATATCAGGTTCCCCCTCGGAGCCGCTATATCCAGTCGTGTGTGTAGTCGCCTTTTTGGTCTCATGGTTATCTTTGCAAAGCAGGGAGGCCATGCGAGGGTTCGTATAAACCCTTATGGTGAGTCCGTCTCACCCGAACCTATACGACTAACCCATTGTGCTATTATTGCGTTAATTATGTGCCCTGAATATACATTCGATTGATTATTAGGTTGGTTATTTGACTGATAGTAATCAGTCAAATAATGGTTATTATTTTGATTATTGTCACGGTTCTGTTGTCTCGTTCGTTAGTTTTACATTTGAATTCTCCTGAATTATTGGTATGTACTGGGTCGTTATCGGAATTCACATTTTTGACGCTCACTCCCGAGCATTCTCTTAACATTATCACTTTTCTTTTTTGCGCATTTATATTTGTATATAATGCACATATTTTCAAATCTCCTGGTATTCATTATATCTATTATATCATCTATATCGTGCATTTAAATTATCTTATAAAAAAGTATTCCTTGAGTCATTTTTTTTGCAGTGTAAATAAGGATTGCGTCAAAATTGCTAAGATCCCGAACAAGGAATTCATATAATAAATACACGATTCGGCTTTTTTATATTTAATTTTTTGCAAACTTACAGTGTTTGTCCTTAGGCTGCTTATTATCCTATATATTTCATAAAGTTCCGTATCTGGTTTGTATCTTTATTGTAGTTCTCTTCTGATTGCTTCCCAATCATCCTTCGTCGCTCCTTACACGTTTTCAAAGAAAATGTGCCTGGTTGCGATCCTTTTTAGGTCTTTGTAAAAAATTTTTTACAAAGACCTACTAGTCTCGTGACCTGTCCGTCCGTCTGTCCGTCCGTCCGTCTGTCCGTGCGTCACAGCTGATTTCCCCAGAAACTATAGAAGCTAGAATGCTCAATCTTTGTGAAAAGGTCAGAAGTGATGGTCTCTCAAAAGTTAAGGACTTAACATAAATTTAAAAAATGTTTAAGGGGGGTCCCCACTATTAACGAATTGGCCCTTAAAAAATTTTTTTAATCAAAGGTAGTCGAATGGGGTATCAAATGAAAGGTCTTGATTAGAACTCTTATAATCTGAAATAAAAAAATCATTTTATGAATTAGGGGGTTCAGGGGAAGGCAAAATGTTGGCAAAATTTTTAAATAGAAATCATCGGATTTTTATTTCATTATAAAGAAAAAGATGTGCCGTTAATTGTGAAAAATAACATCAGGCAAATGACCGCCACAACCGCGCTTACAGGACCATATCCTTTTCATGAAATTTTCTATAACGAAATCGCAAAGTACCTGCCCTATGACCTCGATAGCCTCATGAATTCCATCTTTGAGGTTTCGAATCGACGCTGGGCTTTTGGCGTAGACCTTCTCTTTCACGTGACCACAAAGGAAGAAGTCGCAAGGTGTTAAATTACAAGATCTCGGTGGCCAATTGTGATCACCTCTTCGAGAGATAACATGGTCCGGAAACTTTTTCCGTAAAAGATCAATGGTTTCGTTGCTTGTGTGGCACGTAGCGCCGTCTTGTTGAAAGTAAACGTTGTCCAGATCAATACCATCCGATTCCAGCCATAAAAAATCATTAATCATCTCTCGATAGCGCAATCCATTCACCGTAACTGTTGCTCCAACTTCATTTTCAAAAAATTAAGGTCCAATGACTCCGCCGGACCATAAACCGCACCAAACAGTCACACGTTGAGGATAGAGAGGCTTTTCAACAATAATTCTGGGGTTTCCCGAGCCCCAGATGCGACGAGTTTGCTTGTTGACAAAGCCACCGAGGTGGAAATGGGCCTCATCACTCAAGATGATTTTTCGATGGAATTCCGGATCATATTCATGCATTTCGAGGACCCAATCAGCAAAGACACGACGTTGTTGATGATCGACCGGCTTGAGTTCTTGTGTTAACTGAACTTTGTAAGCCTTAAGACTCAAATCTTTATGCAAAATACGGTGTAATGACGTTTGTGGAATGCCTAATTCAAAAGAACAGCTGTTCTTGAGTGACGTATACGGGTTTTATTCTTCACATCACTAACATAAGTTGTCCCAACAACTCGAATTTTTCCACCAATTTCTGTATTGCAGTCCGACAAGGTGCTTCACGACGACCCAGAAATGTTCGAGTTTTACAAACCGTCTCTGCCAAATTTTCACCATTGTTAATAGTGAATTTTAATAATTTCAATGCGTTGTTGAAGCGTGTATCGTTCCATTTTTATTAATGGCGTAGTTTTTACTTGTCAAATGTCAAAAAATGACAGCTTCAAAAGTGACATCTACCGAAATAGCGGGCTATTCAAAAT
Organism: Odontomyia ornata; assembly: GCA_963969285.1. NCBI lineage: Eukaryota > Metazoa > Arthropoda > Insecta > Diptera > Stratiomyidae > Odontomyia > Odontomyia ornata. The sequence goes on along the minus strand of OZ017741.1, from coordinate 100,651,972 downwards.
AACACCTATTATTGGAAAACCCTTTACATACTTATTATATGTGTATGTTAAACTCAAAATAATGTTGTATATAATTATGTTAGCTTATGTATCTACCGTAAAACGATTAGTCTCGGAACTAATACGCAGATACCTTCAGAAAAAATATTTAATCCACTATGTAATATACTTATGACGTTGGCACCCAGGAGGTTAACGCAAAATGCTAATGAAAGATTTTGGTCAAGTAATGAATGAAAACTGATTCCATCAACATAACGTTTTTAGAATCAATGACATGACGATAAAATACATGATTATGATAAGTGACGTTGCGAGATTGAATTTCACTCTTCTTATAAATTAAGAAACCCATCAAAATATCGTTTATTTCAAATAAAGCTACTTCTCTCAAAATCTCACTATACCTCGTTTCCGATTCCTTATTCTTTTTCAGTTATAACAATATTAATACGGTCCCAAAACACACTGAGCTGTTTTTTGACTAATTATTTAAAGCTAATCTGCATCAAATTTCATATATACTCGTATACCCCCCTCGTTCCTTCAAACAAAAGCAAGAAGTGAGCCGGGTGCGTGCCAAAACGACCGTTGTTTGCCAACATCTTACCATTGAACTGTATTATTTCATTCCATTTTACTCTCAATTTGAATGGTGAAAATCGAAACAATCGCAGAAACATTTTGATGTTTTCAAATGCGTTGCAAGGGTACCCACACAAGTTACATTGAAACAAACAAATGAAATGGGGCTACGGTCTCAATCAGGCTAGGACGATTCTCGCATCCGCAGTTCCACTTGTCAAGCCCCTGAAACAATATTTAATAATAAACTCGACGTACAAATATCGCATGAAGGACACTCGACGCGGAAAACACACTTGAAGTGCATCATTCAGGATAAAGGTTTCGGGTCCCGCGCACTTTAAGCTGAGCACTAAGTAAGGGCGTCTGAGCGATTTTTTATTCATACCTATCCCCTTGCCTCCTGCGTTCAGGCATGTATTTAATCCTGAATGTGTAAGCAGTGAATAACATTCATAGTTACATAACATTGCAAAGTAAAATAAGGCCGCCGCGTGCTTCTACTATTGCACTTAGAAAAGGAACGACCGAGTCTTGATTTTGAAACAGAGTAAATACTCAGCTCGCCATTTGTCCTTGCGCCTTCGCTCCCATTGCATTGCATTTGTTTCTTCGAATAATTCTATGAATGATGTTCATAAGCACTCGGTAATTGTTATTCTCATAGCAGTCGAATCTGTTAAAAGTACATTCGTCGAAAATGAAATGCTGCAGGAAACTCAAGGACTATTCGTAATTTGAAACATTTTTACACGAGAGTGGTGAGGATTCGGAAAAGGAGCGATAGAAGTGGAACTCGGTGAATGCAGCATCTGAAGCGCTTAAAGATTATAATCAGGCGCTACTGTCTGTAATACTCAAAGCTATTGAGGTCAATTGAGGGTAGCCTAGATTTCCACTAAAGGATTGATTTGAGGAAGGACGCACTTTTGTGAAAGTATTTACCATAAGTGAGAAGCTCAGGTTGTCATTTTGGAATAAAATATAGCAACTAAAAACTTGAAGGCAAATAATCTTTTATTCCAAAACTTACCATTGATTACAGTTCATATAAAATACACTCCCCATTAATTGCAACCGTTTAATTTATTGCAGCCTGTCTAGCGGGGGATCATTTCTCATCGTGATTTTCATTCCAAACGTGTTTATTGCTTTCAACAACATCCCCCTAGTTTGTCTTTCTGATTTTTGTCGGGCATTTCCGTAGCGAAAATCTCAAATGTGAGTCAAATCACACTTCTAGAAGAGAGAAGACGTGCTAATTGCGTTTTAATTAACTTTTTGGTCCAATGCCCAAAGGACAATTAAATGGCAAGGGCATTATAACAACGAAACATTAGTAGTAAAATCTTGGATTTAAGACAGATTTGAATGCTTGGAGCATCGTTAAGAAATAATTTAAATCATATTTCATGGCTTGGCAGGAATGTGAAGAGCTCGTTTGTGTGGAGTTACATCATCTATCGCTTTTATAGCCACACGATCAAACTTAATAACTCAAAATAAATGCATTGCATGAATTATGAGCCAGATACATTAACTTGAAATTCGTTAATTCAGATTAGATTATTATGCATAATTTAAAAAGTCTTAATCATTGGCCAATGTAGATATAGATTGAACAAATATACAGCACCTAGCCTCTCAAGATTGAAATAATCGAATGTACATTGTTGGTGATATTAAATTTATAGTTAAGGATAATTTCATGCCTTCATCTGCCAATGTCAATACTAAAAGACATGAGCGGGCAACCACGCCGCTTCCCGCGTTACGTTCATTTGCATGTTGGGAATTCATTCTCATCTGGCTGACTTTTTCGTCGTTAGCAATCAAGGGTTAAAAATTCAAGGCCCCAAAAGGTGCTAATGAATGAATTTCCAGCCGGGAGTAATTTTTTTCCAACATCCGACAGTAAAAACAACGAACATTTATTCGCGCCATTCAATAGTGCTTTTTGCATTCGTTGTTGGCAACAACAATTTCCATCGGATGGCTGCTGTCGAGGTGACCGCCCGGAATGTCGCTAAGTGCACTGCTAAGAGGAACCAGAGCTTATATACTAACGAGCTGGTGCACTTTGTCAGCTGTTCAATGAAAACAGATGAAAAATTTTGCGCATTTTCCCATGGCACGCCAGAATGTGAAAGAGACAAAACATTTTAAATGATTAGTACGCTGCGGGAAAAGTAGATAGTGATAACGCGTGCACCCCGACTTGCGTGTGTGTGCGTGGAAACTTCTTCGCATTCATATGTGTGCCTGAGAATCTTCACCGCATTTATATGTGTGGGTTGTGTACGAACACAAAATGAGGGCAGATATTAATGTTATCATATGGAAAATTTTCCACTTTGATCGAAATCATAAATCGGGTAACGTTTGCAAAATGGCACTTAAATAATTCGAATTTATTAAATTGCATTTTGATTTGACTGCAGAATGAAAAGAAATAGGCAATTTATATGTAAAATATCGATTTTTATATACTGGAGAGTGGCCACTTGCCATTTTGAAGTGTTACGTGAAGAAAAACTATTCTTTTTTGTTAGTTGCGTAATTTCCATTGCGGAAACTCAATGAAGAATTGTGTCAAAAGTTCAAAAGATGGCAGCAGTAAGCCTTCATCAGATGGAACTGTCAGACATTCTGTTGACATCTAAATAGGAGATAAACCCAAATAAAGAGTTAAATACACATTTAACACGACGGAGGATACTCATATCTACAACAATTAATTTAGGAATAAATTCCCCCCTTGCATATGTTCATTAATTCCATTCAAGTTCACTTATCTGAAATTCATTGCTGATATTTAAATTATATACTTAGCATTTTCCATATTTAAACCATATACTTTGCATTTTTCTGATCAAGTAAAGCAGGGAGATGGGCTGGCCCCATTGTTATTCAATTTGGCTCTGGAGTATGTCATACGGAAGCTACCTGTCGATACGCGAGAAACATTACTATACAAGTCGAGCCATGTAGTGGCCTATGCGGACGACATCAACATTCTGTCACGGTCACTAACAACTGCCAAAGAACTCTTCCTGAAACTCGACGGCGAAGCAAAAGTAGTAGGACTACAAATCAACGAAAATAAAACAAAGCTCATGACGCAGTCGAGGAAAAATACCCCAAATACACAAAATATCACACTTGGCGAATACAATATCGAAAATGTTAGCGAATTTGTGTATTTAGTCGCTAAAATAACGAAAACGGGCAATGAAAGAGACGAAATACGCCGAAAAATACAGCTCGCAAATAAAATATTCTATCCAGTATTGACGATCTTGAAGACCAGCTGCACACACAGGAAAACAAAGCTCCAAGTATGCAAATCTGTGATAAGACCTGTGTTATGCTATGGGTGTGAAACATGGACCCTAACCCAAGCATTCGCAAATATATTGAACGCATTTGAGCGACGGGTCCTGAGGAGCGAAGCTAGACGGGGACCAATGGCGAATTCGATACAACCATGAGCTGGTTGAAATTTTTGACGCACCGGAGGTCTCAAAGATTGTAAGACTGCGGAAGCTGCAATGGGCTGGACACATGAATCGTATGGACGAACAACGGATACCCAAGAAGGTATTCGTTGGGAGAACTGAAGGCCGGCGGCCAGTGGGGAAACCGAAGAAATGCTGGTCTGACTCGGTCGACGAAGACAGCTCATCGCTGCTCGGAATTGGAAATTGGAAGACGCGGTCAACGGACCGAGACAGTTGGAGTCGCTGTTTGCAGGAGGCGAAGGCCCGAAAGGGGTTGTAGTGCTAAGAAGAAGAAGAATTATAATTGCTGATGACAACTTTAATTATTTTTCATGTCAATGTCGACCTAGGCAATTTATTTCGGAATTTGATGTTTGAATATTATTGTAAATTGCTCGTTTTTATTATATAAATACCACATACAATGATCAGTTAAAATCACTGTTTTGTACTGTTCAGAAGAATTCAATCTTTTAACTCGTGGAAGATAGCATAGTTAAGGTACTATGGGTACCCTTTTTTACTACCCCCCTTAATAGTTATAGGATTCAAGCGTCATGGTAACATACGAGGGTGATTCAAATGTGATCGAGACAATTGCTGTAGATGGCGCGCATGTATGTTTTGAAGGTTGTGGCTAGAGTGTGTGGTAGCTGGGTCCCTTACAAACAGTGTGGTATTATTTCCATCGGAAGTTCATGTTTCACGCGCGTGCTACGACCATGAGTGAACGTCAAGTGCCAACCGCCATTGCGCAACGTATTGTCATTCGTTTTTTAGTGTGGGAAGGAGTTAAAAACAGGGAATTTTTTTTCCGTTTGCGGAATCAGTTCGGTAGTGAGTGCCTGAGCAGATCTACTGTGTTTAGATGGGCTAAAGCACTCAAGGATGGTCGCGTAACCATCGAGAGTGAGCGGCATGATCGTCGACTGCGAACCAGCATCACACCAGACAACATTTGCCGCGTAGAACAACTCATTTTGGAGGACTGTAGGATGAATCTTCGAGACATTTTGGTTGAATTCGTCATCAGTATTGATGGTGTAGAGTCTGTTATCCACGAACAACTTCAATATTGCAAAATATCGGCACAAAGGGTTCCTAAACCAGCACGAAGTGCGATTCTTCTCTAGGACAATACGCACCCTCATACTGTGCGCCTCACGCTCGATACAATATTGGAATCGGGGTGAGAGGTACTGAAACGCACCCCCACAGGCCGGATTTATCACTCTGTAATTACCACATGTTTGGACCACTGAAAGAAGCCCTCGGAGGTCCAATATTCGACACTGACGACGAGGTAGACGAGGTAGACGAGTTTGCGCGCATGCGCTGTCCGAATCGCCCAAGGAATTCTTCGATACCGGTACCAAAAAGCTTCCGGAAAGGTGGACAAAATGCGTAACTTGTAAGAGGGAGTACCTAAAAAACTGTAAATTTTTGTAAATTTTTCGATAGTAAAAAAACGTGTCAGAGTATTTGTCTCGTATTTGGTGTAGATAGTTAACACTTTCTTCGATAGTTACACAGTTCAAGCTCCATCGTAGCTTTTTGTTGTGCAAGTGTTTAAATTGGTGCTTTGATAGTTACGTGGTTCAAGTGCCGTCATAACACATTTTACTTATAAGTGTTCAAATGGACGGATGCTAAACAGTAACTCCTCTTTCAATTTTTCTTTTAAAAGATTTTTGACTTATACTGTATTTGATGCTTCGCCCAATGGTGCGCAGCCATCGGGCTCCTCCATGCCATGCCGCTGCTGCTGCAGCACCCTCAAATTTCTTCGATTTGCTGTTTTAGTATGCAGGCTCGTTGTACCGAAATCCAACGTTATTTAGCTTCAATGGTGTAGTAAGAAACAATAAAATTTTAACAATGAAATTAATAATTCTATTTGACGTTTGAAAAAATGTTTTAATTAATTTTAAAATTAGCGACAAGAGCTATGCGCAGAATCACGGAATGCACACATTTACATTTCAGCATCTAATTTTAGAAATAATCGAGTCCTTGACCTAACTTCCACAAAGATGTACCAACGCCAAGTTCATGTACCAATTTCAAAGGTTCATTGATCAAGTCCAGAGTAGAATAAAAGATGTAATGACGTTCAGAAGAGTTTCTAGAAAAAACCGTGAATAGACTTATTCGCCCACAAATTAATACCAACTTACTTTAATTCAAAGGGATTCTCCATATCACTTTCCGCCAGCGACAATCGCTTATCATATTCTTTTACTAAGTCTATGAATTTCGTACCAATAACTGGACCGTCACCATCAAGAGTGTAATTATTTCCGTACACGTTCCCATAAGGATCTTCCTTCTTTTTATTCTAAAACCAGGCATTTTTTTCCGGCAAACATGTTCGACAGACTCTTTCATCCAAACAAGAGGTGCATTAGCGCCTAGACGTTGCAAATTGGAATACTTATAGATCATCAAGGAGAAGACATGAAACGAAGACAAAAAAAATAAATTATGGCGAATTGAAATACGTAGTAACAATATTTTAATTTTTGGAAATCCATTCATGGAATCTTTGAATGGCTCAAATTTTGATGTGCAGAAGACATTATGTTGGGTCCACATGTATGTTAACTATCTGTAAAGGACTGCAGCGGCAGCCTACCACCTCAGCGAGCGAAAAAATTAGTACTACGCTGGAACTGGCTTTGTCTGGAAACGCGTTAGTGCACTGGCAAGCGAGCTTTGCGGTATTTTAGGAGAGATTCTTTTCCCACAGGGGGTTCTTTTCCCATACTACAAAAATGTTTTCGCACTTATGAGTTTTCAGATAACCGGAGTCAAAATGCCAAGCCGGTTGAACAATGGAAGGCATCAATAGCTGGAGTAACAAACCAAAAGCGACTACATAAGAAACGCAACGACGAATACCGCGCGTGAGAAGTAAGGCAATTTCGTCCTTGCCGAGGACGGTCCAGGCCCACAAATAAGAGTGAGGCATCTAGGTGGTGACGGCACCTCACGCACTCCTTCCAATCGGATCAGAAATCCAAAATACGATGCCTTGGCCTATATCGGGTGTGGAAGGCCAAGCATCCCGGTGAAAGCCCCTGCAACAGAGATAAGAGAGAGAGATTAATCGCTAGCTAGCTCATGAGTGGAGGGGTCAGTCAACATGTCGGGACCCATACCCGTTCGAATTTAAAATGAAAAGACTAAATTCGGTAGTTTAGATAGACATTTTTTTGTTTTTTATTCTCAATACAGACAAATAAATCATTTAATATAAAATATATTGACTACTCCCGTTAAATAATTTAATATACAATAAATCGATTCCATTCAATAAAATAATTCAATATACAGTAATGATTCCACTCGTTAAATAATTTAAGATACAATAATTAAAAGGAAAAGAATAAGAGTACTTACCCGTTGTTGGGGGGGAAGTTGCCTGAAACTTCAAAAGTTGTTAATTTTAAAGCTCACTTTGGGTGGAAAAATGATGAAGAAAATTAAAAGTCACTCTTTCGCCCGGTATATATTTGTAAATCAACTTCTTTAGACTTATACAATTAGGAAACCCACTGCTTTAGATCAATTACATCAACAAATTTGTATCTTCAGAATATTTGTATACCTGGAATCTTCCTGACATATTCTAATGTTATTATCAAGGCTAGGCAGTAACGTCTCCCACATTCTCTATCGCCAAATACGGTTATTTTTATCACGTTGCCGAAAAATGGAAATCTCACTGGAGAAGCGCATTGATCTTGCTTACACCGAAACGGTTTTTATCACTATGCACTTTTCTATAACTTGTTGGGAATGAGCACTAGAAAATTGGGCTGCTGTACTGGATCCGACGAACAAATTGAGTTTTCTTTCTGTTGACAATTCCTTTCAATCACTCTTAACACGTCCTCCTTACTTTTTTTGCATACGAATAAACATAGAAAATAATCCCGTTAACGTGTATTCCTTTCTTCTCTTCCAACGACGACTAGTTTTTCGTTTTTCAAACACAACCAGTTTTCATACGAATTCTTAATACTTTTGTACACAAAGCGACTCAAAATAACATGTTGACGACTTTTTCCTTTTGCTTGTCTTTTTTCCCTTCTTACGAAGACTATCGCTTTCAAATCTGCCGGCTAACCATCGCCGTTCACGACATCGCACCAAATCCCCATTTTGTCGACCGCGAGGCAACCCGTCGTCAACGAAAAACTATTCCCGTTCTTTGCCGGAACGGATTCCTTCCAATTCCGTTGGAATGTTATCATCATGCAGTTTTCCAATTGATGAAGTATTTATGAATGCTTTTAAGTGCAGCGAACAGTTTTAATAGTCTTTGGATTTTATAAAGTTTGAAAGGAAAAGTCGATTTGTTTATAGTTGATTTTTAGCTGTTGGGTTTTTGTTTTTATTACTTCTCATGAAAAAGACAGCAGCATCGTTTTGCACTTAAATGAATGTCAGCAAGCCTTGATTTTAATAGGGTTTCTTATTTTCTCGCGCCAATTATTATTTAAATGAAATTACGACTATAATTTTGGATACATGCATCTTGTTTAGAATATCAAATATGTATTCAACAACTTTAACTACTTACTTACTTAGTGATTACATACTATGGAGGTTTGTCTTGTTATCCGAATTTGAATTCAGTAGTCTGTTAGATCGGAATGTTTGATGTACATAGTTTATAGAAATTATTCATTGATTTCCTTTAAATACAAAAGGGCATTTTCGTTAATTTCTTCTCATTTATTGCATCAATCTATACCTAAGCTAACAGACCAGTTTTAGGGTGACCAGATGCTCAAGAGGTAAAAGTAGGACATCGCCTTGCCAACCCTCCCCCCCCCCCCCATGATAATTCAAATATTAAAAAAATTTTTTTCAAATATACAATTATTGGGAAAAATTTTTTTTTTTTTTTTCAAAAATTTTTTTTTATTCGAATGTTTACAAAGTTGGGCGAATTTAATCAAAGAGTCACGGTTCATTTTTTACAATATTTTTCAGAATTTGCAATAAGTCGAAGCAATTCTGAATTTTTCGGGTCCATTAAATAAATGTAAAATTCGACGCAGGAATATGATTTAAAATTCATTTTGATTGAAATAAGAGAACGAACAGTTGAAACAGACAATTGGTTTCTTTCGTCGGTCCACTGCGACTTGATTAAAGAAAAAGACCTTTCACAATTTGCGTTATGTCCCGGTATTGCGAAAAAGAATTTCGCAATTTTCAAAATTTCGGAATACGAACATTCGTCACGATTCGCAGAAAAAAATATACAATTTTGTCATTGCACGATTTTTTGAAAAATTGTAAATCCTTTTCTTTTTGTTTTTTTTCAATGAAGCTAATCAAATTCATGGTTTGATCGAAGATTTTACTTTCGTCAAAATCCACCTTCTTGTCTTGAAGATAAAGAAGAGTGTCGGTTATATCGTCATAATTTAATTGCGTATCGAGGCGAAAATCAAGCCACTTGAAAATCTGAAACAAATTATATGGAAATACATTTTCAAAATGTCACAATCCAACAATCATGTAGAAAAAAATCAAAAATTTACTCGTAAATCGGAAAGAGAAGTCGTCCATTTCGAAAGATATTCTTCAGCCTCTTCATAAACTTGAATCGCTTTGCAGGTGAAGTCGTCACATTTTTTATCTTCTCCATCTTCTCGTAATTTTTTCAAAATACTTTTGACAGAAAGTGGCAAAAATTTACTCTTGATTCGATCACGCAGACCACGGCTCACAGTGTCAATTATATTGATGACCTCAACGACACTGTTTTTTCTTTTTCCAATTCCTTGATGTTGTCGTGAAAGAGAGTCATATAGGAGTGAGTGAAAAACAAGAAACACTCGGCTAGATCGTTTTCAAAAAATGACTTCAAAAATGCTGGAGGCTTATCGATAGACTTAAAGTAAGATTGTAGAGGTTCGAACATCAGCAGGATTCGATGAACCACTGGATAAAGGCTGAGCCATCGCGTTTTACAATGGTATAGAATATCTCGATATTCTATATCGACAAAGTCACAAAATTCTTCCAATTCTGCTGATCGAAGAGTTTCATTCCGGAAATATTGATGAATCTTGTAACAGATGGTGTCGATGTCGAAAAGATCAAATAGTTCGAGGCCATGCCGACTGGAATTGTGGATAATATGGGCTGAGCATCCCATACCAATTAAATTTTTTTCTGTTTTTCCTTCCAGGAGTTTGTGAACATTCTGTTTGCCCTTGCGGTTCAATCCACCAAAATTCAAATTTGCGTTATCTCCCGAAAACGATACTAACTTTTTTTTCAGGTCATGCTTTTCTAGTAAATTGAAAAGCATTGTGGCAATGGTTTCGGCTTTTTCATTAAATAGATTTGACAAATCCAGCAGCTTAACTGTAATTCCGCCTTGCTCATGTTCAAAAAATTGGATCATGATGGGGAATAATTTTATTTTCCCATAGTTGCTGGCATCTGTACTTAGGCTAACGAAAGAGGCTTTTTGGAGGTCCTTTATGACGATACCCATAATGTGAGGAAACAAAACATTGCAAATGATCGCTTCCGTTTTTGTCCTAGCACAAGAGATCTTCGTAGCGATGGCAGAGTCTCCAAATATTTTGCGTATCAAAGCAGCATTGCAGTCTTGCGATCTAAATGATTGATGATGCGTGACGACTTGATAAGCGAGGGCACCTTCAGCAGCCGATATTTTCGCCTCTTCTGTGGAAAATCGTTTGACCATGAAACTGTCAATTGGCTTCGATGTTGATGCGCTTTGAATGTTGCTCCGATGTTTTGGAGTCTCGATATGTTGTTCCAACTGGAGGCTTCCTTTGGAAACTTTTATTTTATTTTATTCTATTCCAATCTATTTTATTTGATAACATGACAGCAAAAAAGATGTTGATTTTATATGCACCCTAGCAGCTCGCTCGGAACTTTACGTGAGACTTTAGGAAACCTTACTAAAGTTTCCTAAAGTTTCAAACGCGCAAAAGTGAAACTTTGTGTGGAACTTTAGAAATTTCTTATAAGTGATTTTAATGTTTTATGTTTTTAATTTTCAACATTGCAGTTTGATAGCTTATGAGAAAAATATCGAAATAAAACAATTTTTCATACAAAAAAGCACTGAAAATGATAGAAAATATTGCTGAAACTCTAGGTTATGTCTTTGTTTTCCAGGTCGCCATTTTATTTTTAGCGCGCGAAATATAAAAACACATTTTTTAAATTTTTAGTAAGGTTTCATTTTTGCGCGTTCGAAACTTTACGCGAGACTTTACGAAACTTTAGCTAAAGTTTCGAGTGAGTTGCTAGGGCACCAGTAACCAACTAAAAATATCATGCTTACATATATAAGATTCACTTCAATCCACAAATGATTTTTTTAAAGAGAAATTTGAATGAAAACGAAATAAAGATATGGAAATACGCACCCTTATTAGCAATATTAATGTTAATGTCACACAATTTACACTTTGCTACTGACTCGTCAAGAGTAGAAGAAAAGCATTGATATTTTGGGTTCTTACGCAGTTTTTCCGAAAAAGTACATTTCCTTTTCGGCATGGCGAAAAACAATCACTTAATAATAATAGCAGAATGACGATTGATTGCGATAAATTTTCGTCGATGTGGAAAGATTCCAGTTGACTCAAAACAAAACAATACTGACTGAACAACGAAAGAATCTTGCTCTTATTTATAACCTCGCCTCTCCCACCAGTATTCCTTTACTATGCTCACCAGCGTCCCCACAGTGAAAGTAAGTTTCGTGTTCGTACAATAATGGCTATTGCATGTCAACGACAACACTCCGATGCATACAAACTCGATAATTAAAGTGTGTTCAAGCAATTGCTTCGAAGCACTTTTCTCTCTATCTAACTCATTGTTTAGAAAGAGAGAAAAATTCTTTGGAGCAAGCGCTCGGACACGCTTTTTCACGCGCGGGATTTTGAATTGTGATATCTCCATCTTTTTTTTCTTCCAAATAAAAAAAAATGAAAAAATGTATTACAAGGAGTAAATTATGAGAAAATTTCATCCTTTGATTGAAAAGTAGGACGTTTGGAGGATTTTGTGAAGTTTAGGAGGACAGGAGGACGGGCAAGCAAAAAGGAGGACATGTCCTCCTAAAGTAGGACGTCTGGTCACCCAGACCAGTTTGCACTGTTGCATCTGCGAGAACGACCCAAACCGACATATGCTGCGTCAGTTTTTCAAGCACACTGTTTCCAGTTCTACATTAAGCCGTGAGAAGGCGCGCTATAAGGAGTTACATGGATAGGCGTGCGTGAGCAAAATCCTCCCACCATTTCAAATGCATTTTCGTAATTAATGGTGCAACTAATTTCAATTTGTCATATAAAATGTTTTATAACGTAAATTCAATTCTATACAAAAATAAAAAATTTTCCATTATTTGGCATTACATTTTTGCACATTTTCGGAAAAAATTAATTATAAAAAAACAATAGCAAGTAGGCGGAAAATTCATTCCTCCATAGAAATTTGACAAATGTCCCTTACATAACATGCATTGCACATGAATTTCACGTGCTCGGTGCATAGTAATTTCTTCCACGAAAAACAGGCTTTTTTGAAACGTCTATTTTTTCTTCTGGGGCATAGTGCATAGAGCAGGAGGAACTGGTACAAATCTGTTCATGGTAAACTTGAGGTCAGGTGATATGCTTTGTGTACAAAGCCGTCGTGAAATATGTGGCTTTGCCAACATTAGAGCCACATTTTTTTAAGAACACACTTCTCTCGATGAAAGTTTATGTGTTTTCTTTGTAAATTATTTGGGAGTTGATACCAGTAATACATATTTAAAATAGAAAAAAAAAAACAACCGCATTGGCCATCTACAAGTGATTCTTGCAACGGGATAGTCCTCTTAGTTTTGATCTATAACATCTACCCCACCTTTAGTAGAATTGTAAAATGCTATGAATTCTGGCTTCACTTCATCACCTGTCTCTAGATCTTTTTTATCGTCATGTTGGATACGATGACACTGTTTTCACCAAAGCTGAAAGTAGAACTAGGCATTGGTCTGTCCTTAGTTGATAAATTGCGGCGAAATTTCTTTTTTATTTTTCCTTAGAGTTCCTACCACTGTTGTTCTGAATGCGTATTTTAATTCGTCAAAGAGGTGTATGGACGTGAAATAGTTGTCCATAGTAATATTTCTTCCCATATTCAATGTGGGAGTTGCAATTCATCAAGCCACATTTCCTTTACATTTGAATGGGATACTTTTTTTAATCTAGCCATTTATAACACTCCAACTAGTGCTTTTATCTATACTGAATTGTTGGGTTTACAATCTCGTTCTCGTGAAAAATTGTTGTGCAATTTTTTAATTTATTTATTCGTATACGCAACTATTTTTGCTGTCATTTCATCATCCAAAAATAATGAAAAGCTCTGCAAGGGCATGTTTGCACTCTTAGCGACATTTTTGACTCCTGGCAAATGGATCACTATACCTGTATTGCAACTACTGGTTCGTACGTTGGGTAATGGCTTATTCATGAGCCATTTTGTAGAATTATCTTTGCCCGTGTAATACCTACCTCCTTGTACTTGCAACTCGTTATATTTTGCTTCATCTGAAGATTGCTCGGTATCGACTCGAACAAACACTTCACTACGCGATCACAGTGGCACTAAATGGTGTGTGAGGTATATAAGATGAAAGGGCACAAATTTATAGGAAGGTACTGAGAAACTTGCGACGATACAATACCCCTTACATTGAAAATAACGACAAAAAGTTTTGCATGAGCAAAATACTCATAGCGCGCCTTCTCACGGGTCAATTAATAATTTGGTATTAGTTAAAAGGTCTTGTAAATTTTAATCGGTAGTGATTCATTATAGCACAAAAACAACATAATTCGTGAATATCCCCTTTCTTAAGAAATTTTGAGAATGCAATATTAAAATTATATTTTCTTAGTTCTGAATATGTGCACGTCTACTTATTTGCTATTGTCATATTTGACTTTAAGTACAGTATCATTTAACTAAGAGTGAATGATTAAAAAAATGAATATAGTTTCGTTTTACGTTCAAGAATTTCAGTAAGGAAAAATCATTTCGTAAACGTATGGTTCATATGCACACAATTTCAAAATACAATTTTTTAGAATAATATGTAATAAGGCCTAGCTAAGGGAAATTAGAAATAAAATGAACAAACTTTAATATTTATTAATCCTAAGCATCAACAACTGTCAAATACAAACAAAAATGGCAACTTCTGCCATAAGCAAAAATAAAATTCAACATTTTTAAAAACCTTATCAGTAGGCCTACTAATAATATAGTAGGGTAGTAAGGCCTGTGCCTAAAATATGCATAAATAATCAAAATATGCTTTTTACATTTGAAAATTGAGATCAATTACAACTGATATAATAATTCAACACTAATCATTCTAAAGTCTTCATAATAACATCAAAACTGTTTGCTTAGCAGCCATCTTGACACTCAAAATTATCTTTATCATCTACTGACAAGCCGACGCACTCCCCATGGTACCACTTGCTGCATTTAAAACATTGCCTCATGTCAGCTATCTGATCCTCTTCACAAACATGACAGTACCAACTCGCCTGGTTTACTTTAGCACCAATCCTACCATTGCGAGTTGATATGACTTTTGTTTTTTTTTTCACTTCCTTGTATTTGTCGAACAGGTCTTTCGTGACTGGAGCTCTCCTGTAATTTATCGCCTTTTTCTAGCTGCTGATTTATTAACATTTTTAGCTGGTGTAGGCATAAGTTACTGAAATGCTGTTCTTTTTACTTGAGCGAGCGGTACATTTTCTTCATTATCATCCGAACTAGAACTACCGTAAACTGTGCTGTGAAACTTCTAGCAAGTCTGTTATGAGTATGCTCAATTCCTTTTTCTCCCATTGCTGATGTTGATGGCTCAGGAGTTATTGACCTAGGGGGGAAGCGAGGCTGTGAATTTCCTTTATTAATATCGTCAAATTTATGAGGAGCTGGTGCTTCTATCAAAATAGATGGAGCAAAAGCTATTTCTGGAATAGCCTGAGGACCAGTTGCTTTGAAGCCGCCTGTAATGTTGCGATGTATCGTCCATTGGGACCAGTCATTTGAAAGAATTATGTCAAAACGCGCCTTTGTGAGCTTTTTGTCTGGATGATGTTCCGTAAATGATAGAACTTCAGCATCTCAGTGGTGTTCAAAGGATCGACAAACGGCTTTATCAAGAAGTTGAAGTTCGTGGGTGGTGTTTGAAGGTAGACAGTACAATGAAATTTCGAGTGCATCTGCTACTTCTACAATGGATAGGTCTAAGTGACATGTTGCTCCATTAAATATTAAAAGGCACTTCCCTGGACGTTTGTACCGATGCAGGTGTTTCAAAAATGGTTTAAAGAGTTCATTTTATCATATAACCATTTGAAGATTTTTCTAATAATGATCCCAGTGGTAAATTATCATATAACTCTGGCTTCATTCGTATATCTTTAACCAAGAAATAAGGTGACATTTGAATTTAAATTGCGCGCGTCGAAGGATTTGGAAAATTATTTTTTTAGGTCGGTAGTACTGTCAGTTATATTTATGTCAAATTTACATGTCAAAATATTTATTAGGGTTCGAGATATATAATATAATAATGTTATCATTGGTAGGATAGCACTACCAAGCACATTTACACATCTTGCGATTATAACACTTTCAGTGTGTTACGAAGACTGTAAATGCACTGTTTCGGTCCCCTTCTTTCTTCATATTATGTAGTTACCCTCGCAAAATTTATAAACCAAGCGTCGGAAAATCCTTGGTGTCACAGACAATCCTATTTCAATGAACATAATAATTATACTTACAAGATCCACTTCCTGGACGTCACTGAGTATTGTTTTCGACCTATTGCATTTTTCAAACTACCAGTCATGTTATGATTCCGAATGGTTCTTCTCGGAGTTTTACACCTTTCAGCTGCTTTGTATATGCTCAGTCTTCCACTTTGTACTGCTCGGATAGCTGACAACAAGTCATTTTTAGCCTATAATGCTCATTTGGAGGCCATCGTTTTGGATGTCACTAAAAATACCTATAAATTGATAGTTGTTATTACTTATTTACATTTTTGACATAGTGAAAAATAAAAAAAAACGAATCTTGATATAAAAGAAAGGCCATAATAACCGCCGACAGCATGTGTAAAAAAAAGCTAAAAGAAAAATTACTTGGGCAATGATATTGTAGTGAATATAGATGATGAATGTCCGTGCAGGACTGCAGCGGATGTTAAGATCTGCCGAGATTGGCCTTGTCTGGGGACGCGTGAATGCGCTGGTCGGCTAGCGCTGCGGTGTTATGGGGTGGGTTCTTTCCCCCTAGCACAAAGACCCACCACAAAAATATTTCACATTCATGAATTAACAGGTCAACATGCCGGGTTAAAATTGCTTGAAGAACAAATTTTGCCCGGCAAAAACGGACGGACTTGCAGAGACTTCGTCGTTACTGACGATACTTATGGTCCACAAATGTGAGTGGGGCATCCAGGTAGAAGCGATGCCCCCTCGTACCCTCCCAACCGGATCAAGATCCAAACGTATATATATATATATATATATATATATATATATATATATATATATATATATCCCATTTGAGTGAAAAACTCATACAAACATAATTAGCATCAACTTTCCCTCAAATGAAAAACATAGACGTGACCAATTTATGTTATAGAATTCTGTGATCAAACCACATAACCCTATACCATAAAAGGGCACGCAAGCGGAAGGCCACTCTACCCGGCAAGAGCCCCTGCTAACTACAAAAAAAACGGAGGAGCACGCCCGATGGCAAGCCCATAGCAGGGGAGGAGCCTGCCATCGTTGCAGGTCCCATACCCCGTCAGGTACGACGAAATGGAAAGACCGACTTTAAATGTTTAACAATTCATTGAATTATTGTTAAAGAAAGAAACAGAAGAAGGAGATTCGTATGCCTATGTAACTTTCAAGAAGTACTCTGTGCATTTAATTTCAAATTACATAAATCATACACTTTGTATTCTGCTAGAGTGTTACATGAGCTTTTTGGCCGAAAAGAGAACGCTCACCAATCACAAATGTTAATTTCGGAATTAATTTTGAAAATTTAAAGGGGATCTAAGTTCGCCGAAAATGCATATTTGTCAAGGATACTATACACTCCCGGTCAATAGGATGGTTCAACTATACAAAATTTTCTGATTCACAAAGTATGTTGTTACTATAGAAACACCATCATAGTACGTTCAGCTGCTTATTAGTCCAATGGAATGCACAAGCTGGAGAAAATCTAAGCAAACGATTTACGATTTGTTTACTTTCTTTCAATAAAATGGCCCGTATATATTAAAACACATAACTACGTGATAGGTTGAAATGAAAAGGCCGAGTTGTTTGCTAAGGGAGGCGTTACAACCCACGGCGATGCTTGATTGTGCCAGAGTTCGGAAAAGAGTCCCGCAAAAATGTTCGGATAACCAAAAAGTACATTTGAATTTCATTTAAAGTAGAGTTTGGCGAGTTTGTATTTCTCTGTTTAAATACCTTCCAGGCTGTACCTTGCAGTTGGCTGTAGCTAGCACGGACATGCCCAGTCGACTCCAGCAGCTTGATTTCCCTTTGAATCCCGCCAAGGTGAAAAGTTCTCCCAGCAGCTAGATGTACGATGACACAGGCTTGCAACAAACTCCCGAATTTAGTCATGGACTAGGTTTCAAGTCGAGCTCTTTTTTAACAGCTGATGAAACAGATGAAAATTGAAGTGCTGATCACATGGCGTTTTCCGACGAAGAAAGAGTGTAGAGAGTGATGGAAAATGGACATATTTTTGAAAAATTCTGAATTTTATCCTTCATGATCTTGAACACTGAATTAGCTCATACGTCGAGAGAACGTTGGAATGCGAATCTTTTAAAACTAGCTGGAAAATGCAGGCCAATTAAACGAGTAATAAAAGTAGAACTAGCATAATTTACTTGAGCATGATGAAAACGCGCGGAGGACACGTTAATAAGAAACGCCTTAATCAGTGGTCAACATCGCATTCAAATTACGGTAGCTCTTCAAGAGGCTTCCGATGTAAATGCATTACAATTTTCTTCACGCATCCATCCACCGCGATAATGTATCCGATTTGAACAGTGCGCAGATTTTGCAGCCACAAAAATTGGAAACGAAGCGTAGATAATATCCCGCAATACTGGAATTTTGTTTAGCTCGTACTAGTAACAAAAACTTCATACAATAACAAAACAGGACCACTCATTAGCCGTTCAAAAATCTACTATCTCGAATCGAATGGAAATCGAAGATCGAATAATTAATCCAATTCAACGAAAAAACTTTACTCAGGGAATACATACGTTGACATAAACAAAAACGGTGGCGTAGCGCGGCTTCAATGCAAAACCATTCATTCGATAGAAAAAGCCACCGCACGGACGGCAAAACGGCAAAACTGAATACGATTTGAATTAGTAATAAAAGTTAAATCTCATAACAAAAATAATTAAAAGGAAACACGTAAACTTGATGTAAAGGAAAATTGATATAAAATTACATTTAATAAAAAGGAAAATTGATATAAAATTAGATTTAATAAAAATAATAAGAAGAAAAAATATTCTACAAATTACGATTACGAATAAAAAGAATTACATATTTTTTTCCAAATCTGCCATTTAAATTTTGAGTAGGGGATAGGAAGGTTTTCGAGCAGTTTTCTTGTGTGACTGCTCGATTCATACAATATACTACTATAAAATCGAATCCATAGAAGCATAAAATAAAAGGTAACTATATCACATAATTATGAACATAAGTGTAATAATATAAAAAATACTTACGATTAATTCGGATGATTTCTTATTTCTTCAGCTGCGCGACCAACTCTCACAATGAATGATGCCGCTTTGGCGGCAGTCACAAAACTAATGCATTGCGCCCGGTTTTTGCGTCGTCTCTGAATATTAGCTACCTATGGGCGTGGCTTCGAGCGAGAACAATCCTTCTGAATTATATTTATGTTACTTAGGTCTTATTAGCCGACAGGACTTATTACCCCCACCTACCTTATAAAGCATCAATTGTGCTAGCTTATAGTTTATGTGTCATAATGGCATCATTGCATCAATTTCTATTAATTTTCCTTCCAAGCAGTCGCTCCACATCAATCACTCCCCATTGTGCTAATCAATGAGCTATATATAATTGAAAACATTAAATTATTGAAGTTATTCATATTATTTGGAATAGCTTGTTGATGCATGGTCGATTGGAATTAGGAACTATTTGATTTTGCGGTGATGTCATTGTTTGCAGATTTGACACCTTATCGGGCAATACTTGATCGACTGAAGTTGCAGCAACCGATCTGGACATTTCTACTCCTCGTGCTTCTTTTCGTGAAGGTCCTCCGAGCAGTTAGCCTGGGCGGACTCCTCGATTACCACATTTGTTTGAGTAACTTATTGGTTTATAAAACCCTTCTGGCAGGAGCACTCTCCTGGCACTTCGACATTTTTAAGTGTATGCATTGCAATGGTCGTCTTTACTTTTAGCCTTAAAATAATGAACTTACCATGGTTCACAGTGCTGTTTCCTTTTAATTTTTAGTTCCTTTGTAGAAAGTATCCGATTTCATGTAATCTCTTTGTTTCCTTAAACAATTAAAAATGTACACTCTGTTAAGAAATTTAAAGTAAACTGATTTGAATTCTTTCTAACTCGATTTTTGCCTCAAAGAAAATAACATTAAACTGCAACTTAATTTATTCTTTTTACCAATTTCAGATCCATATCAAGTTTTTGGCCCAACGAGTAGTCGACTAGCAAGTTCAGGTGAGTGAATACTTTATACAAAAATATTTTAATTTTCCGCCCTGGAACCATTGTGGCCTCCAATTAAAATTTATTGCACATTCTTTTGTAAGCGATTTCCAACAAAAGGGATAAAACTTCGCAGGTGAAACTGAAATGATTGTTATTTTAATCGTGGGGGAGTACTTTTTCTGACCAAAACTCGCTTGCCAACTTCCCAAATCACTTGATCCATATTCATGTCGCCACCTATCCATTATCATATCATTACAAAAGTCAATCACGCGACCGTATGGCGTATACACTCTTGATTTTCGGAACTAAAGTGCGTTAAGTCCTGATTGTATCTCACCGACATCGTGGCACGTTTCTTCAGGGATGACTTGCCACCACAAAGGGACAACATGTATCTACGCTATTCGATACAGTCCTGGCAAAATGAAAGGACTCAAGCGTTTTTTGATTCGTTTGACTTATACGACTAGTTAGAACAAAAAATATTCTTGAGCGTTCTCCCGAGCTAAAGTTACAACATAGGGTGTGAAGAAGGTCATGCACAACTTCATCTGTGGCCAAGAAATGTTTAATTTGATTTTTCCCACTTTTTAAATAGCGGTATCGCAGGTGAAAATGTCTCTCAGGTTCGTTTTCGCTGGTGTTAAATCCCCACACACAAAAGGTGAACGAAGGTCATAAGTCTTATTTCGCAAAAAAAATCCTTTCTCACTCTACACAATTTGTGAACGTGTTTGGATTCTTCGACTAGATTTTTATCATAGTGGGAGTGGGAGGACAACGCATGTTCCTTTCATATCTTTGGGTGTAATCATTTCTATTTTAAAAGCCTTGTCAGAATTGGTTGATCGACACGTGCATGTACAAGAAAGGGCAATATGTTTTTTGAATGTTAAATTTATTTTTGCTTCGGTGGTTTTGCATGAATGTTATTCTTTGTAGGCATTGTTTGGTGAAACTTTAGGAACCAAAAACGAATACATGGATGTTCATTCTCCTCAATAGGATACATAAACTTTTAATCTAATGTAACACTCTTGGGAATTGACGTTTGGAAGTTGAAACGGTCAACACGAGTGTGAATTGGTCAATATCGAAATTATAAAAAAAACCTATTAGAAAACCAACATTTATAAGTATATTTCATCACACAAGATCATATACATAAAGTTTGAAGGTTGAAGACCGAAAGAAAGCAGAAACTTCATCTTGGGCGAGCGCCCATAAAATACACCGTGGCTAGTATTACCAAGGCGGCAAAATGGAGTAGTTATTGTCAACAAGCAAACACGATGGCGAATCAAGCGAACACGACAGCGGAGCAAGCGAACACGTGGACAGAGCAACCAAAGACCAAAGCCGCCCGCAAGGAAATGCCTTCGGACATGATGGATGCGGACGATACAACAGCAAAGAATTCAAGTTTCAACGAAGATATTAACCTCATTAACTGTAAGGTAAATGAATTTATAGTAGCAAAGGGTAAATTAGTTACCAAACGTAAAACCCCGGTTCCTATACCAATCCCACCCACACCCAACACTAACCCTTTCAGCGCACTGGCAAACAATAATAATAACTCAAACGCGGCTAACAGCCGAGTAAAGAAGGTATGGTTCCCACCAATATTCATTGAAAATTTAAAAGCAACGGTACTTAAAGGTATTATGGACAGATACACCCTTACAGATGGTACCCGTCTAGAGTACCGAATCACTAAATTGTCAAACTCCCGACTTAAAGTCATAGTGGACAGACTCGAGGCGCACGACTACATTATGAACCTGCTTAAAAACACGGAAGCAGTGGGATACTAGTTCACTCCTAAAGAAAAGAAAAGATGTGTCGTTATTTTAAGGGGTATTAGTTCAGAATTTGGAGCGGAGGCTGTTCGAGAGGACATAGCCAGACAAATCCCGAATTTAGACCTCCAGACTGTCAGTCCACTTACAACTGCATGGTTGAGAGCGAATAAAATCGACCTAGATTTATTTAGAATTACAGTGGGATCGCAAGCTGATAAGAACGAGATGATAAAGCTGTGCTACATTTTGAACCAGAGAGCCGTATGGAAACGCCCCAAAAGGAGTGATCTGGTGCAATGCTATCGGTGTCAAAGATTCGGGCACGTATCCACCAATTGTGGATTCCACATGAGATGTGTAGCATGTGGGGAGGAGCATAATTCCGAAAGCTGCCCCAGAAAAAATATGGACATGCCGGAAACCGCGCCATTCCGCACCATGGGCATCCAGCCGATTTCTCCGGCTGTCCCGAACGGAAAAGATTGTTAGACAGGGCAATCCAAAATAAAGCCAAACGGATGGCACCTCAGAACAGATTCTCACCGCTCCCCAGCTACCCAAATACTACACCAACCCCTACAACCCCACAGCACTTTGCCCCTCCCTCCAATCGGACCTTCAGAGGTTTCAAGGAGTGGAACTCCGACCCAAAATTTTATTTCACCAACTCCTAATCCCGTCGAACGCCTACAACAAATAACCGTGGAGTGGCTGGGAGTCTCTCCCAGTGAACTCCTATCCAAGGTCAGAGCTTTCCTCCCATACTTTGACACCACTCCTGACCAAGAGAAGCCAATGGCGCTCCTCAATTTCTATTTCAACCTTTATGGTTGCAAATAGACTAACCATTCTATCCCTTAATATAAACTCCCTAATCTCACATGATAAGAGGCTCTACATTGCTGATTTGGTCAAATCCTCCCAACCCGACATCCTTCTTCTGAACGAAACAGTTCTTAACCATCACCACAAAGTCCGTTTGGAGAGCTACCATGTGCTTCGAAATGACAGTGGCAGAGGTACCGCGATACTGTTTCGGGATGATTCAGATATCCATTAAATCCCTCTTGAACAATATAATTCCTCATGTACGTTAGCAACGCTCAACACCAGGCAACCCAATGGAAACCCAGCCAAAATCCTTATTGGCTCCCTACACCTCCCGTGCAATCTAGGTCCCCAGATCCCATTTACACTTAACCAAATCCTCGCAACAGCCTCATCCCACGACTCGTTTATGCTAGGAGGAGACCTTAATGCCTGACACCAACACTGGGGGGACTCCACAAGAAATACCAACGAGAACTATCTATTTGAATGGCTCCATGCGGACGCCCTCCTTTCAGCATCCATAGCAAATGCTGGGGTCCCAACATTTCCCAGAGGGAACTCATTTTTAGACAACTTCATAATATCCTCTGACCTCAACGATCCCGAAATTCCCTTCACTTGCTCCACATTTACCTCATTATCGGACCATCATGGCCTCCATCTCAATATAACCCTTAGATCACACATACCTGTTCCTACTTGCCCACCTCACTATAGACCGTTTAATTCCATAGACTGACCAAACTTCAGAAAAGACCTCAAAGACCTCCTTCCGAATCTCCCACCGGAAAATATCATTCTGTCGAACGCAGAAATAGACTCGCATATATCAGCACTAACATCTGCCATTATAGAGTGTCTAGACTAGCATGCCCCTTTCCAGAAACCATGCAGCCCGCTTTATAGATGTCTAACTCAAGAGACTCTTCAATTAATAAAAACTCGGAAGCATATGCATAAGATCAGAACGCAAAAACGCATCAGATCAGAACTCTACAACTTCTATAAAAGCAGACTGATATCACTGCGACCATCTTCAGATGTTTTTAAAACGATAAATCAATTCACGGGCCGTAAAAGTTCCAAATTCAACATTGAGAAAGACCCTATAAAGTGAGGGAACGGAGTCTTCACTGCACAATCTGAAAAGATTGTTGCATGTGAGGAATACTTCAAACAACTATATTGTCGCCGTGAGTCATCCAACATAGCTTTGAACAAAAACGTTAAAGCATCCTCTCCACAACATCCAATCTTCGCCGGATTTTTTAACCTCGAAAACGGAAGTAGAAGACCTCCTAAACGCCTTAAATAGCAAGCTATCTCACGGCCTTGATGGTATCCCGAGCAGAATACTCAAGAAGTGCAGAAAGACCATCTCCTCCTTGTTGACGATATTATACAATAATTGTATTAATAATGGATACTTTCCAAAACCTTGGAAAGTTAGCAAACTGATACCAATACCAAACCCAGGCTGCGAAGGTAGCATTAATAATTTTTGGCCAATTTCCCTTTTGCCTAACATAGGCAAACCCCTTGAAAAAGTTATTCTGCGAAACTTGAACGAATTTACTAGTCCCCTGATCCCCGATTTTCAGTTTGGATTTGAACGTGAACGATCCGCGGAGCATGCAATAATGCTATTGCACAATAGAGTCACCCGCAATCTTCGGCGGAAAGAGAGCACAGTGGCCTGTGCTCTAGACCTGAAAAAAGCGTTCGACTCAGTTTGGATCAACGGGCTCAAATGCAAATTGAAAATGGCATCCTGTCCGGTCGCAATCCTCAGAATCCTATACAGCTTCCTTTCGGATAGAACATCCCGTATTAAACTGGGGAACCTCATTTCAAATCCTATCCCTATCAACTCGGGAGTCCCACAAGGTTCTATCCTCAGTCTCGCCCTGTTCAACTTTTTCCTTCATGATATCCCACGTCCAAACTGCTCGACTATCGATATAGCAATGTATGCAGATGATATCCTCCTCACGGTCACCCATAGTCTCCCAGAGATGGCCCAAATAAAGCTGCAGCGCTCTTTTCTCAACATCTTTCAATATCTGAAGTACTGGGAGCTCGAAATAAATGCCAGCAAATCGGAACTGGTCTGCTTCAGAAATGCCAGCGGGAGAGGGCACCGTCTTGCCGTGTCTCAAAGTAGGAATGTGCAAGCACATATTGCTGGTGAAATCATCCCTCTCAAGGAAAATATCAAATACCTTGGAGTCCATTTTAACAATCGACTTAAGGTGAATAGACACGCAAGGAAAATTCTAAATAAAGCGAAAGCAGCGTCCGCAATTATTTCATCTCTCTTTTCTTCGAAATCAGTCTGCCCAAAAGTTAAGGTGTTAATGTACAAAACTCTTATAAGGCCGATCATCACTTACGCGTTTCCGGCATGGCTAACAATCTCGCCTACTGTGGCCGAAGAAATCCAAATCTTCCAGAGGAAGATCCTTAGGAAATGCCTATCCAAATACAGACGGCCTAATAAGAAGTACTACAGGAATTCTATCCTTTACGAAGATACGGAGATAGAACCGATTTTCCATTACATGTTGGCAATGTCTAAAAAATGCCTAGAGAAGTGGCGGAAGCACCCCCTTCAATGTATTCGCGTACTTTTCGAGCCTACCACCGCAAATAATAATCCCTACTACCTATGTCCCTTTAAAATCCTTGACCAATACCACCGCGATCCCATTGATTCCGTAACTACCAACAAACCGGCGTTTTACGTTTCATCTGAACCGAACACATACCGTGGTTAAACAAAATATTTGTAAATTTAGTTAGAGCATAAGTGTAATAAAATAAAACCACAAGATAAGCAGCTTATAGTTTTAGGTTAGATGTAGGAATAGATTTAATTTATATTAGGGTTAGATTTAGATTAAGTTTTAACGTATTTATTTGTCAAACTACTCAAGTCGTAAGCCATATGAGCAAATGGCAAAGTCTATATATCTTAAAAACACTGATGTAAAATAAGTATACATATTTTCTAACCGTCAAAGTTTATTTGACATCCATATACTGTCAAATGTCACATAGTCATTAAGCATACTCTGTAATGTCAAGTTATAAAAAGACTCAATAAGGTTTACTTACTTACTTACTTACTGTAACACTCTTGGAAGTACGAAGATATTTATTTATCTTAATTAACCCCTTATTGCATGAATTATGAAGAGGTGATTTTTTTTACGGGAAAATAAATATTTTGAAGCTTTATTGGCTGTATAAATTAAATTTAGAAACAAGTTAGGAGGACAGAACTACACTAGTGCCAGAAAGGTTTTGTACTCAACGTAGGATATGGTCAATAATGAATAAACGCAAGAAAAGAGGCTTCACTCCATCCCCATGACTCCTACTAACTACTCCAACGAATTAAACAACATTTACTGAATAGCTAATAATAACGGATACAAACAATGCGGCATTGACAAACGTGTCACACAGTACAAACAAAAACAGGAACACCAACCGACTGAAACTCATAAGAACGACCAACAGTGAATTACGTTAACATACGAAGGCAAAGAGACATACAAGCTTTCAAACTTCTTTAGGAAATACAAATTGAAAACTGCATTCAAAACGAACAATAACATTGGAAACAAACTGAAACCAAAACTGAATGACACATCAATATACGAAAACAGCGGCATATAAAAATTGACATGCAAGGACTGCGATATGGTATATATAGGAAGGACAAAACGAAAACTAACGACAAGATACAAAGAAAACTTATGTTACGTTCTTTCTTACATAACAAGGCAGACTCCAATTATGCGACGCACCTACAAAACCACGCACATGAGCCGGACACTTTGACAAACTATGAAACTGCTACACAAACAAAGCATAGGACCGAGACTTGACATCATAGAAAGGCTTGAAATTTATAAACTTAGAAAGACAGACAGTAGCATTATCAACGAACAACTTGTTACCAATTCCGACGCAATTTTCTCAGTACTAGACCAGACTCTTGGACGAAAACGGAAACTAGATGAAACAGAACTAACAGGCATCCAGCAAGCAAAAAACAAAAACTTAATGTCCCTCTACATTTAGTACTTAACGTAATTTACTATCTGACTCAATTACCTATCCGCTAATTACCCATCCGCTTAACCCATCCTACGACTGTAGACACTGAAGATGACTCGAAGTAGTCGAAACGCGTCTGCTCACATAACAAAGCAAGGCCCAACGGCTTTTAACGAAAAAAAAAACAAAATGTTACATTTATATTGACGATATTATCGTCTTTTGGCAGGATGAATAAAAACATTTTCAGAACTTAAAGCGATTCTGAAAATCCCTGAAAAAGAACGTATGATGTTAAATCTCGACCAATGCGAGTTTTTTCGACAAGAAGTCAGTACTGATGGCAATAAAAGAAATACCAAACAAGTTGGTAGACAAACCTACGCTCATGTCAGAAGGGTTTTGTACTTAACCTACAATATGCAGATATGTAACATAGAATGATTTAATTTGAGAGAAACTTTCATGACATGCACAAAAAATACATTCTTGCTTTAAAAGAATTCCATTTTAACCACCCAGCATTCCGGACCTCGGAATCATTAATGTATTTCAGCATCTTATCTAAAAATTTGAAGAGAATACAATCAAAAGTGTAATGTCTGAATCAATGGAAAGCCGATGTAGTAGAAAAATCGTTAGGTTTTCTAAATTTAATTGAAACATGGAATACAAAGATCTTTTCAAAACTACTTAAATTGCTGATTTCATCCAATTTAATGATACTAATACAATTTAACTGATGAAAATGCTAAATCCTACTATTTTTAGCAAAATTCAAGGAATTTCGGTCTCCAGGTTATTTGCTATTGGATGCACCTTCATGATTTGTAGGGCCTTGTGAAATAAATTTCACAAAAACTTACCAGTTTTGCATCCTATCCATCCGTTCGTCTATCAACCTTTCTGTCTACCCGTCTATCCGTGCATTACAGAAAGTTTCTTCAGAAACTATAGAAGCAATAAAGCTCAAACTTTGTGAAAAGGTCAGAAGTGGTGGCCTCTCAAAAGTATAGGTCTTATCAAATAGTTCAAAATTTTTTAGGGGGCTCACTCCTCACAACGAAGCGGACTTAAACATTTTTTTCATCAGTAGAGTATTAAATGAAAGTTCTTTGCACTTTCAGAATTTGAAAAAATAATTTTGAGATCAGGGTGTCAAAGAGGAGGTAAAATGTGCGAACAATATTTGTGTCCCCTCTTCTGGCGATTGGAAATACCTTAGGAATCAAAATTCACTCAACTCAGTTAATAATAGTTTAATTTGTAGGTATTACATTCCTCTCAAAAAATCGTAACGGTGCCGTTAGATGAGCATTCAGAAAATTTTTTTAATCTGGAGCAAAATGGCGCCTGTTGTGTACTTATGAAAGAAACTCTGTATCTTTTAGATAAATTCAAATCATTTCTTATTCAAGTTTTAGATGAATAATTCAAGTCATGGACTCGTGCCATCAAAAAACTTGTTTCAAACCCTAGCACGGCTCCAGAATCCTTCTGGTAGGAGCACTCTCCTACTAACTCGACTTGTTTCACCTCTAAATTGTAGATACTCATCTTCAGCTATTCATTAATAAATTTAATCAGGCGTTAATATCATGCACAGCCGCCATTCTGTTTTAAAATTACTGATGTTTAATCAACTAGTACAAATCGTCAAAAATATTCCTGATACCTTTCATTCCTGAAACTTCCATGCAAATCTTAGCGAACCTGTAGTGTCTGAGTCAGTAAAAAGCTGTTCATAGCTGTAGCGTCTACAGTTTAGGAAATACAGCCGGACGGACGGACAGACAAACACAGGTCGTGATAGCAATAGGGTTTTGTATTTCATTACAAAACGCTAAAAAGTACACTCAATTGCTTCTTTTGTACCACGTAAACCTGTAGTGTTTTAGTGGATATTAGCGGAATCAGTGCTACACTGGAAATGGCCTTGTCTGGGGACGCATTAGTGCGCTGGCAAGCTAGCCTTGCGGTGTTGTGGGGCGGGCTCTTTCCACAACACAAAGGCCTACTACAAAATATTTTCACACTTACAAATTAAAGGGTGACCAGAGTCGTAACGTCGAATCGATTGACCGATGAATAGGTGTGAATGGCCGAAGTAAACAACCGAAAGGGATTATGAGGAACGTTTAACCATGCGCGAGACGTAAGGCAACTTCGGCGTAAGCTTGGCTCATTAAAAACCGGCATGCGACTTCGTTCAAACTGATTAAACCAATTTTTGACGATTACCATCACAGGAACAGAGTTGCCGTAGATAGCATTCAAGTGCTTTTTGATTTCTCTGTGTGATTTTTCATTTCCAAAAATCGAATCACTGCCTGAAATTGCTCTTTATCCCTATAGCTAAAACCCGCGAACACGCCCACTTCCACAATGGGTCTAAACAAAACTTCGAGTCCAATTCGGCTGAAATTTTAAAAGTAACCATCTACAAGAAGGTGCTAGACGACACTGAACCTCTGTTGCGATGGTGGTGCCATCGGACGTTGAGAATAACTACTTTTCGGACTGCCCTCGTATTCTATTCAGTTTTGCTGGGAACAGCGCATGTTATACCTTTGATTGCGTTTGCTACCATTGCCTCTTGCGAACGGTAAATCGATTGTCTAATGACCCACTCAATTCTTGTTTCAAAGAAATAAATACACGGACCACGCAGCATCCAAGGACTCATTTATAATTTTGGACTCTTTTTGTCGAAAAGCTTTTTCCACTTTGTTCTTCAATTTTGCATTTCATTCGCGTAATACCAAATTAATTTTAGATTTTTATTTCTAATTTATTTTATTTTCTTTTATGATAAAAATGTATTTTGGATGGCATTCTGTTTTTCTTATTCTTGGTGAGTCACCAATATTTATTCATTTTTTCCCAATTTTGGTTTCTGCTGCGAAACAGTTGCGACTTTATGCATTACAGCTTATGAATTATTGCTATTGCAAATCAAATTCACACTTTTTTGACCTAAGCAATTGTAACGTATGCATATTCTGTGGGACCACTAAAATAAAAAAGTTGAACGAATTTCGGCTTCCAAGGTATTTGTTTTTGTTGTACTCATAAACATCTACCTCCACAATTTTTAAATCGCGTCCTGTCTGTCCGTCTGTCTGTCCGTCCGTCCGTCTGTCTGTCTGTCCGTCCGTCCGTCCGTCCGTCCGTGTGTCACAGCAGTTTTTCTCGAAAACTACTTAAGCTAGAAGCATCAAATTTTGTATGTAGGTGTAAAGTGGTGACCTCTTTAAAGTTCAACTACAAAAAAAATTTATAAGGTATTTAAGGGGGGTCTTCCCATGTAGGGGAGTGACCCCCCAAAAAAAAAATTTCATTTAAGGTAGCCGATATGGGTATCAAATGAAAGGTCTAGATTAGAACTATTCAAAACAGGTCTTAATTTGGCAAAATTTGCTTCAAGGGGCGCACAGGGAGGGGAAATACACGAAAAATTTGTGTCCCCCCCCCCCCCCCCCCCCTCGCGATTGGACACCTTCCATCCGAAAAATCTGAAAAAAATCAAGAATGTAGGCCTTGATGAGTACAACAACAACAAATACGTGAGAAGTCGAAATTCACTCAACTTTGTTAGTAATAGTATGATTTATGGATTTTATTTTTTCTTGAATAAAATCTTAACGGTACCCTTAAATTTAATGAAATTCAGTATACAGATGACAATTTATAAGATTGATTAACCCTGCAAGTTTCATAAAGATTGAATCATATTTAGCGAAGTTATAGCGGTTTGAATTTTCCTGTATTACTATGGAACAATATGCGCTGCATGTATTACTATGACAACATATGGCTATGGAACAACATGCGCTTTTCACCGACTCAGACACTACAGTTTTGCTAGGATTTGCATGAAAATTTCAGGAATGATAGGTGTCATGCATACCTTTGAGAATCAGTTCAGCAGTAATCGTAAAACAAAAAAGTGGCTGTTTTAAATGCGAAGATTGAATAATTTTGAGTTAGTTTTTCCCAACTTCAACGTTTAAGGTGCATGCTTTGAACACTTGATTCAATTTAATGAATGACTGAAGATGAGTGCCTACAATTAATACTCATAAGTGAAACAAGTCAAGGAGGCGGGAGGGAGATTCTAGCAAAAGGGCTTTGTAACAACTCTAGGATTCGAAAACATTGGCTATTAATCGATGATAACAGTACAGGAGAGTGGCCCCTGAAAAAAAATTCATCAAACGTAGCCGATATGAGTATGAAATGAAAGTTTTCATGGGAGCTTTTCAAAACAGTTCTTAACCTGTCAGTTTTTGCTTCATTGGGGGCACAGGGGGGAAATACATGAAAAATGTGTTTCCTCTCTCACGAATGGACATCTGAAATAATTATCAAGGGAGATATTTATGAGTATAACAATAACAAAATCCCCAGGAGTCTAAATTCGTTCAACTTTGTTAATAATAGTATGATCTTCGAATTTCATAGTTTCTCCAATAAAATCGTCATTGACATGCTTCTTGACTCTATGCAATCTGGTGACTGCATTTTGAAAATTGAATACAAAACCCTTCTGACATGAGCGTAGGTCTGTTTACCCAAGTTGTTTTTAGATTTTTCAGATCACAGATGTCTAATCTCGAGGGGGAAGACATAAATTGTTCCGTGTATTTCCCCTCACTGTGCGCAAAAAAGTCAGTTTAACAACTGTTGTGAAAAGCTCTCATCAAAAGACCTTTCATTTCATATTTATATGGGCCACCTTTGATGAATTTTTTTCACGGGGGCTACTCGCCTATATTAACACAATTTTAAATTTCAAACGAATTTTAAATTTCAAACGAAGATAGGTACCAAATCCAAAATTCTTTCGACAAGTATACCAGTTAAAAAATTATAAAACCAAACTTCCCAGAATAAGGTATAATACAAGCATATAACGCTTCTTAAATCCAAATGCAATCAATGGACTCCTGACTGACGAAGGAACTTTTGGGTAAATGCAGGAAATTTACTGTTCTTCTTCTTCTCCGTAGCACTACAGCCCCTCTAGGGCCTTTGCTTCCTGCATATAGTGCCTCCGACTGTCTCGATCGATTGACCGCGTCCTCCAATTTTGAAATCCGAGCTGCGATGAACTGTCTTCTTGGACTGAGTTAGACCAGCGTTTCCTCGGTTTCCCCCCTGGTCTCCGGTCTTCAGTCCTGCCATTGAATACCTTTTTGGGTATCCGTTGTTCACCCGTACGATACGTGTGGCCAGGCCATTGCAGCTACCGTAGTCTTACATTCTTTGGGACCTCTGGCTCGTTAAAAATTTATTCTCACCACTTCCAAAATTACAGAATACAATTCACGAGAAAATTAGTAGATAAAATCTCAAACCAAGTTGTACAGGAAGTGGAACCCTACAAGTGTATAAAAAAGCGCGAAGAAACGTAAATGAAAATCACCTTTCACTTTTGAACAAGGTTTATTTCCCCAAAACGGCAGCAAAAATTTTAAAGACTTGTTAAACATTGCACTGTATGTAAGGAATGCAAATACGATCGCTATCCAAATAAACCTTTTATTAGAGCAACCCCTATCACACGTGTGAAAGTTGATGGTACGATGAAGAGTAAAAAGCTGTCAAAATTATGGGAACGCACCCAGTGGGCGGTCAAGTAGACGCAATTGCAAAAAATGAACGAGACAACTTCGAAGAAGTTCCTGCAGGAGGAAAAGTGCAGTTAGAAGTGGGTAGACCGACCTACGCTCATGTCAGAAGGGTCTTGTACTCAACTTACAAAATTCAAACACCAGCAACGAATAATATCAAAAACATGTCAAAGAGATTTGCTCATTTAAAGAAAATCCATTGTTTCTCAATTTTCAACCAACAAAAATCACTCAAATCAAACAAACATTTATGTCATCAAACTTATCTGAATATTTTAAGAACACCAAATCAAAACTGAAGTGTCTGGTTCGATGGAAAGTCCATAAAATACCAAAATAGTGTGTTTTTTTTGTTGTAATTGGAGAAATTTCAAATGGATATAACATCCGTGAATATGATATGAATTTCATCAAACTTACAGAGTATCAGGACCTTGTATAAGGCTACTTAAATATCGATTTTGTCGGGTTTAAAGGCATCTGTACGATTTTATTGGAGAAAATGGGAAATTCAAAGACCATATACATAAGATCATAAAGCTGAACAAACCTTGACTTCTGAGGTATTTGTTATTGTTGTACTCATAAACATCTCCCATAATAATTTTTTTCAGATTTTTTAGATCACAGGCGTCCAATCGCGAGGGGGGAAATACATCTTTCATGCCCGCAATGAAGCGAAAACCCCCAGTTTAAGGACTGTTTTGAAAAGCTCTCATAAAGACCTTTCATTTGAGACACATATCGGCTACCTTCGATGAAATTTTTTTAAAGGCCACTTCCCTGCACTGTAATCATCGATTTATGGCATCCGAATTTTTTTCGAACCCTAGAGTGGTTACAAAGCCCTTCTGTTAGGAGCTCTCTCCTGTCTCCTTGACTTGTTTCACTTATGAGTATTAATTGTAGGTACTAATCTTCAGTCATTCATTAAATTAAATCAAGTGTTAAAAGCATGCACCTTAAACGTTGAAGTTGGGGAAAAATATCTCAAAATTATTCAATCTTCGCATTTGAACAGCCTCTACTTTGTTTCTCAATTACTGATACTACTTCTTCTTCTTCATAGCACTACAGCCCCTCTCGGGCCTTCGCTTCCTGCAAACAGCGCCCTCAACTGTCTCGGTCCGTTGACCGCGTCTTACAATTCCAAAATCCGAGTAGCGATGAACTGTCTTCGTCGATCGAGTCAGACCAGCGTTTCCTCGGTTTCCTTACTGGCCTCCGGCCTTCAGTTCTCCCAACAAATACATTTTTGGGTTGTTCGTCCACACGATTCATGTGTCCAACCCATTGCAGCTTCCGCAGTTTTACAATCCCTTAGACATCCAGTTCGTCAAAAATTTCATACAGCTCATGGTTGTATCGAATACACCATTGGTCCCCGTCAAGCTTCGCTCCGATTATTCGCCTCAGGATTCGTCGCTCAAAGGCGTTCAATATACTTGCGGATGCTTGCGTTAGGGTCCATGTTTCACACTCATAGTATAACACAGGTCTTATCACAGTTTTGTATATTTGGAGCTTTGTTCTCCTGGTCTTCAAGATCGTCAACACTGAATAAAATATTTCATTTGCGAGCTGTATTCCTGTTTCGACTTATCATGCCGTAGGGTGTTTATTGTTTAATCTTCTATTTTGGCTGAGTTTATTTTTTTATTTCACTACCCCATTCTTCAAACCCATTGGTTTTAACATCGAAACTTATAAAATACGCGTTAATGATTGCCAATTCGAATGCATATGTTATCAAATCGGAAAGTGGACGTGGGTGGAAATAGGACGAGAGCGGTGGTGTTCATTGTCGTTGCCCAGAAAAAGTGCTCGGGCATTTTTTATTTGGATATAATAAATGGAAGGAGATGTGGGAATTGATTTGATTACTGCTTGTAGTATTCAGGAGCCCCTTTTGAAAGTGCAAATTAGCGGCCCCATTTATCTTCTGTTCCGGAAAACGGATCTTGACTCCCCAGTCGTGAAATCAATTTGAGGTACAAATTTGTGAAAAAATACAAGCACCAAAAACCAAGTAAAAGATTTCATAAAAATTAGTGGACGTCGTGTATAGATCATTTTCCATTTGAGTAAAGTAAACATCGTCAATAATAGCAATTGAATTTCACATTCATTTTATGACAGTTCAAATATCGAAACATCGTACATCTTCTTGTGATAATATTAATTTCGATGAAGTAAAAAGAATAAAAATGAATTGTTAAACATTAAAAACTCGGTCTTTCCATTTCGGTTTACCTGACCGGGTATAGGACCCGCATCGATGGCAGGTTCCTCGTATATCATGGGCTAGCCACCGGGCGCGCTCCTCCGTTTTTAGTTTTTTAACAGTAGATCTTGCCGGGTAGGGTGGCCTTCCGCTCGCGTTCCCTTTTATGGTAGGGTAATTTCGCCTATTTGCGTCCATTTAGTGCAGTTGGCAAGTTTGACGGCGATAATAAAAATGGCCCCAGCACTAATTTCTATGAAAAATGTATGTGATGTATTCATTATATAGTCTATTTTAAGATTAACTTTCAGTTTTATTAGAAACATCTTGTGTTTTCTTTTTAAATAGATAAACTTCAGAATTAGGCGTTTTTCCCACTTTGCGTCCACAAAATCCAAATTGCGTCCCCCCGTGGACCATTTAGCGTCCAGCAGCTTAGAAAAGGAATATAGGGGTGACATTTTAAAAAATTTGTAAAGAAAGATTGTATTTTAAAAATTCATTTATTTAAGAATATAAATATAAAAAAATCCACATTATTATCATTAAAAAAAATCACTTTCAAAAAATAAAAATAATTCTTCTCAACATTGGTTGAACTTAAAATTAGGTAAGTAGTAGGCAAATAATGATTGCAACTTAAAGAATAAACAGTAATCAATATTGTAGCCTTAGGATTTCAATAAATAACACAGGTCACATTTAAAAGACTTATCTTTGGCCTCTAAATAACTTAATTCTGCAAATCGCGTGCATTTCAGATGATACCATCTGATACACTTGTCACAGCCTATGTTTTTTTCATCGTCGTCTTCTACATCTGAAATTAGTATATCGTCACATTTAGAACATTTCACTCGCTCCACGGCTGGTAAATTTTCTTTCTCAAATTCCTCATTAACCGTTTCCTGTGTGACTTCTTGTATCTTCTTTTTTCGTTTTGGAGCAATTTTACGAACCGTTTGAGAATGTTTTAAAGTCTTTTTCTGTTCTTGTTTTTGTAGTCGTTCTAGCTTTCTTTTTCGTGTTAATTCCTGCTTTTCGTTCTTGGTCTGCTCTTTATCTTCATAATACTTTCTCCATGAAGCAGAAGATATGGATGCTGGAGTTCTTTCCTTATTTTTTCGTGCTTTGTTAGAAATTTCAGGTAGCATCAGGTGGTCTTTAAATGAATCAGAAATTTTCTTTTGCGTTGCTGCTGAACCTGGTTGTACTAGAGACTCTGTAGGTAAAAAGGATGGTAGCGACATAGTTGATGCTGATGATGAAGTCAGAAGCAGCTCTGGAGTTAGTTCCTTGATGAGAGTTTCTTTTTCAACACTTGATATGGTTGGAGTTGATTCAATATCTTTTAATGGTAGAACTAGAACGTCGTCTAAGGACACCATAGAGCCGACGTTGAGGTAACTGCCAGAAAGATGTAACGTCGAAAGGGACAAGTCAGGGAACAAATTGTTTTTGCTGGTATCAAGAGTTGAATAATTATCTGGATATAGTGTGATTTTATCGTAGTCAATCTCAGAAGATGCTAGAGTTCTATTGCTGGTGGTTGCGTTTGATGTGCAAGGCTCGGTGAATTGTTTTGGTGCAGAATGTATTTCGGCTGATACTGTTTGAACCTGTACAGTAGGATCGGATTTAGCTTCATCATTTTTGTTTTCGGCGTCTTCGTGAAATGAAGAGATGGTAATTGCTTTAGTTGCATCCAATTCGCCATCAGTATGACTAAAAATAGTACTACTTTTTTCTGTTGAAAGTTTCATAGGTGACCTATCAGATTCAGTTTCGGTAGAAATCTCTGCAAATCCTACTTCTGCAGGGAGTGACTTTTTCAACCTATTGACTTCTTTCGTTATAGTTCTAATGTCAATATTTTTTTCTTGTAGTGTCGGCTTCAGGTGTTTCAAAACTTTTTTAAAACTTTTAATGTCCGAGTGAGTAACATCCTGTGACTGTTGATCAGCGGCCTGAACATTTTCCAAAGTGTTTCTTACACATTTAGTGTAATCTGGACTATTAGCATCGAATGGGTAAAGACCACATCTCTTAAACCCATTTTTGATGTTGTCGGGCATGTTAGGATGACTTAATGCGTCATTTAACAATTTACAAAAGTTTGTTTTTGTGACGGCAGAATTCAAATTTTCTGGTTTTGATAGGAATGCGCGGACTGTAGATTTCCAATATATTTTTACCGGTGCAAATACGCTAACGTCAGCTGGCTGTAAAATATGGGTGGTGTTGGGCGGAAGAGCATACAAAATAATTTCCATTTGTTCACACATCTTACTTAACATTAAGGACATATGCGATTTATGCCCATCTACCAGCAAAAGCACCGGTTTTTTTATGTTATTTTCCACTACCCATTTGTGAAACACGTTGGTGACGTATTCAAAGAATACATCTCCTCTCATCCAACCTGTCTCCAATCTGGCTAAGCACCATTCTGGAGGCATACTATCCACCACAGCTCTTGGTGGTCTAATGTATGGAAACACGATACAAGGTGGACACATATCTCCATTCGCATTAAATGTTAATAATACCGTTATATTTTCTTTTTCATTGCTTGGCTTTATTGGGTATAAGTTTTTGAACCCTCTTGGACCTAAAACTTTTCCTGTCTTTGGACAAAGAGCAAAACCACTTTCGTCCCCATTAAAAATTCTTTTCGGGTCACTCAAAATATCTTTTTGGTGTATACTGTCCAAATATTCCTCTAATTCTTTAAACCACAATCTGATTGACTGTTCTGTGACTTGGGCTCGAGCTTTATTAATACCCTCCGCATTTTTAAGTGTGATTTCTTTATTTCTGGCCAAAAATTTTTGAAACCACTTTTCACCTGGGCGATCATCCTTGAATTCATTTTTAAACTCACCGTCTCGAACTATTTTCTGAACAGTATCCAACAATTCTTGCTTTTTCACTGGAAATCTACATTTGGAAATGTTAAGAAGCCATTCAACTACTTTTTTTTCACCATCTACTCCTAACGCTGGTTCTGGTCCCGGTTTCTTTACTCCATCGGGTCTGCGCCCACTGATTTTGTCCAATATTGTGGTCTTGGGAATAGCATATTCTTTGCATATTTGTCTTATCGATTTATTATTCTCTCGAACTTCATTTAACGCTTTCTTTAAATCTTCTTCTGCGTATGTTCTCTTTTCCGTCTTCTTTCTTGTCTCTGAAGAACTCATCTTAAATGGGAAAAAATAAGAATGAAAGAAATTACGCATTCCAATTACAAAATAGAGTTATAAACACGTAGTCTTAATAAAGAATACAATAATAATAAACAATACATTTTAAATTATTAATTATTATTTAAATTATTATTTTTATTATTTAAATTATTATTCAAATCATTTTTACAAGCAAGTATTTAACGAAAATAGTGGACGCAATTGGGTTTATTATTATCCCCTGTAGGTATAGTTTGCGGACGCAAAGTGGAAGTTTTTTAAAATTCGATGTAGTAATTTGCGTCCACCTTATTTTAATTCGTTAAATATAAAAAACATAAGCAAATTCATAATTAATATTATTCATTTTTTCATCATAAAAGTGTAGAAACAGCTATGTATCCTAAAATTCACATAAAACAATAAAAAACTTACCATCAAACACGCCTCTTCACACTAATTTTTATTTAATATCCCACGAGTACGACCTTCCTTGTTGAACAACCGAGACTAACTATTTTTTCTAAACGGTATAGGTTTGACGCACAGAATTTTTGTTCATGTGTGCGTGCCTCTTATGCATTGAAGTATTAGCGGGATAATGACTTTTCGTTCGATTGGTGTGTTAGTTGACTTATTTTCGAGTATTTTTAAAGGGAGATCCGCGAAATGGACGCGAATTGGGCGATGGACGTGAACAGGCGAAATTACCCTATAGAGTTATGTGATTCGATCACATAATTCTATAACATAAATTATGTTTGTATGAGTTTCCACTCAAATGGAAAATATATGGCGAAGTCTGCGTTTGGATCTTGATCCGATTGGGAGGGTGCGAGGGGGCACCAGCTCCATCTGCATGCCCCACTCTTATTTGTGGGCCATAAGGATCGTTGGTAACGGTGAAGTCTCTGTAAGTATGTACATCCGTTTTCGCTTGGCCAAATTTGTTCTTGGAACAAACATTTCAACCCTTAGTAGGTTACTTCGGCCTCGACACCAGTCGATAGGCATTCGACCCTTTTAATTCGTGGATGCGAAATTTTTTTGTAGTGGGTCCTTGTGCTCGGGGGAAAAAACCCGCCACACGACAACGCAACGCTAGCATGCCAACGCATTCACGCGTCCCCAGGCAAGGCCAATCTCGGCATTGTATTAATTTTCATTTCATATTGTTTATTTTATTCTTTGCGTTTGAATTGTTAGATGGAATAAATAAATTCAATACACAGCCTACGTCCAAAAAACCCATCGCCCGTTTCAACAGCATACCGTATTTCTAATGATCAGGAACGATCATCTTTAAAGGGGGAGGAGTTAATGTTAGACATAACGTCTTTCCAGAATTAGGGAATAGCTTCCCACGAATATGCAGAGGCTGGTAAAGCAGTAATATCTTGTAAATTCTCTAATTGCTAAGTTCAAGTATTTTCGCATATTTTTAAAAAGACGGAAAAGTCCTTTGTTTATTAGCTTATATATGTACACGTATGTAGCTGCTACGAGACAAAGAGATAGGAAATTTCACTACATTGCTAATTTTCCGTTACAGAGCCAGACAAAAATCGCAAGAATACCAAAACAAAATGCTAATGCAGAAAAAGGGATATTTCAATTAGTGTCCAACACCATCGACGTACAAGTTTTGGGCGTATATCCAGCTAAATAATCTATTCAGGAGAAGAATAAATCAGGATTTATGGGAACTTGGCACGAAACTTGGCCTCGAAATGTTTATCGCCGGGAGATTTTAATCTGGGCATGAAATCGCCGCCGGTACTTGCTAGCGCGCCACCATGT
This sequence comes from Odontomyia ornata, assembly GCA_963969285.1. NCBI lineage: Eukaryota > Metazoa > Arthropoda > Insecta > Diptera > Stratiomyidae > Odontomyia > Odontomyia ornata. Next base: position 100,612,436 of record OZ017741.1, on the reverse strand, counting down.
TGCAAAACTGCACTTTTACCTTTTCACTAAACGTGGGCATCTACCCCATGCGTTTCCTTCTTGCTCTCCTGCGCTTACTGGCTGGCTGTTTCGAGCCAATACAGAAATTTCCATAAAACCAACCATCAACGAAAAATAGAAAGTATGAAGAAAAATCAAAGAAAAATTAGCATACAAGAAAGTTCTTGACTTAATCCAGTTTCTTTCGGGACGAGTGGGGTCCTCTTGGCCGACGGCGTGTGTGGTCGGTTCCTAACTCATTTTTGCATTACATTAGGAAAAAAAGGAGAAAATGTTGTGCTTGATTAATTATAGTTTCCTTTTGACAAGAAATCGCTTTGTAAAACGACCTTTCGGACAATTAAGTTCTTTTTACAAAGTTTCTGGAAGGAAGGAGAGGGAGGCTTAGTGTGAAATGGCTGCAAGTTAGTGAATTTGAGCCTCCTGGGAAAATCGGGGCTCACGAGCACCGGAAAATACTCAGAAACATTCACAGGAGACTCAAGTGCACATATCGCGAAAACATCAAAGCAAGATTAAGGAATTAATTGCTTCCGGATTTCTTATTAAATTAACAATTTCTACGTTAAACGGAGTGGCTGCTCCATATCACAGCAAGCAAACTTGATGGCGTTGAGGCAAAAGACGTCCTTGCAATACGATGTATTGCCCGAGTATTCGTATGTTGGGAATTCCTGATGTGTCGTAATTAGAAAATTGTGAAGTTGAATTTCGCGCGCAATTAAAATAGTCGGAAGCGCACGAACACAGGATGCGAGAAATTGGGTAAAGTGGATAAAGTCTGTAATATTACTGAGACGCTTCCTTTGTGTGGCAGCAAACCGTAATTATACATGAAAATTAATATCGTATATTAGCTTAAGTGTTTTTGGGACTCTGGCCATTATATTCTGCTTGATTGTACTCGTTCCAAGGGTGCCGGCACTTGACCGAAACAATTATCTTATTAGTACTTTACGCACCTTGCGGTGGCTGATTACAATCTGCTTTGTTATTTCCAAGTTTTATTCGATGACAAAATTGTGTGTGACGACTGAACGGAAATTATTTGCAGGAAATATAGCTCAAACATGAAAGTGTTTCAAGTTTTGCTTTTTTCATCTTCCGGTCATGATTTTGCGTTTCATGGTAGCAATCAATTGTTGAGTAAAAGTCGATTCTTGAGCAGGATGTTTAAGAATGAATTATTTAGGCCAATTCAGACAATAATTTTTTACAATTAAGGCGAAGGTGATCTTCAATTTTGCATTTTTAAACAAATAAAGGATGCTTTTTTATTTGCATAAAATCTTTCATTAGAGATAAATAATATATGATATACGGAGGTCCGAAAAACTATTCGTCTGGTACTAAGTTGCTAATTAAAATAAATGGAGCAACTAAATATCGATCAAATTTTTCGGAGGTTCTTATGTCTACCAATGTTTAGTACTAGTTATTATATTTCACGAGTTATCTTCTCTACGAGGGTCATTTGTAAAGTTTCCTGCCTTACTAGGAAAAAGTCATGGTACATTCAAGTTCTCTTGCAAACCAATAGATGACCTTTACATATGTATGCCATAAAAATTTCAAGTCATTCTGATCAGTATAAAATACATGGTACCCATCCAAAGTTGACAGGAGACGTTTGTTAAGCACAATAGATAAAATCAAGTACAGCGTGGTTATAAAGTACCTCTATTTGAAAGGGAAAAAACTCGGGAAGTTAGACTTCGTGTATGGTGAATCGTCGCCCTCATTTACAACCAGAAACATTGGGTGGCCGAGTTCAATCTTCTGGACGTCCAAAAACTGTTTCAACGGAAGATATCGTCAGTTTAGTGCACACAACCGTGATGGAGGCTCGCCGATTAACCATTTAGAAAATTTCTGAGGCTTATGGGATATCAACTTAATGGGTGCATAAGATTTTACATGAAGATTTATGCATGAGAAAATTATCCGCGCGATGGGTACCAAAAGCGCATCCGGGTGAACATGTCACACGAGACTCTTCAGCTGTTCCGAAAAAAATTCTACTGAGTTTTTGCGCCGATTAATTACTGTCAACGAAACCTGGACCCATCACCATACTCCAGAGACTAAACAACAGGCAATGCAGTGGATTGTGGTGGGGGAACCAGCTCTGGAGAAGGCAAATGTCGTTCTTTCTGCCGGAAGAGTGATGGCAACAGTTTTTTGGGACAGCCGTGGAGTAATTATAGTTGATTACCTCCAAAAAGTTAAACATTAATGTTCCCTATTACGCTGCGTTGCTGGACCAATTGAAGACGGAAGTTGAGCAGCAGCGACCACACTTGGCGAAGAAGAAGGTACTGTTGGCAAGACAACACGTGAGTCCATACATACATGGTCGCAATGGTAAAATTAGACGAATGGAAGTTCGAATTTCTTCAACGCCCACCCTACTCGCCAGACATAGCTCACAGTGACTTTTTTTGTTCCCCAACTTGAAAAAATTTCTGTTTGGGAAAAAATAAGGGTCAAATACCGAGGTTGAAAAGGCAGTAAACCTGTATTTTTCATGTTTGCCTAAAGAATTTTTTTCTGAAGGGTTAGTAGAAGCGTTTAACCAAATGCATTGACTTGCATAGAGACTATGTCGAGAGTTAAATTTTTGTTTGGCTTGAATTATGTGTTTTTCTTTACAAAGCCGGAAACTTTTCAAATGACCCTCATATATCTTCCTTCTTATTCGAAAAAAAGGAAACTTACGTCTTGTAATGAATCATTCGACGCCGCTGGCGACCACTCCTTATACACCTTGCTGCTATGTGGCTCTCCATCTCGTGTTCGACGTGACGGCTTCCCATCCCACGTCAGTTTTGTCGTGGGATGTCCAAAGTCAAGTCGACAGAGCCACATGGCAGGTTTGGCGCCCAAGTGCATTTATATTCAACTTAGCAGTTAGAGCGGGACAAGTTTATAGCCGTATTATATTCACTCGTGGTTCCATCATTCTTTTCAAAACCATGCAAGGCGATTCATTGCGTATGTATAGCGCATTTATGGTGCCGTATAGTACTGCACGCATCTAAGATTGATGGGAGAGAGTGCGGAATAAATACAGCTTGTGGAGCAGTGGGCCGAAAGTCGAGAAGTGCAGAAAACAATTGCACATTATTTTACTGTAGGTGCTCAAGAAATTCTTAATGGTATTGTAACACACCATCGATATTGCCTCGTTCAGTATCATCACTTGGTTCTGGTTCAAATATCCCGCTGCTTCATATGGTTCCTGTTCAGGTTAGGTGCATGCAGCGTTCTTAAAAATAAGGCTGAGCATATGATTACAGGTATATCGCAAATGCACATGAGTTATGGGAGCAGGTGGACAATTTAAGTTGAAAGGGAACACAAATGGAATTTTTTCATTGACGTAGATCGTAAACAAGCGAATAGATTGTGATTCTACTATTCATACCTATTATGCTCAACACAAATTAAAAACCAAGAGGAATCACTGTCTCGGATAAGGCTCCAAAGAATTCTTGCCCGTAAACCTATTGCTCGAAGTAATAAAATGTAATTTAGTTTGTATATTGGCGGAACCTAGAATTTGAGCTAAGAGAAAAAGATGTACTTTAGTCATACACTGCTGCTTATGCATTTATATTGGCTATAAAATCCTCTCAATGGGACCGTACTTCTGCCCACTTTTGTTGTGTTAATAATACAGCGAGCATATACGAGTATTTTTATGCTTGGCTGTATAATTTTTGCTGATTACGTTCGCTGTTAGATTGATAATTTTACAGTTTCTAAGCAGATTTAATGGTAGATTCGATACACGAAGTAGAATATGGGTTTTTCTAAACTGAAGAGCTCAGCAGTATATTTGCTAAAGAGTATCACGAAATCAAAATAGCCATGGCAAAAGAAATTTGGGCAATAGATAATCAAAAAAATTTAAAAAAATCCGTTGCTTCCTTTGCTAAATTATTGCCATTCTGTGTTTCGAATAAATTTGCCTGTTGTTTAACATGGAAACGTCACATTGAATAGTTCATATTTAGATATACATAAAAAACAAGTTATTCATGTTGAAATTAATGTTTCAAAATATCTCCCTTATCATACGGTTATATCTCAACTGTCACTCGGTAATTTTCTTCAGACATACAAAGAAAAAAGAAACACAAACCAGAGACTTAAATGTAAGACAACGTGTTGGAAATGCATTTCTACTTAAAATACTAACTGAGACTAAATATTACTAGTGTAACAGGGTGACCAATTTACAGGACATTCTTACTACTCAACTATTTTCGTATTTTCATTCTTAATCTTGATCTTAGTTGATTTTTTTAAACGAGTATTTTATTTTATTTTGCTACTAATTTCTTATGCCTTTAATTTTTAAGTAAAGGAAGCAAGATAGAAATAAACACAAAAGACAGAAAAAAGATAAAATTCAAAGCATAAAGTACAGATCTAGTGAATTAAACAATTTTATTTGCAATAGAGATTGAATCTAAATGGTGGTTGTTCCTTTTTAAGAAAGGGTTAGATTGATTTAGTACATTTCTGCGGAAAAAGGTATACATTGTGTACTATGCAATATGAAAAAGAAAGAAATATTGATATAAAGTTGCTAAGGTTAGAAAGAAACGATTTTAGTTAAAATATTGATAACTTACTTAGTTTGAACATCCATTGTTTATGGAAAGGACCATTTATATGTTTTAGTATGAAATCTAAAGCATGGCAAGAATATTATACATCTAGATATTAAATATAATACTGATAGATGCAAGGTTATGTTAAAATAAAATAACATGAATTGGTAAATTAACCACGACTTTCCTTTTCAGTGGCTTGGAAAATCCGCGGAGGCCGGTTTAGCGTCGCGTGCGGTACGCGGTGCCTATGCTGTCCTTTTCCTTAGCGTCCTTTTCCTTAGCGTAGCATTCGTCGGGTTCGAATTAACGTAGTATATTTTTTGGTACCGCGTCAGTGAAATTCGGGAGCGCAAAATAGAATGTAGCTTTTCTTTTGATTGACTGGAATAATGAAGAAATACGGAATAAAGTAAAGTCGGTTTCTCTTCCGTATGTTTTTGTTTTCGACGCGTTTAAAACGGGCATTTAATGGTGGCTGAAATATGTAATTGAGCGTAACTCATTTAAGACCTGCGACCAAAATCCTCTCCGATCTAGCTGGCCGACAAGCAGGCACCGCAAAATGGATTACGGTGCACGAACTGGTTGACCGGTTGGTACCATTTGTTGGCACGACTCAGACTTCACGTCTAGAACCGATGAGAGGTCGGTTCCGACTCGTTCGTACGGAGTTAAGACGATAAAATCATTGCAGTCTCATTTTCAGACTGGAAAAGTATTCATCTTATTTTTTTATTCTTCGAATTTTGAGAAATGCACAATTTTCAGAAATCTAAATTAATCTCGAAAGTTCACGCAAATCTTGTTTAGTTTACAATATGTCTTTGAAGCTTGTAATTACGATAAAATATTGGTACCAATCATTATGAACAGTAAAAGTTGTGAACTATGAAGGAATGATAAGGCTTTACGAAAATGGTAAGAAATACCGAAAAATCAGTGATAACATAAAAACGTGCCATTAAAAAGCATATAAAAATAACTTTCTTTGGGGGTACCTTAAGTTTTGGTGTATGTTAACAAACCAACAACATTGGAATCCTTGGAGGGAAATATTTTACGCACTGTTGACGAGCTGAGATCAGATGTATTGGAAAAAGTGGGCACACGCTTTTTAACTGCTAGTCGTGGTGGTATATACCAGAAATCATCTTAAAATGTTTGAGTTTAATTTACTCTCCTTTAAAAAGAAATAGTTAAAATAAGTGTTTCATTTTAATAAAGATGACTCAAGCTGTTAAAAAAATCCTTCATATAACCAAACCAGCGTTTTTAGTGGATGGAACTTCGAACTAAGCCTTGTTTAGCTATGCCGTGGCCCGCCTTCAAATTGAAAGACTCCTCCTCGAGCGCAAGGGAAAGCAGGAAGAGAGATCACTTAAAAAGTGGTCCTCCAACACTGACGTCCTCGGTTACTATGAGCCCTCTTTATATTTAAGGACTGCTCCAGCATAATGTGCCACATGGTTCCATTCGTCAACCGATTCACTCATCACTCCAATCAGACTATCTAAGGAGAGCTCTCCTGTTTCTTTGTAGGCGTCCCAGTGCAACCTGTTTTATCTTTCGCATGCAAAAAATGTGTGGCATGCATCGTCTTTCTCTTCTGCGCAAAACCTATAGTCAGAGGACCACGACTTACCAATCTTGTGCAAGTAAGACTGAAAATACCCATGCCCTCTCAGGAGCGGAGTCAGGTAGAAGTTAGTCCCACCGTGCGTTTGATTAAGACACAGTCTCAGATCAGGGATAAGGTTCGCAGTCCATCTTTCCTTCATGATACCAGGGTTCGTGATCAGTTTTACTTTCATAATATTCATAAACCATTCCTCATAGAATTGAAAACATGAAAGAGATCAACAAAATTTTGAAACATCTTACAGTGATAAATCAAATAGCTCATTAGCCTATTTGATCCAAAGATAATATTTCTTTGAGTTTCAATACTGTATCTTTTTAGAGTCACTCTTCAATAGTAGATGTTCAGCACAATTTAAAGGACTAGTCTGTATAGTGCATGTTTATCTATTGTTTAGGGTTTTGTAAAATAATTATGCAAAATCCTACTAAAACCGCTAAAACCTAAAGATATGAAATTCTTTGAGTAGGTCAAAAGTGGTACCATCTTCAAAATTCCACTTGAAAAAAAAAAACTAAAAGGTTTTTATGGTGAATCTCCACCTATACGGGGATTACCTTTAAAAAAATGTGCAACAAAGTTAGCCAATATAGGTATCAATTGAAAACTCTTAGTGAGATCTTTTCAAAATAAGTCAAACTGACACTTCTTGCATCGAAGGGTGCAGAGAGAAGGAAAACGTGCAAAAAAGGTATACCCCCTCCAGAATCGGACACCTTTAACCTGGAAAATCAGAAAAAATTATGAAAGAAGGTCTTTATGAGCATAAGGCCAATAAATACCCAAGCAGTAAAAATTCGATCAACTTTGCTGCTAATAATACATCACATGAATTTAAAACTATTGTCTTCAAATAACTCAAGACTCTAACCTTGATATTTTAATAGTAGATGCATGTGTCCTGAAAATTTCACAAAAATCGAGTGACAAACACCAAAGCTACAGCTGATTGAATATTTAATAATTACATGTTATTGTTGTAATTTTTAAATATTCAATGTTGGCTTACAAAACCCTTCTGGCAGGAGCACTCTCCTACTACTTCGTCTTCTTTTATCCTAAAATTGATAAATTACTCTGACCGTAGCCACCAGTAAATTGACACTTCAAATACCATTTTAAAATGAAGATATACTTTTTAGGGTTTTGTACTAGCTACGAAACCCTATTCAAATTGGTTTTATCTGTCCGTCCGTTCGTCAGTCCGTCCATCTGTGTGTCACAGCATATTTCCTCTGAAACTATGGTGACCCCAAACTTGGTGTGTAGATCGCAAGTAATGACCACTTGAAAGTTTGGGTGTTAATAAATTTTTCGAAAGAATCTACCTCGTCCATATCAAAAGGGAACCCTTAGATTTTTGACCGTAAGTAGTTGTGTGAGGTATGAAACGAATTGTTTTGATGAGAGCAGTTATCAGCGTCGAATAGTGCAGCGGGAGAGGAAATATTCGAAAAATTGGTATCCCTCCCCTCCCAATCGGACATCTACAATATGATCCGAAATAAATCTGGGAAAAATTGTAGAGGTTTGTTTTTATCAGGAAAAAAAAAACAAATACAGCCATCCTCCAACCTGCGTACCGTAAAATTTTATGTTACTTTTTAGTTAAGTCAAACATAGAAGCTACTTGAATTTGCTGTAGTAATTGAGCAACCCGCCTAGGCAAACTGCTCGAAGTATCTGCACAAAAAAAGCAATTTCGTAATAAAAGTAACGCAATAAGTGCGAAACAATCTGATACGCAACTTAATAATATTACTAGTTCTAACCCGAAACAAACACCGCTACCATCATCGACGAAAAGTTTTTCCGATGCCTACTCAATGAGCATACAAGAAAGTATTAATAAACTAACAATAATGTTAAGATAAACAAAATCACAAAATATTTGTCCCAGTTAGTTTTAAAAGCTATCATAATATATTATAATATACTATATAATATAAAATAAGTAAATGAAGATATGACCAAACAATTGGGAATGGCAACATCAGTGCCATGCAAATGAGCGATGCAATTCCAACATTCCGCTTTCAACCAAACCCACCGTTACCGCCATGGCGAGGAATCGAGCAAGTGGATGAGGGACATAACTTGTCTAGTGGAACAGGAGATGGATTGCGACTTGATCCCGTACAGAGCGTGGAAGCAGGTGAGTTAATTTTTCATGGGCTTAGATTATTTTGCATTTGAGATAGAATCAATCAATTTTCTTCGAGTGGATTTATCGGGAAAATCTGAGATTGGAAAAGAGATTTCCCGTGGTTATCTTCCGTGAAAACGTGAGATAAAACGCGTTATTTCACGAGTCCCGAAAGCAATCGTAAAGTGCAAGTTAGTGGATTTGAGTGCGAATTTGTGTGGTCAACAAATATGCCGCAGATAATTCTGAAAATTTTTAAGGAAACAGTGCCACAATACCGCGGCTGCTGGTACCTTTTGGAGATCGTGTGGAGGATTTGAAAAGAAGATGCTTAAGCCACGGATTTGGGTCTTTTTGTGTGTTCGGTGATAATACGGTATTTGTCTTCAGTTCATGGGTCTTGTTTGCCTTTTTCACAGAATGACTGTTAGAGCCTCAATGTTGTTTTTTTTTTGTTGACAACGCTCAATTTACAAAAATTTTATTTGGAAGTCTGTCATCATTTTAAATAGTCGTAACATTTCACCCATTCACCGGTATAATTTTGACGTGTAAATTAGACCTACCTACTTTTTATAATATTAACTAAAATTCCAAAATTTTGTGCTAAAAAGAAGAAGAAAATGTTGGGTTGCAGATACAAATTATCTAATGAAACGGTATTTTATTATTGGCAAAGATATTATTGTGATGGTTGGAGCAAGATATGTGATGAATAAAGTCTACGTATTTTATTACGGAATTATTATTTTGCATCACTAAATAATCTATATTACTTATTTGCGAATTAGCTTTTAAGAACAATACCACTGTGAAAGAACTACATTAAAATTTACGAGTACAAGCGAGCGTCGATTAGCCAAACGTCAATTAACCGGACTGTAGACCATTAAAAGCTGGGTTTGGTTTCTCTCCGAAACTATAGAAGCTACATCCATGAAACATTGTGAAAGAGTAATGACTTCTTTGAGGTTTTGGGGTGAAAAAAATTTTCGATGAGTTTTAAAGAGGGTGACCCTTAACCATTTTTTTTCATCCAAAGGTGGTAAAGCGGGGTACCATATAAATGCCTCAATGAAAGCCTTTCAAAACAGGGCTTCAAATTACTGAATCTGTATTGATGCGAGCAGGTGAGGGGAAAATGCACGAAATTTTTGGTTGCCCCTTCGCGACTAGGAACCAATGATCTGTAAAAATAATCACGAGAGTAGGCCCTTATAAGTACTACAACAACAAATACATCAGAAGTCAAGGTTTTCTCAAGTTTGTTAGTATAGTATGATTTACAATTTTATATTTTTTGAATAAAATCATAAGATTACCCTTAAGTTCAACGAAACTCGATGCGTAAATGGCTAGTTATAAGGTAAGTCAATCCATCGATTTTAGAAGGATTAAATAGTATTTACCGAAGTTACATTGGTTTGAATTTTCCTGTATTACAACAACAATGCATGACTATGGAATAATATGTATGCTCTTTGTATCGATTCAGACACTACGGCACTAACTTAACATAGAATTAACTTTTATGAACTTAATTTTATCCTTTTACCTGGAAAAGTAGTTCGCCTATTCACAAACACACACTACGATCTCCCGCGCCTCACTGACTATGCTAACGTCATAGGCCCTGTTATAAGGAAGAATATAAATATAAGGGATGGATCAGAGTACGAAGATATAGTCGCACTACTGTCGCTAGTTACACATGGTTTAATGGAAGCACGCACACTGCGATTCACGACAATTCTGGCTAGGTCAGCAGTCGCAGGAATTTTCGATTTTTCCTAAAACCAGTTTAGTAGGAAATTTTGTGATACTCGTGCAGGCGCACATTATTTGGACACTTGATGCTGACATGCATGGAAGTTTCTTGCATAGCGCACAAATGAGTTAGAGCATGTATTCTTCGCAAAGTCATACCTTCAAATGAGCATATTAGTTCTGGGCATGTCTAAAGTTCTTTTGCAAATCTTGTCGCAGTGTGTTCATATTTGCGTCTAAAAATCGCTCGATACGACAGATGGATCGCGATGTGGCCGAACCCTAAACTGAGTACAAAATATTCAAAATCTGCTGAGCAATAAAGCTATTACTACAAACCCCCCCCCCTCTCCTACGGTATTGCTTGCACAAATGGTAAATAAAATATCTAGTATAGCGAATTTGATGCAACCATAGATTGCGTTCCGAACGAAATGGTGAATTTCAGGGAATTTGTTGCAGAAGACATTCGGTGTGAATATCAAAGTGTATCGACATTTGGACAAACTCAATGAACAACAACAATTGGCTAATAGAAATCACACACCAATGAAGCAACTAATTTCTAGGAACAGATTGATGATAAATGAGTCTCAACCGATTTAGAGAACATGAGTAAATCAAGTAATAAAAAATTGAGCCTTATCACTGTGTAGAAGAAGGTGTCCAATGGTATAGAATAATTTACTAAAACTATTTCGCAATACAACCCCTCACTTCATATCAACTAGCTTGGGAGGTGCCAAATCAGACCGGACTCAGACACTGCTGTTCTCCAGCATCACTGCTAAATGCGTGAGTAAAAGTACAGTACAAACTAAGTGAATCCTTAACTACTGACACAAAATAAATAGTACCAACTTGGTGTACATCTATTGACACGTGAATCAAACTTTGTGGAATCTTTTCAATAATCAAAAAGCAAACCTTTGAATTGAATCAAAGATACCGCTCTCCCCACTATGTAGGGAACATGATATCTACTGCAATAAATTTACTATCAATATTCCTGGCATGCCAAAGCATAATAATTTGACATCATTTTCATCTAGGAATGCCGTCGGGGCTTGCTCTTTGTCCCAAAATAAAAACACTTGATTTGACTTACTTGAGTCATTTTCAGTGTCTCAATTATTCAGGGAGGGAACTAATCTTATATAGGTAAATATATGTTCCGTAGATGGGGTGGTCAGTTGTAGTTAGTTTTCTGTATATTTTGTAGCCTTATCGTGTTTGTTTCCATATCACAGTTGATTCTATATAGTAGACCATCAAAAGAAAAACTTTCATTCCTACACAACGAAGCAGACTCCAACTGCACAACGCACTTACAAAACCAAAGACATGGTCCTGACGCTATGACCAACCTAACGACATCGTTACAAAAACAAAGTAATGGATCAAGACTTGACGTCGGAGAAAGACATGAAATATATAAATACATAGAAAAACTGACGGTAACACAATCAACGAACAACTTTTGACAAATTCCGCAGCATTTATTCTGTACTGGGCCACGCACTTGGAAGAAAGCGGAAGTAAGACGAACCAGAACGAATGAACAACCGGCAATACAAAAAAAAACTGAGCTGAACTAGGTTTCTTCCAAGTGATCGATGCAAAAAAACATGCTTATCTGTTGGAACCGTTCATTCTACGGGGCGAATTTCGTAGTTCTCAGTTATAAAAATCAATCCAGTTGCAATAACTTCGGAAAATCTAACCCTCATAGGTGACTATGAAATCACAGGCTTCAAAAATGTCACGAGTGGTTCTTCTACCGATGAGCTCATTCTCAATAGAAAACTGAATCACTACCCAATAAATGAATAAATGTATTCATTCAAAAATTGAACCATGAATATTTTTATTGATCATCATGTTATTTTCGACAATAATATTGCAATCGATAGTTTAACTTTTGAAGGCAATACATGGAAAGTTTTCGACGCAACTGATCCAGCAAAGTGACATTTTCTATCATTGTATTCTACGCGATCTTTCATCGCTTTGTCAGATGTGAGTTCCTTTAGCCCCTGTCTTAGACGAGTTCTCAGAAAAAGTATTGTCGAAGTTAACTTCTTGTGGAAGCAAGAAACTTCACTGTTTGAATGTTATTTTCACAAGTTTTATCTACAATATGAAGCCTACTCTCGTGGTCTCCAGTGTTAAAATTTGAAAACAAAATGAATGGTTTTATTGAGAACATGTTTAAAATATTTTTGCGAGCAGCGCAACAAGAATTGCGTGTTGTTACCCTGGCAGCAGCGCAACTTCTTCTTAGCATAACATCTGTGATTCGGCCAAAATATTCAATGGAAAGCTATTCGATTATTCAATTAATACAAGCTGGTTCATCGCTACCACATTTACCGAAAAACTACATCCTTAACAACTGCAGAATATCCCCCACAACTCTCAACCTAATCTAACCCAGGTAGTTCGAGAGCGGAGTGCAAAATGCTGCTCGATCGAAATACTAGTTGGAATCAGTTTTAAATAACATTTTGGATTAACTAAAAGCTAGAACCGCAAAGGCAGCTCGCCAAAAGTGGTGTATAAAGGCGTTAGAGGCCTACTTCCGGTTGAAAGAGCCCTGCAACACAAAGACCTTCGTTATAACGGCCTGGTTGAAGTTATGTACAATTTTACTATCGACAGATTGGCTCAAAGTTCCCTTGTGTAAAACCAATGTGAAAGAATTTCAGTCTGCAACAAGGTTTCCCCGCAATTCTTTTCAAAAATCATATCGCATATCTAGCAAGCAGGTGAAACGCTTGACTTTGAATGATCTTTATCATGATAGCATACGATAGCGAAATTTGAACGCCCCTTATTTTACACCAAACAAAAATCTGTTTAGTAAAGTTCTAAAAATCAACATTTTGCTTTCTCTACATAGGTCCGAGAAGGGAGGCTACATGCGATTTCAGTTGCGGACCACCGCCAGGGCTGCAACGCCAAACCTATGTTTTCTGAGCTATATTGGCTCTTGAATGCCATTTTTTCAACTGTTCGAAAAGATAGTTAGTCAAACTGCATTAAAAGTTTGGGCACCAAACTCCCATTCGTGTCAACTAAAATTCTTGAACGTCTTCAGAAACTCATTTTGCTTTGAATACAAAAGGACGAAATGAATTAAATTGCAGGGCCGAATACTTTATTACTGGAAATTGTGAAATAGCTACCGCTCAACTTATACGTCAAATGAAAGCAGTTAGTCACGATTGTCGGTTTTGCTCAGGAGAGAGGGCAATACCTATCACATCTTTTTGCGTGCACAAAATGGGACAGCCTACAAAAGAACCTCGACAAGGAGACGGGAGAGCTCACCCCCGGATAATATAGTCGCGATGATGCTCGAATCTGTTGACAAATGGAACCAGGTGGCACATTATGCTCGAGCAGTCCTTAAAGATAAAAGGGACTCACAGCAGCCTGGGGTGTTGGGGCTGGGGGATTGCTTGTCTGGCAATTCCTTTTCCTCTCCCCCTCTCGCTAGAAGAGAGATCCCCCAGCATGAAAACACCTCACAGCGTAACAAAACGAGTCCTGGCCCGAAGTAATGTGCCAAACAGTTCCAAGCTTGATTCTCGGGTTGACAGGGGAGGTGTATTGTGGGTAGTCCAACCACCTTCTTGCAAGCATGGGAGTCCTACACTCTGTCCCAACCCACCCGAAAAAAAAACAAAAAGTCTGCTTTTGAAAGATAACATTCTGCCGCTCCTACCCGGGGGTACAAAGAAAAGCTGCACGCGATTTCTGCCCAAAATCCCGAGAAAGTACTGGAGCTCGAAATTCGTACATTACTCGCCGTACTGCATCTGGAATGCAATATTTTCAGATTCAAGACTATTTCAATTAATTGCGTGATCTAGTATATGAAAATGCTGCATGCGAATCTCCCTTTTCCCCTTTCGTAACTCATTCTGCCTTGTCCACAAAGCAGCGAAGCGAGTTACATTGGAGGTCCGAAAAATTAACTACTGGAGCTTGCAAAATAAGTGCCACTCAAATTATGCATCAAATGAAAGCGGGTAAAGACCGCTTTCAGAAAATAATATGCTGCTATTTGAACTCAGGGGCGTAAGGGGAGGCTGCACGCGATATCTACTCATAACCAGTATCATGTATTTTTGTTGTTTTAATTGTTAAATAGTCAATCGGCTTTTTTTTTTTTTTTTGTGGTAGGGAGGTGAAGGCATTTATGCCCGCCGAGTCTGGCAGTGTGGGACTCCCATGGAGGATACCTTTGGACTACCCACTAAACACCTCCCCTGTCAATCTGAGAACCTAGCCTGGAACCGTTTGACACATTACTTCGGGCCAGGTCTCGTTTTGTTACGCCGTGGGGCGCCTTCAAGCTGGGGAGTCCCTTTCCTAGCGGGAGGGGAGGGGGGAAGAGGAATTGCCAGAAGAGCGATCCCCCAGCCCCAGTGCCTCCGGCTGCTGTGAGTCCCTTTTATATTTTAGGACTGCCCGAGCATAATGTGCCACCTGGTTCCATTTGTCAACCGATTCGAGCATCACCGCAACTATATTATCCGGGGTGAGCTCTCCCGTCTCCCTGTAGAGTTCCCTTCGCAGCCTGGCCCATTTGGTACACGCAAAAAATGTGTGACAGGCATTGTCCTCCTCTCCTGGGCAAAACCGACAATCGGGAGACCGTGACTTGCCGATCTTGTGCAGGTAAGACTGAAAACACCTGTGCCCGCTCAAAAGCTGGGTCAGATAGAAGTCAGTCTCACCATGCCTTCGATTCAGCCACGGTCTCACATCCGGGATGAGGCGCGCAGTCCACCTTCCCTTCGTGCGATTCCTCCAAGACTGCTGCCAATCGTTGAGCGAGCGTTGTCTCTCCTCGCGGACAACCATCTCCCTCACATCCTCGTTTCGGCGCAGGTAAATAGCGCGGCGCTCTCTAGCAAGGAGGGCGACAGGTATCACGCCTGCAATCACTCTCACCGCCGAGTCAGAGACTGTTGGATACGAAGATGCAATTTTCAGTGCTCCTCTTCTCTGTACCTGTGCCAATCGTTTTCGGTATACCTCCTTGCTGAGAGCGTCGCCCCATACCTCTGCTCCGTACAGTAGCACTGACCCTACAGCACTCATCAAGAGGCGTCTTCTTGATGGGCTGGGTCCCCCTACGTTGGCCGTAAGTCGACTCAGGGCCGATATTCCCGAAGCAGCCTTCTCAGCCGTTGCCCTGATTTGCTCAGAGAAACTCATCTTCGAGTCGATCAGTAGCCCCAGGTACTTCACCGCTGGCTTCGATTCGACCTGTATGTCTCCAATACTGATCATCCTTACTCTAGGGATTCTCTTTTTTGTCAAGATGACCACTTCGGTTTTCTCCAGTGCTAAACTGAGCCCGCGAGCAATCGGCTTTAACTCAACTATTTATGACTCAATTGTTTTGAAATTTTCAGTACATATTCAACTAATACTAAAACGTTTGGCAAACTTGATGGCCTACTTTTTACTTTATTCAAAATCAAATCGATTTTCGATGTCCGAAGTATTTCTTGGCCTTGTTTTCATATGACCTACTTCTATGATTTTTTACCGATTTCTAGGATTAAAGGTTGTTACGAGGTAAAACTATCCCGGGAAGATTATCCAACCATACATGCCGACTCCGGCTGGGGGCGTTTTGGGTCCCGGGTCGCTCCGTCGGAGGTGGGAGTGGGCGCCACTCTTCTACCCGTAAATTTTGTCTCTCAAGCCTCGAGACGAGCTTGGTTCGCGCTGGAGTCTTCACTTTTAGGGGAGACGATCACTGCATTTATCTGCATAATAGCCTAAAAGAGGAGGAGAACCCACCTTATAAACTGCCGCGACAATCCCGTAATCTATCTACCCTAAATCCTAATTGACGAGAAATTACCTCATCGAGAGCTGGGACTCGAAACCAAACAAAAGACCTAATATACCCCAGCACTTGCGGAATATTGGCGCAGAAAATCGGCGCATTGTAATTTTCGCAATCACTCCCGAACTAAGTCTCACACTTCACTTCTAGTGTTTTTTTTATTGGAAGAAAAGAAATAAAAGTAAATCCGATTCACTGACCGTCCAAGTATAATTATTATTCATAAGTTATGATACTCATTTCAAACAATCTCAATGAAATTCTTCCTTAACTCTATCCTTATATTTACCTGAACTTAATTAACTTGACGACGGGGCCCCGGTAAATTTTCCACTTCAATTGTGTCCCATTGCACGACCTCCGCTAGCCGCGTGTATTCCGACACAATTCACCACCAATTCCTCGAGGCGTGTCCTTGTCGGCCCGATGTTTTTTTTTCTTTCCTGGAAGAATTCCTGGAGTAATCGTTTCGGAGACAGCCACGTTCTTCCCTTGCACTCGGGTTCTAAAGAAACAGAAGCCAACTCGAGAAATGTTATCAGCGATTTCTTCCTCATTCGATGGTGGGACCGTCCCACATGGGCTCCAAAACAAGAAAGAGAGCTCCGCACTCAGTATTCGCCTTAGATGGGATTTTTCGCCCCGTTGAAAAAAAAAAACATTTCGGTGAAGTTGGCCGTGACTTCTTGGACTCGTGGATTCTAGTACCACCATTGACCCTTCGGATCTTCAGATATCCGTGGCTCCAACCTTCTTTGCTGTGAGCTTTTTCCCTGTGTTTTTTTGTTTAGTTGTTCTTATTTTCAATGTTTGTGGCCGTGCCTGATTGAGACGTCAAGTATCTTCCGTTTGTTTATGATTATTTTCTCCAGGAGTTGATTATATTGAATGTGGAAAAATGTAAGCTTGCTACGTAATCGTCCATCCATTGAATAATTCTACCCATTGAATGATTCTATCAATGCCAGAGCCTCGGTAGTAGATGTTACCGTAACAACGAACGACGGGATACTTGAGCACGATAAATTCACCAATCGTCCTTCAGCCAACGAGATGATTCGTTTACTGTCCGCCCAAACAATTTAGCTTCCTTGCGATCGAACTGGAGTCCGTGAACTATTCACATTGATTTCGGTATTCGAGTGCCCCATATTGCCGACTATACACTCATTGTTGGTTTGTCAATATGATCACGAATTATAACATTTTTAATAACAGTGGCGGTAACAACAATGTCTACATTTTGAATAACTTCATTAAGTTTCGCCGCACGAAAACCTTCCATGCTAGCCTGAAGAGCGCAAGTAAGGTCAATTTCAGTAATATACATGGTGCATCCCAATCCTTCCAATGTTTGTGCGAATCCTTTTCCAACTTCACCATATCGTCAAATGACTACTTGCTTCCCGCCATACATAACGTCTGTTGAACGCTTTAACCTATCAATAACAGACTCTGTGCAGCTATAAAAATTATCATTATTATTGCTGGGTCTTCTCAGATTCTGATAGCTGGTACAGTCAATGTACCTCAGTGACACTTTTCTCTACCATGCATTTAACCATTTTAAACATGGCTGGATATTGCTTCAACGTTAATTGTATTGCATCGCCTCAATCATCCAAGATCATATTTGGTTCCCAATTTTTAGGATTCACACATTTATCACAGCACCACGAAAAATCTTCCTCGGTCTCACCACGCCATGTGAATATCAGATAATCTGTTTCAGCCAATGCTGCAGCAACTTCATTCTGTACTGAGTATATACTACAGGCCGCCCATCTAATCGTTGCACCAAAGTCTCGATTAAAACTGCAGTATGTGCATTGATATGTATACCACCAACGATTCGTGCATTTTTCAATGGTTTGTCTTCGGAGGCGCGCTTTCGCAGAGCCATTATTCCGGGCATTTCTTGTTCAACTATCGTCCTAACTTACATACTATGCTTACTATTAGTGTTATTAATGATAACAACATATTTCTATTTACAAAGTTTCCAATAGTAGCTTGGCTCGAATGATTCTATCGTTTTTTTCGTACAACTTGTGAACATATTGCAGAGGCAAGTGCTTTCTCGGAGTTTTGAGCAAAAATCTCGTGCAGCTTCTCCTTATGCCTCCGGGCAGGAGTGGCTACATAATACTCTATTTTTTTTAAAGCGAACCTTATCAGCTTTTATTTGATGCCTAATTTGAGTGGTACATATTTCGCAACCTTCTGTAATTAAGTTTTCAGGCCCGCAATGTAACCCGTATTTTCTGTTTGTTGGCAAAGTAGAATGAATTACGGAAAACAGCAAGGGAGCTTTGCTGACACACACATGTATCAGTTTCATACGCTAGATCATATTATTTGAAAGAGTTTCGAACCTGAAAATATTGCAGTGTGGCGAGATAAGTACGAAGTTCGAGCTCCAGTGTTTTAGCGGGGATTTGAGCAGAAATTGCGTGCAGCCTTTCCTTATGCCCCCAGGCAGGAGTGACAGCATATTATGTTTTAAAAGCAGGCTTTACCTGCTTTCATTTGGTACCTGATTTGAGCGGTACCTATTTCGCGATCTCCAATAATTAAGTTTTAGGTCCTGCAATGTAACTCGTAAGTTAATTTCTTTCCACCATCCACACTGAAGATGACTAAAGTCAAGCGAAATGCATACGAGTATGTTGAGAACAAAGAGCAAGGCTGAACGGCTTTCTTAGATAAAAAGGAATTGGCCTGTGGCTATTAGCTATACAAAATAATTGACTGTAATTTGATTTTACTTGAAACAACAACGCTCCAACTAAATGTTTATCAGAAGTAGTAGATCCCTTGTGTCTGTTAAACCAACCATTTGGCGTATTGCTTCAATTGAACCATGCAAGCGTGTAAATTCAAATCTTTATTCAAAATTCGCATCAGTGATGTTCGTGAGATGTTCAATTGTTGGGCACGACGACGAGTCGAGGTTGACAGCTCTTTTGCCACACTATCGCGAATAACAGCAATGTTTTTCGCAGAACGAACTCGGCGAGCATGCACAGGTGATTTCACATTTCCTACAGACCCAGCTTGTTGAAATTTGCGCACATTTCTCCCAATTGTCGACAAATTTGGTCGATTATGACTCACAACTAACATCGTGCATTATGGACCACCCTTTACAGTGGCACTTGGCGGCTAGAATGTTTAGTATGTCCAATTTATACTAAAGGAGCTTTTTCCTTTTATTCGCCTAGGAATATCACTTATTTATAAAGCAAACTGCAAGCATAATCTCACAAAAAGCTCTATATGTATAAGACGGACAATGAGTTCGGCTTCTATTTATTTAATTGTATATATACTTACAATGCTCCCTGCGCCCTTCCACGTAACACAAAAGACGACTTACACGAGGCTTAACTAAGATTTGGTAGCAAAACTTCCGATATCTTTGTAGGGTGCATTCATGTGCATTGGAACTTTCAAAACTAATGCAATTTAGTTAAAACTAATTGTCATAAAGAAAGAAGAAAATCGGCCAAAATTATGATTAGGTGCGAAATTATATATTGCATGAGACCCTCCGCAACTTATAGTATCATTTTCGCACCTTTCTTCCCGATTAACCCAAATTGAAAGAAATTCAATACAAAGCAGCTGAATATTTCATTAAACACTGCATTTACCACCCACTCGATCGTTCCATTATACGTGCTCATACGTCTGTAGCACTATGAACAGCGATAATGTACTCCTAATTGCCAGATGAGTTAGCGATTTGCTTAAAAAAGCGGAACACGCCCTCAATATTGACGAATGCTCCTTAAAAATTGTTACGCAAAGCATATAACATAGGTTAAGGGTACCACACCCTCGTACATGATTTCATGGTCGATTGACGTCAATAGCAACAAGAAATTAGAGCACCCCAGCAAGATTGCCAAAGCAAGGCATGAATATATGCTGCAAAGGGAAAGTTATAGTTTCAGAAATATTCATCATGTAGAAGTTGAGGAATCATGTTAACAAATAAGTATTAAGATATGTATTAGGGCACTTGATTGGAAGATGATTGATGAGCTTGAATTACAGGACAATGTAGGGATAGTTTGAGAATTGCATGGAAATAAGTGATAACGGGGCGTGTGTTTATGTTAGTAAGAAAGGAGAGATTCCGTTTGGTGTAAAAGTCTTGGTCAAGCAGCTGGTAATTGTACAAAAATTTGAATGAAAATTATTTTGTTTAAGCTATTACTCTTGCATAAGCATGAAGTTTAAACAAAAATTCAAATGTAAAATCAATACCAGGAAAAGACCTCACCACTGCAATTAAATGCCTACTTTGCCCTGAAGAACCGATGCATAGATTTCATTTGCAATCAAATGCCATAGTAAGTACACATCGAACGCTTTGCAACTCTGGTTTCTCACACTACGGAATAAAACGTCCACGGAGGTAAACACAATAAATATAACTCTCTCAATGTGTTTCCAATGAAACCAACATATATTTTTCCATCTTCTGGGTCCTCTAGTGTGCAAATTGACTTTTTTATTTCAAATTCCTAAAGTACTAATCAAGACCTTTTATTTGATACTCCGCTCAACTACCTTTGATGCCAAACTTTTTTAATGGTTTTACAAGTAAAACTATCTTCTTTTTAGAGTCGGGCTGCCAGTCGGTCTTATTTAACTTGCTTTACGAAATTTTAAAAATGTAACGTACGAGTAGCCATTATATCCATCTCATCCTTGTCGCCAATTTGTGATGCATCGGGAATTATATTGAAACACGTCTTGTCTGCTTGACTGTCAGTGGCGGAAAAGGCCGACACATTCTTTTATTTTTATTACATCAATCCAATTATATCCAACAACCTCTCCCTTAAATTGTTTACAATTGTCATACATAATTTTCATAGTGATGATCTAATCAATTTGGGAATGGAAATTATAATTCAAACTATAAGTATTGAAGCAATTAATTATCTTACAAAAAATATATTCGTTCTAATACGATCTTAATCTCAAAATAAATTAATTAATACTCAGTTTACTTTTGCGTTTTGTTTTTTTTTTTTGCTTTAATTGATGCTACTTTAGGAGCCCGACCATTTCTCTCTTACATCTACTTCGGTATCTGCAGTTACCATCGAGTGATCTAATAGCTGTTGGGCTTGATCAGTGGAAACCTCAGGATGGATGGGCAAAATGGGTTGCGAAGCATCATTGGATAGATCGATCGGCATATCATTTTGACTAACAAGGCGGATCTGATCAAGATATCTTTTTATGCCCCGATTATTATGACTTAATAAGCTGGTGTAATTTCTCGGGCGAATTTTGTTCTTTATAACAGCTGGCGACCAAATCGGCTAGTTAGGATCGCTACAATTTCTAACATAAACCTTCTGACCAACAGCGAAGTCTGAATTTCGATTAACTGGAAATATTTTGTATGGCAATTTCTTGAGTTCTCTCAATGTTTCGTTTAATGAGTGGCGGTTTTAATAAACTGAAGCGAGATCTGAGCTCCCTATTGACTAGTGACTTGATTGGCGATTCCCCAGTTGCGCAACGCTTCATTGCACGATAGTCAAGAAGAAATCTGTTTAAAATCACTTGAAAATCAGAGTGATCGTTCTGCAATGTTGCTTGTAAAGATTTTTTAGAGATTTTACGAAATTTAGCGCTTGACAATTGGCAGCCGGATGACCAGGAGCAGTGAAAACATGCCGAATTCCATTCATATCAATAAATTTTTTAAACGCTTGTGAAACAAACTGCCTGGCATTGCCGCTAACCAATATTTCGACCAAACCAAATCTACAAAATACTTCACGAAGCTTATCAATTGTGAAAGAGGATGTAATATCTTTGGTCTTTGGTCTCAACCCCTTTGGAAAAGGAGTCCACGATTAACAAAAAATAATATTCTCTGACTGAGCTGTCATAATTAATATGAATCCTTTGCCATGCTGAATTCGTAAATGCCCGAGGTATTAAGGAAACCTTCTCTGTGCTAGGTTGTGTCTTCTGACACGGATCGCAATTCTTGATTAAATTTTCAATTTTATGGTCCATTCTTGGCCACCAAACATAAGAACGCGCTAGTGACTTGGTCTTTACTATGCCAAAATGTGATTGGTGTCATGAATTCAAAACACCTTTCCTCAATTTGCTGGGTATCAGTGTACAATATCCCCAGAAGATACAATACTGAGCTCTGATTGATTTGCTCTGAATTGTTCGTAATCTTTTACGTCTAGCTTTTTTAAGGTTCCGTCTTGCATACTACTCAAAACCTTTAAAAGAATTCGAACTCTCTTTGTTTCACTTCCAATAGTTTTCTAATTTAAATTCAAAGGATCGATTAATTCCATCATAATCTATACTCGTATAATTCGGTTCTGGCTTCACCTCAGTAATTTCTGACTGAGCTATCCTAGACAAACAGTCTGCCCGATTGGAAGTATCTCTTACATATTTAATCTCATAATCAAATCCAGAAGGTGTAAAGGCCCATCGGTTCATTCGTGATGCAGCCATTACTGGAATGCCTTTGTTTGACCAAAAATAGCCAAAAGGGGTATGTGATCTGTTTGCAAGAGGAAATGAATACCTAATAAATACTGCTTTAATTCAGTTACACTAAAGATTGTTGTGAGGGCTTCTTTTTCGATGGTACTATAGTTTCTCTCAGCGCTGTTCAATGCTCTTGAAAGACACATAAAGATACATAAGGAGGTACTTTATGCTAAATGTGGTTGGTTTGTCGGTTGATTCATCATTAGTTAAGATATAATTACTACGAGCAATGTTTTAACTTAATTATATTGCAAATACAATAAGTTATGATTTTGAAAATCATAATTAATTCCAGCCACGGTATAGTTAAGGGTATTCCCTAGAGTAGACATTTTTTTCCACCATCTTATAACCATCATCATTTTTTAGGTTTCATGGCATGGTTTTATTACCTTAAAACATTGTTCGTAATTATATTATCTGCCATTATGTACAATATATCGTAACTACTGTGCGATGTTTTATTTCCAGAGGCTGAAGAGTGCACTTTTTCTTGTACAGCTCGATGGGTCAGAACATTATTTTGAAAGGCCTCCAGAATAGCAACATCTACAGCGTAATTGTAGACACCACCCAAGATACAGCTGTCATGGACCAATTAGCAATATGCGTCCGTTATGTCGTTCAAAGAAAAGTGTATGAAAGATAATCGCATGGAAATTACAGATTCTCGATTCCACTCATCGGAATGGGAGTGAGTGGTGGGGTCTGCTCGGGATTGTGCACCAGCGTGGATGCCGTCGCGAGGCTAGAAGCTTGAACTGCACAAATTCGTGAGTGTCGGACAGTGGAAGAGGATTGAATTTCAATCGAACCGAATGTACTCGGCAACGAAAATAAGCTTTAAAGTTTTGACGTGTGTGCCATTACGCGAAGAAAGTGCTCTCTCCGGTGTTGCCCGTGGTGAATCCCTCTTTGAATTCGGAAGTGGCTGTTCCGCTTCCCATTGCATTTTACCGGTTCTGCCGCGTTTCAAGCGAATATTTATAGCGGTTTATCAACGTCGTCACATCTTTCCCCGCGAAAACAAACAACTTCAAAGGACTTTCCGCGGACAATCAGCTGGCGGAATAGTGCTTTGAGTTGGAGTGCGGCCAGAGGAGTTGGGCACGTCTTGTGGAGTAGCGCTAGCGCAGGACTCGCCATCATGGTGTTCCTCGCGAATATCTCGTGTGAGCCGCACGCACTTTTCTTGTGTCGCGCTGTCCGAAAAAGTGGAATTTTCGGAATAGCGCACTCCGGAGTGCTGTTTTAGCCAGAATACGGTTAGAAAAGCGATTTATCTACGAGCGAGCGCAGGGACGTGTAAATGATGCATCGTGTCTTGTAGCATGTAGGGTGCGAGATAAGGAATAGCGCCAACATAAAAAGTAAAACGAAGAAATCGTCGAGAAGTGAAACAAGAAATCCCAACACGCTGAAAATAACTGCTTAGACACTCTGACTGGAATTGTACGCGGTGCGCCGAATGACAACAGAGCCGGGTCGTGGCGGCGCTGCAAAAGCTAAGATAGCGGGAACGGAGGCGGCAAGAAATTGTTCCACAGTGCGCGTTTTGTCTTATTTTTTCCGCTTTGAGGAAATAGTGGTGAATCATCTCGACGTCGTGGTGTTTTCATTTTGCGTACGCTTGTGTGTACCCTCTCGCGTTGTGTGCTCCTGGGGAAGATTGCACTCGTCAAGAGAAGAACGTAAGCATTACAAAAGAATGCAAGAAAATGTTTGTACTCATGAATTGTGAAGGCTCTTGTTGTCTTTGATCACTACGCGGTTTGTTTGTACTCCCACGGATTGTTTTCATTATTTGTCTTGTTGGGTGTGTTGAATGGGTGTTCATTTTATTCGCGATTCAATTAATGATGTACAGCGAGCGCTTTCTTCTCAACTGCAAGAAAAATTTAACGGAGCATCAAAAAACAAGAGGTATGTACTCTACGGGACTCGACCATTGAACATTATGTTGTCAAGATGTTATTGGAGCATCAATCGGTTGAAATATTCTCCACGCTCAAAAGTCTAACAGGAACTTGCGAAAAGTGCGGAAATCATCGCTCCGATACTTGATCTAACTTCATGTGCCGATGCCTTGACCTTGGTTCAACTTATGTGATGACTAAATGCAGTTCTCGTTTAGGATTCGATGGTAGAAAAATGAAGTGAAGAAGAGTGCGAAACTATAATGTACACGAAAAAAACAATTTCAAACATAAAATATTTTAACAAATAATCGGGTACAACTGCAGAGTATGTTAACAATTTGGGTAAATGCCATTTATAATTGTTTAGAAAGTCTAAGTCTAGATTTTAATTTGGACTATTTTGGAGGGGTAATCCCACCTTATTGTGGGAGCATATTCATTTAATGTAAAAGGACATAGTATAATGTGAATCCTTTCATGATTGAATACTTTTGACACATTTTTATGATTGATTTTATATCGAAATTATTAGTTTAACAACATGTTTTTTTTTTATGAGATATTTTTTTACGTAAGGAGGAAAGAAACGTATTATTGCATTCGCGAAGTGTTCGCTTGGGATAGAAATGCAAAAGTTTCATTTAAGTTTATTTTGTTAAAGTATATTCAGTCGTTTGAAAGATGTTTATATTTGTTTACTTTATTTCCTTTTTGTAAGCTTAAAGTACTTGCTGAAGTTTCGAGTATTGATAAATGCGATTTAGTAAGAAAAACGGTTTTCTTATCGTTTACTATAGCGGTTACATTATATTTCAATTAATTTAATGTCAGATCAGGTCGGGTCGAATTTCGAAAAATTGTACTTTTTTCTTGTTAATTCCATATTCGTTTCAATGATAGTAAATAAAGAAACAATGTTGCATTAAAAGTACAACTTCGGTCTTTTCATTTCTTCTCTTTTGACCGGGTATAGGATCCGGTACGGTGGCAGGCTCACACCATCAGACATGAGCCAGCCGCCGGGTACATATTAACTTCTTTGTTTCAAGTGACGGCGCGGGTTGAGTGGCCCAAGCAAAGTGGGGTTATGTAATCGACTTGCATAATTGTATGGCATAAATTGGTCACCGGGGTACTTCTCTTCTGATGGGAAGGCTCATGCAAGTTAAGTTGTATGAGTTTTCCACTCAGAAGAAGAATACCTGGCCACTGCAACAATTATGGATTTTGATCCGGTTGGGTGGGTGCGCAGGGGCTCCATCACTACCCGGTTGCCCCACTCACATTTGTGGGTCATGAGCTTCGTCAGGTAATGACGAAGTTACCCTAAGTCCACGCCTTTTTACATGTTTCACTTGTTCTCGGAACAAGTCCTTTTTCTCTCGGTATAGTTGCCTAGACTTTTTGCGACTTCGGTCGCCTTGCTTTTGTTCGACCCCAGAAATTCGTGAATGCGAAATTCTTTGTAGTGGGTCCTTGTGCTGGGGGAATGAACCTGCCCCATGAAACTGCAATGCTAGCCTGCCAGCGCATTCACGCGTCCCCAGACAATGGCATTCTCGGCAGATAATGACACATTCTTCTGCCGAGGCAGCAGTCCATCGCTGCAGTCCTTTACGGACTTTTGAACTTTATTTATTCACTACAATTGCAGTTACTAATGACTCAAGTGGACTTGCGTTTTACGGGCTTATAAAATTAAAATTATCTGAGTATGGCATTGCAACGTCAAATATTATTGCTTGTTCATTTGATAGAGCCAACAACATGAAAACTTGTTACAATGGGCTACAAACCCACTTAAAAAAAGAAAATGAAGAACTTATTTATACTCACTGTATGGCACACGTACTGAAGCTAGTGGTAGCTGACTCAACTGTGGAGTTACTGCAAGCTGAAAAATTGTTTGGTTTAGTGGAAGAATCTTCGGTATTTCTAAGCTCATCGCACAAGAGAACGGCAGTCTGGGAAAAGGAAACAAAAAGAAAACATAGTGCTCCTGACAAGTTGTACGGATTACAAAAATAGGAATAACGAGGTGGTGAAGCAAACATAAGGCTCTTTCATCAATTGTTGGTAAAGAATTTTTAATCAGTGAAGACAGTGTAAATTCAGCTACATTCTTTAATTTTATTTCTGTTTTTAAAGAAATCTCTGATGGTAGCTTTGACAGCAAATCTCTATTCACAATAAGAAACCTGATAAGTCAATTGTCCAAATTTAAAAACTTGTTTCTGTCATTTGTTTTAATAGGTTTTTTTTTGCCACTTCCCCTGTTTCTAAGTACTTGCAAAGTAAAACCATCGGCTATGCTTTAGCTTGGAACTTAATACAAACACTGCTCCAGCAAGTTAAGGACAAAAGAAATGAGTCGCATTTTGAAGTGTTGTACGCCCGAACAAAAGCCTATGCAAGTGCAGTTAATCTTAAGCTAGACGAAAATGACATTGATGTCGAGTTAGAGTTGGACTTCAAAAAAGAAAGCACGTCAAAGAAAAATTGATGCCTGGTGACAAATCACAAGATGAAGCTGATTCTATTTCAACAGTTTAACATTACAAAATTGTATATTTTGATATTTTAAACTGTACGAGGAAAAGTTTTACGCAAACAAAGACATATTACACGATTGCTCTTAGTTGGACCCCAAAAAGTATGGCTCTATCTTGAAACTCAAAACATTTCCCACAGAAACCCTGCACAGTGTTTCCAAACTGTATAAAATTGAAAGAAACCGGCTGTTGCTACAGCTGCGACACTTTGCACAACACAGCAACTTCTTACCGGCAGAGTCCACTGAGAACTAGACAAATGTAGTGACGAAGAAGAAGATTTGGACCCAACTGAAGAAGAGGAAAAAAATGCTGACGTTTGCTGCTCTGAAAATAGACAATGTTTCCAGTGTTTGACATGAGCTTTTTCTATTCTGTTTGAACTTACTCAATCTGGACTGTCTACCAACCTGTATATTGCATATAAATTTGTTCTTACCATACCCTGTATCGAAATCACATGTGAAAAAGTTTTTTTTAAGCTTAACATAGTTAAAAATAGTCTTTGGGCGAAGACCTTATATCCAGTCTGCTTTTTATTCATGTTCAGAGGGGTTCATTTTATGATTTGGACAAAAATAAAATAGAAGATGAAGTAGCTTGAACAAGAGAGTTGCTTACAAAGAAGCTGTTACTTTAGCGCTAGGGGAGTAAAAAGTCGAATCATCTCGGTTTAAGTTAAGCCCCTTCTTTTCTAGTATATCAATATTGTAAGCTAAGTACAACTTAAATATACAGGATTTTTAAAAAAATAATAGTATTGTTTTTCTAATTCCTAAAATCCGTTACTCATTATTTTTGCTACACAAATAATTTTGACAAAATTCATTAATACTTTTGTGTGAATTAAAGACTGCATTTTATTTTGAACTCCGTTGTGATTATTGGCAGTTCTACAGCATGTGTTTTGTAGTGCTATGGTATCCTAAAAAGACGGTGAATTTCTTATTTTAATGAATAATAAAGTCAATTAAAGTTAAGAATCAAAATATTCGTATAAAAACCTAGCTGAATTTCTTCTTCTTTATAAGTGCCAAAATAGCGTAAAAACACGTTTTCAAACACCTAATTTCTCCGGTACAGGGCCCCTTTACAGATTTAAGCTGAAGGCCCCAAATGGTCCTAGTCCGGACCTGGGTGAAATTGAGTGGGGACACTGAGGAAATGCTGATCTGACTCAATCAACGAAGACAGTTCATCGCTACTTAGATTTTGAAATTGGAGGGCGCGGTAAATGGGCTGAGACCGTTTGAAGTGCTTGTTGCAGGAAGCGGAGGCCCGAAAGGAGCTGCAGCGCTAAGAAGAAGAAAATAAATCATTGCGTATTCTAAATGAGATAATCTATACCCCAGAAAATAAGATGCCAGAGAACAAGTCTTTTTTATTATTTGTTAATTCCATGCATCAAGCATTTCGTTCATATCATACTATAGGGGTTTGAGTGAAATTCTAATTTCTTATTCTTTAAGGCACCTCTTAGGGCTTTGCTACTTGCAAAACGTCCTACAAACTGTCTTGATCTATTGAGCGCAGTCTCGCGATCCCAAAATCTGAGCAGCGATGAACAGTCTTTGTCGATTGAGCTAGAACAGCGTTTCCTCGATTTTCTCATTGCTATCTACTATTCAATTCTCCCAATGAATATCTTTTTCGGTATCCATTGCTAATCCATGCAATTTGTCTGACCAGGTAATTTGCAGGTTTTGCAGTCTTACATTCGTTGAGACCTCCGGCTCGTCAAAAATTTCATAAAGCTCATGGTTGTGTCAAAATCAGGATTAGTACTGGTGCAGCTTCTTCAAGAAAGATTCCTGTGGCAAATAATTGAATGCGCTCAATATATTTGCAGAGGCTTCAGTTAGAGGCAATGTTTCACACCCATAGAATAGCATAGATCTCAGATCAGGTATACAGCTGTTTTCAAGATCATCAGAATAAACTAAAACATTAAATCCACGAGATATATTCTTTGACATGTTTCGTCTTTACTTTAAGAGTTCTCATTATGTTGCCTCATAAATTCACAACTGTGGCCACATTTTCAATATTGTATTCGCCAAGTGTGATATTTTGGACAGTTGAGGTATTTTCCTCGAGATGAGATTTGTTTCGTTCTCATGTATTTGTAGCCCTTCTAGTTTTACTACGCTATCGAGTTTCTGGAAAATTTTTTTTGCGGTTGTTAATAGGAATTTGGCTAGAATATCTTCCTATCCAAGTCAGATATTTTTGTCAAAGGTATCGGTGAGTTGGTTATAGTTGTGAACTTAGAAGGTTGTCGATATTATTCTAATTTTGAAAAGATGGACTAATTTGGCTACCATCCATATTGATGGTAGTGGTATTTTTATGTTCGCCGCAAGCACGGTGCTTACCGTTCGGTTTCAAAATTGGAACCAGAAGAGTGCCCCATTCCAAATCGACAGTTGGGAAAAGCATTCTAGAATTGTCCAACTGATATAAATGATTTTCGATTTCCTTTCTCCGTGCGAGAGGAATTGGATGTGGCTTGAAAAAAATTGGTTGGCAATCAGGCAAAATTGGTAGATTAATCTCTTCTAATTTATATCGACCTAAACCACTCTTAGAAACATCTGAAAACTCACTCTCAATTGACTCAATGATTTCATTGCATTCATTAGAGCTTGGGAAAATTTCCTCTTTAATTAAATTTGCATCTTTAGACGTATTCAGAACTAATTCAAAACCAAACCCGCAAAAAAATCTCTGCCTAAAAACGTTGATCTATCAGAATCAGACAATATTTTACCTTTGACTATGTTCCCGTTGAATTTTATATTTGCTTCTAATTCACGTACCAATTTTAAGGCTTGACCACCACAGTCAGTAAATGTTGCTGTGCATAACCGAAGAATCTTTCTATCGAAATTTCGATCTAAAATAGCGATTGGCATTAAAGAAAAAAGAGTACTCCCATATCACACATGGCTAAAAATGACTTGCCTTGGATTTGCACTGGAAGTTCACAGCAATAAGAAAGCCTAATCTGATCATCGATGCCATCAACAAATCCGAAATCCATTTCTTCAACAACACTGTAAATTTAAAAAATATTTAAAAAACCATCCCTATGTATATATTTTATATCCTTATCGTCGCTCTGATTCGCTTTGTTGCGGCAAATGTTAGCTAAATGTCCGACCTTTCCACACAAATGGCACGTTGACGTATTGAATTTACACTTCTCTGACGAGCGATTTTTCCAGTCACAGTGCCGACACGGTTGCTTCGATATGGCCTCATTGTTTGCATTGTTGTTGCTGTTTCCCTCGTTGAACTTTTTGTTTTTGGGCTTTGCATTCAATATAATGAAATGTACCTGCTCGATCATTTGGTCAGCATACTTGGTTTCTAAAATTAGGGCTTTTTTGAAAGATAATACTAGTTTTCTTCACAAAACTTCTCGAAAATGCTTGCCGGTAGATCCATCACGAGCACTTTTAGTTTCATATTACTGCCGAATTTACAATTCGTGGACAACCTTTTCACTCAGGCAAACCACCGGCCACCGTCTTGCCCTACAATACTTGCGTATAATAGAAATTTTTTTCTTTCGTGAAAAACAATTACAGGTGGCATATAATGCCGTTTTAATAGCTCCACAAGTTCCTAATAATTGTGGGCTGCATAGGCTATGACTGATTCCGATGCCTCGGAACCAATCATTTTCAATAATGTGGATACCTTTCCCTCTGGTGTACAGCATCCGGCTTCAACGAAATGTATTTCCAATTGGTCGTTCCATAGCTCAAAGTTTTCGTGAACCGAAAATTCTGGCATATTTGATGCCTGCACTACCGGATTAATCACATGACTTATGTTAAATGCGTCTTCTGGCATTTTTAACTCATCGATATTACCAATTTTATCAAAATGATGAAAAATGAAGATAACCTTGTTGCCAATTTGCGATGTATTGAGAATTATATTGAAACCCGTCTTGTCTGCTTGACTGTTCGTGGCGGAAGAGGCCGGAACATTATTTTATTCGGAACAAATGTCATCTTAATTAACAATTACAATGTTTATTGTGAATAATTACATCACAAATTGGCCTGATCTAATAAAAATAAAAGAATGTGTTGGCCTCTTCTTCCACCGAGAGTCAACCAGACAAGACGTGTTTGAATATAATTCCCAAAACATCACAAGCTCCAATTACCAATTTAAATTTTTCGTCTAAATTCGCCTTCTAAAACTTTACTTGAGTATTAACTTGATTGTTGTGAATTGGAAAATTGAAATGGAAGGAACCCGTCGTCGTAGTGGAGAGACATTGTGGAAAGTAACGGACACTGATAGCAACGGCTTCAAGTATACTGGACCCCAATCATCCTCACCCACAGAAATACGGGTTACCACCAAAAGTTAGCTTTGCTCGTACTCGACAAGAATGGAAGAAATGATATCATCATATATGGAAGACGACCATCACAGCGTGCATTGCACTCTCCCTAGTAGTCCCGTGGCATGTTTTCTCACTTACTACAAGTGTAGTCCACTTGACCGCAGCTATCAAACACCTGCCATTAGCGAGTTTATTTTATATTACTAACATTCAACGTACGAGTATGAATCTTGCCGTACGCCCTGAAATTTTCCACTAGTCCTGGGCGATAGCATCGCGTTATTCACTCAATAAACACGTTCAACATTAAAACGTTTTGAAAATATTCCGCGAGCACAATACGAAATTCTAAACATAAACACGTTCATCGTTAAAAGGTTCAACGTTAATGAACTAGCTTAAAAACTTTGAGATTATTCCAAGAGCACAATACGAATTCTAAGCATGAATACGTTCATCGCTAAAGCGTTCTTCATTAGTAGAAGACTAGTTATAAACTTTGAGATTATTCCATCTACACAATTCAAATTGTAAATCAAAACATACTTTTGCGAACGTCACTTTTGGCATGTGGAGGTAAACTATTCCAAGTAGTTGATCGACACTCGATCAAGTTTAGCGCGATGTTTTGAATATCGATTCGAGCTCATACTAAGCTAAAACAAGTTGGGTAAACAGACCTACGCTCATGTCTGGAGGGGTTTGCATTCAATTTACAAAATGTAGTCACCAGATCGAATCAAATCAAGATACATGTCAAAGACGCTTTTATTGGAGAAAATATGAAATACGAAGATCATACTATTATTAACAAAGTTGAACGAATTTCGACTTCTGAGGTTTTTGTTATTGTTATACTCATGAATATCTCCCTTGATAATTATTTCAAATGTCCCTTCGCGAGGGAGGAAACACATTTTTCATGTATTTCCCCCCTGTGCCCCCACTGAAGCAAAAACTGACAGTTTAACAACTGTTTTGAAAAGCTTCCATGTAAACTTTCATTTCATACTCATATCGGCTACGTTTGATGAACTTTTATTTTCAGGGGCCACTCTCCTGTACTGTTATCATCGATTAATGGCCAATTTTTTCGAATCCTAGAATGGTTACAAAGCCCTTTTGCTAGGAGCTCTCTCCCGCCTCCTTGCCTTGTTTCGCTTATGAGTATTAATTGTAGGTACTCATCTTCAGTCATTCATTAAATTGAATCAAGTGTCAAAGCATGCACCTTAAACGTTGAAGTTGGGAAAAAATAACTCAAAATTATTCAATCTTCGCATTTAAAACAGCCACTATTTTGTTTTACGATTACTGATACCACTAGCTGAACCGATTCTCAAAGATATTCATGACACCTATCATTTGCGAAATTTTCATGCAAATCCTAGCAAAACTGTAGTGTCTGAGTCGGTAAAAAGCGCATGTTGTTCCATACCCATACAGGTATGTTGCCATAGTAATAAATGCAGCGCATATTGTTCCATAGTAATACAGGAAAATTCAAACCACTATAACTTCGCTAAATATGATTCAATCTTTATGAAACTTTCAGAATAGATCAATCTTATTAATAGTCATCTATGTACTGAAAATCGATAAATCATACTATTACTAACAAAGTTGAGTGAATTGCGACTTCTAACGTATTTATTGTTGTTGTACTCATCAAGACCTACATTCTTGATTTTTTCAGATTTTTCGGATCACAGGTGTCCAATCGCGAGGGGGGGACACAAATTTTTCGTTTATCCCCTCCCTGTGCGCCCCTCGAAGCAAACTTTGCCAAACAAAGACCTGTTCTCGTCAAGACCTTTCATTTGATACCCATATCGGCCACCTTCAATGAAATTTTTTTTCGGGGGGTCACTCCCCTATATGGGGAGACCCCCCTTAAATACCTTATAAAATTTTTATTATATTTGAACTTTGAAGAGAACACCACTTTACACCTACATACAAAATTTGATGTTTCTAGCTTAAGTAGTTTCCGAGAAAAACTGCTGTGACACACGGACGGACGGACGGACAGACAGACGGACAGACAGGACGCGATTTTAGAAGGGTTTTGTAAAATTATTTTACAAAACCCTAAAAAGTGACCAGCTTGGGAAAATACGGTACAGAATTTCTTTGCCAATTTAAATTGAAACAATGAAAGGTAGGTGGCCGGTCATCGTCCCTTTCGGATAGCTACCCTCTACCCTCTTTGTTAGCAGAAGATATTTAAGGGGTCCGAATGGGTAAGGGGTGGCTTTTTCTGTACTTCTTGGTGGCTAGTGGTGACACGGAAGAGTGAATCATTTTACACATTAATTTATCTGTGTTTGAAAAATTAGCTAAATGAAAGAAAGAAGTGATTAAAAAGTGGATCAAGAACTCTGAACTGGAAAAACGATTATTGAAGTAGTTGTAAGGGCAATTGAAGTGTTGTGATTCGGTGAGTGAGAAAGTTTAAAACAAAGGCATATAAATAAATGGACGAGCAACGAGAATCTGTGTACTCGTCCATGTGGGAAGCAAACTTAACACATAAATAAGTTATAAATAACTAACGCTCTCGAAACTATATGATTCCCTCTGCTTCTCTTTCCCCTTTATTTCGAGGCGGGTTTTTCTTTCCTCTCTTTAGAACTTCCCCCACTGACACCTGCGCGCACCAACAAAACTTTGTTTCACGTGCACATGTTCGCGCTCTCGTTATCATTCGTAGAACAGTTTGAGTACAACAAGCGTTCTCGCACGGAAAACTCAAACGTCAAAGCTCATGAAATTCGTAAAGGTGAGAAAACAGCGAGAAAACTCATGTGTCAAAGGCGATGGAAAATTTGTGAGTTTTTAATAAAAAACAGAGAATTTAAGTGCTGATTTCGTACAGGCCATCTTCAAAATTAAAAATTTTATAAACATGAACGTGGTTCGGAGTGAATTAAGTGCAAAAACAAAAACATATCACTTCAAACCTCAACTTCACACAACTTTAGCCAAGGTTGCTAATTGCTTCGGCTCTCGCGACCGATTGCGGATCCAGTACTCTCTATATCTATGGTTTAAAATAATAGTGGACTAAATTGGACTAGTGGGGCAATTGAGCTGTAAAATCGAGGTATTTGTGAGGTAAAGTGTAGCTCAACAGGGAAAATCCAAGTTGCCTCAGTTTGCAAATGGTGGCATTTAATTAAAAAGCAGACTAAGGAAAAATTCTTAAATAAATGATGGGCTTTGATACGAGGGCCTGGCACAAACAACGCAAAGAGTCAAATGAACGCAGAAAGGG
The DNA here is from genome assembly GCA_963969285.1 of Odontomyia ornata. Lineage (NCBI taxonomy): Eukaryota > Metazoa > Arthropoda > Insecta > Diptera > Stratiomyidae > Odontomyia > Odontomyia ornata. The sequence continues at coordinate 100,577,688 of OZ017741.1, read as the reverse complement.
ACCTTCAACGTTACCGTGTTTCTTGTGTGAAAAAAACTAGCTTCTATAACAAAGTACCGCTGGAGCAAAATATACTATCTTTGAAATTTTAAATGAAAAATTATCTTTCCTTTTTCTTTGCCTTAGAAAATTTTTGACTTCTATTAACCTCAATAAAATTTTTAAGATTTCAAAATACCCTTGGCCTAGAAGGAGGTAAGTTGGTAGCTTCTTCTTCTGGAGTTAGAAATTAATTGTTAAAAGCAGTGGAAGATAAATTTCCCTCTTCCTCAACCGAAGTTGAGTTATTGGTTTTCTGATAGCCGCGTTCTCATTTGGTGGTATATGAGTGGTGCTCACTCCCAGCAAGAATACCCTCAACGAGGAGGGTATCAAGCGTCACTTCATTATAAAGGAGGGAACTTTAAGATTTTTGATAATACCTTAACTTTTGAGGACTGCCACTTCTGATCTTTTCACAAAGTTTGAGCTCTGTAGCTTCTACCGTATCTGAGAAAACTTGCTGTGATGCATGGACAGATGGGCAAATGGACGAGCAGACAGGATGCAAAACTATTATATTTTTATAAAATTCATTTTAGGTAGCGATAAAAATCTATCCATAACCACAAACCTAAAAATTATGATTTCTAACATCATTTGTGCAAGGGAAAATGGATAATAAGTCGACGCAATGTTTATAGATTTTATTCAGGCCTTTAACCGTGTCACTCAAAAATTGTTGTCTCATAACCTATGTACACTTAGAGGCACTAGCTCCTTGCTGTATTGATTGGTTATGCATCTAAAAACTCGAACTTTAACCGTTAAATTTCAGGGGCATGCGAATAGAACATTTTATGTCTATTTCGGTGTACCTGTAGGTAGTCATGTCAGACTTCCTCTTTTCAACATGTTTTTTTTTTTGACAGATAGGCGAAGGCTAATTTCACTGCGTATGGGGCTCCCAGATATGCAAGACATCTAGACAGCTCACTAAATACCTCCCCTATCCCCTTAGAGAACTTAGCCTGGTCCTGGTGTAGTCTGTTCCACCTGTTTCATGCCAAAAACGTGTAGCAGGCATAATCTTCGTCTCTTGCGAAAAAGCTGCAGCCGGTAGACTGAGACTTTCCAATCTTGTCCAAGTAAGATGGAAAACTCCCAAATCCGCTGGGTCAAGTAGAAGTCAGTTTCACAATACGTTTGATTGAACCATGGTCTCAGATCTGGGTTGAGGCATACAACCCGTCCTTCTTTCGTCCTGTTGACCCAGGACTGCTGTCAATCATTGAGTGAGCGCTGTCTCTCCACGTTGGCAACTGTCTTCGTTTCAATGCAGGTAGATAGTACGGCGCTTCCAAGCAAGGCGGGCGATAGGCATCACGCCTGCAATGACTCACATCACCGAACCAGAGGCTATCGGACATGAAGATGCAATTCTTAGCCCCATATTTCTGCTCCGAACAGTAGCACTGACTCTACCGACCTCATCAAAAGTCGGTTTCTTGATAGTTTGGCTCCCTTTAAGAAGAACATGTCAATTTAGAGCCAAAACGACTGAAGTAGCTTCATCTGCTGTAGCCCTGATTTGCTCAGAGAAACTCATCTTCAAGCCATTCAGCATACCCCTATTACTTCACGGGTGGTTTCAATTCAACTAGTACTTCCCCATACTGATCGTCCTTACTCTGGCGGTTCTCTTTTATATCAGGATAACTGCTTTGGTTTTCTCCAGTGTTAGACTGAACCCGCGAGCAGTCATCCAGTGTCTTACCCAGTGCTTTAGCATACCTAATCTAAGTTACACCTATTGGACAGTGCGTCTAGTAACCAGCGCTGCTACATAATCTGCAAAGCCGATCAGGTACGACTTATCCGGCAGCTCAAAATTCAGCAGCCCGTCGTACGATATGTTCAACAAGTCGGGGCCAAGGATATATCCTTAAGTGACTCCCAATGAAGCTCTGCATCGGGTTAAGGCCTTCAGTTACTCCTTCAAAAGCTACATAAGATATTCTGGAACATGAAAAGGGGTTTTCAGTGTATCTAGAATATCCACCCATCTAGTGGTGTTAAAGGTATTCTGAACATGAAGTGTTACTATAGAATCACTCGTCACTTGGTTCGGCTGTGCACCTCTGCCTTTTGAACCGCACTTACCACTTCTGCAATCGCATCAATGGTAGAGCATCTTGCTCAAATCTGTACTACCAAGGAGATAGGTCCCCGACAGCACAAATTAAGTCAGTGAGTCTTCCCTTGATACGCTTCTCTAGCACTTTTCCTGTGGTATGCAGATGATGACCTTAAATTCTCCTTCCCCTTGCTGATCAGGACGTGCCTCGCCACTTTTCAAGGATCCGGGAAATCCTTTCCGCAGGCAAGCGTTGAATATTGTCACAAAATTTAAGAAAACCAAAGAGGGGATATATTCCGGAACCACTTTTGGAAGGAAATGATCCCTCGCACCCCAACATTTTAATTTGAATAATGACAAGAAATCACTCCATGTGGTGAAGAACTGGTAAAGAGAATTAATTAATCGAGTAAATTCAGTAGATGTGGTAGTAACGTGATTCTTAATAATGAGGAATGTTCGGATAATAAAGAAGTACATGGTAGCTAATTTAACCAATTCATCGCCACCGAATTGTAAACTCCGTTCCCATAACAAAGATTGGCTGAAACTGTCGGAGATAAGAAAGGGCAATCTTCAAAAGAAAAATTCCGGGATGCACCACTTTAGTCATTTTTAATTTCGGTACTAATTTTATGGCAAGCACTTTCACGACTCTGGGATTTTGTCTCAGCAAACGCACATAGCCTTAGATGTTCTTGGTTGAGTGGATCTTACGACATACAGAAGTGGTGAAGTGATAGCAGGGAAGTGTCCAGGTTCTTATATTCTTGTGATGAAAATGATCAACTTCAAATTGATCAACCCCTCAAATATCTCACGGTTCAGTGTGTAATATTTTACAACCTACAAAACATTCCAGATGGCGAAGATTCCTGTGAATCGGCTGACGACGATGAGGACGACTTTGACGAAGAAGAGTACAAATACAACAACTAAAATTTATACGATGACTACGATGGTAATTACATCGGCTATCAGAAACAACATACTACCTAAGTCATACCTTATTCACAAAATTTACATCCCAATGCACAAAACTCTAGCAATAAAGTTTCATTCTTTAAGCCAAACGATAGGCACTTACAAAAATAACCACAAATCGGATAAGTGTGGAGGAATACGATCCTCCTACGAATATGTCCGGCTAAAAAAAAATAAATGTATTCAGGCGGACTATAAGCCTGTTCAGTTATGATACATGCTAATTAAAAAAATCTGAACGTATCGAAGCTGCGTGGACGGACACACTGCCAAAACGTGATACTGACTATATCACCCTTGTGGAGTGCCGACACATTCGATCATGATAATGAGATACTTTAACTATCTCTAAGTAAAGGCCCAAAAGGGGCTGGGGTGCTACAACAACAACGGTTTTTAACATATGGATTTTCTTTTAACTGTAAATCATCAATCCTTGATCTAATTTTGACAACAGGTAGCATTTTGGATATCTCATTATCGCGACTATAAAAGGAAATCACAGTTGCATTTGCATTTTAGTTTTCAAGCAAACGTGATTTTTTTTTCTTTGTGGTTGGGACGTGAATGCCATTTATGCGCAGAGTGTGGGACTCCCATACGTGACCGGACTACCCACTAAACACCTCCGTTATCAACCTGAGAATCCAGCCTGGAACCGTTTGACACATTATTTCAGGCCAGGTCTCGTTTTGTTACGCCGTGAAGCGCCTTCAAGCTGGGGAATCCCTTTCCTAGCGGGAGGGGAGAGGGGAAGAGGAAGTGCCAGAAAAGCGATCCCCCAGCCCCAGCGCCCCGGCTGCTGTGAGTCCCTTTTACATTCTAGGACCGCCGGAGCATAATGTGCCACCTGGTTCCATTTGTCAACCGATTCGAGCATCACCGCAACTATATTATTCGGGGGTGAGCTCTCCCTGGAGAGTTCCTTTCGCAGCCTGACCCATTTTTTACCCGCAAAAAATGTGTGACGGGCATTGTCCTCCTCTCCTGGGCAAACCTGACAATCGGGGGACCGTGACTTACCAATCTTGTGCAGGTAGGACTGAAAACACCCATCCCCGCTCAGAAGCTGGGTCAGATAGAAGCCACGGTCTCACATCCAGGATGAGGCGCGCAGTCCACCTTTCCTTCGTGTAACTGACTGCTGCCAATCATTGCGTGAGTGCTGTCTCTTCTCGCGGACAACCACCTCCCTCGCATCCTCGTTTCGAAGCAGGTAAACAGCGTGGCGCTCTCTAGCAAAGAGGGCGATAGGTGTCACGCCTGCAATAACTCTCACCACCGAGTCAGAGACTGTCGGCTACGAAAATGCAATTCTCAGTGCTCCTCTTCTCTGTACCTGTACCAAACGTTTTCGGTATACCTCCTTGCTGAGATCGTCGCCCCATACCTCTGCTCCGTACAGGAGCACTGACCCTACAGCACTCATCAAGAGGCGTATTCTTGATGGGCTGGGTCCCCCTACGTTGGACATAAGTCGGTTCAGAGCCGATATTCCCGAAGCAGCCTTCTCAGCCGTTGCCCTGATTTTCTCAGAGAAACTCATCTTCGAGTCGATCAGTAGCCCCAGGTACTTCACTGCTGGCTTCGATTCGATTTGAGTGTCTCCAATACTGATCATCCTTACTCTAGGGATTCTCAATTTTTGTCAAGATGAGACTTCACAAACGTGATCAGCTGAACAGGGAAGCTAATAAAGTGCATATTAGGCACTTTTTGCCATACAAGTTTGATCTTTAACACAGCGCAGCAGTCTCATCGAAAGGTAAGCAGAATTTATGGAGAGAATGCTTTATCAGAACGAGCATATCAACAGTGGTTTCAGCTAATGAAGAACAACAGTTTGAAGATCAGCTTCGATCAGGATGACCCAGGGAAGTAACAGATGATAATCTGTTGGAAATCATACATGGAAGTGATAAGATGACTACCGCAGGAGAGATTCTAGGCCCACAGAACCACTTAAGAGAGAAGAATCCGTGCTTTGCGATATATCGTAAAGTTTCAAGCTTGGGTACCCCACAAACTTTCGCAAAGAAACAAGGAAAACATGCCTGCTATGTTTCCCATCTTGTTCGTGAAATTGATGAACGATTTTTTCAATGGATTGTTACTGAAGATAAAAAGTGGGTCCTGTACAATAACGTAAAATGACAGTTTACAAAAGAGGTGAATCTACAGTATCCACTTCAAAATCAGGCTTGCATCCACGGATTTCTTATTGTTTATTTAGTGGGATTCTTGAGAAGTCATTTATTGGGAGCTTTACGAACGAAATCAAACGTTATATGCAGATTTGTAGTATCAGTAATTGGAGTGGCTTCAACAAGCAATACCTGATAAGCTTCCTGCATTAGTCAATCGTCATGGAGTCATCTTTCACCTAGACAATACGAGACCACACACAGCTGCAGTTACGCAGCCTAAATTAACGAAGATTGACTGGGAACTTTGACACCACCCACCATATTCTCCCAATCTTTCTCCAACGGATTATCAGTTGGTTCAGTCCTTGGACAACTAACTGCAGGGAAAGGAATACAGCACTGAAGAGGATCTTTGTACAAGACCAGCAAACTTTTTCGAGGGTAGGGGAAAGCTTTCTATTGGAGAGGAATACAGCAGCTTCCTGAACGTTGGAGACAAATCATAGATAATAATGGTGATTATATATTCGATTAAATTTAAATAAATAAGTACTTACGAAAAATCATAATTCGAAATCACAAAAACTTTTGCACACGCCCAATATTATTAAAAATTCACTGCTTACGGGTTCCCCTGCTAATGTAGCCAGTCTTGAACATTCCCCTTTCACGTCTCCATTAGAAATCAGGACGGTACCAGGCATAATTTATCTTTAAAATTGAATCATGAACCATAAACCAAATGAAAACTGGAAACTTCACTTTTTACGATCGTAACTAATGACATTTGCGATCACAACCAAGTTGATATTTTCAGCGATAATGCAGATGATCTGCACGAAATAATGATGGCATAAGGATTTAAGGACTAGAAAACGCTGTAAGGTTGAGCAACCGTAGTATATGCTGTGGCCTTGAGCTTGGGCCATTCGCCCAAGAAAAGAGCCTTTGCCGGCAGAAGTGATAAAAAATCCAACAACGGTTGAAGTGGTTTCTTTCACGGATTTTTTCAACGAGAAGTATCCCACCGTAGATTTTGGTAACGAAGTTCAACTAATTGTCATCTTTTATAATACATTTCGATTAGAAAGTATAATTAATAATCGAAATAGCAGTTTTCATTTTAGTTGCATCTTTTGGTTTTAGCCAGCCTTGTAATCGCTCGTGGAGTAGTTATCGGTAGAATATTTAATTTTTTAGTCCACATAGTAGAAAAAGAATGTTTCTAGAGGTGGTAAGATAATTTTCAGTGCAAATTAGTGAAAAGGAATCCTTCCAGATGTGGTTGCTGTAGGTGGACTCCCACATTACTCTGAGGAGGAGCAAATTAAAGCGCCATATCTATTGTGTTTTAAGTATTTAGAAATAGGTGTACTAATCGTCTCGGCTGAAGGAAATGTTTCAATAGTTCTAGATACCCATAGAATTGTTATCAGAATGTGGTACAGTTGTTCCGTGGAGCCTCAAACTCATTGAGGCATCTGAAGGGTTGGTGAGTGGCCCGAATCTAGTCCGTCTCCATGGGCTAGCCGAGACCCCAAAGATTCCAGTCAGAATTGATTGATTGTAGCCAAGGGCGTACGGATCTCCGTTCACATTACCTACTAGATCTTGCCAGCAGCTAGCATTACTACTGTTAATCATTTTGAGATATCATTTTCAGGCTAACATACGAGTATATGCTTCTAATCGGTTACATATCCCATCGCGGTATCGTGCTCGTAGAGCTTCACGTCAAAGCTCATGGCATTCCTTTTAGTTTTTAGTGATTTCAGTCTGACACCAGTACACTAAGGGCTTGTAGTAGTAAAAGCACTACAAGCAGACGTTATGATGCTCATAGCTGACTTTGCAATGTCTTGCGCTGCCAGCCTTTCATTTTCCAGCGAAACTTCCAGCAACAGCGCGCTTGTCGTGTGCACTTCGACGAACGTCTCAATGTTCCACCCAATCGCGGGAGTTCCATAATATCTAATGCGGCTTCTGATAGACTTCTTAGAGGACCGAAGCCTGCTTTACGACACGACACAGGACCCACGAAGGATGGAAGTTACATCGAGTGTTTCCCAGGGATCTATTCTTGATCCAGACCTATGAAATGTGTTTTCCGATGGGCTACTGGACCAGGGGTGCCAAATGAGTCACGCTTGATCGGCTATGCGGATGATATTCTGGCTCTAGTCGCTGATGCACCGTTGAGCAAGCGCTATCTAGGTTAGGCAAGCTGATGCACTGAGTGAGAGACTGGATGATAGCTCATAGGTTCAATCTAGCACTGCATAAATCCGAAGTAGTCGTCTTGACAAAAAAGAGAATCCCCAAAGTAAGGATTATCAGTATTGGAGACATACTAATCAAATCTTTGCCAGCGGTGTGTAGTGAAGTAGAGTTTCCTTAATGTCCGTGAAGGACCGCAGCGATGGTCTGCTGCCCCGGCAGAAGAAGGTGTCGGTTTCTGCCGAGAATGCCCTCGTCCGGAGACGCGTGAATGCGCTGGCAGGCTAGCATTGCGGTGTCGTGGGGCGGGTTCGTTTCCCCGGCACGAGGACTCACTACAAAACATTTCGCATTCACGAATTGCTTGCAGAGTTCGAGAGGACGACCGAAGTCGCAAATCTGTAGATAACCTCCACGAAGGAATTACGACTTGTTGCGAGAACAAGTGCAACCTGACAAGAAAGACTAATTTGGGGTTGGCCTCGTCTTTACCCAAATACATTCAGGGCCCACAAATGAAAGAGGGGCAACCGGGTGGTGGTGGAGCCCCTTCATGCCCACCCAACCGGAATAAATCCAATGTTAAATCGTTGAAGTGGCCAGGTATTCCTCTTCTGAGTGGAAAACTGATACAACTTGAATTATATGAACTTTCCCATCAGAACCCGGTGACCAATTTATGTCATAGAATTATACAATTGAATTGCATAACTCTATGCCATAAAAAGGCACTTGGCTTGGGCCACTCAACCCATAAAGTCACCTGAAATAAAAGGATTAAATTGTACCCGGTGACTGGCTCATATTTTGAGGTGGAAGCCTGCCACCGTACCGGGTCCTATACTCGGTCAGAAAAACCGGAAGGGAAAAGACCAATTTTCTCGTTTAATTCTTCATTTTTATTTTTCTTTCCCTTTGTTTATCATAATTAATACAAGCTTCTCCACGACGAACCAAATTTAACAAAGATAGAAAGATTGAGAGTAATAAATAAATTATTGCTGATAAGATACTCGTATATCGGATATACTTTAATTTAGCAAACGATCTTCTCGGTACATTTAAGTCGTGGCTATATGTTAACATGGAGCGAGCTTTTTAATACTTCCTTTATCTATTTCAACTCAACTATATTCAAAAGTTCTAATGTGCACTTTTTATTAGGTTTTGTACGTTTATGACATTTTCCTTTTCAACCGAAAGGAACTCCGAATCTGAGGGAGTGTGTTTATTCATTAAGTATAATAAAATGAAATTTAAATAAAATAATTAATATAATTTGAATAATTATATAAGAAAAATATTAATAAATAAATTAAATCAAAAGGACTCACCGCATGTTCCGTCGAGCGCTCGATGGGTGCTGGATACGTCCTGTAAATCTTCGTTTTTGGTTAACTTAAACGCTACAATGTACTTCGATAATGGTCTAAGGCCGAATAATTCACCTATCACTATAAAAGTTCTTTAGCCGAATGCCATTCAAAATTTAGTAATCAAATCACTTGAAACGGGCGCTAGTATGAATCCGTTTTCAAGAATTGTTCGTAATTCTTCTCATCCATAAGTTTATCAATTTCTGAAGTTTCGCTGAGCTTCACTTTGAATAACCAGCCTTTTCATAGCACGATGTATTTCTTGACCCTGGGGTATCCTCAACCGATGTGTTCTTCTCTACCACAGTCCCTGACACAGGAGAATATAATTCACCCGCTAGCGGTGGGTGCAGAACACAAAATCATTTCGATGATTGTGGGGCCAGTTGAATACGCTGCAACACGAGGAACTGTCGATCCGATGCGCTTTGAACGTCAGGAATGGCGAACGTGTTTCCGTTAACCAGCTCGTCCCAGACAATGGTCAGTAGAGCGGGGGGGGGGGGGGGTTGCCGAAGCCTTGAAAACGAACCAAACGCGGCATCCGCTAACTAGTACTGCTCCAGTGCTGGTTCTTCGGACGGATTGAAATCGTCATCGAAATGGGGCTTGGGTATTGTATGTGTACGAGTAGCTATCAATCGCTGTAATCACGGCAGACCATGGAGTAATTGCGGCTTGTCCTCAATTCAAATGGCGTTGGGTACCCGTATTTATCCTTGCACCATCAACACCGTGATTGCATTGAGAAAGTTTTGGTCAGCTCTAGGTGCACGGCGACAATAAGTTCGTAAACACACTCTCTTATTTTAAATTCTATCACGCGCGCAGATAACAGATATTTGTTCTTCGCACCTCCGGATAATTTTATTTTATAGTTCCAAATAGTCTTAGATTAAGTTTATGTTGAATCGTCATTTGAAGTGTTTGCACTTTATAAAAATGATTTAATACACATGCCTTGTGTTAACTACTAGTGTGCAATATTTTAGTTTCGAATAATAATTTTAATTTAATTTTAGGTAGGGTTGCGTTTGAGCCATTAAAAGTTTAATATATTAACAATTGGTCAAGAACTTAGTGAACTTGTTATGTCCCGCAAAATAAACAGATATGACATTGTATAACTTGTATAGAATGCCTATCGCCTCCTCAGGAGTCACCACTGAATCACTAAAAGCTGGCATTTGACTTCCGTTCCGGGAACCTGATTCCAAGGAATGTTCACGTACTCCCGCAAGGTTCCGGAATCCTTCAAGTCTTCTCGCTAATCCTTTTGCAGTGACCTTCGAAGTTCTTGTCCTTTTGCTTTTGCCACGCTCCTTACGAAATGTTCGAGACAGCCAATGTGCGTTCGGGATCGTCTTGTGCGATCGTATAGCGCCTGCGATGGCACTTTCGTAATCCTCAGGATCTTCAAGGCCAACGTAACCAAATCAGTTTGGCTTTAAAAATAGCATTTCCGGGAAGTCATCGTTTTTGAGTGTTTTGTTTTTTCCTTCGGAAAGGTCAGTTGTTGCGAGGATGTGCTGGGTACGTGAAATCAGAAAATTGTAGCAATTAACTTTTAATTTCCTGCAGCAGCTCAAGGGGAACGTCTATTAATGCGTAGATCGATTCCGGAAACACAGTTACCAAATTTTTAAGCTCTCTTCAGCATGCCAACTCTCTCTGCGAACACTTTGATACGCCTTTGTGCTATTTTTATCACTTATTCGTTGAGTTCACAATCACGTTGCAAGAAATTGAACGGTTTCCGGGCGCCAGGAGAGCACAAAGGACAACTTGAATCGATCAATTCCTGTTTAGCATTTCAGTTGGAACTCCCACTTTTAAGTTGGCTGACGGACAGTATCCAAAATGCAAGAGTTTGAAAACGAGATTTCCTTCAACATCACTTTAAGCTCTTCTCAATAAACCGGAACTTTCTTTGCTCGATGAAGAGATTTATAGTCTAACATAAAATCCAACTAATCTATTGCACTCTCTCGGGATGGGATTAGCAATTATCTCCTTCAGCAAAACGAGACTTCTTAAGAGCGTCACGCGCTTTCGATGATGTGAGGTATTCTACATCAAGACTGAGAAATTTCGTCTCTTTCGTCCGCACATTAGTGACCACTCAAATGTCACCAGCAGGATGTACCGTTTTCCGGGGTTTTAAGAAAAAAGCCGTATCATTTACATGCACTGCTGCGTCGTCAATGCCTTCTTAATCCCGTTACACAATTGCTACCAATGATAATAAAAAAAATAATTCAAAAAAACGGTTAATCCTCCCACAATCAAGCAACTTTCCAAAGAATGAGCACGACCCCAACAACGTTCCAATTATGAAAGTTTTCCTGATGGTAGAACTAATAGGTATCCACAATAAGGTGATGTTTATCCCTTTTAAAACACGCTTTCATCATTTCAATCTTCGTCACTTGGTGACAAATTATTTACGAAATCCCGAAATACATATAATTAAATATAGCGCCGCGACTAGCTTTTCAACATTCACAAACAACTGCTCGTTCTCTCCCTTCGCGTCTTTTTTTCCCCGTCGTCCCGATCGCCATCCCCGTTTCGGATTTTGAGCTAACACTCATACACCAAGTGTGCACTCACTGACACATAGAACTCGTTTGACGAGAAACTCGGCAACAGCGCTTGCCTGCCGTTATTTTCTAATCGTCCGCACTCTGCTGCGAAACCGTAAGAAACTAAATCGAATTGGAGCACAAGCGTGTGTCAACACCTCGCGATAAAATTCGCACTTCGATTTTTCTTCTGCGTGCGTTTATTCACATATCCACTAACTCTTGTGTGAATCATATAATTTTGCCTTTTTTCCTCGCGCCGTCCGCACTGGTTGACGATCGTGAACCGAATCCCCGGCGCGAGCAAGTTCCCCCATCGCCCAAACAACGGCAAACCCTCGAACCAACACACTCTGCAAACCGTTCTCTCGCTCGTTCACACACACTTGTTTGGGACTAGCCAACATTCCTCTCACACTTAAAAATATTTGGAACTCGACTATCACGCTAGAAATCAGATTTCTAATCAATTCCCTGAGACAATTTTCATCTCTTCACTGAATAATGTACATTTGTGTTTAACACACCGCGCAAGTCTCATTGCCCCGGCACACTCCACTTAACTCCATGCAATCTTTTCTTTCAGTCGCGAGGGAAGAGTCAATCTTCCTCACGCCATGGCAAATTCAAATGCACCTTTCTTCTTTCCCTTCATCAAACAGCCCGTACACTCCCTGCATTAAATTGAACTTGCCGGATGAAATTAATCATGCAAAATACACGAATTCACGCCAAATTTTAAGCATTTCACAGCACAACAATTCAATAAAATGACCTTTCGCTGGTGTTTTGCCGTCGCGCGCACACTCCGGCGCTCGTCAGTTGCAATCATTTATTTGCTACACTCGCGCATGCTGTGTCCAATGCACTTAAAAATAGCGAGTCATTCTCCAAAACATCAGCTATTAAATTTTGATATTTTTGATGCACCTTCACATATTCTCGACAAATTGAATGTGAATATTTTCACCTTTCAGCGTAAATATTGTTTCAATGCCCTCATTTTTGATATGATCGAGGAACATTTGTTTGAGCATATCCTGCAATCGATCTGGCATGGGTTTCAGGAGGACATACATATTCCGTAGATCTTTTCGTTTCTCTTGTGATACCATATCTTTGCATTCAGAATAGAGGAAATCAAGATGGTCATTTATAAATCGCTCTTCACACTCCTGACCTCTTCAGTTACTACAGGTGAAGCACCTGAGACTACTGATTGACTCAAAGATGAGTTTCTCTAAGCAAATTAAGGCAACCGCTGAGAAGGCTGCTTCGGGAGTATCGGCTCTGAGTCTAATTATGGCCAACGTACTCCAACCCATCAAAAAGATGCCTCTTGATGAGTGATGTAGAATCAGTGCTACTGTACGGCGTAGAAATATGGGGCGATGCTCTCAATTAGGAGATATACCGAAAACGCCTGGCACAGCTACAGAGAGGAGGAGCACTGAAGACTGCATCTTCGTATCTGACAGTCTCTGATTTGATGGTGATTGTTATTGCAGGCGTGATACCTGTTGCCTTCCTTGCTAGAGAGCGTCATGCTATTTACTTGCGTCGAAATGAGGACGCGAGAGAGCCGGTTTCCCGTGTCCTGGCTTCGGCAGCTGGGTGATTTGCACGAAGGGAACGTGAAGTGCGCGCCTCATTCCGGATATGAAACCGTAGCTAAATCGAAGGCATGGTGAGACTGACTTCTATCTGACTCAACTTTTGAGTGGGCATGGGTGTTTTCAGACTTACCTGTGCATGATCGATATGCCAGGGCTCATGCCGGATAGTATAGTCGCGGTGATGCTTGGATCAGTTAAGAAATGGAACTATGTAGCACATTATGTTTGGGCAGTCCTAAAAGATAACAGGGATTCACAGCAGCTGGGGACGTCAGGGCTGAGAGATCCTTGTCTGGAAATTCCTCTTTCCCTCTACCCTCCCGCTAGAGGAGGCATCCCCCAACTTGAAAGCGCCTCGAGCCGTAGCAAAACGAGACCTGGCCCGAACTAATGTGTCAAACGGTTCCAAGCTGGATTCTCAGGTTGAGGTGTTTAGTGAATAGTTCAGTCGCTTGCAAGGATGGGAGTCCCACACTCAATCCACGAATAGCATTCTCCTCCCAAGCACGAAAAAATCGTAAAAGATCAAGAGTACAGGCGTTGGGAGACAGCATTACGGGTCTCAAGCAGAATGTATTGATGGTCACTGGCCGATTAGTTCTCTAATGCTGTCGAATCGTGTACCCTCCGTTGTAGCCTTTTTAAATTTTTATGCTTAACTAGATACGTAAAGAAGCTATTCTGGATTCTAAGAATATTAAGAAAAATTCAAAGCTTAACAAGCTTTTTTAGTGGGTTGGTTTTCCTAGAATTGATACAATAATAAAATCAAGTGATAGTAATGAAGTTTAGAATGAATACTTCCCTACATCGTAGACACTTAGCCCAAGCTCTTTATCACCGCCTGCGCAACTATCTCTCCATTTTGAATTGAAACTTGTTTCCTCGAATGAATAATAGAGCTTGTTTGCTGGAGCTCTTAGCATGCCGAAAATTTCTTCATCAGACAAATCCCAAAGCATAAATCAAACCACGGCAAGTTTTTGATAACCTTAATCACCTTCGTCCATACATCATTTGGCCAAGATAGAAATTTGTTTCGCTTTCATCGTAGATACAAATCACCTAAAGGCCATTCTCAAACGCAGTCATCGCCAGAATATTTTTGCCTGCAGGCTTTCGACTTTCGAATTTCTTATCCCGTAGCCTTGAAGAGCATGACTTCAAGACTTATTACTCGATTGCATGCAACGTCTCGATTAAGTATTTTTACAAGGTGACCACCTCCTCTTTGATTCAGTTTTATCCGCTTGACGTCCTTCCAGGACTATTCCTACTACACAGATTCTCTGATTCCTTTGTGTTTTCTACTTTACCTACGGTTTTTTCGCAAATAAATGGTTATTAGTCACAGTTAATTTCGATTGGCTTCTCGATAGACGCCATTGGTGTCCGCCATTGAATGCGAAAGTCCGTAATCAAAAAAGAATTTGGAAGGAAACATTTTATGCTTTTGTGGTTTTCGGAAATTTGTATACGGTTGGTGGCCGATAAAATTAAGTATTTAGAAATTCTTAGGAATTAATTTTCCTCAGATTGGTTGGGGTTAGGAGAATGCGGGGCAGCATGAAAAATTGCTGTAATTATTATTGCTGAAGGATACTTGAATTAATGATCTAAATTTAACATTTGTTTGTAATACAGACACTATTCGCCTATTTCCGCTAGATTCTTGGGGCTGAGTTATTTGTAATCTTAAAAAGAAAAACGATATATTTTTGAAGTTGTTCATAAAAAGTAGATTTTCAGATTTCTTCTCGACTTTTACTAAAATCCATCGTTTTCACTTCAGGTTCTGGACAAATCCAATTGTGGCAATTTTTATTGGAACTTTTGAGTGATTCAAGCAATGCTGGATGCATCACATGGGAAGGAACAAACGGAGAGTTTAAACTGACCGATCCCGATGAAGTTGCAAGGCGATGGGGCGAAAGAAAATCCAAGCCAAACATGAATTACGATAAATTAAGTCGTGCGTTAAGGTAAGTTACTTATGTTGAAGTGTAAACTCAAATAGGTTGGATTAAATTGTGCTTTAAGTTGTATTTTATTATGAAAATATTTTTAACTAACCAATTTGATTACTTTCGAAAGTACTCGTATAATGTTTAGATAGTGCATAATGCAATTTGTCAACGCATACCGATTTGAATTCATTAAAAATATTTGAAAATAAATTAAATAACACAGTCGTCAGAAATCTCAACAAGATGACAGAGGGCCATTAATCCTCAGATGACTTATTTTTGCAACAACTACTAGAAGACGAAAAAACGATAAAAACTTTCACACCTTTCTCAAGGTCTCCAAGAGACCGGCAATTTAACGTAAATCCCTTTAATTCATTTCTAGATTGGCAGTAGTATCTACTAAAAATAATAATTATACTAATAATAATGAAAATGTTGTTTTTTGTGCTTGAGAGGTGAAGGCTGTTTAACCATTTATGAAGGGCTCCTATTAGCACGAGATTGGTAGGCTACCTTCTTAACACCTCCTCTGTTACATTGAGAACCTAGCCTGGAACTATTCTCCACATTACTTTGGGCTGTGCCCTTTTTCCTCGCCGATTGGTGCTTTTACACACGGAAGAGCGCTTGTAGCAACCACGGAAGTCACCGCAGTTGCAGATATTAAGTTATAGCAGAGGGTTGCGTCCTCCGGGGTGGTATATTGAGGCCGGCTAGTGCTCAGTCGTGTCGCGGGTCTTCCGGAACACCCTCTGCTTGTGCTGAGCCACAATGCACAAAAAAAAACTTGCCACAAAGAGGAAAGAAGGGGAGGGAGGGGGTCATTTTGAGAAATGGAAAAATATTATTTTCCAATATTTCATGGCCGATTTATTTATGTAAATAATAACAAATAACAGTTCAAGGGAAGATTCAAATAAAATAAATCAACCCCTTCTTAAAATTAATAATAGTAGTTCAATACAATTAATAATAATAGTTCAATACAATTCGCTATCAAAACAATTACTGTATGGCAAAGAAAAAAACATACATTCAAAATATGATCAGTTTAAAACAGAACTGCCATAAGGAAAAACAAAACAAAGTCAAAATATTATGTAAAAAATAAAAAAATGGAAAAAAAACAAATTACTCACCCCTGTTGATGCTGCTGAGCGCTGGGCGATTGGAGGGGGTACTGAAAAGTAACCATTAACGGATTCTTTTGTAAATATTTACATGAATAAGAATGTCATGCAATTTTTGAATCTTATCGGCCACTAGTTTGGTCTACAGTTTCAATATTTCGAGTTCAAGAATCCTGCTCCTCTCCTTTAGGGTGTCAATTAATTTCGCATCAAAGAACCTTAATTACTCAATAACACCACTTTTACACACTAATGCCACAAGCAAAAATTCATCTCATTATCCAAATCAAAAACTCTTTTTCTCTAATAATTTCCAATCAAAAACATTTTCTTTGAATTATCATTCCCGATACCACAAAAACTCCCCCTTCTTTGCAAAGCGAAATACAGTATAATCTCCCAAAAAACCAATCCCATAATCCTTTCCTTCCCAATTACCGCTGCCCCATCGAGGTAACGTAATCGAAATTCAATACACTTCGATTCCGATACGCAAGCGTCTTCAACAACTGCAAAAATTTCCATTTTGCATCTATGGCGATTTTATTTTTTATATGCAAATCGTCATACACATGGAAATAATTGCTTTTGCCGATCCAAAAAGAGTGTTCCTGCGCTCGCGGAAATTCGAACCTTGGGTCCCAGTGGATTCCGTGGTTAAGAGTCTATGATGCTACCACCGGAGCCAGCTTCTGTTGATCTCCCATTCATCCATTTAGCAACATCAACTGTGCACCTTTTCTTAATGAGCATTGAAATGAAAATTTCTAGTAAGGAAGCGAAACTGAATTCTTGTTAGTATAACAAATAAAATTGTGTTAGTGGGAGCTAATGAATAAAATTAATTAATATGAAGGAAGGAGTTATGCTTTGTTAGTGCAAACTATCGAATGAAATTTCGTTGAAATGAAATGTTGTTAGTGGGAAAGATAAGATTATTATTATAATATTTTTTAAAAATAGAGTAAGAAAGTAGAATTAATAAGACGGGGAAATAAAAATTAAAGGTATATGGTTGAATGTTAAAAAAATAAATTTACGAAGAAAAGGGTATATGTGCCCAAATGAAGGCGGAGATGATACGGAGGTAATTTGAAGTTGCGAATGGGAGAGTGCCTGTACGGCCGGAATTCGCAATTAAAGTCTTTTACTCTATACTTTCTATTCTTAGGTTCAGAGGTATGCCTAGGCAGAATAAGCTTCATATTTACAAATCGCTTGTTTAATTGGTGCTATTACATGGAAGTAAAAAATGGCCCCCAACGAGTGAATCCGAAAAGGCAGTAGACATATTTGAATGCTAAGTGTTCCGGAAAATTACGGCCTAATGAAATAAGCAACAGAGCGGAGACTGCGTAAAGTTAAGCAAATTGCAATGGGTGGGCCATCAAGAATGAATGGAAGAAAACCGGCAACCCAAAAGAACATTAAAGGGTAGAGAACAAGGTAGACGTGCAGCGGAAAGACCGGGGACTCGATGAGAAGACACGGTAGAAGCGGACAGCAGTTTCTTGCAGTTATTGATCCACTGGCAAGTTAGTAGTCCACTGACAAGTTAATGATCCACTGGCAAACGAGATGTTTGGTGGAAATTAATCTTAGAGGCCTAAGCCTAGCTTTGGCTGCTGCGCCATAGATGATGACGATGATTGGTGTCTTTAAGTTAAGCAAATTCTTATCCAGCTAAAATGGAGGAAGTGGGTAGGGATTACTGCAATACGAAATACCCTGAAAATAATGTGCAACACAGTCCCATTTATCTTATGTAGATAGCATCTTATCTACTAAGTTGCCTAGCGCCAGCTCACCTACGTATTCGATAAGGTCTGAGTGAAATCTGAACGACACACCACATGCGAAGAAAGTATGGCAGGGATCGTTCATGGTTCCCAGGGAAAATGGATGATTGGGAGATAGTCACTTTGCTATCTTATACAAGTACTGTAAGTCTGAAAATATCCGTTACTATTGAGAAGCTGTGGGGGTAATAATTAGTCTCTACATGCATTCGATTGAGCCATAGCCCCAAATCACTACTGAAACTGATAAGACATCGTTTATGCAAGTTTATTGCCACGTAATGAGAGTCCGTCTTCGCTCTCTCGAGTAACAATCCATTTTTCTTGTTCCTCGTTTCCAATGAAGATCCTTCTTCCTTCTTCAGTCAGACAAGGAATCGGTATTACATTGGTAATAATCATAACTGCCAGTTTGGAGGGAATTCAGTATGCAGACACAAAACGTAAAGCTCCTCATCTCTGCACCGACGTGAGCCTCTTTCGTAATGAGGCTTTGCTGAAAGCTAAAAGCGTCAATCCAAACCTCGGAACCATACAGAAGAACTGAATACACTATGCTCATAGTTGTTGGCCAGAAGATGGTGACCTTATCTACCATGGTACTTATTGGCTCGGAGTCTCTTGAGTCAACCGTCAAGCCAAGGTATTTGATCATTTTCTTGGACTCCACCGTCGTTTCTCCAGCTTGGATGGGGAGATATCTAGGAATCAATTTCTTGGTTAAAATAACCACCTCGTTTTCTTTCACTCTAGACTGATCCCTCAGTAAATTATTCCCTCACCCACTTAATGCAGTACCATACATAGTTTTTGGTTCGCTAGCCAAATGGTGCATCTAGCATATAAAGTTACCATATCGTCTGCATAATCAATCAGTTATGATTTGTATAGCACCTGCAGCCCCAGAACATTGTCGGATGAAGTATTTCAGTAGTCAGGGCCAAGGATGGAACCTTATCTAATACCTGATGTGCCATCAATTCTTCGTCATATTTCTTGACTATCGTAGATCAATCTCCGATTCTATAGTTAATGCCTCAATATCCGCATAAGATATTTCAGCATTTTGAAAGGTTCTTGCAGAGTGCTAAAAATATCTACCCGTTTAGTGGAATTGAAGGCAATTCTCACGTCGAGCGGTACGAGTAGCACGGTGCACCATGAATTTAGGTTGTATGCCTCTCCTTGCTCAACTGCGTCCACTACTTTCATGACTTAGTCAATTGTGGATCTTCCTACTCTAAAGCCATACTGCTGTAAAAGTATATCCCTCGTGGCTCAAATTACCTCAGCAAGCCTCTCTCTGGTGAGCTTTTCCACACTTTACTAGTGGCATATAGCATGCATAAGGGACCGTATTCAGAAGCTGGTTCTGCGTTCCTCTTTTTCTTGGTGATTAGAACTAGCCTCGTCTCCTTCCAGCATTGTGAGGATACGTCGTCCTTTAGGCAGGCATTAAGCATATTAAGCAGCATATTAGGACATACGTGTTGGACCAATTGCAGTACTTCGGCTGAGACGTTATGCGGCTCCGTAGCATTTCATTTCTTCATGTTTTACATCATCTCCTCCAGCTCTTTAATATGGGGCACACGGCCATATTTTTCTTCGGGACAAAGTATCAAAATGGATAGAGTGCACAAGAAAAACCAACTCATTCATTTTTTTGACTGAAGTATAAGTCACCAGCTTTTAACCCAAGCTCCACTCAGAGCTAGACCAGCGCTAATCGGGAGCCCATCCCAACCGAACCTACACCATCAACCCAATGGTGCGAGCTTCGAACGTGCTCTAAAGCCTGCCAAGGTTTTACCGGGACGGATACGGTATGATAGTTGAATTGAAGCCATTCACACAACAGCAACTAGATGCAAACCATCATATCTGCCAACCCAAAAGCATCAATTCCAGTTCGTTGTCCAAACCGTAGTCCATATTCAGTCAGGGTCGTTATCTGTCATCTCGAAATAAACCTCACGTCACCCCGCATATCTTCGACTCCGTGGGGGTGACGGTCGGCACTCCCCCTGAGGGGATTTCCTCGCTTACATGTGGGGTGGCACTCCCCAAAGAATGCTAGCCTCCAAGAGTATTCCTGTCGGCGAGCACTCCCCCTGTGGGGATGGATCCCTGTGAGCTTCGTCAATGAAGGTCCGTCAGTAGCAAACCTTGCTGCTTTTGATGACAATTGCTTCTTTGGCGACTGCTATGACGCTGTTCAGGTAAGTGACTCATCTCGATTCCTTGAACGTTTAGCTTTGTGTTGGAGCGTATGACATTTGCTTTGCTTTTCAGGGTTTTTTGACCACCATTATACAGATGATCTACCATTTCGTATTCGACGCTGGGGGATAGAAGCGCTGTGGACAGAATGTATAAGACTAATAGTAAGATTCACTACATTTCCAGCTGCACATCTGCTTGCCAGTCCTCGCTGAGATTTCCAACATGAGTTTGCCTCTCAAAAGTATATCGAGGGACTTCTCGAAATCTATTTTCCGAATGAACTACCCTGTGAGTGGAGATTGGGCTACTAAATGTCAAGAAGTACAGTCGCTGATTTTAGTGCTATGTACTGATGATTGCTTGCCATGTAGTCCTCCAGTACACTCTGGTTTGGTGTCATAAACCCAAAGGACTCTGAAGCATATTTTACCTCTGAAATAGTTTCCTTGCAATCAGTGTGGCATGAGTGGGTGTGTTGATAACGTTCAAGGTGACAAGTACAAGTACGCATTAGGCATTTCCCATCCAATTTCTGCAGCATTGAAGTCTCCACTAGCCAGGATCTGCCCTTCTGTGTTCTAGACAGTATTTTCCAGTGTGTTAAGACTGCTTTGGAAGAATGGCATTTACTCATTCGGCGTTAGATGCACACTGAAGAATATCATATCCAAACAGCTGATATGCAAGAAACCATCCCCACAACCATTACTCTGAACACTAAACCGAGTGCTGTCCCGAACCAAGATGGCGATGGTAATTTTATCTGCACTTTTAAGAAGCGCGTCAACTCTCTTCTCCATTGCAGTCTTGTCCAGTAAATCCTGAGCAATCGCGTTGCGCTGCAGATTAATTTGTAGAACGTGGATCATATCCTTGATTTTGCCTTTTTTTAAGTACCTCCATTCCGGACCACTCTCTTCATCACATTCATAGTCGCTCAACGGTTGTGCAATCTGCACTACACATGTCGTTGATTCACTGAAATGAAGAATTGGTTCACCGTTCAGGCTTGAATTGCAGTCGGAAACTTTTGCTTCAACGACCTCTGAATATATTGAATTCCCTCTCTCAGGGTTTGGTAGATGAACCAATTCAAAATGTGTTTAAGTCAAGGCAAGTTTCTGCAATCCATCACATACAATCCTGGTTCAATTTCTATCCAGAGTCGTACTATTAATTTCGATACCAGCCCTATCGAGAAGATTTATCTCATCACTAGCGACTTCGAAATTCGATACCCACACTCGAAACTTCTTATTGAATGTGCTATTCACTTTCATGAAAACACCATCTGGGCTGACCTCACTCCTGAAGTATGAATGGATTAAGTTATGGCCATTTTTCAGGTATAATTCCAACAAAGCCAACGAAGGAGGATTGTAGTCCAATAATCGCCGATAAATATTGTTGACGCATGTGAGAAGGAGGCTTTTCAATCTTTTCAATGTTGCGATGTTTCATGTTGCATATCCTTGTATATTGTTTCGATGTTTGATCTTGGGAACTACTTTCTCAATCGTTTCTAACGTCAGCTTTTCTAACTTCGACGAATAGAGATCTATTTCATCGTAAGTTTGATTCCTGTCATTAGGAACCATTGAGCAAGCATTGCCATCATCAGAAAGAGGACATTGCTTCTGGTACTCTCGATTAAACTTCCTTTGAAACTTTCCCCAATCCTTTTTTTGGAATTCAACCGATGATTTTCATGTTGGACTGGAATGAGACAGAAATCATTCCTTTGATGATTGATTTCCATTCCGATTGGGTTCATCGGTATCATAACCAAGCACGTCCAGTTTCCGTTGAGGACTATTAAAGCTGAATTCAAGTCTTGCGTCAGCAATGCAGAGGTCCAAATATGAATTTGTCCTAGTGTATGTTGGGAACTCTGACCTATATAGATTGCATCTATATTCAATTTGGTTCTCTGTTATCCACGGTTTCAGGAATACATCTCTTGGATTATTGGTGGCGTTCAGCCATGCTGTATGCTTGGCGTTCAGGTCACCAGCAAGAATATAATAACTATGCAGCCTGTTCAATTGGAGTACTCGAACGAGGAATTGAGCTCCTCCTTGAACTTGAGAACATTTTCCCCAGTTTTATAGGCAGTAACGAAGAGGTTATCCCCACCTGGCAGTGAGATTTTAATAACCGATACTTCAAGAGATTCAAAGCTTTTGAATTCGACTTTGTCAATATTTTGGCAACAATTTAATCAATGTCCGGCGCCACCTCCCCCATCACCGTTTACCCTATCGTTTCTTACGAATTCGAAATCCTTGTATGTCATGGAATGCCATAAATTTAGGTGGGTATTAGTGAGAAGCATGATGTCAGGCTTTTAGTTAACGATGAATTCAAGGAGATAGTCACGTCGATGTAGAGTAACAATGTAGTTGACGTTGATCGAGATAAGACGAATCCTATCCATGGGAATGTGACTGGATGACAAGTCATTTTGAGGCATTTGAAACGCCTAGAAGCTGAAATATAAAATTAATTTTTATATCTCCCTCCCTCCGATTAAGAATATAGTTGCTGGTTAATTTTGAGAAGCAGCTCATTATTGCCAATTACATTATTTACAGCATTTTCTGCTGGATACTCCGGGCTTTACGAATTTCGGAGCTAAGACACTGCGGTGTAGTTGTGTCTGCTTTGGGATAGATTTTACGCTCGCATCTTGATATCGGGAGCATCCTCGATATGATGCCGGATGAGCAAATATGCCACAGTTAACACAGCATAATTTTTCTTTTGGCTCCGTCTGAGCCAATTTGCACTCACCGATAGCATGAAATGCATTTGACGCACCGATAATGAATGGCGCAGTTACGATACCACTTTTCTGGAGGCGCTCCCACCTCACCACTCGGAAGTTCAAGCACCTTATTTGTTTAAAAGCACTTGGAGTGCTCTCATTTTAAATCTATATCAAGTAAAGTGGTAAATTCCACCGTGGATCTTCTTGTTGCGAAGGTTTTAACGGAAATAAATTCAATTTTAGGTGCGGCTTTATTGAGCACCTGTAGAAGATTGACGGTATCTTCTCCGCAGTCCAAGCCCTTCAACAAAAAGGTCTGGTTCTTCTCACTTTTTGGGGTATATTTGAAGTGTGGAACCTCCCCACAATTCAGTGCATTTTCAGCTAATTTGAAATCAACCAGTAATTTCGTTCTGATTGTAATTTTTCGGCATTAACTCTTAATCCACCATATTTTCCGCTCTGACCGAACACGTTAATTGGTGGCACTTTCTCTGTATTTTTGGAAACTGTTTGAGAAGGACCAGCAAAACTGCGAGCTGGTTTCTTCTCCTTATTTTTCTTTTTTGAATAAAAGATAAAATTATCATTGTTATTTTGATTAGCATTACCTTCAATACTTTCTTCAACGTCCATTTCTTGGTGGAGTCCGTCTAGCTCTGCATAATAGTTTTGGCTGTCGTTAGTGCCTCCAGCACTTAGTATTTCTTCTGGAATGACTTCTTTGAAAACTTTCTTTGCCTTAGTTTCCATATTCAGTTGCTTTACCGATTCTGCATCTTGAGTTTTCTTCCCTCTCTGGTACATATCTTCGAGGGTTTTAAGTCGTAGTCTCGATTCTTGATTTTCAGCTAGAAGTCGAATCACGCCATCTGCGCTTTCCTGGTTGCTCATATGTTTCCTTTTATTGACGATTGTATTGCTTCTCTCCACGGGGTTCCCCAACGATGGGAAGCCGGCGGACTCCTCCATACCAGCAGTGCCGAGCTAGTCCTTGGATTATTTGCTTTTCTCGATTCATCGAAGCAAAATAATATTCGACAGTAAAAGATTTTTCCAATAAAAACCAAAATCTACTTTGGACTGACTTTTTAAAAATTAATTTGAACTTTTGAAAATTTGGCAGGAGCGAATTGAAAACACGTCTATACGCAACGACGGCTAGACGTAGAATATTAAAACCGTCTGTACGCAACGAAGGCTAGACGTTGAATAGATGTAAACCTTATACCTGTTCTTAAAGCAAGAGAATAGTCCCAATCTTGATTCAATTATTTTTGTGAAACTACTTTCAAATTACTTACTGTTGGAGACTTGACCAGTATTTTCGTTTAAGCTATGGTTTTTTTTTGAACAAATTAAGCCCATTTTATGCTTAACCATACAGCAAAAACAGAAGCCTTCATTTTTAATGAGAAAAAAGTGTCCTTAATATAGGCTGATCTTTATATGTGAATTAAAATATTCAGCATTCGACCCGAATAGGAAGGGTCATTTTGTCGTTCTTTGTATGCCTGCCATCAGCACTATTTTCTGATTTGAGATTTACGGTTTGTTGGTACATTTCCAGTCCGTTTCAATAATGGTTGAATATTCATCGGTCCTAAACCCAATAAATTCTTCCACTCAATCTAATAATCAGAATTCAAATTCAGCTACCCAGACATTTCACAGTCGTAAATCTGCATCTCATCCCACGTCGTCTTTTATTCCGGCAAACGTTAAATGTGATTTGTGGCCCTAAGTCTCACCCCTAATGATGTGAGTCCCATTAAAACGCCTACAAATGATTTCTAACGATGGTATAATGGGATTTTATTTGAGCCTAGTGATTGCCTTAAGGGTTGTTTTTTCTCTCTCATTCAATGAATTACTTGATTGCGATTGTCAGGGATGTGCTTGGAATTTTTATTATGTGAATTAATTGAATCGTTCATCAGCATGGCATTGTATGCATGCATTTATATATTCGCAACTATATTCATAATTTTATATATGAATGATTTAAGTAGAGCTTTAATTTTTTATTTATCTCAAAAATGTCGTCCTCAAGCGATGAGTTTTTCCAATTGCACGTCAATATAGTGATGGAACGGAAATTCATAAAAATTCTACAAAATATTGGAAAAAATACAAAAAATTTACATTTCCACTCATGATCAATAGATTCCGAAAACATGCAATGACGCCTGATGGAGAGGAAAAAATATACATTTCAATTACATGTCCTGATAAATTCATTTTATTCCAACCATTTAATCGAAAAAGTTTATTTTTATATATTTATATGGGAATTGAATTTGCTACACACTCACACAGCTTTTATTAATATCCCTGTTTGTGTCGCTCATCATCCAACCACCCCCAACTGTGTCCGTGGCGAGGGTGTTGTGTACGTAGGACAGAATGTTGATTTTGTACAAATAGGATGTTCGTTTCATGTTCGGTATTCAATAAAAACGAATGTTGGCATATGTCTACCGTATCTGTAATATAATAATCAAAATGTTTCCATGAGAGCGAAATGAGAAAAAAGATTGGAAAATAAAATAAATACCCAAAAAGTATCTTAGGGTCTTGAGTCACTTTGTAGTTATTTATTCTTTAAATTCACGGTTAAGCTCACTCAGAAATTCATATCCAAATATTTCATTCACATGGAACTAGTATACAATTATAGATAGAATAACCGCCCTTTAACATTTCGCAGTGCTTGCTAATGGGCTTTTCTCTTAAGACTGATCATCTAGTTATTGTTTTCACTTTGGGAAATTGCACTTATATCTCTAATTCAAAGCACAAATTTAATAGCCATATTCCGCATACACCTCCGAAACGGCAAAATTGTCTAGATTCATCGTTTAATCAATGTTGGGTTTGTGCAGTAAAAACATGCGTTTAACAAAAAACACAGCGTTTATTTCAATGGAGATGAATACTTAGATGCGGTCAGGTTACAGAACGCGGACCGACTGACTAACCAATTAAGAAGTTGAATGATGCGAGAACACATAAACTATCTCTTTCTCTCAACACTCCCACTTGTTCTAGCCAAGAATGAATAAAATAAATAAGTATGCATACGTTATTCAAATCAGTTAATTCTTGATTCAAATAAGTATAATTAAATGAGGATATTATACAATATTTAGTAAATTCGGTTGTTTATAAATTTGTCCTTTGTATTTTGCTTTACAAACAAATCAGCTAGTTGACCAATGCTAGATACATGGGTTGATTTTATTTCTCCGTTGAGCGAAGTGATACTTTACGTCGATATGCTTCATGCAGCGATGGTAAATTTATTTATCGATTAATTTTTATGCGGCAATCTTTTCCATATAGAGCGTAGTTGGCGACTGTTGTTTGCACCCAATACCTTTCAGTAAGCGTCGAATCCACACTATTTCCTTCGAACTGTCATGAGCCCCAACATACTCCGATTCAGTTGCTGAAGTGGCAACTATGACTTGCTTACGTGATGCACATACTACAGGACCATTATTCAGTAGAATAACTTCACCAAAAATACTTTTTCGGGTATCCGGGCATAATACTTAGTCTGCATCACAGTATGTTTCAAAGTTTGTCTCACATTTTGGGTCGTTGGCAATAACAAGTTCTAGTATTCCTGACATGTAACCCAAAACTCGTGTTGCAGACGTCCAGTGCTTGATACTCGGTGTCTCCAGATGCTTGGGCAAAACTGCAACTGCTTGTGAGATATCGGGTCTCGTTGCAACCGCTAAATACATCAAATTGCCAAATATCTCATGATACGGTATATCATTTTTTTTAGAAAACTGATCACATCGTTGTCGATACAGAATTGCATTTAAACATTCCAAATTTTTTTTCAGTATCGATTTCGTATAATTCTTTTCGTTATACAAATAGGGTTGATCTTTGGATCTCTGATGATTTCAATTCCCAAATAGCAACTGGCAAGTTTACTTGTGTTCTCAAACTCGTTCCGCATAGCATTTAGCAAAGACTTGGCATTCTCTTCCTTGGTCATTGCTACTAATTCATTATCAGTGTAGAGTACAATAATCAAATTATGCTACACTGATCATTAGACGCCAGGATCAACAGTTGATGGTTCGAGTCAAAAGTTCCATATAAATGCGTTAAATTTCTGATCCCATCGGCGTGGTACTTGTTTGAGCCCATATAAACTCTTGCGTAACAAACAGACTCGTCCAGTCGCATCTTCATAGCCTTCCGGTTGCTGCATCTAGATGGTCTCCACCAGGTCCCCATTTAGAAAGGCTGTCTTCACATCTAGCTGATACAACAGATGACGTTTTGCTGCTGCTACTGCCATCAAGATTCGTACGGACTCTAACCTCGTTACTGGTGAAAATATCTTGAAATGGTCAGTTCCTTCCTTTTGACTGCAGCCTTTAACTACGTGCATGATATTGATCAACTGAGCCATCTGTATTGGTTTTCACTCAATATATCCATTTGTTTCGGATTGGCTTTCGATCATCAGGACACTTGACTAAGTCCCAGGTATAATTTTTGTCAAATGCGCAAAGCTCATCTGCCATAGCTTTCTCTCACTCTTTATGACCACTGGCTTACATTGCATCGTAATAATTCGCAGGAATTTGGGTACCTGCTAAAAAGAGTCATCCTCTTTTTAGCAGGTACCCAAATTCAGCAAAAAGACCATCGACCGTCTTTAGTCTATTTTGTGTACGAGATGCTACTGCGTCATTTTCGTTTCGCACTTCCATATGTTGGACTACTGGTACTAGTTGACTTGAAAAACATGGTGATGAAGCTTTCTGTTCAATTTTTGACTTTGCCTCTGCTTCATCGTCAAATTTTGTCTCCAACATTGATTCGCGTCCTCTATTTTCAACTATCTCAAATTATTGCTGTGGTTCAAGAGCCGGTAGCATAACCAAAAAAAATCCTCCGGTAATTTTAAAATCAAGATGTTGCAATGGAATGACATTTCGAAGTGTAGCCGCAGCAATGATTGCTTCAGCCTAGAGTCCCAAAGAAGTCCAGCCAAATGAATCATGGAACGCACATTTTCAACCAATGTACGGTTTTGACACTTGCATCGTCCCATTTGCTGCGGTGTATAGTTCGCCGAGAACTCGTGAATGACCGAATGTTGACGCAACACTTTTAAAAGTTCTTCACTTTTGAATTCTTTCGCGTAATTTATGCAGTTTATGGCCACCAGTACTTAGTTTGGCTATTACTTCACAATTTTGTTTCCATGAATTTAGACTCGACAAGCCCGTAATAGTCATCAACAAAAAATACGGCTTCCAGTGCACCACCAAACGATTTTGTACGTATTGGTATGACAATGTCGTATTAAAAAATTTCTTCGATGGGAGTTACACGCGACGTAATATGTTAGAAAGGTTAATGACAGAGCTTTCCAAATACACAACCGTCACAAAAATGGCTCTCAAATTCAGTTAGCGAGTCCGGTTTAACGTTGAGCCCATCGACGCCTCCACTTTTCAACATGTCTTTAAAAATTCGATATTCAGCATCGCTGAGCCTTTCATGCAATGCTTGTAAGGAAACTTCACTATTAGACCCACAAGCACCCGCAAAAATGGTCTCAAAGTCCATCATATACAAATTGTTTGGCATTCATTGTCCAGTAGCATCGAGCTTGCCATTTTTTTAGAGTTTAAATTCAGTATCGCACATTATTATGTCAAACCCTCTTTTGGTTACAGCACCAAGCAAAAATTGGTTTTTGATGATTTTTGGGAAATAAGTCACTTCATTTATTGGCACTTTCCCACTGAGATGTATAGCTTGCCATCAGGTATATCTTCAAAATCAAGCAAAATAGATTTATTGTTCATTATGTGGACGGATGCACCGTAATCACCGATCCAGTCACTAGATATTGGAGCACACTTGCTAGCAATAAAACAAAATCCGCTGGCAACATTGACAGATACACTACGCCAACTGTGTCACGTTATGATCTTTCCTCTTTTCTTGTTGGCCTTGAACTCATGATGCTGTCTCCAAAACTGACCAATTTTGTGACAGTAAACGTATTCAAAATTTTTAGAACTGCGACAGCTACTGTTGTTTTTACTTTGCAGCTTTTTGGGTTTGTCGCATTTCACCGCTAATGCTTCTAAAGAGACATACAATTCTATTTTAATCGTGGTTCTTTCGATTAGCAACAGTGGTTCCTTCATTTCTTCGAACGTGATAGAGGTGTCCCAGCTGCCGACTGAATCAAGTACGACTCTCAAAATGCAGCAAACTTCCATGGTAATCCCGTTAGCAATTTTTCAATAATTGTGGAATCCGCTAGCTCTTCACTAACCAATTTTAGTCGTTGTTTCAAGACTGCGATCTCCGAGCAAAATTTGCCAACTGACTGTGACTCGTCGAATTTTAGCCTGTAAAACGATTGATTCAGCATGTATTTGTTCGATTTGGCTTTCTGTTCGTACAGGTATTTTATTTTCTACCAGACTTGATTCGAAGTAACACAGTCCCGAATTACCGAATGATCGTCATCGCACAAACCGGTAGTCAAAATACGAACTGCTTTCACATCCTTTTTATGCCATGCTTCTCAAATTTGCCTTCCTCTAGCCACTTTTGAGTCCCGTCCGCAATATTCAACAGTCCATACGATTTAAGGCACATGGCCACCATCACTCATAAAGCCATTTCGTTAGTAATGATATTTTATCGTCACTCATGACTACAATTTACGATACAGTTTTTATTATTCGAATAATTGCACTATACGATTTCTTTTAAGACTTCACTACTGCGCCGGGCCCGTAACCTGTTAGGTTTGTGCAGCAAAAACAAGTGTTTAACAAAAGACATAACGTTTATTTCAATGGATATAAAAACTTAGATGCGGTGAATATTTTCGTTAGGTTTGTTCTCATCATCACACTTGCTTAGCGTCCACACGTGAATGCAATCGAGATACCAATTCGAACTTCTTTACATACTTTAAAATGAACGGTCTGATTAATAATAACCTAGTAAAACAACAAACTAAACAGTTTTGAAGGGGGAACCAGCCTTTCTCATCAAGAACAGCCACTACTGTTCACCATGCGGCTGCTTGACTACTTAGATTTATTACAGTCCAGATTCCCAAATATGCCCTTTTTAAGTAACAGGCCTTAAAAATATGGTATACCACATGATGACATTTTTCAGTCAATCATCCGATTAGACTCTCTGAAGAGAGCTTCTCTGTGTGCTGAGTGATGTCACTTAAAAAAACGTACGAGAGGTATCATCTTTCTCCGTTATCGAAGTATACAGTCATGAGTGTGTGACATACGAATCTTGTGGAAGTTAGATATTTGTCCCACCATGCCTTCAGGATAACACACTTGAGATGAAAAGTACTGCATGGCCGAAAGTACTCTTTATCCCTATACCTATATCAGGCTTTTTTGGTACAGCTTCTGGCTAAGAACTACTTCTTCGTTTTAGATCCATACAGCTGTATAGATTGTAGGGCGTTCATGAAGAATCACCTCTTTAATGAAGTGATTCCACCTGCTGTAGTTATAACACAACTGAGGACCAAAACGCCCACATTAGCCTTATCTATCATTGCTCCCATTTGCTCATTTAAAGTTAGTTTCAATTCTACCAACAAATCCCAGATACTACTAGTGGCACAACATCATATGCATTGCTTATGAAGCGCGACTCAAGTCTCAGATATATGCCGTTCAAGATATTCTTAGATCTGAACTTGGATCCATCCTTTACCACCCCTCCCTCGTTCGTCAGGTAGTCTTTCAGAATCTGTATCTAATATTCTGGAACTTCAGAACAGGTTTCCAGCGTTTCGAAAATATTCACATATATAGCAGAGTTGGCATTTCTGGCATCAATGGTCACTAGTAAAACAACACGGTAGGTAAAGCGGCCGTTCAAATATGCTCACCATCTCCACAATCACATCAATATTAGACACCCTACTGTCGTCGAGATAGCTCCCAATTAGAATGGATTGTGTTGCCTTTCCGTTATGATCATCTCAAGCATATCCCTGGTGGTATACCGGTAGTTAATGGGACCGCCCCTACCGGTCCGTACCATCCTGGCTACCTGCAAGCACTTCGTAATGACTCCTTTAGGCAGGCAAGCGTTCAATGTACTGAGCCGACAAGTCAGATCAATGGTTGTGTATAGTGTTTGAATGGATGGTAATGTCCATTAAGGATCATTGCCTCAGCGAGCAAAAAAGTGGCACTCCGCTGGAAATGGCCTTGCCTGGCGACACATAAGCGTGCTGGCAGCTAGCGTTGCGGAATCGTGCTGTGGGTTCTTCCTGCCAACGCAAGGACCCACTACAAAAAATTCACACGAATGAGTTTTTCTATGGCTGGAGTCAAAGTGCAAAGCGATTGACCAATGGAAGGCGTCAATGGCTGAAGTTGTACACCAAAAAGATTTTCCTGTGAAACGCGATAACAATACAATTCGATGCCTGGACTCATATCGGGTGATGAAGGCCAAGCATCCTGGCTAACCGTCGCCCTTTGTGACCTAGCAGCAACTTTTTGTTGTCACAAACCGCCAAGCAGCTCGTTTTCAACCAGAATTCCCTTTTCGTTGCTCGCCGGAACGGGTTAATTCCCGTTTCATGGAATTTTTGTTTCCATTACGCTTGATGCTTTCGCATAATGACACATTGTCCAGATGGTTGATAAGGAGATGGTCATAATTCAGGAAATATTTGGTGTGAATCGCAAAATTAGAATAAACCATTTTAAGTTCAATTTTTCTCCAACGTAACGATATACCACCATTTCCAATCCTGCTTAACATTATTTCCCATTGTTTTATTCGAAATTGTATTTCTGGTTTACTTATGACCAAAAAGTAATTATTAAAATAAACTAACATTCCAATTTGCCGTGCCAAATCATGTGCTGTCCAAAGGCGGCAAAATAAGAAGAGACGCCCCTGACGTAATGATAAGATATCCATAGTGCGCAAGTGGTTGCGGACAATCTGCAGTCCCAATCCTTCTGGGTTGGATGGATACGGGAATGGATTGCAGCTAATAGGGAATGATTAAGCCATTTTGATTCGTTAGATTGGGGAAAGTATATTAGTATCAGTTGGTGTTCGACACTGTACTGCTCGAGTAGACACTTAAACGGCATCGATCGGAGCTAGACTCTGTTGTCCAAATACAGACTTTCTGGGTCACCAAACACATGGAATACTCGACTCTCTTAAACATTTCAGAATGGGTGGAGTCGTGAATTGGCGAATGGGTTCCACCAACGGGAACGGTTGCTCCAACTTATCCCATAGAAGAACGAGGGTATGGACCGAGTAGATTTACAATATATACAGACGTTGGAATACGCACTTTGGAATGTTGAGTTAGCTAATGGGAGGTTTAAGATGCTGATTGGGAGCTTTAGTGCTTTAACAAGCTTCACAGATAGCCAAATATGCCTTTTTTAAGGCACCGAAGCGTCCAACTGTAGCTGCCATGACCATTTAGGAGATGATCAAGTGCATGGGGGAATAGATTGTTAGTCATCTCCTTTGACACCCAAAGCTTCCAGGACTCTTCTTTCTGCAACGTGTCACCGGTTGCGTATTCATTTCGCGGGTAAATGTAGCCATCGACCACTCTCAAATTAGGCAACTGGGTTTGTTGGGCTACGGTGGTTTGCCTCAACTTATTGTCGTTGTCTGATTTGAAATATGGGCTGTCTAAATCTATCCCGATGGGACTTTCGTCATCCAATGCTGGTACCGCTCCCTTGCATGAAAACATTCGCGAGAGAGTATCAGGCACGATGTTCTGGGTCCCTTTTCGGCGTTTGATAGAAAACTTAAACCCTTGCAATTAAGAACCCATCGAGCCAAGCATCAATATAGGTCACTTTGGTTCATTTGCCATTGTAGCGAAGCTTGATCGGTGATGATCTCGAACGGATGGCCTCCTATGTACGCTTAGAACTTTTTGACAGCTATCTCAACTGCCAAATATTCTCATTCGGATACGGTGTAGTTCATCTGTACCAACTTTAGCTATCTGAACATCAAAGCAATTGGAGCTTCTTCTCCCTCTTTAGTAAATTGCGCTAGCACGGCTCCAACTCCATTTTGACGGGCATCATAATGAATGGAGAAGGGTTTCTGGAAGTCAGTGCTGTGTAAGACTGAGGCAGAATTGAAAACCTATTTGAGTTCTTCGGGTTCGCTTCGGCTGAGCTTGGGTCAAATGAACTTACCTTTCCGAAGCATGTTTAAACATGCTTTTGGTACCAACCACACACCCCCAAGAAACGTCATAGCTTCTTAACGGTCTTCGGCAAGGGGAACTCATCTATAGCCCGAGTTTCTTCCGAATCGGTCTTGATGGTACCATGTCTGATAACATGTCCTAGATACCGGACCTCGTTCATGATAGCCTTGCTTTTCTGGACATGAATGGTGAGTCCCGCCTCGTTGATATGCAAGGCAAGCTCCTGCAGCAGTAGAAGATGTTGGTCAAACGTTTCTGTGATGAATAAGAGATCATCCAGGTAAACGAACCCTTGGTGTTTCAGGTTAGAAGAAATGACGTTGCCCATCAGACGGATCATCGTTTGCGGGGCATTACATACGCTGAAGGGCATTATGACGAACTGGTATAGTGGTTGCCTAGGTAGTGTGAAAGCGGTCTTATGCCTCCACCCTCATCAAGTGGAATTTACCAGAAGGCATCCTTCAAGTCAAGACTCGTATTAGAGTTTGCTCTTGGTAGTCTCCCCAAAATTCCATCGATGATTGGAAGAGCGCACGTGTTTTCAACTCGTTAACTTTCCGGGCTTCCAGACAAAGATGGGTTTTACCTGATTTTACCACCAACGTTTTTTTTTTTTTTTTTTTGTGGTAGGGAGGTGAAGGCATTTATGCCCGCCGAGTCTGGCAGTGTGGGACTCCCATGGAGGATACCTTTGGACTACCCACAAAACACCTCCCCTGTCAATCTGAGAACCTAGCCTGGAACCGTTTGACACATTACTTCGGGCCAGGTCTCGTTTTGTTACGCCGTGGGGCGCCTTCAAGCTGCGGAGTCCCTTTCCTAGCGGGAGGGGAGGGGGGAAGAGGAATTGCCAGAAGAGCGATCCCCCAGCCCCAGTGCCTCCGGCTGCTGTGAGTCCCTTTTATATTTTAGGACTGCCCGAGCATAATGTGCCACCTGGTTCCATTTGTCAACCGATTCGAGCATCACCGCAACTATATTATCCGGGGTGAGCTCTCCCGTCTCTCTGTAGAGTTCCCTTCGTAGCCTGGCCCATTTAGTACACGCAAAAAATGTGTGACAGGCATTGTCCTCCTCTCCTGGGCAAAACCGACAATCAGGAGACCGTGACTTGCCGATCTTGTGCAGGTAAGACTGAAAACACCCGTGCCCGCTCAAAAGCTGGGTCAGATAGAAGTCAGTCTCACCATGCCTTCGATTGAGCCACGGTCTCACATCCGGGATGAGGCGCGCAGTCCACCTTCCCTTCGTGCAATTCCTCCAAGACTGCTGCCAATCGTTGAGCGAGCGTTGTCTCTCCTTGCGGACAACGATCTCCCTCGCATCCTCGTTTCGGTGCAGGTAAATAGCGCGGCGCTCTCTAGCAAGGAGGGCGACAGGTATCACGCCTGCAATCACTCTCACCGCCAAGTCGGAGACTGTTGGATACGAAGATGCAATTCTCACTGCTCCTCTTCTCTGTACCTTTGCCAATCGTTTCCGGTATACCTCCTTGCTGAGAGCGTCGCCCCATACCTCTGCTCCGTACAGTAGCACTGACCCTACAGCACTCATCAAGGGGCGTCTTCTTGATGGGCTGGGTCCCCCTACGTTGGCCATAAGTCGACTCAGGGCCGACATTCCCAAAGCAGCCTTCTCAGCCGTTGCCCTGATTTGCTCAGAGAAACTCATCTTCGAGTCGATCAGTAGCCCCAGGTACTTCACCGCTGGCTTCGATTCGATCTGTATATCTCCAATACTGATCATCCTTACTCTAGGGATTCTCTTTTTTGTCAAGATGACCACTTCGGTTTTCTCCAGTGCTAAACTGAGCCCGCGAGCAGTCATCCAGTCCCTCACTCGGCGCATTAGCATACCTAGCCTAAGTTGCGCTTGTTCAACGGTGCGTCCGGTGACTAGAGCCGCAACATCATCCGCATAGCCGACCAAGCGCGACTCATCTGGCATCTCAAGTCTCAGTAGCCCGTCGTAAGACACGTTCCACAGGTCCGGACCAAGGATAGATCCCTGGGCAACACCCGATGTAATACCCATCCTTCGTTGGCCCTGTGTCGTGTCGTAGAGCAGGCTTCGGTCCTTTAGGTAGTTCCTCAATAGCCGCATTAGATATTCTGGAACTTGAAAAGAGTTTTCCAGCGTATCCAGAATATCCACCCATCTAGCGGAATTGAAGGCATTCCTGACGTCGAGTGTCACCAACAGGACGATCCGTCGCTTGGTGCGACTATATGCCTCTGCCTTTTGGACCGCGTTCACCCCCTCTGCAATCGCATCGATGGTAGAACGTCCTGCTCTAAAGCCGTACTGCCGAGGAGATAGGTCGCCAGCAGCACGAATCGCGTCAGTGAGTCTTCCCTTGATGAGTTTCTCTAGCACTTTCCCAGCCGTGTCTAGCATGCATAACGGGCGGTATGCAGACGGCGATTCGGGATTTCCCTTCCCCTTGCTGACCAGCACGAGCCTCGCCACCTTCCATCGTACCGGGAAAACCCCGTCCCGTAGGCAAGCGTTGAATGTGCTGAGCAGCAAGTCAGGACAATGGTGATAGACGAGCTGCAAAACCTCAGCTGGAACACCATCTGGACCTGGAGCCTTCCTCGCTTTCAGGGAGAGGACTGCCTCCTCCAGTTCCAGCTGTGTGAAGAGTGGGCACTCGACTGCTGTTTCACCATGGACAGCGTCAACACGGACGGGATGGGCGGGGAAGAGTCCCCGCACTATCGCGTCCATCTTTTCCGCGTCATGTATACAAGGCTTCCGTAGGGCACCAAGTTTCCCCATGACCAGCTTGTAGCCAAGGCCCCACGGATCCCTATTTACATCGTCCATGAGGTCTTGCCAGCATCGGGCCTTGCTCTTGTTAATAAGCCTGCGAAGATATTTCCTGCCGGACCTGTATGCTGCTAGCCTAGTGTCTGCCTCCTCCCGTGTTCGCGCCCGCTGGGCCTCTCGCCGAAGTTTGTGACACTCGCTTCTTTGTCCGGCGGGGCATGGAAGACTCGCAAGCAGCTATGATGGTACTCATAGTTGAGTTCACCAAGTCCTTGGCTGTAGGCCCTCCACTCCCTGGCGGAGCTCCCAGCAACGGTGCGCCTGCCGTAAGCGCGTCAGTGAACTTCTCGACGTCCATCCTCCCAGTCCTCCATCCGAGGATTGAAGTTTGGGCATATGCACGCAGAGTGGCACCGTCGTGAATCTCAACAGCTATATACTGGTGATCACTAGCCGAGTAGTCCTCTAGTACTCGCCAGTTGTGTACTCTAGGTACCAGGGACTCCGAAGCGAGTGTCACATCGGGTATGGTTTCTACGCAACCCCAGCGGCGGAAAGTAGGGGTGTTACCAGTATTTAGGACAAAAAGCGCTGTTCTGGCCGCCATGTCCAAGATTTGCTTTCCCCTTGGGTCGGATTGTGGCATACCCCATTCGATGGCTCTAGCGTTGAAGTCTCCCCCGACCAGCATGTGGCCCTCTGTGTTCGAGACAGCGTCCTCCAGGGCATCGAGTTTGGTTCGAAAGGATCGCATTGCCTCGTTAGGCGTCAGATAAACACTGAAATATGTTATCCCTGAACACCGCACCCACACAAAACCATCCTCGCGTATAGGGCCCTGCACCTGAAGGCGGGCGCTGTCTCGAACCTAGATGGCCAAGGTACCAGTTTTGTCAGGGTACCACGCTTGCGAATACTTGTTATGATGTTGCTCGCTCAGCAACAGGAGGTCAGCTTTCTTATCCCTCGCAAACTGCTCAAGTAGGTCCTGGGCGTTTGTGCTTCGGTGCAAATTGACCTGCAGGATACGGATCATTTGAGTATCGATTTGGCTTTAGTTAGGGCCTCCTTGAAAACCCGGCATCTCCCTGTCCCCGGCTCATGTTTGAGGCCGCCGGGTGCTAGTTTAGCATCCTTGCAAAGAATGCATTTTGCCTCGTTCGTGCACTCCTTCCTTTTGTGCCCCGTTTCACCACATTTGTAGCACAGAGATCTCCTGTCGGGTCCCCTACAGCCATACGCGGTGTGTCCGTATTCGAGGCATCTGAAGCAGCGGATAGGGATCGCTCTTCTCCGTATCCTGCAGATCACCCAACCTATCTTAATTTTGCCCTTCGCCAGGATTTGCTGGGCGTCTTTATCAGCTAGTTCGACAATAGCCATGCGTTGCCACCTTGTGTTTTCACGTGTCAATCTTGCCTTGACTTCACTTAAGCTGGGGAACTCCCTCCTAATGGCATCCTCTACTTCAGCTTTGTCCGTGACGCAGTCGAGGTCCCTGATTTCCAGGGTGGCCATTGGTTCGAGCGAGGCAACCGTTGCCGCATCTCCAAGAACCTTTTGAACCGCGTCACGGAATGCATCTTTGTTTGTGGCCTCTGGCCCGAATTCCACCAGCAAGCCACCGGTCCGGGTTGGTCGAACTGCTTTGATGGCAGTTTTGGTGTCGTCTGGCTTGACCGCTCCTTTAATTTCACGGAGGACATCTGCGTAGGTTCGGCCCTTAGTGGGTTTAATAAGCAGTGCCTCTCGCAAGGGTTTGCGCCGCGGTTTGGTTTTTGTTTTCTGCAGTATATCGGGGGGTTCTTTGTTCTTTTCGTGGTTGAGCTCTTTGTCTGTTTTTTCTAGGAGTAGCTTTTTGGCCGCTTTTTTCGCTGCCTTGTTTCGCACCACATGAAACTCGTCGCCTGGAGTGTCAACTTCGTTTATGGTCTCGTCCTTCCTCCTTTTCTCACAGTCGCCTTCAATTGGGCTACCGGCCAGTCTTTTGCTGCTGCTAGGACCCACTGATGCCTCGAGGGAGAGCGTGTCTTTTTGGTGCTTTTCGGTTGCAAGCCACCTCCGCCTGTAGTGCGTTATGCGGCCAAAAAGCTCCTCCAGTTCAAGAATGCCATTCTTGACACTCTTGCCTATGTTTTTCTGCACTTCGCAGGCAGCCCTCAGTTGCTCCTCTTCGGTGCGGTCAAGGGCGATTGTGTTATTTGGCGCCACCTCTTGGGAGAGGCCCCCGTTTCCTAGCCCTTTTGCTTCTATCGCTTGGGTCGCGTTTGAAGTGGCGTCGACCAACGGCAAAACTTCTCCCTCCCCCAGTCTTACACTGGCCTCCGTTGGTGTCGCAGCTTGATCCGGATTGTGTACGTCTTGCACTGGGCGCTCCGGGGTGCGCATAGTCCTTCTACTGCGCCCAAAGGCCGCAATGATGCCAGGTTGCACAACGCACTCTGCCTTCTTTCGTTCGTTAGTCCGTCTGTGGTCTGTCTCCGATGATTTAACCTGTGATGTTGACTTTGATAGTGTTTCTGGGGTTTGCTGCCTCCCCCCGCAATCGGTGACTTGTTTAATCGGTGTTCTTGCCAACAGCGGTTTTTGCCTGAAAGGGTTCTCCGTGCTAGCGTCCTGTTTGCTTGTGGTTTCATTTGTTTGCTCCATTTTATTGGGTCCCCCCTCGGAGCCGCTATCTCCGTTCGTGTGTGTAGTCGCCTTACTGGCGAGGACCAAGCACTTTGAGATTTCCCTATAATCCCCAACTCTTGCAACCTGTCCAACTCCGTGTACACTAGCTTTTCCATGGCTGGCGAGATGGCACAGTGTCTCTACTTTATTGACTTGCTGTTTCCTACTTCAATAATATGTGAGTAGTGCCGCCAAGGCCTTGCGTAGCGTGAGATGAAAAAGCAGCGATGGATGTTTCCAGGCGTTGTAGTTGATTAGGAGCTAATTTGTGTCTATTGGGCATAGAAGTAAGTTCGTGGATATGTCTGGTAATAAGGAATAAATCTGTGATCAAACCAAATTACAGGATGAAGTCAACGCCGAGATATACGTTCTGGGTCAGTGAGGGAACAATGTAAAATGTGATATCCCTAGTTTGACCTCTAAATGTAACGGATGTTGTCAAACTACCCTTGATAGAGCGTTTGGTACCATTGGCTGTGCTGATTCCAGAGTGTCAATGCTTTATCAAAGTAGGGTGTTGATGGAGTACCTTGGAGCTGAGGTTCTAGGCAATACAGCCAATACTTGCGACCTTGTCGATTAACGCAACAGTGCTTTTGCCCAACACTTTGATTGGTGCGTAAGGTCAGGTGTCATTCTTGGAAACCTCTGAGATGTTACATACTCGTATGTTCAAGATTTGGTGGCAGGTACGCACTCTCTTATGGAAGCTCCTCCAACGACGAGTTGACCATTTTGTCTTGTACTGGCCTGAGGTGACCTCTTCTGAAGCCAAAGTTTACTTCCGTGCCGCACGGTACTCTTGAAGCCTAATGTGATACTGCTTAATTGAACGAGTCAATGGCTGTGTGGGTTGTTCTGACAATACCAGAGTTAGTCGCCTCAACATGGTCTTTGTAGTGGCCTTCGGAAAAAAATGTGTCGGTCACGAGTGCAACCAGTAGTCCTGGGTCCTGTAATTAGTGTGATTTGGGGAGTAAGTGCCGGGCTGGCCCCAATGGAAACAAAATATTGTAACTTCAGCTTGCCAAGCTGTAAAACGATGCCCTGTCTGCTGACAATTCCAACAGGAAGAAGGCTGTATTTTCAGTGTCAATTCGTGGACTTCTGTTTGATGGACGTCGTCCAGCTCCGTATGTGATGGAAAAACAGTTTCAGACACGTCGTCCGTTATGAATGGTATGAGACAGGATAGCGCATGTAAGGCAAGCACGTTGTGTTCAAGGTTCGAAGAATGTACGTCGTTCCGGTTGCTCTCTCTGATTAAGGTATTTGTTTTGGGGTGTTGTTCGCTAGGATTATTGCACGGCCACTCTCTTTCTGAAGCGCGGAGGACATTTTCGTTATGGCGTGCTAGAAAAGACCAATCCCTCTCGTAACTCTGGCCTGATTCCCTCTCAAAAGAGACTCAAAAATTCTGTCTCCAGTATGAAGGGGGACTAAGCGTTCCAACAAGCAACATGGAGCTTCGTTGTAGTAGTTTACTGTCTCGTGGGTTGATAAGCGTCCACTTTGCAGCCTTTTTAGGGTTTTGTACTAAAATACAAAACCCTATTGCAATCACGACCTGTGTCCGTCTGTCCGTCCGTCCGTCCGTCCGTCCGTCCGTCCGTCCGTCTGTATGTCACAGCACTTTTTCTCCGAAACTATAGAGGCTACAGCCATGAAACTTTGTGGAAAGGTCAGAAGTGGTGACTTCTTGAAAATTCAAGGGTCAAAAATTTTTTCAAAGGGGTTTAAGGGGGGTCTCCCCATATAGGGAGGTGACCCCTCAAAAAAAATTTTCACCATTGGTAGTCGACACCCTATCATTGGAAAGGTATCAATGAGGTCTTTTCAAAACAGATCTTAAAATTGCCTTATGAGTACCGAGGGGGGCAGGGGAAGGGGAAATGTAGGAACTTTTCGCGTACCCCCCCTCGCGATTGGACACCTTCCATCTGAAAAATCTGAAAAAAATCATGAATGTAGGCCTTAATGAGTACAACAACAACAAATACATGAGAAGTCGAAATTCACTCAACTTTGTTAGCAATAGTATGATTTATCGATTTTATGTTTTCTTGAATAAAATCTAAATGGTACCCTTAAATTCAATAAAATTTAGCATACAGATGATTATTTATAAGACTGATCTTTTCTGAAAGTTTCATAAAGATCGAATAGTATTTAACGAAGTTATAGCGATTTGAATTTTCCTGTATTACTATGGAACAATGTGCCCTGTATTACTATGGAAACATATGGCTATGGAGCCATATGCGCTTTTTACCGACTTAGACACTACAGCTTTGCTAGGATTTGCATGAAAATTTCAGGAATGATAGGTATCATGAGGATGAGTACATACAATTGAACCAAGTCAAAGAGGCAGGAGAGAGCTCCTAGCAAAAGGACTTTGTAGCCATTCTAGGATTCGAAAAAATAGGCCATGAATCGATGCTTACAGTACAGAGGAGTGGCCCCTGAAAAAAATTTCATGAAAGGTAGTCGATATGAGTATCAAATGAAAGTTCTCTATGAGAGCTTTTCAAAACAGTTCTTAAGCTGACAGTTTTTGCTTCAGTGGGGGCACCGTGCGGGGGGGGGGGGGTGGAAATACATGAAAAATGATTTTCCTCCCTCGCGAATGGACACCCGTGATCCAAAAAAATCTGAAAAAATTATCAAATGAGATATTTATGGGTATAACTTTAACAAATACCTCAGAAGTCAAAATTCTTTCAACTTCGTTGAAAATAGTATGATCCTCGAACATGACGTGTTTCTTAATTTTATTCGTTGCTGGTTACGGCCTTTTTCAAGTTGAGTACAAAACCCTTCTGACATAAGCATAGGTCTGTCTGCTCAACATGTTTTCAATATATTATTACTCTCTACTGGTGTGAATTTACGTAGCGCCGCTATCTCAAAGTCTCCCAATTGTATGGTGGAAAGGTGTCAACGAAACACCAAAACCATCTGAGTGCTCCTGCAGTGAACTGCATTAGGCTAAATCTGGCAACTAGTTGCATGTCTCCTCCTAGGATCACTGAAGCCATATTTTCCACTCCTCGTAGGAATACAATTATGGTCACGGGATCGTCTTGGCCCGAAAATACCAACTTCCAACTGGTGTCACCTTAGATGGTGGAATAACTCACGTGGGAAAATTGCATTCGCAACTGGGTGGTCGTGTTACAGGGGCATCTTTGTGAGTAGATATCCCTATTCGACGACTTTCTGCCTGAGTGGGTATTGGGAGATCCCAAGTACACCAGGGCATTGGGCCAGGGCTAGGATCTGTCGATGCAAACATTTATCGGTCAGGGCTAGGGACACGCGTGGATGTGCCTAAACTTGGGTGTAA
Organism: Odontomyia ornata; assembly: GCA_963969285.1. Taxonomy (NCBI): domain Eukaryota; kingdom Metazoa; phylum Arthropoda; class Insecta; order Diptera; family Stratiomyidae; genus Odontomyia; species Odontomyia ornata. Next base: position 100,535,679 of record OZ017741.1, on the reverse strand, counting down.
GAAACACTCGTTATTCCGGTGGTGCGGGTGTGAAGGTGAAACATTTGCTTTGGGCCTATATTCTGAGGCCAATGGGCTCATCACTCCGCTGAGCCTTGAAGATGCTAAGTCAAAAGATAGTATGGGAGGAAGCTCTGCGGTCTCCATATTGTCCGCATTGGAGGATGTTATTTGGGGCAAGACTTCTGGTTGTGGAACAGATAGCTGTGCCAGTTGTTTCGTCATCTGCTCCATATTAGTGGCGACCAGTAGCTTGGCCAGTTCGATAGGCGGCGATGAGGTTTGAGGTGTAGATCTGGTGGATTTCCTTGAGTGGTACCACTTTTGGGTACTGCTTCGCTCGCAATTGGGGTCTGACTTTGCCCTAATACGGTCGTTATTGTTTCGAACGGTTGCCTACATAGAGGGCATGTTGACGAGGTTTGACGGAGTTGTCCCTTACCCAGTTAGTGTTGCCAGTACCCACAAGGCAGCCAATGGGCTCATCACTCCGCTGAGCCTTGAAGATGCTAAGTCAAAAGATAGTATGGGAGGAAGCTCTGCGGTCTCCATATTGTCCGCTTTGGAGGATGTTATTTGGGGCAAGACTTCTGGTTGTGGAACAGATAGCTGTGCCAGTTGTTTCGTCATCTGCTCCATATTAGTGGCGACCAGTAGCTTGGCCAGTTCGATAGGCGGCGATGAGGTTTGAGGTGTAGATCTGGTGGATTTCCTTGAGTGGTACCACTTTTGGGTACTGCTTCGCTCGCAATTGGGGTCTGACTTTGCCCTAATACGGTCGTTATTGTTTCGACCGGTTGCCTACATAGAGGGCATGTTGACGAGGTTTGACGGAGTTGTCCCTTACCCAGTTAGTGTTGCCAGTACCCACAAGGCAGCATCTGGCTTGATAACTCGTCCATGTCATCATGACAGATAGAGCAGAGTAATGTCGGGTCGACATCTGACCCAAGGCTACCTCTTATTCGTGGTACGTCTGGTAGGCATTTTTCAGAATATATGTATATATATATATATATATATATATATATATATATATATATATATATATATACATATATATATATATACATATATATATATATATATATATATATATATATATATATATATATATATATATATATATATATATATATATATATATGTTTATATATATATATATATATATATATATATATATATATATATATATATATATATATATATATATATATATATATATATATATATATATATATATATATATATATATATATATATAAATATATATATATATGTTTATATATATATATATATATATATATATATATATATATATATATATATATATATATATATATATATATATATATATATATATATATATATAAATATATATATATATATATATATATATATATATATATATATATATATATTTATATATATATATATATATATATATATATATATACATATATATATATATATATATATATATATATATATATATATATATATATATATATATTTATATATATATATATATATAAATATATATATATATATATATATATATATATATATATATATATATATATAAAGGGTGGCCCAACCAACACGCATGATGTTATTTGTAAACAAGTTGGGTATACAGACCTACGCTCATGTCAGAAGGGTTTTGTACTCAAGTTACAAAATGCAGTAACCAGCAACGAATAAAATCAGAAACATGTCAATGGCGGTTTTATTGGAGAAAATGTGAAATTCGAGGATCATACTATTATTAACAAAGTTGGACGAATTTTGACTTCTGAGGTATTTGTTATTGTTATACCCATTAATATCTCCCTTGATAAGTTTTTCAGAATTTTAGATCACAGGTGTCCATTCGCGAGGGAGGAAACACATTTTACATGTATTTCCCCCCCTGTGCCCCATTGAAGCAAAAAGTGTCAGTTTAAGAGCTTTTTTGAAATGCTCCCATGAAAAACATTCATTTGATACTCATATCGGCTACGTTTGACGAAAATTTTTTCAGGGGCCGCTCCCCTGTATTGTAATCATCGATTCATCGCCTTTTTTTTCGAATCCTAGAATGGTTACAAAGCCCTTTTGCTAGGAGCTCTCTCTTGTTTCTCGTATGAGTATTAATTGTAGGTACTCATCTTCGGTCATTCATTAAATTAAATCAAGTGTTGAAAGCATGCACCTTAAACGTTGAAGTTGGGGAAAAATAACTCAAAATTATTCAATCTTCTCATTTAAAACAGCCACTATTTTGTTTTACGATTACTGATACCGCTAACTGAACCGATTCTCAAAGATATTCATGATACCTATCATTCCTGAAATTTTCATGAAAATCCTAGCAAAGCTGTAGTGTCTAACTCGGTAAAAAGCACATATTGTTCCATAGCCATATGTTTCCATAGTAATACAGCGCATATTGTTCCATAGTAATACAGAAAATTCAAACCGCTATAACTTCGTTAAATACCATTCAATCTTTATGAAACTTTCAGGACAGATCAATCTTATAAAGAGGCTGTGTGCTTAAGGGTACAGTTTAGATTTTATTCAAGAAAACGTAAAATCGATAATCATACTATTACCAACAAATTTGAGTGAATTTCGCCGTCACATGTATTTGTTGTTGTTGTACTCATAAGGCCTACATTCATGATTTTTTTCAGATTTTTCGGATGGAAAGTGTCCAATCGCGAAGGGGGGGGTACGCGAAAAGTTCGCACATTTCCCCTTCCCGTGCCCCTCTCGGTACAGATAAGGCAATTTTAAGGCTTGTTTTGTAAAGATCTCATTAAGACCTTTCCAATGACACCCTACTCGACTACCAATGATGAAACATTTTTTTTTGAGGGGTCACCTCCCTATATGGGGAGACCCCCCTGAAAGCCATTTGAAAAATTTTTCCACGCTAGAGCTTTCAAGAAGTCACCACTTCTGACCTGCCCACAAAGTTTCATTGCTGTAGCCTCTATAGTTTCGGAGAAAAAGTGCTGTGACATACAGACGGACGGACGGGCGGACAGACGGACACAGGTCGTGATTGCAATAGGGTTTTGTATTTTAGTACGAAACCCTAATAAAACCAAAAGTTTTCAGAGAATTATGTTAATTTTTTTTAAGCTGTATTCTTATTTGAACGCGCATAAAAATCAGTGTTCTTACGCAAAACACTACAAGTTTATATTGAACGCAAATTGCAAAGTTACTGCTGCAAATGAAGACCAAAGTCTAAAAAATCGGATAATGAAAGGATCTATGACAATTATGTGTTAAACAAAATATCGCCCAAATGCTCGCCATGGTTACGGTGGCATACTTCTATCCGATGGTCCATATTTTCAATGACTCTGAGACATAATTGAGGTTCAATGTCGTTAATGTGCTGAACTATCTCATTCTTTAGCTTTTGTATGGTTCTTAGCTTATTGACGTACACTTTTTCTTTTAAATATCCGCAGAGAAAGAAGTCCAACGATGTCGAATCACATGATTGTGGCGGCCAATTAACACCGGCCCAACGTGAGATAACACAAGCATTGAATTTTTCGTGCAAAAGAACCATTGTTTCGTTGGCTGTGTGGCAAGTGGCACCATCCTATTGGAGCCAGATACCATCCAGGTCCATAACTTCAATTTTTGGTAACAAGAACTCCGTTATCATCTCGCAGTAGCGAACACCATTCACGGTAACTGCTTGGCCGCCCTCATTTTCGAAGAAGTTCGACCCGATGACGCCACCAGCCCATAAACTGCATCAAACAGTCACTCTTAGTGGATACATCGGCTTTTTACCAATCACTGGTGGATTTTTATTTGCCCAAATTCAGCAATCCTGCTTGTCAACGAATCCACTGAAGTGAAAGTGTGCCTCATCTCTAAAGATGGTTTTCTTGGTAAAGTCAACATTCCCTTCTTTCTATTTAATGGCGTATTGCCGACGCTTGAAATTGTCAGAAAGCTTAACTCTTGGGTCAATTGAATCTTGTAAACGTGTGAATTTCAAATTGTCATGCAAAATTCGCATCAGTGATGTTCGTGAGATGTTCAATTATTGAGCCCGACGACGAGTCGAGGTTGATGGCTCTTCTGCCACACTATTGTGAACAACAGCAATATTTTCCGCAGAAGAAACTAGGCGAGCATGCACAGGTAGTTTCACATTTCCTATAGACCCGATTTGCTAAAATTTGCGCATGATTCTCTTGATTATGGACACATAAGGTCGATTATGCTGACCAAAAAATTCACGAAGTGCACGAAAAGCATTTTGATTTGAACGCCCATTTTCTTAAAAGGCTTCAACAACCTTACCGCGCTGCTCAATTGTGTATCCCTCCATGGGTTGGGCGAAAAACTTGACGTTGAAGTGTAACCACCCTTTATACATAATAGATACAAAATGTTTCAAATATGATAAATATTATTCAGGAAGGAGGAGGGAGCTATTTTCAATCCTCAAAAAGAAATTTGGTTTAAAATCATAAAAAACTGGTCTTCCCACTTTTCTTTCTCGCAGTTGTAAGGTACTACTCTCTTGAGTTACCATGAACGTTCGGGCTCTGAAATTGACTCTTGGTTGCTTGCATTAATCCGAGTAAAGTCGGTCGGCCCAGGGTTGATTCTGATCTGCAAACAGCTTGTATCTTGCCCCGGATAATCGCGGGCTAGCAAAGCCGCAAACCCATGAAATCAAAATCCATATAAAGGAAGAGACTTAGGCACCGCTTGGTTTGGGGTGCGAGTTAGAACCCACCGCAAAAGATGCTATGTAACAACTTTCGAATGCATACAGGGGGCTATAATATAATTTGGCTTTGCTAATCATACAGCGGTGATAAACAATCGATATATAAATCAAAAGCAAATCCAAATGATATTGATGTCCGAAGGCAATACAAAATCCGAAAGTTGTTAGGGATGCTGGGGCATATAAAGCACAATTACTTTTGGCAGTTACCCGCCCAAAATTTCAAAACCTTGTGGGTTGACCTAGAGACAATGGTCTGTCTCATGGCTCTCGACTGTTGATATAGCCAGGCTTTTGGGACCCCGAATTGGGCACCATTTGCAGAGCTGGAATGTATGATAATGTTCGTTTAGGACTGCAGCAGTGGACTATTGCCTTAGCGAGAAAAAAATTGGTGCTCCGCCGGGAACGGCCTTGCCTGGCGACGTGTAAGCGTACTGGCAGCTAGCGTTGTGGGTTCTTTTGACCAATGCAAAGAACTAAGGAAAATAAATTCACGCTTATGATTTTTCGACGGCCGGAGTCAAAGTGCAAAACGATCGACCAATGAGAGACTTGAATGGCCGAAGTAACATACAAATTTAATAACAACAGCAAGGCTCCCTACTGGCAAGATCTAGTGGACAATGTGAATAACGATACGTGGAGCCTTGACTACAAGCTGGTTTTGCGGAAGCTAGGTGCCCTATAGCCACCTTGCATACATGAAGCGAAAAAGGTGGACGAGATAGTTTGGGAACTCTTCCCCGCCCATGCGTCCGTGTTGACGTAGTCCTCGGTAAAACAATAATCGAGTCCTCACCCTTCAGATAGCCTTTCACTGAGAGAGACCCTGGATCGCTGTCTGCATACCGCCCATTATGCATGCTAGGCACTGCTAGGAAAATACTAGAGAAACTCATCAAGGGAGGACTCACTGACGCATATCGAGCTGCTGAGGACCTATCCCCTCGGGAGTACGGCTTCAGAGTACAACGTTTCACCATTGATACGATTGCAGATGTGTTGAGTGCAGTCGAAAAGACAGAGGCATATAGCCACACTAAGCGACGGATCGTCCTGTTGGTGGTACTTGACGTTAGGAACGCCTTAAACTCCGCTAGATGTGTTTTGATACGCTGGTTAATCCTTTTCAAGTTACACAATATCTAATGCGGCTTCTGAGGGACTATCTGAAGGACTGAAGCCTGCTTAACGACATGACACAGGGTCAACGAAGGATGGAAATCACATCAGCTGTTGCCCAGGCATCTTTCTTTATTTCAGACCTGTCAAATCTGTCATTTGACAGGGTATTGAAGCTGGTGATGCCTGATGAGTCACGCTTGATCGACTATGTGGATGATGTTGTGGCTCAAGTCACTGGATGCACCGTTGAACAAGCAGAACTTAAGCTAGGCATGCTGATACACTGAGTGGGAGACTGGATGACTGCTCGTGGGCTCTGTCTACCACTGGAGAAAACCGAAGTGGTCAGCTTGAAAAAAAAAGAGAATTCATATAGTAGGGATGGTCAGTATTGGAGACATCCTAATAGAATTGAAGCCGGGGAATCCAGGTAATGGCTGAGAAGCCTGTTTTGGGTGTATCGGCTCTTGCTTGACATATAGCCAATAGAGGGGGACCCAACCCATCAAGAAGACACCTTTAAATGAGTGCTGTGGGGTCAATGCTACCGTGCGGAGTAGATATATGCGGCAATGCTCTCAGTAAGGAGGTTTACTAAAGGCGGATGGCACAGGTACAGAGAAAAGGAGCACTATGGATTGCATCTTCATATCTGACAGTCTATGATTCGGTGCTGAAAGTCATTGCAGGCATGATAGCTGTTGCTCTTCTTGCTAAACAGCACCGCGCTTTTTACCTGCGTCGAAGCGGGAACACAAGGGAGACGATTGCCCGCGAGCAGAGACAGCGCTCACTCAACGATTGCGATTGGCAGCAGTCTTTGGTGAATTGAACGAAGGTATGGACTGGGCATCTCATCCTGGATGTGAGACCGTGGCTGAATTCAAGGAATGGTGAAACTGACTTCTATCTAAACCAGCTTTCGAGTGGGCATGGTTATTTGCAGTCTCACCCGCACAAGACTGGTAAGTCACGGTCCCCCGATTGTCGGTTTTACCCAGCAGAGGAAGACAATATCTGCACAAATGGAACAGGCTGCGACGGGACCTCTACCGGGAGACGGGAGAGCTCACCTGGGATAGTATACTCGCGGTGATGCTTGGATCCGTTGACAAATGGAACCAGGTGGCACATTATGCTTTGGCAGTCCTAAAAGATAAAAGGGACTCACAGCAGCCGAGGATTTTGGGGCTGGGGATCGCTTGTCTGACAATTCCTCTTCCCTCCCGCTAGAGGAGGGTCCCCCAGCTTCAAGGTGCCTCACGGTGTAACAAAGCGAGACCTGCCCTGAAGTAGTATGACAAATGTTCCAGGCTGGGTCCATGGGTTAACAGGGGAGGTATTTAGTGGATATCTAGATGATTGCGAGCATGGGAGTTCCACACTCAGTGCGTAAATGGCATTCAGCTCGCAACCGCAAAAAAAAACACTGCTGACCTGGAGAATGTTAAATGTATACGTGCATTTCGTAGCGCTCCCCTTTTGTGAACCTGTACCAAGCACTTTCGGTGTAGCTCCATATTTCCAATCCGTAAAGTAGTGCAAACTCCACAGTGGTCGTCAAAAATCGTCTTTTTGATGAAGAGGGTCCCCCTATATTAGCCATGAAATGTGCAAATGTCATTACCCTCTCTGCCACTTTATCAACTGTTGCCCCAATTCGCTCGGAAAAGCTCATTTTCGAGGTTGTCAATAGACCCAAGTATTTCACTAGTGGCTTTGATTTTACTAGCAGCGTCTGGGAATCCCTTTTTTGTCAATTTTCATGTTCTGCAAATGGGACCTGAAAACCGGATTCCTATACCTGTTCAAAAATTTGCATAACACATTTAAAATAAAGGAAGCAACAACAAAAATAAATACACGGGTGAAACTGATAACCTTTTCTGTTTTAGAAGTTGATTTAAAAAAAATAACGGCAGAAAATAATCTGCCAATATTTTTTTGTGATACAAAACATCAATTGCAATCTTCTGAATTATTCCGCCTCTTACTTCCAACTAAAATGACCCATTTATCAACTTATTTCAAATCTTATTGTTAAATTACCTAACCGTTGTTAAATTACCAAAACTAGAGTTGACTTTTCTAGTTCAGGAAGTAAGCAAGACTCAGGATGACAATTTTCATCGTCTGTTAGGATAATGTTACTGCTACGAAAATTACAATAATTCGTTCTGGTCTCTTTGCATCACTATTATCCTGATTACAATTCTTAATCAGTTTAATTCAACTTATATCATTACCTCCCCTTTCGCCTACTAAAAGATATCACTATTCATTGCCCAAATCCAAACAATAAAACATCACGTCGATAATATCCTTTAACGTTTTGCTTATACTCATTCCCCTAAGTCATCTTCAAGTAAAGAGGTAGCATCTAATGGGTCTTTAGTGTTTCAAGTACTTACGTATATTTGCACAGCAACACAATCCATTATGAGAAAGAGGACAAGACATGCTTCCTCGTCCTTTGCAAAAGCATCACCACAAAAAGGCACATGGATTTGCAGACTAATTCACCTCATTTATCCTCTCATCACTGATGACAGCTCAACGTTGTCACCATCATCGTCAACACAACCCTTTCAAGTGTGTACACATTTGGGGAGATGCTTTCACTATACATGTTGTACTATATACGAGTATATGAACGCGTTGCTAATATATGATGTGTGGAAGTGCGAAAGTTTTTTGAGCTTCCAAGGTGAGTTTCAGGGCAGCATTTTCTAAAGAAGATTTTTTAAATCGAGAATAGCAATAAATTAGTTCAATTTTGATGATATTTTAATTTATTCTCAATGTCATCTCTTGTAAGAATTTCAATCTGTAACATCCGTATATTGACATATTCAACTTTAATCCTTCTTTTTCAAAACATAACAAATTGTAAGATGTGAACAATAAAAGACATACTGGAAAGTAGTATATCAATCTTAGGTATGCCAAAAAATTAGGCCTTGGTAAAGTTTTGGTTGTATGGTAACATACATACGATACAGATAGTTTAATCAAAGACAAGTCAATGTCACCGGTCAATCTCAACAGACTTCATCAACTGCAACTTACTTTCGAAATCAATTTTGCGGAGCGAAACAAACAAAAGGCAAGATTGCATTTAAGGCAGAAAACGAGTCCTTCTTGGTCAATAGTTCGGTAAATTCAGCAATCAAATCCTCCCCCACTACTTTTTCATTTAGAATACAACAAAATCTTTTTCCTCGCATTATCATGAGCTACTAAAATGACATGAATCAAGTGTGAGGGTATAAAAGCCCAGAATCAAATCACAAGAGAGGGTGGTTTTGTTTCGGCTTCAGTCTTTGTCTGAAATTAGCTACGATTGACTGTAATCGAGTTACGCATCTAGAGAAATTACTTTTTATTGCACTCTTGGAGAAAGGAACAATATTGAGGGTGACCAAATGAAAATATGAAAGACATAGTGGCTTTTATGTCTTGTGGCATTTTGGGCTTCCCCTTCTGTTAGAGCATTACATCACGATTTCTTTTACGTCTTTCTGAGAAAAAATTATATTCTTTTTTATTTAAGAATGAAATGAATAAAATGATTTTCAAGGAAGGAAGAGAAGACGGGCATAAATATCAAATTGACGTTTAAAGAAGTAACTGTTTGCATTGTATAATATTATTTTGTCATTTTGAACATTCTAGTAAAAAGAATTCAAAGAACTAATTGATTGATTTAGTAATTGACTAATTTGCTTTATTATTACTTATGCATAGCAATTCGCATAGAAGCTAAAGCAACTTTAAAGCGTGTACAAATAACAAAATTGAACCCCAGCGACACTCGAAATTTAAACATAGATGCAACAAAAGAATAAACAAGTTGAGTAGGCAGGAGTATTCTCCTGTCTAAATTGTTTTTTACTCAAGCTATGATATACAGAAACTCTTCTCATAACCATCAAATACTCCAGTTTACTACACTTAAAGCGATCGTCTTCCTCTGCTACATAAAACCTTCAGTGGAGGACTGCAACTTACCAATCTTATGCAGGTAAGACTGACAACACCCATGCATGCTGAAAAGCTGGATCAAGTAGAAGTCTGTCTCACCTTGCGTTCAATCGAGCTACGGTTTCAGATTAGGAGTGAGGTGCGCAGTTCATCTTCAATTTGTGTGGTTCACCCAGCGCTGCTGTCAATCATTACCCAGAGCTGTTGTCAATCATCACCCAGAGCTGCTGTCAATCATTAACTAAACGTTGTCTTTTCTCAGCGGCAATTGTTTCCTCGTGTCTTCGTTTCAATGTAGTTAGATAGTATAGCACTCTCTAGCAAAGAAAGCAATAGGTACCTGATGTAACCACTGTAATAACATAAATATAAGCAACCGCTGCAATACATTGTCGATAAAAACACATCTGTCAATCAACGCTCTCTCAAGCACGAATCTCCAAGGCATACGGACGTCTTTTGCTTCTCCGCGATGATAACAGTACCACGTCTGCAATGACTAGCATCGCCAAACCAGAGACTGTCAGATATGAAGATGCCCTCGCAAACTGCTCAAGTAAGTTTTGGGGAGTTGTACAATATTGTAGGTTTTTTTTTGCGGTAGGGAGGTGAATGCTGTTTATGCACAGAGTGTGGGACTCCCATGCGCGACTGGACTACCCACTAAACACCTCCCCTGTCAACCTGAGAACCCAGCCTGGAACCGTTTGACACATTACTTCGGGCCAGGTCTCGTTTTGTTACGCCGTGGAGCGCCTTCAAGCTGGGGAATCCCTTTCCTAGCGGGAGGGGAGAGGGGAAGAGGAATTGCTAGAAGAGCGATCCCCCAGCCCCAACCCCCCGGCTGCTGTGAGTCCCTTTATATTTTAGGACTGCCCGAGCATAATGTGCCACCTGGTTCCATTTGTCAACTGATTCGAGCATCACCGCAATTATATTATCCGGGGTGAGCTCCCCCGTCTCCCTGTAAAGTTGCCTTCGCAGCCTGACCCATTTTGTATACGCAAAAAATGTGTGGTAGGCATTGTCCTCCTCTCCTGGGCAAAACCGACAATCGGGGGACCGTGACTTACAGATTTTGTGCAGGTAAGACTGAAAACACCCGTGCCCGCTCAAAAGCTGGGTCAGATAGAAGTCAGTCTCACCATGCCTTCGATTTAACCATGGTCTCACATCCGGGATGAGGCGCGGAGTCCACGTTCCCTTCGTGCAATTCACCCAAGACTGCTGCCTATCGTTGAGCGAGCGTTGTCTCTCTTCGCGGACAACTATCTCCCTCGCATCCTCGTTTCGGCGCAGGTAAATAGCGCGGCGCTCTCTAGCAAGGAGGGCGACAGGTATCACGCCTGCAATCACTCTCACCGCCAAGTCGGAGACTGTTGGATACGAAGATGCAATTCTCAGTGCTCCTCTTCTCTGCACCCGTGCCAAACGTTTCCGATATACCTCCTTGCTGAGAGCGTCGCCCCATACCTCTGCTCATCAAGAGGCGTCTTCTTGATGGGCTGGGCCCCCCTACGTTGGCCATAAGTCGACTCAGAGCCGATATTCCCGAAGCAGCCTTCTCAGCCGTTGCCCTGATTTGCTCAGAGAAACTCATCTTCGAGTCGATCAGTAGCCCCAGGTACTTCACCGCTGGCTTCGATTGGATTTTTATGTCTCCAATACTGATCATCCTTACTCTAGGGATTCTTTTTTTGTCAAGATGACCACTTCGGTTTTCTCCAGTGCTAAACTCAGCCCGCGAGCAGTCATCCAGTCCCTCACTCGGCGCATTAGCATACCTAGCCTAAGTTGCGCTTGTTCAACGGTGCGCCCAGCGACCAGAGCCACAACATCATCCGCATAGCCAACCAAGCGCGACTCATCTGGCATCTCAAGTCTCAGTAGCCCGTCGTAAGACACGTTCCACAGGTCCGGACCAAGGATAGATCCCTGGGCAACACCCGATGTAATTTCCATCCTTCGTTGGCCCTGTGTCGTGTCGTAGAGCAGGCTTTGGTCCTCAAGGTAGTTTCTCAAAAGCCGCATTAGATGTTCTGGAACTTGAAAAGAGTTTTCCAGCGTATCCAGAATATCCACCCATCTAGCGGAGTCGAAGTCATTCCTGACGTCCAGTGTCACCAACAGGACAATCCGTCGCTTGGTGCGACTATATGTCTCTGCCTTTTGGACCACGCTCACCACCTCTGCAATCGCATCAATGGTAGAACGTCCTGCTCTAAAGCCGTACTGCCGAGGAGATAGGTCCAAAGCAGCATGAATCGCGTCAGTGAGTCTTCCCTTGATGAGTTTCTCTAGCACTTTTCCAGCCGTATCTAGCATGCATAACGAGTGGTATGCAGACGGCGATCCGGAATTTCCCTTCCCCTTGCTGATCAGCACGAGCCTCACCACCTTCCATCGTACCGGGAAAACCCCGTTCCGTAGGCAAGCGTTGAATGTGCTGAGCAGCAAGTCAGGACAATGGTGATAGACGAGCCGCAACACCTCAGCTGGAACACCATCTGGACCTGGAGCCTTCCTCGTTTTCAATGAGAGAACTGCCTCCTCCAGCTCCAGCTGTGTGAAGAGTGGGCACTTTACTGCTGTTTCACTATGGACAGCGTCAACACGGACGGTGTGGGCGGGGAAGAGTCCCCGCACTATCGCGTCCATCTTTTCCGCGTCATGTATACAAGGCTTCCGTAGGGCACCAAGTTTCCCCATGACTAGCTTGTAGCCAAGGCCCCACGGATCCTTGTTCACATTGTCCACTAGGTCTTGCCAGCAGCGAGCCTTGCTACTGTTAATCAGCTTGCGAAGGCGTTTCCTGGCCGACTCATATGCTGCCACCTGCTCGCATGCCTCATCAGGGTTCCGCACCCGTTGAGCCTCACGTCGAAGCTTGTGACACTCCCTTCGCTTTTCAGCGATTTCAGTTGACCACCAGTACACTGGGGGCTTGCCGTGCCGGGGTCTTTGACGGGGCATAGAAGCGCAGCAAGCAGTCGTAATGATGCTCATAGTAGAGTTCACCACGTCTTCAGCTGCCCGTTCTTCCATCCCCTCCGAAGCTCCCTGCAGCGGCTCACCTACTGTGAGAGCCTTGACGAACCTCTCGACGTCCATCCTTCCGATGTTCCATCCAGTTATGGAAGGCCGAGAGCACGGACGTCGGGAGACAGTATCACTTATCTCAAGCAGAATGCACTGACGATCACTGGCTGAGTAGTCCTCTAATACTTTCCAGTTGTGTATCCTCCGTACTAAGGACTCCGAGGCGAATGTTACGTCTGGTATGGTTCCCTCACAGCCAATACGGCGGAAGGTCGGCGTATTTCCGGAATTTAGTACGACGAGGGCCGTCCTGGCCGCCATTTCCAGGATTCGTTTTCCCCGCGGATCCGTCTGAGGCACGCCCCATTCGATTGCTTTAGCGTTGAAGTCGCCCCCAACGAGCACTTTGCCCTCTGCGTTCGAGACAGCGCCCTCCAAAGCATTAAGCTTGGCTTGGAAAGATGATATTGACTCGTTAAGCGTTAGGTACACACTAAAGAAGGTGATCCCTGAGCACCGAACCCACATGAAACCATCCCACCATCCACAACTCTCCGCTTGAAAGTGACTGTTCCGCACCCAGATGGCGGTAGTACCAGTTTCATCAGAATACCATAATGCAGGACTTTTATTATGGTGTTGCTCACTCAGCAGCAAGAAGTCGGCTTTCATGTCCCTCGCAAACTGCTCAAGCAGATTTTGGGCGGTTGAACTGCGGGGTAGGTTTAGCTGCAGGATGCGGGTCATCGAAGCTCTGATTTGGCCTTGGCTAGGGCTTCCTGGAACACCCGGCATTTTCCTGATCCCAAGACGTGTCCAAAATCAAGTTTTGGATCAGCATCCTTGCAAAGAATACAGTGTGCCTCCTTCGTACACTCTTTTCTTTTATGTCCCATTTCACCGCATTTGTAACATAGGGAACTCCTATCGGGTCCTTTGCGTACTTGTGTGGTGTGACCATAACCAAGGCATTTGAAACATTGAAGAGGCGTTGCTCTTCGCCGTATCCTACAGACAACCCACCCTATTCCTACTTTGGCCTTGTTCAGGAATTGTTCGGCGTCCTTTTCGGTCAAGTTAACTATGGCGATGCGTTGTCCCCTGTTGTTTTCTGGTGTCAGTCACGCTTTGATCCTTCCCACGCTAGGGAACTCCCTTTTGATGGCTTCTTCTACCTCGGCCAGATCCGTCACGCAGTCAATGTCCCGTATTTCGATCGTTGCCATTAGCTCGAGCGGGGCTATAGTTGCGCTTTTGCCGAGGACTTTCTTTACTGCGTCACAGAATGCTTCTTTATTGCCGGCCTCTGCTCCAAATTCGACCAGTATGTGGCCCGACCGCGTTGGTCGTACTACTTTAATGGTAGCATTGGTGTCTTCGGGCCTTACGTTTCCCCTGATGTCCCGCAGCACCTCCGCGTAGGATCGGCCATTTTGGGGCTTTACGTGCAGTGCCTGCTACCGGAGTCTTCGTTGGGGCTTCTGCCTCTCCTGTTTTGCATCATTTCCTTTTTCTAATTGGGCGTCCGTGCAAATTTTATTTTCTGGCTTTTTTTGAAGGAGTTTCTTTGCGGCTTTCTTCGCTCCTTTTGTAAGCACTGTCTGGAACCCCTGATCTGGTGCTCTACGCCCGTCAAGTGCCTCTTCCTTCCTTCTTTTATCCCGATCTCCTTCGATTGGGCTAGACGCCATCCTTTTATTGACTTTTAATGATGGAGCTATCTGTATGTCGCCTTTAGATTTTGCCCCAAGTGCCTCTTTAGCCTTCTGTTTATCTTCGGCCCTTAACCAGCTCCTCCGATAGTGCCCTATGCAATCTAGGAGCTCCTCTAGTTCAAGGAGCCCTGCCTTTGCTACTTTGCTAATTTTTGGGGAGTCGCATGCAGCTTGTATTCTTTTCAGATCATCTCCCGCTTTTCGAAGTAGTCTTTCTTCTTCGTATCGCTGGGCCGCAATTGTACCTTGCAACCATCCTTGGGAGAGGTTTTCGCGTTCCGTTTCCGAATGCAGTACTTCCGCCACATTTTCAACGTTGGCGGTACAATCACGCAGTGTCTGGTCACTCTTTGCTTTTAGTGCCGTAATCTCCTCGTTTGCTTCTGGATTTTTCGTTGCAATGTCGGGATTTGTGACCCTTGCATCGGTCGCTTTAGTAACGATCGCAGCAGTGACAATCGAATTTTCGGTGCTCTTTATGTTATCTTCCACTGCTCGAACACCTGAAGCATCCTGCCGAGTCTCCCGCTTCTCCTTAATAGGACGCTCGGGCGTTCGCATAATTTTTTTGCTGCGCCCAAACGCCGCAGGAATCTCAGTCTGCACCAGACTGTCTACTGTTCTCCGTTTTTCGTCTACCGTCACTGTCGTCGTGTTAGTCTCTGTTTTTTTCGTGGTTAGTACAGCTCTCGATGTACTGTTGACATCGTGGCTGCAACCGCTGGTCGCGTCGTCGTTGCTATTATTTTTTATTACCTTTTTTGGATTTTTTTGGTCTTTTGATTGCTCCAGTCTTGTTGGGTCCGCCCTCGGAGCCGCTATCTCCGTTCGTGTGTGTAGTCGCCTTTTTGGTCCCATGGTTATCTTTGCAGAGCAGAGAGGCCATGCGAGGGTTGGCACAAGCCCTTATGGGGACAAGTGCTCAGAGCCAGACCAGCGCTAATCGGGAGTCCGTCTCAACCGAACTTACACCACCAACCCAATGGTGCGAACTTCGAACGTACTGCGAGGCCTGCCAAGGTTTTACCGGGACGGAGACGGTATGATAGTTGAATTGGAGCCGTTCACACACGAGTTTCACCTCGGCGCTACTGTGCAAAGCAACTAGGCCCAAACCATCACATCCGCCAGCCCAAAGCGTCAATTCCAGTTCGTTGTCCAAAGCGTAGTCCAGATACAATCAGAGTCGTTACCTTTCATCCCAGGAGGGAACCTCACGGCACCCCCCATATCCTCGGGTCCGTGGGGGTGGCACTCCCCAAAGAATGCTAGCCTCCAAGAAAGGTCTTTGCCGACCGGCTTTCTCCCAGCGGGAATTTCCTCGAGTACGTGGGGGCGGAACTCCCCAAAGAATGCTAGCCTCCAAGAGTGGTCTTGTCGACCGGCATTCCCCCTGCGGAGTTTCCTCGGGTACGTGGGGGTGGAACTCCCCAAAGAATGCTAGCCTCCAAGAGTGCTCTTGTCGACCGGCATTCCCCCTGCGGGGAATATTGTAGGTATGCCTACGAGATGCGTGCCATCGAAGTTCTACTTTGACCTTCCTGATCCTAAGATGTGCTTGAAATCCGATTTCAGATCAGTATTATTGCAGAGGATATGTTGTACCTCTCTTATGCATTCTTTTATTCCCCATCTCACCACATTTGTAGGATAGGAAAATATTATCGGGTTCCTTGCATCTTTGTGCGGTATAACCATAACCAAGACCTTTAAAGAAGTGAAGAGTGTTGTGTTGGAAAAAGTTAATTGTCCGTTAAGGACTTGCAGTGATGTAAGGCTGCCTTGGTGAAACAGGTGTTCATTTTTACCGACAGTGATTTGGTCCAGGTGTATGCATATGAACCCACTCTACGAATCCGCAGGCACTAGGATGTCGTAGAGTGGGTTCTTTCGCCCATAGCACCAAGTTCCACTACAAATTATTCAACACATACACGATTTGTAGGGTAAAGAAACACGAAGCGCAAAACAAAAACAGAAAGACGTAGGCTCGACTGAAGGCTTCTTGTTTTATGATACTTCTTCTTCTTCTTCGTAGCACTACAGCCCCTCCCAGGTCTTTGCTCTCTGCAACAAACGCTCCCAACTGTCTCGGTCTATTGACCGCGTCCTCCTATTTTGATATCCAAGCAGCGATAAACAGTCTTCATTGACCGAGTCAGACCATCGTTTCTTTGATTTCCTCACTGGTCTCCAGCCTTCAGTTCTCCCAGCGGATACCCTCTTGGGTATTCGTTGTTCGTCCATCCGAATCATGTATCCAGCCCATTTCAGCTTCTGAAGTCTTACAATAGTTCAGACCCCTAGCTCGTCAAAAATTTCATACAGCTCACGGTTGTATCGAATTCGTCATTTGTCAGGACTCTTCACTCAAAGGCGTTCATTATATTTGTGGATGCTTGGGTTAGGGTCCATGTTTTACACCCATAGCATAACATAGATCTTATCATAGATTTGTATACTTGAAGCTTTGTTTTCCTGTGTATGCAGCTGGTCTTCAAGATCGTCAATACTGAATAAAATTTTTTATTTGCTAGCTGTATTCTTCGACGTATTTCGTCTCTTTCATTACTGGTTCTCGTCATTTGGCGCCTAAATAAATAAATTAACTCACATTTTCGATATTGTTTTCGCCAAGTATGGTATTTTATTTACTTGGGGTATTTTTCGTCAACTGCGTCATGAGCTTTGTTTTATTTGCATTGATTTGCAGCCCTACTAGTTTTGCTTCGCTGTCGAGTTGGCAGTTGTTAATGACCGTGACAAATTGATGTCGTCCACATAGGCTACTATTTGGCTCAACTTGTGCTCATGTAGCAATTTACCTCGTGTATCGACAGGTTTATGATACTTCCCATTCTTGTTCACTGCACGCTATCAGAAACTTACCTCATCCTTGACGAGAAAACTGTTTTGCACAGAAAAAGGTCCTGATAGTGGAGTCCATATGCAAGGACTACCCGTCCTCTTCGAGAACCGCTATAACAAAAAGAAAAACCGCAACCCGATGCCCGCGTCAGTTGAGGTTCCTTCCATCGATACGGGTTTTCTGCCCAGTTCTTTTAACCAACAAAAGAAGAAGACCGAAAGTTATTCCTATCTAACAATTTATCTTCATTTACCAATTCACTTAATTACTTGCTATATACTAGTGTCAGAACTCGATATATGCTAACTATTGACTACATTGATATTATGAAACAATCAACTAAAAAAAATTCATCGCAAACAAAATAGACAATGTATATTAAAACCAAGTTTAAGAGAATGGTAGCACGACAGCCCCATTCGGGCCTTTGCTTAAATAGTTAGAGCATCTCATTATCATGATCAAATGTGTCAGCACTCCACAAGGTGATATGGTCAGTATCACGCTTCGGCTGTGTGTCCGTCCACCCAGCTGCGATATATTCTGATTTTTTAAACCAGCACGTATCATAACTGAACGGGCTTATAGTCCGTCCGAAGAATCACTTGAACTTAATCTCTTTGGCGCCAACAAGAGTCAAACCAGGGACCTTTGGCTTACGGGATGAGTGCTCTAACCACTTCATCACGTGGACTACCTAAGAGAATGACAGTTCTTATTAAGGTTTTGAAGCACAAAATTTAAAATATTTACGTTCAAACTCTCATTTAGTAAGTTCTTTAAGACCTTATATTCAAATGCTTATCAATTCAGATGTAATTTACTGTGCCAGGATATTCATTGGTACTCGATTATAGTTTGCGGTAAACACTTTCGATTTCTTAACTTCGCTTAAATGTTCTGCTAACTTTTGCTTTCTGTGACTTTGTTAAAACTTTTGGTAGTACTACTCCATCATTTTTCTTAGATTATTTCTACGAAAAGTTATGACATGATCAGTTTTTTTAGACTCTAAAGTGCTAATGTGTGAGTTTGGGAAGCGAAGTTGAAATTTTTAGTGTGTTTGAGTTTCAACAGTGCCAAAATGGTATATCTTATTCTAGATTTTAAGTATTAGTTACATAAAAATGAGTTTTTCAGACACAAAATATAGACCTGTATACCCTGATATATAATTTTCTAGATATATAGTATGTATAACAGATTACCAATTGTACATAAATGATTTTGGATTCTATTTTGTATCATTTTGCCCAGTTATTATAAGTTTTGAAGGTTCATTGGCTAGAGTACTATTTCGTTGTTTCCTCTAACTCGAAAATATCTTCTATAAAAACCAAGTGTAAGCTATTACAATCACAAAAAAATTAACTGCATCTCAAAGCAAACTTTGTAATGAGTCAAGTTACACAGAATCTCTTGCAATTAAGCCTGCCATCACTTAATAAAGCTTTAGTATCCTTCTGCGACTAGAAACTATAAATGGAAACTCGCTTGAATATTCCTTAGCGGCCCTACTAACTTCAAAAAATGTTGGCTTATCTCCACAAAAGCCTCATGGCCTCGTGAGTCTGCACTCGATGTTGACAAGTGCTGTTGTTGTGCTGTGTTGCTGTGTCCCAAAGATTTTTGTTCTCTATAGCATCCAGCACCCATCAACCGTGAGATTCTTCTTCATGCACTTTTCACTGAACAGTAACGGAAACATGACTGATCAACATAGACACTTCAAATTCGATGCGTCGAGTGGAAAATGCTTCTACTCTATGTTGTCGTTAAGTTAATGTTTTCCAAGGACTAATATCCCAGGAAATAAGAGTGGATATATGATAAAATTAACCACGTACAGAAAGAAAGATGACGGTACTGTCAAACGTTCGCTTCGAGTACGTTTCCAGCTCAGTGACATGTCTTTTGGGTGCATTCGGAGAGTATGTTTTTCATGTATACGATGTTTACCACGTCTACCCTATTTGTTCATTGCCAGATAGAGGTTGTGAATTTGAATTAATAACTGGATGGAAAAAAATTGTAATTTGTTCAATGGGCTTCATTTTGTGGCGACAGGAAGCCGTTTCTATAAGTGGTATTACTCTTCGCTATATCCTGGAAATGACTCACACCCTATTCCTAGTTTTCCCTTGCTCAAAAGTTGTTCAGCGTTCCTCTCTGTTAGGTTTATGATAGCCATACATTGTCCACTATTGTTTTCTAGTGCCAAACTTGCGTTAACCCTGCTCACGCTATGGAGCTCCGTTTGGATGGACTCTACCTCGGCCAGGTCCGTGATTCAGTTCACGTCCCTGATTTTGATCATTCTCATCAGTTCGAGCGAGAATCTTCTTGGCAGTATCGCAGAATGCTTTTTAGGTCTTTGTAAAAAATTTTTTTACAAAGACCTACTAGTTTCGCGACCTGTCTGTCCGTCTGTCCGTCCGTCTGTCCGTCCGTCCGTCTGTCCGTCTGTCCGTCTGTCCGTCTGTCCGTGCGTCACAGCTGATTTCCTCAGAATCTATAGCAGCTAGAATGCTCAAACTTTGTGAAAAGGTCAGAAGTGATGATCTCTCAAAAGTTAAGGCGTTGACAAAAATTTAAAAAATGTTTAAGGGGGGTCCCCCCTAATAACGAATTGGCCCTTAAAAATTTTTTTTAATCAAAGGTAGTCGAGTGGGGTATCAAATGTAAGGTCTTGATTAGAACTTTTAGAATCTGAAATAAAAATATCATTTTTGGAATTAGGGGGTCCAGGGGAAGGCAAAATGTACCCAAAATTTGTGTCCCCCTCCCTCGCGATTGGACACCTTTCAGCCGAAAAATCTGAAAATTATCACGAATGTGGACCTTTATGAGTACAAGGGCAACAAATACCTTAGAAATCGAAATTCGCTCAAATTTGTTAATAATAGTATGATTTGTAGATTTTACATTTTTGCCCATAAAATCAAAACGGTAACTTTAAACTTCTTGAAACTTTGCAATTATATAGACTGACATAAGATATATAGGTTCACAAAATTTAATTGAGATCGAATCATAATCAAGTGAGTTATAGCCATTTCAATTATATGGAATTACAACAACGATAACACGTGTTTATGGTTCATATAGGGTTTTCCAATAAGAGGTGTTATTTTAATATTAAAAGAAAAATGCCATTTTTTAAAATAAATGATCGGATGTTTAGTTCATTATAAAGAAGAATATATGCCGTTAATAGCAATAACTAACATTGGGCAAATAACCACTACGACACGCTTACAGGACCATATCCTCTTCATGAAATTTTCCATTACCAAATCGCAAAGTGGCTACCCTATGTCCTCGATAGCCTCACAAATTTCATCTTTGAGATCTTGAATCGACGCTGGGCTATTGGCATAGGCCTTCTCTATCACGTGGCTCCAAAGGAAGAAGTCGCAAGGTGTTAAATCAGAAGATCTATTCAAAATAACACCTCTTATTGGAAAACCCTATATATATTTAAAATTGACTTAGGTACTTTTATTTTCTTTCAATTTTCATGAAAATTTAAGGAATAGTGTTTAACTTGAACATGTTCAATCGGCCGAGCATTCAGAAAAATCATTTAAGCGGGATTAAAATGGCGGCTGCACTGTGCTTATGAAAGAAACTGTGCATCTTTTGTATAAATTTGAACGATTTCATATCTAAGTATTGGATGAATAATTCAAGTTATCGATTCACGCCATTAGAAAACTTGCTTCTAACCCTAGGATGTTTACAAAGACCTTCTGGTAGGAGCACTCTCCTGCTTACTCAACTTGTTTATTATTGGCCTTTGCCCCTTATTCGATCAGTATATGGCCAGGGTGAATTGGTTGTACTGCTTTAATAGCAGTTTTGGTGTCTTCAGGCTTTAAACAACAACTGATCTCCCACAGCACTTCTGTATAGAGATGGCCTTCCTTGGGTTTCATGAGCAGTACTTGCCGTTGGGTATCAGTTCCCTGCAATGTTAGTAATATTTATTTGTGAGTCAAATTCAGATTTAATTCCTTCAGAATACTTTGCGTTTTCCAGACTAGCCTTTCTTCTTGACAGCGCTTAATGGCTATTGTGTTTTCCAATCTTTGAAAAGTGTTTTCCAATCTTTGAAAAGTGTTTTCCAATCTTTGTGCTTCGGTTTATGGATACAATGCTTCAGTTACATTTCCATCTATGTCAGCAACTCAATGCAGTGGCACTTTGTTGATTTCCTCGCTCTTTTTCTGTCACGGTTTGTTTTTCAGCTTCGAGGCGGTTCATTACGCGGTCTTTTCTTATAAGGCGTTCTAAAGTGAGTGCAGTTCTTTTACTACGCCCAAACGCCATGATTATATCCGGCTGGTACGTGCTTTACGAGTATTTTCATTCATGCTTTTTGATCCCATGGCTATCCATGTAGAGGAGACAGGCCATGCAATCGCTGATACCAGCCTTCATGGGGACATATGGTAAGAATCAGACCAGTGCTTACTGGGAGTCCATCTCAACCGAACCTATACCACCAGCTCAATGGTGCTAACTTTGAGCGTGCTGCACGAAATTCCAAGGTTTTGTCAAGACGGAGAAGATATGATACTTAGATTGGAGCGTTTCACTTGCAAGTGTCACCTCAGCAGTACCATACTATGCATCTAGATCCAAAATATCACATCTGCCGGCTCAAAAAGTTAGTTCCAATTCAATATCCTTTTCGTAGTCCAGAGATCGCTACCAGGTCGTAATCTGTGATGGAATCTTGCGAAAACCTGCCCTTTCTTAGGTACGTGAGGGTGGTACTTCCAACGACTCTTGTCAACCAGTACTCCCCCTGCGGGGCTAAGCTTTAGCATTGAAGAATTCGGCGCAGATCATCCAAAGATATTTCCAATAGTAGATAAATTACTTTAAAAAGCTGATGTTTTTCACACTGACTTACTTACCTATTGAGACATGGCCATCGCTGAACGCAAATTATGAATTAGATGGATGGTGTATGTAGTGTTAGTATCAATGAAATTATGAGCAGCTTTTTAATTGATTTGCATTAATATTTTTTTGAAAAATTGTTGAAGAAAACAAATGTTAGAAGAAGGTGGTTTCAACGTATATACTCTAATTTTGTTCAAGCCATCATACTATACATGTAAACGGGTGACAGCGACCACTACACTTAGACGTGAGAGTATCATTTCAATTTATTCTTTTTATGCAAACTCAATATGTTTTCACAACTAAGAATTATACCCAGGTTAAATTTCTCTTATAAATCACTTGTTTATGCTAATTGTTTTTTCTTTATCTTTCACTCGACCCTTTTGACACCAACTTAATTTACATTGTACCCTAATTGTTACGCCCTGTTGTATGTATCTTATCTTGGATAGCCCCGCTAGCTGGTTGAGTCTGCAGCTTAGTAAAACCGCCAAAATTGGTAGCTGTACCAAGGATCTTTCGAAATTTTGTCCTAGATGCGGTGGAAATGCCAAGGAGTGTAAGAAAGAACCGAACTGCTATTTCTACTGAGTAGCAATAAACATGTAAATGGCACAAAGCTCACGAAGTAAATGAAGGCCCTCTAACTTGACGCTGACCACTGCCAGGTACCTCAGAAATTGCTTTCAAAAAAATCTAGGTAAACCAAATGGATATAGCATTTATCGATTATTTTATTCATCAGCAACTACCAATTATATATAGATATATATATATATATATATATATATATATATATATATATATATATATATATATATATGCATATATATATATATATATATATATATATATATATATATATATATATATATATGCATATATATATATATATATATATATATATATATATATATATATATATATATATATATATATATCCGAGTGTAGGTATGCCTAAACGGGCATTAATTAGGGCTTGCCTAAGTGTTAGGCATGCAACTTAAACGATTTCAAAATCACCGTTTTATTGCAGTCTACGTTGTGAAAAAATATTCAAATGAAAACTTTGCAATTGAAAATGAGATAAGAAACTTTTCACATTTTGTCAGTATAGGCATGCCTAACGCGGGCCTAATGGGTGCCAAATTAGGCATTCCTAACTTAAGCAATTTTGATAATTTCTTATTTAAGTGTAATGTGAAGCACGACAAAAATGATCAAATGAAAGTTTTGCAATTTTGAGCGAGATTAGTGATTTACGAGTATCATATTTTACAAGTTTAGCCTTCCTTCCTGAAGTTTTTAAAGAGCTGCCTAATGTGAAACTAACGGGGCCTTAAAGGGGCATGCCTAGGTTAGACATGCCTAATGTGGGCCTAATTAGGCATACCTAAAATTGGTCAGTCCAGGTTTTGTTAAGGAAAACCCCATTGAGCCCTAATGCCGAACGTAACGCATTATACCATCAATTCCTAAACACAACATCTTTTTAGGCACCGGTGGGGCTTTCCGCATTAGGGCCTAATAGGGTTTTCCTAAACAATTCCTAAACAGAAATATTTTTGTTATGAAAAATGTAGGCAACATTAAAATTTTTTTGGTAAGAACTTAGGATTTTACGATTATTCTTCAAAAACCATAGTCTAACGAACATTTGTTAAAACTATAGTTTTACAAACATCCGTCAAAAATGATAGTTTTACGTATATTCGTCTAAAACTATAGCTTTACAAAAATTCGCAAAAACGATAGTTTTACGAACGTTCGTCGAAAACGATAGTTTTACGATCATTCGTCTAAAACGATAGTTATACACTTTATAAATAAAATTCAAATTTAAGCGGTGATGAGGCAGCCCTAGACAGTTCCTAATTTAGGCAGTGATGGGGCGTACCTAAACATTTCCTAATTTAAGCGTTGATAAGACTTGCCTAAACTGTTCCTAAACACAAACTGTTTTTAGTGTAAGAAACAATCAATCCTTAAATTCTTGGTAAGAATTTAAATATTTACAATTTTCTTTACTTCAATTTAGGCGGTGATCGGGCTTGCCTAAACTGTTCCTAATTTGTGCAGTGATGGGGCTTACCCAAACAGTTGCTAAACAGAACATTTCTGGTTTTGTAATATCGAAACAAAATAAAATTTCTTGGTAATTAATTACAATTATGCGTAGAAGATGAGAATGCATAGTTTTAAATACTTTTAAGTTTGGATGTGATGAGGAGTTGATCACTTTTCCCCAAATTAGGCATGCCTAATGCAGGCCTTATGGGGCCTTAATGCGGCATGCCTAATGTGGGCCTAATGGGGCCCAAAAGTGGCATGCCTTAATTGAATCAAAATATTTCGCCGCATATATTTTGCACAAGAGCCGTCTTGTTGAAGTTATATATATGAAGATTTATCGTAAATGTGGATTTTCTTGAAAAACCTGGTAAGTTTTTTATAAAAGGAAGAGAATGGTAAGCATTTTTGAAGCTGAAAAACTAACTTCAGTCCACTGTAAACGTTCCTGTTTCAGTTTATGATCATGATGGTAAATCCAAATCTCATCCACAGATAGAAAACTTTTCTTGAAAATCACTAAATTACGCTTACAAATTTTTTTTTGTTTTAGTTTTTGTTGAATTGTGAACGAATGTGGCACTATCCTTCCGATTAGCCTTTTTCTACGTAATTCTTCGTGTAAAATATATAGTACTCATTCGTCCAAGATGCCTATGGTATCAGCAATTTCACGCTTAGCCACACTTGGATCTTTCCAAACAATTTCATATACTTGCTCAATGATATCTGGTGTTGTTGCACTTTTTGGACGTCCACTATGTGGTTCGTCTTTAACACTTGGATGACCACGTTTAGTTGGAAATGAAACAACAGATTCATTTATCACTGTCACAATTTCTATACGAATTTCTGTTGCTGATTAACCTTCCAAAGCTAAAAATGTTATCACAGCACGATATTCGGTTTTATCCTTGTTTAAAAATTCGCCGACATGTCAACTTCAAATGGCTTGTAACCAAAGAATGAATTGACAGGTAGAAATAACCTTTTGCGTGTAATCATATAGAAGATGAATTTTAAAATGGCGTATAAGTTTTGCTTCATGTACTGGTCGCTTTCAAAACTTTTCAACCAACCTGGGTTCACTTATTGAAAACAAGACAAGCAGACAGGAGTGCGCTCCTGCCAGATAATTATTTTGCTCAACCCGTGAAATGCCGACACTTGCACTAAGAAGCTAATGTATAAGCTTAAGAAACACTTCTATGATATATATTTTAAGTCGTAGATCCAAAGAAAATTGTCCTTTACTCTGATTGAAGTGGCCTCATTTTGTTACAGTGTAGCACATATCGATCAGTGCTCAGAGTACCAAGGATATTTAAGTTATTCATCCTTCCTGAAGTTTTTAAAGAGCTCTGATCAGTGATGTAGCATTATTATTGCTGCGATATATAAGAATGCAACTGGCTATAGCTTCACTGGAGATGAATTTTAGTGTACCTATCTGATTTTATCGTCAATGATGTGAAATTTACAAATCCTTCTAATATTAACATGGTTGAGCGAATTCTAATTTCAAAGGTATATTGTTGTACTTATGAATACCTGTCTTCATAATTTTTTTTAATTTTTCAGTTGACAAGTGTCAGGGGCACAATTTGTTTGTATTCTTCCACTTCCCTTGCTTACCAAGCAATGGATGTTGAAATTTTAACAACCTGTATTGAAAGATCTCATCAAGGCCTTTCATTTAATTGGCTACTCAACTATCATCGATCAAACATTTTTTAAGGACTCACATCCTTATTTAGGGATACCCCTTGAAATATTTTGAATTTTGTTTGACTATGAAAGTTTGATTAACCAACCACTTGTGAGCTCTTGACAAGATTCGATGACTCTAGCTTCTTTAGTTCCTGTGAAAGCTCGCTCTGACGCACTGATGGATAGACAGGCGGACGGGCAGACATATGCTGATTTGAATGGAATATTGTACAAATTTTGTTGCAAACTCCTGAAAAGAAGGAAAAACCAAGCAACTATAAAACATATTGTATATTGATTTAACGGAAAAATTTATATTTACTTGTATCTTCAAACAATAACTTAGAATACATACAATTTAGTCATGTTTCTTGTTGCTATGTACGAGTATGTATCATATTTATATTTAATATTCCAGGTATTATTATGACAAGAATATAATGACTAAGGTTCATGGAAAACGATACGCGTATAAGTTTGATTTCCAAGGTCTAGCCGCAGCCACACAACCTGCCGCAAGCGATCACACATACAAATATCAAAGTGATCTATTTATGACACCATATCATCATAGCGCAAAACTAAGCTCATTCATGAGCCCTCATCATGGAATGACATCATCTTCAGGTTAGTAGTTGATCTGTATAATCATTTTATGAACTTTATTTACTTTTCATAGCTTTTCTGTTCCATCTACCCTCTTAAAAATATAAACCCTTTGCACAGGTGAACTCTGTATCCACACATGAAGAATGAATGAATGATCAGTTTTGATTCCTAATTTTAGGGAGAATACTTGATACTATGAGTAAATATATAGAAGGAGGGGCTGTTGTGCTACGAAGAAGAATATATATATATATATATATATATATATATATATATATATATATATATATATATATATATATATATATATATATATATATAAATATTGTCGCGTGTTTTTGGTTCGCGGCCAATAATTTTAATGTTCCGGGAAAGTGAAAACGCAATGTCTCTTAAATTAAATTAAAAGAGTTCATTTGATTCGTCAAAAATGCACAATCACTTCACTAATAATTTCACAACTTTAATTTTCACTATTAAAATTCTACCTTCCACTTGTCCATAAATTTCTATCGCAATTGTCTACTTAAAATCTCTTCATACTCAAACAATCAATATGGCCTGTACTTCCCGTATCGCAGTTTTCTATCGCGGTTGTAATGAATGATCCCCCTATTCATTCAGCTCGCCTTTATATAGGGTGTCTAATCATTCAACTCAGTTCTCGTACATTGGTGAATTAGCGGGAACATTCCAGCATGTGAGCAGTGACTCACTTTCAGATGTTGTTCATGCTTGTTAGGTTCTCGTGGTTTCGAGTAAATTCGTTTTGTTGATGTTCTTAATTGTTGTGAAAACAATTGCGACAGTAGCTCGCAGAATTATTTGTATATGCATTGGGGACATAACAATTTCGTATCTATATATGAATGCACCCTTAAACTTTTTCAATGAACTCTCAATGTCAAAACGTTAGCTAAAATCAAAAACTTGCGAGTGCGCGCGAAATGTATACTTCAACGCCGCATGCAAGTGTAGGAGCTGCAAAGCAACTCGAAAGGTGTACAAATGCTATCCGATGTTAAACTCATGGCCGAAATGGAGAGGCGAGGATTGTGGCGAGCAAGGGATCAAATTGGAAAATCAGGCTATGGACTGACCAATGTAGGTGAGATTGGCGACGTGGACCAATGCGGTGGCGAATCTAGCGAACAAAGAACACTTGGGCAACAGCAATGCGTGAGTCAAGTAAAACTAAGGAGCAAGCAATGGTGGATACAACAGAATAGCGCTAGAAAGATATTACGCTTTATAGCCTGGTGCTAAGCTTAAGGGCGGAAACAATGGTAGACAATGTCACAGCAATGTGAAGTGCGGGAGTTTTCCGCAAAGTGATAGTGGTGCGCAAATCGTAGACAATGGTGCAGCATGATGCAAGACGTACTGATTTTCTGCAAAGTGATATTGGTGCGCAAATTGGTGGACAATTGCGCGGCAATGATGCAAACATAAATAACTTTCCGCAAAGTGATGATCGCGCATAAGACGGTGAAAGTGGCGGACAATCACTCAATACTGATGTGAATCACGATAACGTGCTACGATACCCCAGTAACAGGGAATTTGGCGCAAATCATGTAGGCTACGCGAACAATAAAGGGGGCTCTACAGAAGCTATGAGCGAGTTAGTTCATGCTCTGAGGGAAGCATTCTTCAACCAACGCTGTAAAAATCCGGAACCAGTGAAAGGTAGTGAACGAATTCTGCCAATACTCGACCCTAGAGATAAAACGGGCAGACCATCTACAAAAAGTGAATCAAGCGGCAGATATTTATGTTTGGGACACCATAAAAACGCGAAGCCCCGCAAAGATATGGTGGGTCTGCTGCTGCGCCAAATTTAACAGCTGGACCACTTTTAGTTGCAGCTTAATTAACGCATTCCCAGTGACAAGAAATGAAGTACAAGTGCATCCAAATCTCTCTACGTGGGAGAAAAAGACAAATGAATCATACGAAACATATGCGTGTTAAAGATGGCTTAGGAAACGATGTTAGTACGGTGATCGACTGCATCATACGAGGAATCCTGAATGAAAACCTTTGAAGGACGTAAGCAGGACTGGAGCTTGAACCGACCACATCAGTCCTAAAGAGTATTACCATGTGCGAGCGTAGGATGCAATCCACTAGAAATAATCACCCACCTAAGGACAATAAGGAAACATAGCATACAAAGGCCGAACTGGCAAATAAGAAGTGCTACAACTGTGGAAATGTTGGACATATCAGTAGCCAGTGTACTTTGCCAAACAATAAAAATAAATGTTATTCACGCCATTAAGTGGGACATACAGCAAAAAACTGTCCAAAAAATAAAAGTACGGATAGAATGAATAAGGAGGTGAACTACGCTCTGGGAGATCAACAATGTGCAACGAACAAGCACAAGAAAACCGTGTGGATCAATGGTCAATAATTTTTGACCCTAATTGATCGTGCATCACCATGCCAGCCAAATAGGAGTATCTTCCTTATAACGCAAACCTTCGAGGGTTTGAACGTGGTATACAAGCAATTGGCAGTCGAAACCTGATTATACCCATTGACGGAATCAACGCTGAAGTAAATGTTATAACCATCCCAGACGAGGCGCAAGAGGAATGTATGTTAGAAGGCAGAAGTTTTCTTGACCAAAACCACGTGAATTTTCACAAACAAGGAGGAGAATTCGTCATAGAAACTACCATAGGGGAGGAGATTAGTAAATGCAGTACATCAATTCAAATTAGAGAAGACAAAATTACGCAAGAATTGGAGACACTGATGGCAATTGAAATTTATGGAGAAAATAAATATAAACTTGAGCCAGAGAACAAGGACAGACTTGACCAGCTACTGGAAGTGTACCAAGTCTCATGTGCAAAGTTCATGACCAATCTGGGGGTTGCTCATGGTGAAGCTATCAAAATCAAATTTACAACGAATGAGGGAATTACCTGCCGTCCCTATCAACTGCCCTTCAAGCGTCAAGAGTCAGCCAGAAACATGGTCGACGAACTAACACGAGCAGGAGTAATTCGACCGTTGAAATCAAGTTATGCTAGGCCAGCTATCTTTACGCAAAAAAAGAATAGCAAATTCAAAATGTGCATCGACTGCCGTAAACTAAATAGTGTGACAAAACCAAACAAATATCCAATGCCCAGAATAGACGACCAACTTAACGTTCTGTCGGGATTAGAAGAATAAAAAAAACTGCATTTATATTTCCTTTTGAGTTATACAAATTTGATAGAATGCCATTTGGTTTGGTAAATACTCCAGTAGAATTTCAAAGTGCAATGGACCGAATCCTCTCTGAAATCAGGGATAAAGTATTAATATACATCGACGATTTCCTTGTGCCCAGTGAAACTTTTGACGAGGGATACGAAGTTCTGTAGGAGGGGTTGCGATGTCTGAAGGAAGCAGGGTTGAGACTACGATGTAGTAAATGCAAATTTTGCCAACCGTAAGTCAAATACCTCGGCCAGGTAGTGTTTGCAGGATAGGGAACTAGAAGCTGCCAAGAACTTTAAAAAATCTATCAACGTGAAAGGTGTGAGAAGCTGGTTATTTTTGCCACAATTCGCTAGTGTCTCTGAACTTCTGAGAGTCCTACTGAAGAAGGATGCTCTATTTAACTGGGAAGAGAATCAGCAGCGAGCCTTTAATTGATTGAAGACAGGTTTAACATCACAACCAGTATTATCCTTATACGACCCGGAGAAACAGCATGAAGGGGAGTCTTGATGCAAAAAGAAAAAGACAACAAGTTACACCCTGTAGCCTATTTTAGTAGAAGGATCAGCATTTTTGAGGCAAAGATCCACAGTTATGAACTCAAGCCACTAACAATGGGGGAATCATTGAGCCAGTTTCGAATATATCTACTAAACAAAATATTTACCGTTGTGACTGATTGCAACTCATTAAAGCTCACAATGAATAAAAAGGACCTTCACCTGAGAATTGCCAGATGGCTATTAAAGATCCAAGAATTTTATTTTGATATGTTCTATCGATCCGGTAATCGGATGGGTCACGTAGATGCACCTAGTAGATTTTTAGTTGGCGCAGCTGATGAAGTACATGAAACAACTATGGAAGTACTGAGATCACATTCCATCAACACCGTCACGCCCGTTTAAAACACTACATATGGATTTTGTGAGACAATTTCCTAAGAGTTCAAA
The DNA here is from genome assembly GCA_963969285.1 of Odontomyia ornata. Lineage (NCBI taxonomy): Eukaryota > Metazoa > Arthropoda > Insecta > Diptera > Stratiomyidae > Odontomyia > Odontomyia ornata. Next base: position 100,504,701 of record OZ017741.1, on the reverse strand, counting down.
AGGGAATGGATGCTTTCACAAAGTATGTCACTCTCAGTGCCACCAAGGACACTACGGCCAGTACAGCAAAGAAGTTTTTGAATAATCTGATTGGGAATTTCGGAGCTCCAATCACCCTTAATACTGACCGCGGAACTTCTTTCATTACCAAAGCTTTTGAAGAATATGCTGTTGGCCAAGGAATCCACCATCAGAAGAATGCCACTGCTTCCCCTTGGGCTAGTGGTCAGGTAAATAGGTACAATAATACGATCATTAACTTATTATCTGCAGGGACGATATCGGACAACAAATGGGATGATAGCTTATATGCTATACAATGGAGCTGAACTCAACACGGAATTCAGTCACAAAAAGGTCCCCGCATGAATTGCTGTTTGCATTTGAGCCAAGAAGAATTGACTTTAGCTCTGCAGTAGACAGCCGCCCCACTTACATTGAATCTGGAAAAAATCACACGCAAGGCTGAAGGAGACATCGACAAAAATAAGAAGTGACAAGCGAACACTAGGAACGCTTATATGCACAAGCCCATGTGTTACAAGGTTGGTTAGTTTGTGCTTGTTGCTCGTCCAGCAATCGCAGCAGGCGAAAGCCGCAAGCTCCAGCCTAAGAGAAGAGGCCCATATAAAGTCAGAGAGGTCCACCCGATGACAGCTATGTTCTAAAGGACATCAACGACGCTAAAATAACTCAATGGTCTTTCAAGCAGATCTATTCCGCCGACAATATGCAGCCATGGATTACAACGGCACAGCTGGATGAGCCACTTATCGAAGAGGATTATTCTGATGAAATGGAATGAGGACATGCCGAGTATTTAGGAAAAGCCTAGTGCAACGAGGAATTCAAATAGTGACGAGAAATTCAAACCGTAACGGAAAATTCAAGTTCAATTTGGTGGTGAGTCGCGCACACATAAGTTCAACATAAATTTGACAGATAAGTAATTAGTCAGTCTTGAACATTCACGCATGCTATAAGCTCGCCATATTTAGCTAATAAAGACTAATATTATAGTACTTTGAATGCTTGAGTGTTTTGTGCTTTTCGGAATCCCTTTTCCAGGTGAACTGACATATTCGACAAGTGTATCATTGTCGTTATATATAAATATATATATATATATATATATATATATATATATATATATATATATATATATATATATATATATATATATATACATAGAATATTTTTTTAAGTTGCGTGTGGTCTTTCAATAGAAATAAATTATTTATGATATGTGTCTAAATTGACAATCCTATGGCATTTATGGTTCATAATATTAGCTATCCAATTGTAAATCATTTAAGACTATTTAACGACCAAACAACGCTTCCAAATTGTGGAAATTTATTTTCAAAGTCAAAGCTCAATTGGCGAAATGGTAAAATCTCGTTCAGTGATGAAGCTCATTTTCGGTTAACTGGATATGTCAACAAGCAATGTTGCTCAGTGATGAAGCTAATTTTTGGTTAACTGGATATGTCAACAAGCAATATGGAGTGACAACAATCCAACATGGTACTTTGAAGCTCCATTGCGTCCATTAAAATCAACTGTGTGGTGTAGTGTACATGCTAATCGCATCATCGGTCTATATTTCTTTCGAAATGCGGAAGGAGTTACCATTAAAGTAAATGGTGGACATTATCGAAAAATGCGCAATGAATTTTTGTTTCAAAAATTCAATGAGAAAAACATTTGGTTCCAACATGACGGCACTATGTACCATACATCTACCGAAACAATCGACTAATTGAAAATAAAATTTGGAGGTAACGTTATTTCACGAAATGGTCCAGTCAATTGGCCTCCAAGATAAAGCCATTTGACGTCTCTAAATTATTTGTTTTTGGGGTTATGTCAACTTTTTGGTATATGCTGACAAACGAACAGCATTAAAAGCATTCAAGGAAAATATTTGAGTTGTCATTAACGAAATAAAACCAGATGTATTAGAAAGAATAGTCAAAATTTGGGTTGCACCGTTGCCTTCTTACTCAGGCCCATAAAGGAATCAAATAACGTACCTGACGTCACATCGCGTACCGGAAACAGCTGCTCAGTTGCCTTAAATTTCCGAAAAAAACTGTCCAGAAAACTTGAAAGCAGCATCTCAGTAGGCCGAAAGTAGGCTTTTGAGGTTGTCAAATATGACATTTCTCAGATGAAATTTAGTGGAAATGATACAAACGAGAAAGAAATACATATATTTGCGCGCTAATATCTTCGACGTCTCATATCTAAAATAAATCGTTGACGTAGTACTGATAAAATTTCAAACGTACAGTCATATGTGCTGTCAACAATCTCCAGAAAATTTGTTTGATTTGAACAGCACTAGATGGCGCTGATGAGGCTACTTGAAGAGGTTAGTTTGCGGTGTGACGTAGTGTTTCCGTTTTCGGGCCTGAGTAAGAAGGCAACGTTTGAACGAATGCGTTTCGTAACTGCTAGTCTTGGTAGTCATTTGCCAGAAATTATTTGTAAATATTAAATGGCTTTGAATTTACTTTCATTAGGAAAAGGATAAATAACCAAAATAGTTCTGATTGTTTTACTTCAGTTTAAAGTTCTCAAGCTCTTAAAATCACCCCCTAAATATATGCTGGCTAACCGCTTTTAGTGTTGCCAGTCTATCAGTTACAATCTTGTACCAATCTTCACGAAACTCTTGGAATAGGCTTATGGCATAAATATCTCAGTCATATAAGCCCAAAAATAACAAAATCATGGCGCTAAAATATTGCTCCAATTTAGATGAAATTTGGTGCAAGGCTAATTGTAATATTTGAGAAAGTTTCAATCAAAAAATTTTAAACTTGACGGTAAAGTTTGAGTGGTGACAAGCCAGGTGCTTGAAGTTTCTACTGCACCCTTCAATTACGAGTACTGAACCTGAGTAGCGTAAAATTTCTCTGTCAAAAGAGTCTGACTAGCCTTTCCTAACTTTCTCTATCGCAAACCAAAGTTTTGATTAAAACACTTTAGGTGTTTCACTTCTTGTCCCATTTTGAAAAGACTTATTAGGCGATTGAATAACAAAAACACTTAAACGTTTTAATTAAATCATCTAGGTGTTCTAATGAAAAAAACTTAGACGTTTTAATTAAAATATTTAGGGATTTGAAGCTAAGATATTTTGACATTTGATTAGAAAATAAAATAATAACATTATATTATCGTATGATTACAATAAGGTAATTTCAGGAGCAACCACGGGTTGAAATTAATCAAATCCAACAATGATAGCCAAACATTTTTTCTTGGTCACTGGTACTTAGATAAGAAATCAATGCCAATATACATATGACTCCACTTCTACACATCACATATACTCGTACTTTCCTGTGGTGGAAAAACTGCAACTATACGGAGGCGCAGGCGAGAGCCAAATGCTTAGTTAATTTGAGGTATGAAATGGCGTTTTATTTGAAATGTCTGTGCTATAATTAAAACAAGTTAAGTAGACAGACTTACGCTTATGTTGGAAGGGTTTTGTACCCAACTTCTCTGAAATTCAATCATCAGCAACGAACAAAATCAAGAAACATGTCAAAGAGATGTGCACATTTAAAAGAAAATCCATAGCTTCTCTATTTTCAACGGTTGCCATTTTGTTGCAAAATTACAAAAGTCACTCAAATCATAAATTTCCGTAAATATTTATGTTATTGATTTTATTTGAAAATTTCAAGAAGATCAAATCAAAACTGCAGTGACTAATTCGATGGAAAGTCCATAAAATACCAAAACCATGTGTTATTGATGTTGTGATTGGAGAAATTTCAAATGGCTATAACTTCCGTGTATATCATTCAATTTTCTTCAAGCTTACAAAGTTTAAGGCAGTTTAAGAGTACCTAACGATTTTATGGAGGAAAATGTGAAATTCGAACATTATACTATTATTCACAAAGCGAATTTTGACTTCTAGGGTATTTTTTGTTGTTGTACTCATAAACACCTGCCTTGATGATTTTTCCCAGATTTTTCGGATCACTGCTGTGCAATCACGAGGGGGGGGAACACCTATTTTTGTTTTTATTTTAATTTTTTTTTTATTTTATTAAACCCTAAAAATCAGTTATTTTATTGAACAAAACGCTTTAGGTATTTTAATTAAAATACTTTGCTAAGTAAGACGTTTTATACATTTTAAATAACACACTTCAGTGTTTTAATTATAATATTTAAAGCGTTTTTCTCATTGAAACATTTTAGCTTCATTTTAAATAAAACGTTTAGTACGTTGAATAAGCTACTAAGTATCTTAAAATAAAATGTTGAAAGCATTTTATTTATGAACATTAAAAATGTTTTGAATAAGCGCTTCGGCGTTTTAATTAACACTCGATTTGTAGTATACCAGTTACTATTTACTCCGAAAAATAAACGAGCAATATTTAACACTGCTTACACGACGTGAATTCTAATCGATCCCAGCGAAAAAAATCACGCTCCAGCGTGCTTCGTAGCTGGAGCTACTATGTTTCCAAACCACTTACTGATAATGATTACTTCAGTGGTGCAGTGGAGAATATATCGGGGTCTTACTAGGGTTGCTATAAATACTGGTACACCGGGTTCGTATTAGTGCTTACTATGTAAAATACTGATACGACCGAGTACAGTTACTGTAAAACTGGAACCAAAACCTGCATAGGGTAAAAAAAACCCATATTCAAAAATAATTTTCCAACACCAGTCCTCAAAAAACAGACATCAGCACTAGTATTGAAAAACATGGTACCCGCACCAATACTCGAAAAATTGGTGACAGTATATGTACCCAAAAATTTGGTAGTAGTACAGGTACTAAAAATGAACTCATACTATAACCAGTCGGTACCTGTACTCAAAAAATTATCTTATTTGCTACTCTTCGGAGATCTTCATAGTGTTCTCTCTTCGTCCTGGTTTTCCTACCAACGTATTCTTTATACGCCTGATTCTTTTTGTCTAATGCATTCTGGCACTCATCATCGAACCAATATTTCGTTTGTGCCGGACTTGATGTCCAATCGTCTGTTCTACTACGGTCTTAATTGCCGCTTTCACTTCCACCCATGGTTCGTTGCTTATTTTCAGCGATATGTCTGATATGATGGGAGCTAGTCCGTGAAATTTTTCGCCACAGACTGTTTGGAGCCTCTTAATGCTGAAATTTTGTAGAGGGCTGATCTTCGCGGAATGCGCCTTTGACACGCGATATAGATAGGTTAATTTGATCAAGTAATGATCCGAGTATCGATCTGGCTTTGTGGATTGCCATCCAGTGATACCCAGGTTATTTTATGTATGCGTCAATGTGGAAAGCAAGTCGAACGTATGACTAAATTTCTCTTACATGCAAAGTCAATCAGATGCTGGCCATTGTCATTTGTTTCATCTTGGAGGCTATATCCTCCAGTCTTTTCCCAATGAGAAACCAATGCCAGCCTCAGGGTTGAAATCACCCAGAATTATTTTGTGTCATTTGTAGGCAATGAGGCGACTAGTCTTTCCAGGTGATTGTAGAACGTTTCCTTCATTTCGTCGTCCTTTTCTCGGTCAGGGCGTGAACATTTATCTGCCAGATTTTGAAGAATTTCACTTTTATACGGATCGCACACAACCGTTCATTTACTGCCTTAAAATAAAGAACGGGCGATTTGAACTCCCTATCCACAATAAAGGCCACTCCGAATTTTCATTTTCTAGTAGGCCTCCCTTTTTTGAATATTTTGTATGAATATCATTTCCAATCCAGTGCGTTTCCTGGATTGCCGGTATTTTTAATTGATATTGACTGGCCTCTTGTAAAAGCTCCTTAACAGCGCCCGGATCCAATGCCATAGTCCTTTTTCTGTTTGCGAGGTCGTTGCCATGAGTCCAATCCATTCCGAGGCCCGTTTATTTTCCCGCTACATTTAATAAACTGTGGTGCACTATGTATAAGCAAATAAAATTACTTACATTTATCATTAGCTTACCTTAAAATTTCAGCAAGTCTGTCTTCTGCTGGAACAGATATCCTTATGTTAGTATTTTTGTATGTTAACGCGGGTAAAAGGCGCACTAATTCATCAAAGCTTTGAACCCTCGTTCGAAAGTATTTAAAAAAATTGTTTGGGTGTTGTCGAAGTCTATGGAACATAGTGTAAAGGTTTTCATTGATAAGCCTGTCACACCAAAGAGGGTGCACCCAGTATTCTTTTTTACGATATTTTCTTTTACGTCTAATGAATTCGTAGATAATAACCGTTTCCTCCAAATCTATGTTGAAAAATGACACATGTATTTCAAAAACAATTTGTGACTGTCACCTACCGTGAGCGCACTCCAATTTTGTGAGGCGACGTGACATTTTTATCACCGTGACAAAAGTGACCCGTGCGCACTAGTCCTTAGATAGATGTTTTAATTAAAATGCTTAAATTAAAACCTTTTAAGCGTACTTCTCAATAAAACATTTGAGAGTTTTAATTGAAAATAAAGTGGTAAGCAACCAGCGGGACTAGCTTATATCCTTGCCAAGGCCCGCAATCAATGTCAAAAGTGTCGGTCAGTTGATTTATTGACCCATACGTTCACTGTGGTTGCAATGATTGTCAATCATGTTCTTCATATCTTTTTGCAACTTTTCATCTGATAGAACTTGAATGTAACTCCTGAGAACTGTTATTTCTGATATTAATATTTCTCCAAGGATAAAAATAGGTGGATTATTCTGGTTAGCCACCAAGAACGTTGGTATTAATTTAAGGTGGTGCACCATCTTTAGTTTTCTCGCTGAATTTAAAACGAAGTCAGAGGGTCAAATATCGGTTCATTTTTTGCGTTCATATCCCATGTCTTCATTGCTCTGTTAGTATTGTAATCTAATAACAAGAAAACAAAAACTGAAACTGATCAGCATATAAATGAAATCAATCTAAAAATTTATATAACAAAATCGTAATTAAGTTTTTCGTTTTATCGATGTTTTCACTTTACCTTCGAATCATTGGAAAATTTCCTTATTTTCTGTCAATTTTATAGCTCTCCAAATTCAAGAAAATTTCAAAATATTGCATAATTATTTCTCTGAAAACATTGATTGCTCACATCACTACTGAAAATAAGCGTTACTCGCTTCAAACAGATAGAAATATTTTCCAATGTTAAACACATTATTCATAACTATATGCAAGCAAACGAACTTTTCCAATTCACACCATTCCGTGCCACGCTCCCCTGGTGAGCCGTTATATTTACGAATTGTTATCTTGGACTCAAATGTACGAAAACGAATCGATTTGCCCTTTTGAATGGCAGGAAAACTAGAGGAAATTCCTATAATGCGATATTGAAGGCTGAGCTTCCTTCGTCGTGCCTGCCCATTGCCTAAGGTGTTCTGTAGGGAAGCGCCGCACAACGACCCGTCTCCGGCTTCCCTTGTTTACGAGTTCTCTGATACCCTTCCCCAAAATTATCGACATTTCTCGCTTACCACCCTATTGCCCATCGTGCATTAGAAAATGGAGATTGTTCCTTCTAATGCTTGCAGACAAGATTCAACGTGGGGTGGATGAAGTAGAATAACAACGTACACAAGTCCTTCCCCCAATTTCTCCATCTAGATCCAGATGCCATTTCATTTTTACATATATTTAGAACCTACTCCACTTTCACCAATTCTTAGTAAGTAATTCCTTCTCCTTCATGTTGTGTCTGTGGGAGCCTTGACAGCTTCTATAGCGAGCTAGAGAGGGAAAGGTAAACTGTTTATGTGATTTAATACAGCCAAGAAGAAGGGAATACAGTTGTAGTAGAATGGAGTTAGGACTTCCAGACCAACCGACGAGTCCAATATATTGTGGTCGACGAGACCGGTTGAGTATAGGATGTCGAAGTGCATGAACATCTACTTCCGCTTCGGTTACGAATTCGTCGGTCGCGACGGAAACGTTCGGGAAATTTCCCACTTTGAGATTGTTTCCCATTGAGTAATAAATTTGTTCCTGAAATTTTCCTCTTTAGTGGGAATCTTCGCTAACGTTACCGCTCCCATAGTCCAAGTGTTTGCCAAGGAAAAATATCATTTCTTTTCATTTCAATTTATTTCCTTTGTTGAAATGAAAATATTCTTTGTCTGAGGATATGCAAAGGACTAGAAATACTGAAAACTTTTTGAGTTAGTTTAATCTAGAGAAACAAATTATAAAGTAGAAGGAATCGGTAAAAGCAGGAATAAAATAACAAAATAAAGGGTTCCGTTTATTTCTCTTCAGCTGCTCAAGAAATAATTTACGCTGCATTCCATTCGAATATTAATGTCTTTTTTCATGACCGGTATCCTTGGAGTTGTCTTTATAGGAATCTAAGTAACGCTTAAAGGATTTGGTCAATTAAAATTTTCATAAAACACCTATTTTCTTAGCTAAACTTTAATTGGATCATTTCACCCTTTTGACATCAACTTAATGTAAATCTATACGACAAATTTGCTCTACATGGAAGCTTTACATTACGTCGCGCGGATACAAGTACAAGTACTTACAAGAGAAATTTAACTTGAACATAACTTGCAGATACAAAAACATATTGAATTTACATAAGTAGAAAAATTAAAATTAACTCTCTCACCTCTAAGCATGGTGGTCGCCATCAGCGGTGTGTATCTAAGAGTGATGGCCTGAGGAGAATTAGTACACACGTCGAAATCACCTTCTTCTAACATTTTTCTTCTCTTAAAATTTTTCAGAAAAATTATTATTAAAAATATGCAACTCATTTATGTAGCTGCAAACAAATCCATAAGTAACCTATTTTCTATTTTGAAGTAAATTTTCTCAAAAGAAATTTACGTATAGCGGAGAATATCTTATGTGTATGTTGGATAGTATAAAAAGCATTGAGCCTTTTTTGTCACTAGATGGTGTTCGTTGCTATATATCGGGCAATACTTATCAAAGTGAGTCAAATTGACATGCGTTTGAAAGGTGGCACTCAAGTCTACAATTTTCATATGGACAGTTTTGTATTTCGTCATTCGTGTCAAAAGTTGTATTCATTTAAAAATGAGTGAAATTTTTGAAAAAAATTCGTTATATTTTACAATATCACTACGATCAAAGTGAGAATGCATCGCAGGCTCGTGAAAAAATTTGTGGTGTCTACGATCAAGATACTTTATCAAAAGCCACAGCCAAGAGATAGTTCACTCGCTTTCGTTCTGAAAATTTTGATGTCAAAGATGCACCTTGCTCAGGTCGACCAATCACTGAAAAATTCGATGAAATCTTAAGCAGCCATGACATTAATAAGGAACTGAATATCCCTCGCCAAATAATTTTGAACCATTTGCGTAAGACAGGATACACAAAGAAGCTCGACGTTTAGGTGCCGCATGAATTAACATAAAACAAGTTGGATAGACAGACCTACGCTCATGTCAGAAAGGTTTTGTACCCAACCTCTCCGAAATACGGTCACTAGCAACAAATAAAGTCAAGAAACATCTATTGAAAATCTCCATATTTTAGCGCTGTAATTTAAACAAAAAGAAAAATATAATTTAAAAAAACAACGCTATTTATTTGTTTTCTGACAAATATATATATTTCGCGAGTAAATGTTCTCCCTTCTTCAGTGTCTAATTTTCCTGAAGAGAAACCCTCAAGATTTACAATATATATGCTAAAGCTTATTAGTTATTAATGACCGTACTTAACAAAAGGATGCATATCAATGAAATAACAGGTCATAAAAGTATACTTTAAATGTGGGTCAAATGAATTTTGGTGGAACTATTAATTAATTTTAAATTATTTTAAAATTGTTGTAACCTGAACTTAATTATTTAGAAGTAATTTTAAAAGAGGTGAATCTCCATTGCCAACATCATCATTCAATCGCTTTTCCATAGGTTGCCGCATAATCCAAAGTGTCTCGTACGCATCCAGTTTCCTCAAATCTCGTATTTCTTTGATGACTTCCAACTGCTCCCAGTTGACGTTGTGTCCTTCGCAAATGTGACGGGCTACCGATGATCGAACGTCTTTTACTTTGTTTTTCGTAAGTGCTGATTGTGCTTCTCGAACATGCTCGTTGAACCGGACTTTCACGCTGCGTTTTGTCTGCCCAATATATACTTTTTCGCACTGCTGGCAGTTAATCTTGTAGATCCCTCGCTTTTCATGTTTGCTCCTTATGCCTTTGATTTGCGCTACGTTGGTTTTAAGCTGAAACGGTGAGCTTCTGGTCACCATTTGGATACCGTTTTTCCTCATCATTCTATTCAGGGCACCGCTAACCTCCGACATGATCATTACTGCTCTTTGCGTTGGTTCGTCCTTGAGTGTACTCAGTTTTGTGAGCTTGCGTCTTTGCGCTCTTTTTTCCATTTTTTTCCCCATTCATTTCACTAACATGGGGTCGTATCCATTTTTGACAGCTGTGTCCATGATGTAATCTTCCTCTTTTTTCCGGTTTTCTTTGCTTAAGGGGACGGTAATCATTCGATGTAGCCAAGTCCGGAAAGATGCCATTTTTTGCGAAAAGCTGTGATTTGACGTAGCTGGTACCGTTCTTTGTGTGCTAGCGTTTTTTCGGTGTATATCGAATTCAAAACTGCCTGTTGTCCTTGTTATTTTCAGATCTAGAAGTGGGATAGTGCCATTTGTTTCGACTTCCATTGTGAAGGTCAAGTTTTTATGTACGGAGTTGAGTTTTTTTAATATGTTTTGGGCTTTATTCCGTTCTATAACGGCAATCACGTCATCCACATAACGATACCAAATCCTGGGCATCCAACCAGACTCTTCAATTTTGCTCTCCACCCATTCTAAAAATACTTCGCTAAGTAAAGGTGACAACGGGTTGCCCATAGGTGCGCCGGTTTTTTGCTTGAAAAACCGACCCCTAAAGGTAAAATAATTTTCTGCCATGCAGACTGTTGCTAATTTTGTAATGGCTCTAGCTTTCTTTTTTCCGTTGATTGAAGGTTCTTTTCTTGCCAGCGAGTCTTCTAAAAGGGCCAACGCTTGCTTCACAGGAACACTAGGGAAAAGAGACTTCACGTCAAATGACACCAATTGTTCTCCTTCGTTTATCTTCTGACTGTCTGTTAGTCTTCTCACTAAATCTTCTCTATTCGTAATGGAATACTTGCTCGAAACTACACCTAGTTTTCCACACTCCTCCAGTACCCATCTGGCAATTTTCGTTGTCGGAGCATCTGTAGATGTTATTATTTCTCGTAGTTCATTGCCTTCTTTATGGACTTTTGGAAGACATTTGATTCTCGTCAAAACAGGGTTGGGAACTCGTAGTTTACTGACGTCCTCAATTATTCCTTTGCACTCCTTTAACGTTTTCTCGACCCTTTTTACTGAGTCTGGTAGTGGATCATTCCTTAATTCGAAGAAGTCCCCACTCGTGAGTTTTTCGAACACTAAGAGATTTGAGGAAACTGGATGCGTACGAGACACTTTGGATTATGCGACAACCTATGGAAAAGCGATTGAATGATGATGTTGGCAATGGAGATTCACCTCTTTTAAAATTACTTCTAAATAATTAAGTTCAGGTTACAACAATTTTAAAATAATTTAAAATAAATTAATAGTTTCACCAAAATTCATTTGACCCACATTTAAAGTATACTTTTATGACCTGTTATTTCATTGATATGCATCCTTTTGTTAAGTACGGTCATTAATAACTAATAAGCTTTAGCATATATATTGTACATCTTGAGGGTTTCTCTTCAGAAAAATTAGACACTGAAGAAGGGAGAACATTTACTCCCGAAATATATATATTTGTCAGAAAACAAATAAATAGCGTTGTTTTTTTAAATTATATTTTTCTTTTTGTTCAAGAGACATGTCAAAGAGATGTGCACGTTCAAAGGAAAGTCCATTTTTTCTCCATTTTCAACGGTCACCATTTTGTTCCAAACTAACAAAAATCACTCAAATCATGCATTCCAAAAAAAATATGTATTATTATAAATCTTATATGGAAATTTTAAGAAGATCAAATCAAAATTGCAGTGTCTGGACCGATGGAAAACCCATAAAATAACAAAACCGTGTTTTATTGTTGTTGTAATTGCAGAAATTTCAAATGGCTATAACTTCCGCGAATATGATTCGATTCCCATTAAACTTGTAGAGTATTAGGCCCTTATGTGTAACTACTTAAATATCGAATATTGTTGAGTTTAAGGGTACCTATACGATTTGATTGGGGAAAATGTGAAATTTGAAGATCATACTATTATTAACAAAGCTGAGCGAATTTCGACTTCTAAAGTATTTGCTGTTGTTGTACTCATAAACATCTACCTCTATAATTTTTTCCAGATTTTTCGGATCACAAGTGTATTTCCGCTTCGTGTGTGCCCCCTGAAGCAAAAAATGTCAGTTTAAGAACTGTTTTGAAAACTTCTTATTAAGACCTTTCATATGATACCCTTTTTGACTACCTTTGATGAAAATACTTCATACATTTTTTTTTTTGTAATTGAACTTTCAAGAGAGCATCACTTTACACCTACATGCGAAATTTTGTGTTTCTAGCTTAAATACTATGCGAGAAAAACTGCTGTGACACACGGACGGACCGACAGACAGGTTGCGATTTTAGTAGGGTTTTATGAAATTATTTTACAAAACCCTGAAAAATGGATCGACCGAATTTCCATTTATGAAATGCGAATAAAACGCAACGAAACAGCCATTTGTGAAGCAAATCATTACGGGCGATGAAAAATGGGTAAGGTACGAGAATGTCGTTCGAAAAAGATATCACGGTCGTGCATTTCCAGGATAGATGGTCTGGATACCCGCATAACTTTTTGTGTTGAGTCGTGTTCGGCAGACGGCCATACGTTTCAAAGACAGATGATATTTGGTGTATGAATACCTTTTTAGATGTTTAATCGTATTCGGCAATCGGCCATACTATCCAAGGAACTTGTAATGATTTTTAGTCTACGTCCGAACGCGGAACCGACCTCTCATCGGTTCTAGACGTTAAGTCTGAGTAGTGCCAACGGACGGTACCAACCTGTCAACCAATCCGTGCACCGTAACCCATTCACGCGGTGGCTGCTTGTCGGCCAGCTAGATCGGAGAGGATTTCGGTCGCGGGTCTCCGAATGGGTTACTCTCATTTACAATATCCAGCCACCTATACATGCCCGTTTTCAAACACGTTACAAAACAAAACCATACGGAGAGGAAACCTACTTTACGTTACTCCGTATTTCTTCATTTATCAGTCAAAGAACAAAATCTAATTTTCACTTCGCGGTCCCGAAATTCCGACGCGGTACCGGAAAGTATACTACGTTAACTCAACCCGACGAACGCTACGCTAATAAAACGGCAAAACAACAAAGGTACCGCGTACCGCGCGCGACGCGAAACCGACCTTAGCGGATTTTCTCAAACCCTACCCTCGCGACGGCATACCTACCTTGCACCGCATTTCCCGCTGAAAAGAAGAACCACTGGAAAGGAAAGTCGTTGTTAAGGTTAGCAATACATAGTTTTTTTTTATTCTCTGATTTAACTTTTAAGATTTTTATAATAATTCTATTCCAATTTTAATATTTTCTTCAGTTCATCATTTTCATAGTAATCACGGAATAAAACCATAAAATTTAATGTGATTTAGTAACAAAAATAATTGTTGAATATTATCAAGTAAATCTAAATCGTTAATTCTTGTTCTCTTTTCTTTTGTAATAATTATATAAAAGTTTCTTATTCTTAAATTGCAGTTTTAATTAACGTGTTTTTTTTGTTGTGTTTTTGAAACAAAAGGAAATGGATTTCTTTCACTTTATCAAAATTATCGGCTAACAATAAAGAAATATACAATTTTTGAAAAGCACGCCTTTGAATTTATTACTGGTGGGGATATTCATGTTGATTTGAAATATTAAGTTAATTCCGATATAAAAAAAATATTGAAATGGGTGCATTCCACTATTACATTGACTGATAGAGAGAAGAATAGAAAGATAATAGTTTCAAAAAAAAAATATATTTATACAGCAGGAATGGTAGGGATTCTTTCCTTTTTTTTTATAAAATGAAAGCCTCAATTAGCTCACTGAAGTTTTGCAGTTGCTTCGGTAGAAACCTTTTTATGGTATTAAAATTTTATCGAAAGAGATCTTTTCAAGATTAATTCCTCGCATTCAAACATGATGAGATTACACTTGTGCTGGGCTAATACAGTTCTCATTCTCAGACGTGCAGTGCATAATTTTTTTAATCTACTTTATGAATAGGCAATACAAAATAATATATACAAATTATCTAAGCAAATGCATGAACAGAATTTTGTGAAGTATTCAAAGGTGCCGATTGGAAGAATACAACGCAGGTTGTATTCTAAAACCTTTACGAATATCCAAAACAGGGCATTTCTTATATTAAATAGTTTTTCATGACGTATTTACACTACAATGAATTATCTAGAATTTCCCTTTTAAAAACTTCAACGGGCACAAAAAAACTTTGACTAATTATAACACAATCAAACCTAAATTTTCTCGCCAATTGCAATTATATTAATAGAATATGCGATCTACATTCGGGGTTGCTTTAGTTTTTTCTTCTTTCGTTTTAGCGGTGTGTAGTATTAGGGAGGCTAATTTTTCCTTTCAAAATTTACGTGAGAGTTCTGATTCACCACCATTTTCTTTGTCCTAAGATCTCCTTATATTTATATTGACTGTACAGTTCAATAGAAATTAACTATTTGCTCTTTAGTAAAACTAAAACCCTATTGTCCTCAATTTTTCCTAGTTTTCATTCATTGTTTTTTTGTTTTAACTGATTATTTATCTATCTTTTAAGCACATATTGTATTCTCAAGGAATATTGATTCCATTTGCTTTCTAAATAATGAATAGACTATTATTTCAACGCTTGATAATTAAGTTCCAGCACTAGAACATGTAGAGGGATTAAATTATAACATGCATTTAATTAATCAGCTTTCCCCTTAGGTATATTCAAAAGTTATATAAAAAAAAACGTATTCCGATTTATGTATGCTGACAATGTCATAGTTGATTTCCATCAGGAGTCAGCCGAAATTGGAGCGATAGTTGATATTGGAGCATTAGTTGAGTTTTACGATCTAAGAATACGGACAGTTTGCAGTACCAAGTTGAACCTTAGAAATCAACAAACTGCAAAATCTATAATTAATCCGTTTTAGCTCGGTTGAACGCCCCTTTTCCTCGATGGCTAGTGACTCCGGTTTGATTTCCTACTGTCGTTACCTTCGATTATAATCTGTAGGGTTTAGCTAGTTCAAAGGCTGTTCCAGGCAGCAGAATGACTGGAGTTGAAACATGTCCAGATTCAACGCCTAACATATTTGGATATTCATCGTCTCCAAAATCTGCTATCTCTCGGGCTTGGTCTATCCAAGGATTCCAAATGACTGTGTCGAGGAAATTGTATTTTTGCAGCCTCCTCTTCCGTCCGGAGACAACATTCGCAATAAGTTGTTCTGGTGGTGTAAGTTTTTTTTTTTTTTTTTTTTTGTGGTAGGGAGGTGAAGGCATTTATGCCCGCCGAGTCTGGCAGTGTGGGACTCCCATGGAGGATACCTTTGGACTACCCACTAAACACCTCCCCTGTCAATCTGAGAACCTAGCCTGGAACCGTTTGACACATTACTTCGGGCCAGGTCTCGTTTTGTTACGCCGTGGGGCGCCTTCAAGCTGGGGAGTCCCTTTCCTAGCGGGAGGGGAGGGGGGAAGAGGAATTGCCAGAAGAGCGATCCCCCAGCCCCAGCGCCTCCGGCTGCTGTGAGTCCCTTTTATATTTTAGGACTGCCCGAGCATAATGTGCCACCTGGTTCCATTTGTCAACCGATTCGAGCATCACCGCAACTATATTATCCGGGGTGAGCTCTCCCGTCTCCCTGTAGAGTTCCCTTCGCAGCCTGGCCCATTTCGTACACGCAAAAAATGTGTGACAGGCATTGTCCTCTTCTCCTGGGCAAAACCGACAATCGGGAGACCGTGACTTGCCGATCTTGTGCAGGTAAGACTGAAAACACCCGTGCCCGCTCAAAAGCTGGGTCAGATAGAAGTCAGTCTCACCATGCTTTCGATTTAGCCACGGTCTCACATCCGGGATGAGGCGCGCAGTCCACCTTCCCTTCGTGCAATTCCTCCAAGACTGCTGCCAATCGTTGAGCGAGCGTTGTCTCTCCTCGCGGACAACCATCTCCCTCGCATCCTCGTTTCGGCGCAGGTAAATAGCGCGGCGCTCTCTAGCAAGGAGGGCGACAGGTATCACGCCTGCAATCACTCTCACCGCCGAGTCGGAGACTGTTGGATACGAAGATGCAATTCTCAGTGCTCCTCTTCTCTGTACCTGTGCCAATCGTTTTCGGTATACCTCCTTGCTGAGAGCGTCGCCCCATACCTCTGCTCCGTACAGTAGCACTGACCCTACAGCACTCATCAAGAGGCGTCTTCTTGATGGGCTGGGTCCCCCTACGTTGGCCATAAGTCGACTCAGGGCCGATATTCCCGAAGTAGCCTTCTCAGCCGTTGCCCTGATTTGCTCAGAGAAACTCATCTTCGAGTCGATCAGTAGCCCCAGGTACTTCACCGCTGGCTTCGATTCGATCTGTATATCTCCAATACTGATCATCCTTACTCTAGGGATTCTCTTTTTTGTCAAGATGACCACTTCGGTTTTCTCCAGTGCTAGACTGAGCCCGCGAGTAGTCATCCAGTCCCTCACTCGGCGCATTAGCATACCTAGCCTAAGTTGCGCTTGTTCAACGGTGCGTCCGGCGACCAGAGCCGCAACATCATCCGCATAGCCGACCAAGCGCGACTCATCTGGCATCTCAAGTCTCAGTAGCCCGTCGTAAGACACGTTCCACAGGTCCGGACCAAGGATAGATCCCTGGGCAACACCCGATGTAATTTCCATCCTTCGTTGGCCCTGTGTCGTGTCGTAGAGCAGGCTTCGGTCCTTTAGGTAGTTCCTCAAAAGCCGCATTAGATATTCTGGAACTTGAAAAGAGTTTTCCAGCGTATCCAGAATATCCACCCATCTAGCGGAGTTGAAGGCATTCCTGACGTCGAGTGTCACCAACAGGACGATCCGTCGCTTGGTGCGACTACATGCCTCTGCCTTTTGGACCGCGTTCACCACCTCTGCAATCGCATCAATGGTAGAACGTCCTGCTCTAAAGCCGTACTGCCGAGGAGATAGGTCCCCAGCAGCACGAATCGCGTCAGTGAGTCTTCCCTTGATGAGTTTCTCTAGCACTTTCCCAGCCGTGTCTAGCATGCATAACGGGCGGTATGCAGACGGCGATTCGGGATTTCCCTTCCCCTTGCTGACCAGCACGAGCCTCGCCACCTTCCATCGTACCGGGAAAACCCCGTCCCGTAGGCAAGCGTTGAATGTGCTGAGCAGCAAGTCAGGACAATGGTGATAGACGAGCTGCAAAACCTCAGCTGGAACACCATCTGGGCCTGGAGCCTTCCTTGCCTTCAGGGAGAGGACTGCCTCCTCCAGTTCCAGCTGTGTGAAGAGTGGGCACTCGACTGCTGTTTCACCATGGACAGCGTCAACACGGACGGGATGGGCGGGGAAGAGTCCCCGCACTATCGCGTCCATCTTTTCCGCGTCATGTATACAAGGCTTCCGTAGGGCACCAAGTTTCCCCATGACCAGCTTGTAGCCAAGGCCCCACGGATCCCTATTTACATCGTCCACGAGGTCTTGCCAGCATCGGGCCTTGCTCTTGTTAATAAGCCTGCAAAGATATTTCCTGCCGGACCTGTATGCTGCTAGCCTAGTGTCTGCCTCCTCCCGTGTTCGCGCCCGCTGGGCCTCTCGCCGAAGTTTGTGACACTCGCTTCTTTGTTCGGCGATCTCGTTTGACCACCAGTATACTGGAGGCTTACCATGTCGGGGTCTTCGGCGGGGCATGGAAGACTCGCAAGCAGCTATGATGGTACTCATAGTTGAGTTCACCAAGTCCTTGGCTGTAGGCCCTCCACTCCCTGGCGGAGCTCCCAGCAACGGTGCGCCTGCCGTAAGCGCGTCAGTGAACTTCTCGACGTCCATCCTCCCAGTCCTCCATCCGAGGATTGAAGTCTGGGCATATGCACGCAGAGTGGCACCGTCGTGAATCTCAACAGCTATATATTGGTGATCACTAGCCGAGTAGTCCTCTAGTACTCGCCAGCTGTGTACTCTAGGTACCAGGGACTCCGAAGCGAGTGTCACATCGGGTATGGTTCCTACGCAACCCCAGCGGCGGAAAGTAGGGGTGTTACCAGTATTTAGGACAAAAAGCGCTGTTCTGGCCGCCATGTCCAATATTTGCTTTCCCCTTGGGTCGGATTGTGGCATACCCCATTCGATGGCTCTAGCGTTGAAGTCTCCCCCGACCAGCATGTGGCCCTCTGTGTTCGAGACAGCGTCCTCCAGGGCATCGAGTTTGGTTCGAAAGGATCGCATTGCCTCGTTAGGCGCCAGATAAACACTGAAATATGTTATCCCTGAACACCGCACCCACACAAAACCATCCCCGCGTCCATGGCCCTGCACCTGAAGGCGGGCGCTGTCTCGAACCCAGATGGCCGAGGTACCAGTTTTGTCAGGGTACCACGCTTGCGAGTCCTTGTTATGATGTTGCTCGCTCAGCAACAGGAGGTCAGCTTTCTTATCCCTCGCAAACTGCTCAAGTAGGTCCTGGGCGTTTGTGCTTCGGTGCAAATTGACCTGCAGGATACGGATCATTTGAGTATCGATTTGGCTTTAGTTAGGGCCTCCTTGAAAACCCGGCATCTCCCTGTCCCCGGCTCATGTTTGAGGTCGCCGGGTGCTAGCTTAGCGTCCTTGCAAAGAATGCATTTTGCCTCGTTCGTGCACTCCTTCCTTTTGTGCCCCGTTTCACCACATTTGTAGCACAGAGATCTCCTGTCGGGTCCCCTACAGCCATACGCGGTGTGTCCGTATTCGAGGCATCTGAAGCAGCGGATAGGGATCGCTCTTCTCCGTATCCTGCAGATCACCCAACCTATCTTAATTTTGCCCTTCGCCAGGATTTGCTGGGCGTCTTTATCAGCTAGTTCGACAATAGCCATGCGTTGCCCCCTTGTGTTTTCACGCGTCAATCTTGCCTTGACTTCGCTTAAGCTGGGGAACTCCCTCCTGATGGCATCCTCTACTTCAGCTTTGTCCGTGACGCAGTCGAGGTCCCTGATTTCCAGGGTGGCCATTGGTTCGAGCGAGGCAACCGTTGCCGCATCTCCAAGAACCTTTTGAACCGCGTCACGGAATGCATCTTTGTTTGTGGCCTCTAACCCGAATTCCACCAGCAACCCGCCGGTTCGGGTTGGTCGAACTGCCTTGATGGCAGTTTTGGTGTCGTCTGGCTTGACCGCTCCTTTAATTTCACGGAGGACATCTGCGTAGGTTCGGCCCTTAGTGGGTTTAATAAGCAGTGCCTCTCGCAAGGGTTTGTGCCGCGGTTTGCTTTTTGTTTTCTGCGGTATAGCGGGGGGCTCCTTGTTCTCTTCGTGGTTGAGCTCTTTGTCTTTTTTTTCTAGGAGTAGCTTTTTGGCCGCTTTTTTCGCTGCCTTGTTTCGCACCACATGAAACTCCTCGCCTGGAGTGTCAACTTCGTTTCTGGTCTCATCCTTCCTCCTTTTCTCACAGTCGCCTTCAATTGGGCTACTGGCCATTCTTTTGCTGCTGCTAGGACCCACTGATGCCTCGAGGGAGAGCGTGTCTTTTTGGTGCTTTTCGGTTGCAAGCCACCTCCGCCTGTAGTGCGTTATGCGGCCAAAAAGCTCCTCCAGTTCAAGAATGCCATTCTTGACACTCTTGCCTATGTTTTTCTGCACTTCGCAGGCAGCCCTCAGTTGTTTGACGATATTCCCCGCTTTCCGAGTAAGCCGCTCCTCTTCGGCGCGGTCAAGGGCGATTGTGTTATTTGGCGCCACCTCTTGGGAGAGGCCCCCGTTTCCTAGCCCTTTTGCTTCTATCGCTTGGATCGCGTTTGAAGTGGCGTCGGCCAACGGCAAAACTTCTCCCTCCCCCAGTCTTACACTGGCCTCCGTTGGTGTCGCAACTTGATCCGGATTGTGTACGTCTTGCACTGGGCGCTCCGGGGTGCGCATAGTCCTTCTACTGCGCCCAAAGGCTGCAATGATGCCAGGTTGCACAACGCACTCTGCCTTCTTTCGTTCGTTAGTCCGTCTGTGGTCTGTCTCCGATGATTTAACCTGTGGTGTTGACTTTAACAGTGTTTCTGGGGTTTGCTGCCTCCCCCCGCAATCGGTGACTTGTTTTATCGGTGTTCTTGCCAACAGCGGTTTTTGCCTGAAAGGGTTCTCCGTGCTAGCGTCCTGTTTGCTTGTGGTTTCATTTGTTTGCTCAATTTTATTGGGTCCCCCCTCGGAGCCGCTATCTCCGTTCGTATGTGTAGTCGCCTTTTTGGTCCCATGGTTATCTTTGCAGAGCAGGGAGGCCATGCGAGGGTTGGCACAAGCCCTTATGGGGACAAGTGCTCAGAGCCAGACCAGCGCTAATCGGGAGTCCGTCTCAACCGAACCTACACCACCAACCCAATGGTGCGAACTTCGAACGTACTCCGAGGCCTGCCAAGGTTTTACCGGGACGGAGACGGTATGATAGTTGGTAGTTGGTGGTGTATGTTGATATATTATATCTGTCCATTGGCCTATTGTAACAACTTCACGACCCCTTGGTAGGTAGCACCATCTCTAGTCTTATCAATAAATGTACAACCGTGTAAACTTGTTATTTGGCATCGGCGCACCTCGGGAACCTTCATGTAGGTATGTAGGAGTAAATTGAATAAAAAGGTTAAGTCCTTACTAGGGTTGTAAACACCGATACGAAAGTGCAGTTCTTTTTCACGTAGTATTAATCGGTACGTTATTCGAAATGGATAATTCCACATTGATCTAGTAAATTCTTGATCCATTAAAGAAAATAATGCTTCGATATCGCCATTGTGTAATCGTTCAGGGGGTCATCCCAATGTTAATCTGGTAATTCTTACAAATCCATGTTGCGGCCTGCACTCCTCTATAATACATTAGCGCTACACTGTGATACCTGTCTTGTCCGGCCGTATCCCACGTTTCCAATTTAACTGTCGTATCATCTATACAAGCAAATCTAATTACCTTGGCAGTTCTGAGGCCAAATGGTGGAAACATTCATTTGCACACTGTAATACTGCTAAAACGGCTGGTACGGCATTGAAGGTATATTGTTGGCACAACTGCTGGTGGGTAAACTGCTGCTAACTGATCCCTAGGTATGTTGCTTATCGGAGCCGGTGGAGTAGCGGCATAATAAACGGCACCATTCGTTGCACATATAGTCTGTTCCTAAATAGCAGGAGGAATCCGGAAAAACAGACTATTAGAGCGGTGAAACGAAAACTCACTAATGGAGTCGTATTTAAAATGCTACTTTTTAGGTTACCTTACATACCTTTTCGGTTGGCTCGTACTCGTATTCTTCTTCTTTTTCCCAATTCCTGCAATCCGACTTTTGATGGAAACGCTTTCCGCAATATTGACAAGGATATGGCCGTGTATCACTATGTATAAGTAAGTGAGTTGATAATGTACTTGGGCGTTTGAATGTTTTTCCACATTGTTTGCACTGAAAGCTTCGTTCGTGTCGTTTCTCCTCCGTATAGCAATTTCTTATCGACGTTACGACATCGCCACCATGCACTATAATCACCGTGGAATCAGGTCTTGCACTTTCCGTTTCACTTTTCACCCTCCGGGACTACCTCGTGGGTGGCGGCCACTACCTCCACACTTCAATTCCATGTGGCTGTCAAATTCTGTTGGCATCCCACGACAAAATAGACGTGGGATGTGCACTGGTCGCAACCAACGTAAAATGACAAGCCACACAGCAGCCAAGTGTGTTGGTAGTGGTCACCAGCGGCGTCGCATGATTCATTACAAACTGACGGAGTTGATGCTTTTTACGTTTGAAGTTTTACGCGAGAGCCGATGAACAATTCAAACGGAGATAATTTTCGTCGCGACACATGCTCCGTGAACGATCAGCATTAGGAAAATTGTTGTTATAGTCTACGGCAAGGAAGCTTTTCATATTTGTTCATTGACGAGATTGTGTTGAAGTGTATTTGAAGGCCATTTGTCTCCGTGAATTCGAGAAATCGCTAAACAATTTTCGATCATAGCAAAGGTAAACGTTAACGGAATGTCAGAAACTGATGTAAAGTCCGTGCTAGACGAGCGAAGCTTATCCATTAAGGTAATGAATCAGCCCTGCGTGAGCAGCTCAGAAGCGCAATGCAGCGCACAAGGATGATTTAAATTCATTGACGGTGATGGAACTGCGAAAACGCTTGAGGGATTTGGAGTCACCAAGTAGTGGCAAGATAGCGGTTTTACACGAGCGATTGAGAGAAGCCACAACGCTCAAATCGGAGGATGATGAAGACGGATTCGAAGGAGATGAGGAAGCGGACGAAGAAATATATTCTGTTCGTAGTTCGATATCACATGATCGTACGATGTTAACCTTGCATGATGTGGAAGAGTCAGTTGAGGCATTTAGCGGCGATACTAATAAAAAGGTCAAACGGTGGATACGGAATTTTGTGAAGACAGCAGAAATACGTGGCTGGAATGACATCCAACAGATGGTATATGCAAAAAAGTTATTGCGATGTTCTGCTAAATTATTCGTCAATTTTGAGTGTCACGCAAAATTTTGGTATGAACTTCGTAGATCATTATCTATCGAGTTCGGAAATGTAGTCAGTAGTAAGGATATTCACCAGCAGTTGATTGATATTAAAAAAATGTCGACCGAAGTTATCATAAATATGAGTACATTTATCGCGTATTGGAGATCGACAGTCATGCAAACTTTGAACTCGAAGCCAAAACCCAATACATAATTTACGGTGTACAAGATGATGAACGTACTAAAACCATATTGTACGGTGCGAATTTTATCAAGGAGCTAAGGCAGAAATTTATACAATATGAAACTCAAAAGATACGTTTGAAATCAAAGTATTCCGCGAATGAAAAGAAGTTTACGGATGACAAATCGGGTTGAAACGGGAAAATATGCTTTAATTGTGGCAATCGCGAACATTTAGGGAAAGACTGTACTGATAAAATGAAAGGTGCCGAATGTTTCTCATGTGGTAATTTTGGCCATGGTTCGAAAGTGTCCGACTGCACGTGTGACTACATCAAAATTAAGATGTGACGCTTTGAGGTTAGAGGACATGAAAACTTCTAATCGGTTAAAATTCTCAACAAAGCAATTCAGGCAGTAACAGATCCCGGTAGTGACCTTCATTTGACCAAATTGAGTGTTTATAAAAAAACTGTACCGAAGTTGAAGAAAATCTTTGTCGTTTCTGGCGGCATCGGTTCTAGCTTCTAATAGACGATATTAACCGAAAACTAACAGTACATGTTGTATTTGACAAGGTGTTACCATTCGATCTTTTGCTTGATGGCGAATTACTTAATTCATGGAAATAGTATTTAATAAACACAACGCAACCTCGAAGCCTATTCGTGATGATAAACCGCAATCATGGGCAAATGTAGATGGCACGACGAGACAAGAAGAGAAAAACCAACAAGAATATGACGGCGAAACTGATGGAAACAGCAAATTTTCCAGCTATTTAAAGCCAGCTTTAAGCATCAATACCAATCACGCGACCGAAGTCAACCCATAGCACATTCGAGATTCTGGGATAAAATCGAATGTGAAGCATCTGATCGAAACATATGCGCCCAATAGAACGGGAGATACAGGAGTCGAGACTCGAATCGTGCTCAGAGACGAAGCACCCATACACAAAAATCCTCGAAAGCTGACAGCTGAGCAGAGAAATATTGTCAATAATATCATATACGATTGGATGAAACAAGATATTATTCGAGTCTATCACCATACGCTTCTACAATAGTTTTAGCGTAAAAGCAAGACGGAACTACCCGATTGTGTGTCGATTATAGGCTCCTAAATAAGAAGACAATTCGCGATCCGTTCCCATTACCATTGATGGACCAGCTTGATCAGCTGGAAGACTCAACGATATTCGATACCCTTGATTTGAAGAATGCATTTTTCTACATCCTCATAGAGAAAAAAATGTTAAGCACATAGTGTTTGTAACACCAGAAGTCATTTTGAGTTTAATTGCATACCTTTTGGACTAAGTAGCTCACCTGCTGTTTTCAAAAGACATGTTAAGGTCGTTTATAGGGAACTGATAGCCAAAAGAGTAACTCTAACGTACTTAGGTGGCATAATCATTCCAGCATGCAGCAAAGATGAAAGTTGAGAGAAGTTAAAGCAAGTTTTGCATGTTTCGACTGAGTATTGGATGATTTTTAATTGGAATAAATGTGAATTTTCGGCCAGACGTGTGAAATATTTAGGGTACACTATAGAGAATGGAACCATTAAACCATCATCGAAAAAAACGAAAGCAGGTTATGTTTTTCGAGTGCCTAAGACGGTCAAAGACGTACGTAGTATGTTAGGATTAACTGGAGCATTCCGTAAATTCATTCCGAACTATGCAATTATTGCGCGACCTTCAACTAACAAGTTGAAAGACAGAGTTAATTTTGAATTTGTTGCACACCAGGAGAAAGCTTTTTAGGAGCCTAAAACATCATTGATGCAGAGCCCAGTTTTAAAACTATATCGTACTGGTGCTGTAACAGAGTTACATACGGACCCATGCAAAGGCGGACTAGGCGCGGTTTTGTTGCAGAAGGATTTAGAAGATGGAATGATGCATGCTATCCAGTATGCCAGCTAGATGATGACACCCACTCAATCGCGTTACACAAGTTATGAACTAGAAATATTAGCAATTGTTCAAGCGCTTAAAAAATTCTGCGTTTTTTTGTTGGGGGCGCCGTTCAAAATTGTGATGAACTGTCAGGCTTTCGCTTGAACAATGGGCAAAAAAGACGCCAGTCTTCGCGGTTCACGTTCGGCGATGCTAATGGAAGAATTTACATATACTGTGGAGCACCGTTCAAGTTCATCCATGCAACATGCCGACGCTTTAAGCAGATACCCAATGATTTGTATGCTTCATTAAGCTGATAGAGTGATTATCGAAGAAATCAAAAGAGAGCAACATAATGACGATCGACTGCTGAAAATATTCCAAGGTATTCGTGACAATAAGAATACAGATTTTGCATTACAAGCTGATATTTTATATCGCGGGCTGGATAGAAAGTCATCATTCATTCATGAGCCCATGCTGTACGACATAATCAGACAATGTCAAGAACGTGGAGATTTCAGATATTAATTATTACAGGAATATTGGTATCCTCATATGCACAAAAAGATAAAAAAATGTATAACCAAACTAGAGACGCATGCACGCGCTGGAAGGCTAGCATCTCCAGTGTCACGGGGCAGGTTCCTTCCGCTAGCATTAAGTCCCACTTCAAATTATTTCACGCACATGAATTTAGAGACCTCAAATAACTTAATAAGAAAAAAGAAAGGCCAGAACAGAAGGATATTACTTATTTCTCTACCTACTATTTCCCATTCTGCTGTAAGTAACCAGGCGGACAACATCGTCATTAACGAGAGAAGTTGCAACCCACAACAAGATTGGCGAATTTTCAACAATAATAGCGGATATAACTTTGTATTTATAGGAAAGCAACTCTAACTTAAATGACAATTTCTGCAACGTCTTCACATTTGTTTGCTCAGAAGATGGCCACGTACCAAGCCACGATATACTGAATGCTGACCTCCCACTATTAGTAGTCCGCGTGGCTCAGTGGTTTGAGCTCTAAGCCCGTAAGCCGAAGGTCCCTGGTTCAAGTCTCGTTGGCGTCAACGAGATTTAGTTCGAGTGATTCTTTGGACGCACTATGCCTGTTCAATTATGATACGTGTTGCTTTAAAAATCAGAACGTATCGCAGCTGGGTGGACGGACACACGGCAAAAGCGTGATAATGATCATATCACCTTGTGGAGTGCCGATATATTCGATCATGACAATGAGATACTCAAACTATCTCTAAGCAAAAGCCCGAAAGGGGCTGTAGGGCTGCAAAAAAGAAAGACCTCCCACTATTAAGTGCCGAACAGTGCAGAGAAGAGAAATATTATCACTAATACAGAAAAGATTAATGAAAATAACCGCGACACGATCCAAAAAATCATGACAAAAAAGAGAAATCTAATTAAATGAGACAAATCAACAACTCTCTTCTTACAAAATAAACGATTGGAGGTAATCAAACGGGCACCAATCGAAAACATCAACATAATATTAAAATTAAAGAAAATATTTAAATCCTCGAAAATGCAAGTTATATCGACCAGCAAAAATTTAAAATTATGGGCCGAGACAGTTGGAGGCACTATTTTCAGTAAGCAAAGGCCGGAGAGGGGCTACGAAGAAGAAGACTCAGGAGCAGCTCTTGTTGTTGTATGGTAGCAATTGAAAAATCTTGGGTTGGATTCAATGATGATGATAACATGTTTTAGCAATTATTAAATTCTATGAAGTTTTGCTTAGGTGTGAATAATTTCATTAAGTACATGTATACTAGAGTATAATTTTGTTTTGACAAATGAAAGTTCCTTTTTGTACTAAAATTGCACAATATACTCAAATGTTTTGAATAACAACCGTTTCACTATGTATACGGTGTTATGGTAATCCGTATTTAAATTTGTTGAGTAAATTACTTGTTTTGAGAGTAATGGGTTGTGTTTAACAAGGCTTCCAAAACGAAAGTTTAGAATTTTACCGCACTAGAACTATTTGAAATTCGCACTCAGGTGCATTATTGTCTTATATGCAGAATACGTGTTTGGAAGACGAAATTCAGGTCTTTAGCTTTTACTCTATATTCATATATTATTCTTTGGAAATTACAGAATTTATTACTCCCTTTTGTTTGTGACGAGGTAGGTGGCTACGAGGATTCAGTCGCCAGACACAAAGCAGCTAACTCGAGAGCGACTTGGTTCAAAGAAGAACGCGGTGAAGAGAGACCAGATGAGGGTATTACTGGGTGCATGGATGGTTGCACTGATGTGGCCATCACTCCCAGACCCATGTCTTGTGCCTCGTCTGTGACAGCGGCAAGCTCATCTAGCGTTTGGGTTGTATGAGCAGCATCATGCGGCGCGTTTGCTGAGGCAGGCGGTCAAACCATCTGACACGGAGGACATCGCCGCTAAACCATGTATCAGTGAGGGAACGCATATGCCGTAGGAGCTGTGAAGGTCTCCTGTCTACGAGGTCGACGCCTGTGAGCAGCTCATGTAGCTACGCGTCAGGTGAGTCTGTGAGGCGGGTGACGATAGTTACTTTGAGCAATCCGTATCGGGCATGCTCCGGTGGCGCACGGATGATGTCCGCTACATCCGTGATGGTTTCATGGTCGAGCGATGGTACCGTGAAAGAACCACAATTCAGGACTAGCCCGCTAGAAGGATGGCAACCTGCACTGGCTGACTACGTTTACCTCCTGAGCCGGTGGTAAGCTCCCGGCTGGTGGTGCCTCCTGAGGGAGATGGTGCTCACCATCCTCATCGTTACGTCCAACTACCATTATTATTGCAAGTTGGGGTCACCACTTTGGAAGTAAAAATTCTGGTCTTTAGCTGTTACCCTATATTTATATTTTACTCTTTGGAAATGACAGAATTTATTACTCCCTTTTGTTCATGGCGAGGTAGGTGAATACGACGATGGAGATGATGAATCATGACGTCGTTGTTGTTGATGATGAATGATGATGTCGTTGTTGTTGTTGATGATGATGATGATGTTGTTGGTGGTGTCGATGATGATCCTGATTATGTTTTTACTACTCACGTTGATAATAATGTTGACTACGAACCAGTAGTGGCGTTTGCCTAGGTTCTCTCATGTATATTAGTACATGAGAAGGGAAAAGAGCGGCTCAAGTAAATTTCACTTTTCTCGAGGGAATGGCTTGCGCCGCTAATATGTGGAATTGCCTGGCAGGCGAAGATTTCGCGTGAGATGAGAGTCTGTTTGCACCATGAAGCGTGCGTTGACGTTGGGACGATCTGAGTCGCCACACGTGCATGTACAATTAACTCAATAATAAGTTTGCGCACCGCAAATTCCACACTAATTTTATGATATATTATGGCACATATGGATTTTACTCTAACTAAATTCACTTAATCAGAGACAATTGCATTTTTCACAACAACACCTGCCACGAAACCCCGCTACGTCTATAAATGCACGCAAGCATTTTCCAGAGAGATGAAAATTTGATAACGTCTAGGAATTCCATGCAACTGTATCATGTGAGTTGGGCAATGGGAATCTTGCTCAACGAAACCGCACCACTCGTGCAGAATATTCTGCCAGGGCAGCCCAATCGTAAATGATGTTCCCAATGCGATATCTTGAATTCTATTAACAATATATTGAAACATCGACTTATTGTCGATTTTCGCCTATCTAATCTTTATCATTTCGTGGAAATATTCTAAATATGATTCAGGTGCTGGTTTTTTTCCTTGCAACAGCTTTTCATGGATTTCAATCATCTTTAAGTTCTGTTCAAATTCTCGTCTTAAATGCGTTACTTCTTCTTCTTCTTTGTAGCACTACAGCCCCTCTCGGGCCTTCGCTTAGAGTTAGTTAGAGTATCTCATTTTCATGACCATATTGATTTTTTCGGAAGTTGGTTTGGTCAGTACCATGCTCTCGTGTGCCTGCTCAGCTATGATATGATCTAATTAAATCAGTACATATCAACACTGAGTGAACACTCATAGTCTCTCTGAATGATCCCTTGAACTAAATCACGTTGCTCCCAACGAGATTTGAACCTGGGACCTTCGGCTTATGTGTTCATGCTCTAACCACTAGACCACACAATGCGTAGCCAGCGGAGCGTAATTCACTACCGCACCATTGCCTTCGATGGCTTTTCTCGTAGCGCCAGTCAACAGCTTCCGAGAATGCAAATATTTTTCTTTCGCCTTCACCAGAGAATTTCTCTAATGTATCTTCTACGCCTTTAAATGCGAAGATGTTGCCATTTCTTCTATGCCTTTCGAAAATTTGCTGTCTGACTCTTGTATTTGCTCCTTCTTATGTTCGTAGCTTTTTTTTGTTGGGAGGTTCGGTGTTTTGTTCGTTATTTGCTTTGAATTTAAGCAAAATCGATTGAATATTTTTTGTTACTTCTTTACTTTCTTCGTGTGACTTCTCGATTTGCTCGATATTTTACTTGTTGCCTTATTCCTTGTTTTGGTCGCTACCAGGTCTGCTAATTTCTTCAATTCAGCCAAAATCATTTCAACCGTTTCACCTTTTAGCAAAGAGTGGCACAACCAGACCACCACATCTGTTGGATTCTGTAAGATCACGAGATCTGAAAATTTTTCTGAGGCTAGCTTTCGGCAACATACGAGGTGTAACAATTAAGTAATGAGACTGATTCCATCAAAACTGTATATTTAAAAATTATTCTACAACTCTGCCATCCCCTTCAAAGTAATCCCCTTGGGCAGCTTTACAACGAGCGTGTTTTCTATGCTTCGTAACATTTCTGAGACGCTTCAACTGGGATGTCCACGAGTACCCTCATCACGGCCGCCTGGATGTACGTAATCGACTCAAAATGGGTTCTTTTGACCACCGATTTTGTTCTAGGGAAAAAATCACAGGGTGACATATCGGATGAATATGGCAGCTATTGCAACATGGCGATCCCTTTAGAGGCCAAATACTGGGACACGCTGAGGGCGGTGTGGCACGGCGCGTTATCGTGATCTTCGCGCACAAGTTTTTTATCCCGAAATCGTCTGTTAAAATTTGTCTGACTGATTCACGGTTCACTCCCAGTTCCAAGGCAAACATCCGAACTGTTTAACGCCGATCTACATGGATTGAGACGCGCACACGCTGCGCATTCACGTCAGTTCGCACCTCAACTGACCTCCCGCTCCGCGCATCGTCTTCCTCGCTTTCACGCCCCTCCTTAAACTCTTTATGCCATTGAAACACCTGGGCACGACTAAGAGCACTATCACCATGCACTTTTACAATTTTAGCGTACGTTTCCGAAGCTGTTTCGCACAATATGGCGCGAAATTTTATCTCGACGCGTTGCTCTTGATTTCGTCTCTCCATTTTCGTGACGAGCAACACCAACACACGTCTACTCAACACGACACATCAGACGAACTAAACAAGCTAGAGCGATGATAAATATATCAACGGAGAGGGGAAGGATGCTGGGGAAAGGGAATTTCAAGGTCGCAGGCTTACCACAAGCGTGGCAAAAAACCGTCGAAGTGCGTGGACGTGTTTTAGATTCGCTCCGTGAAATTCATGGAATCAATTAGAGATACATTAAATCAATTAGTGACACATTAAAATCCAAAAAGTGTAAAGTGTTAAATTAATTTATATTATAAAAAAAATAACTTCTTATTAATGTTTTATATTTTCTCCGCGTTGTCAAGAATTACGTAAAGTTACATTAAGGTGACCCAATTGCGCCATAAATTAAAAATCGACTTTCACCAGTGAACCAATTTCTGCTATCGATATATTGTAAGCATATTCGAACGCTTAATAATTTCGCGACTATTAATTGAATTGATTTAACTGTTTTGTGATGTGTCTGCAATTTGTGCGAATTAAGTGTTTGTTCTAGTATTGTGT
Source organism: Odontomyia ornata (assembly GCA_963969285.1). Taxonomy (NCBI): domain Eukaryota; kingdom Metazoa; phylum Arthropoda; class Insecta; order Diptera; family Stratiomyidae; genus Odontomyia; species Odontomyia ornata. The sequence goes on along the minus strand of OZ017741.1, from coordinate 100,473,920 downwards.
GCCATACATAGTAATCACACGACCTTGACATTGGATAGCATATATATATATTAAACAATGAACTGTAAATGTGATCTTGCTAATTGTGTAGCATTCGATCATACGTTTAAATATGTGATATGCAAAAGTTTCTGCAGGAGAAAACTACATGGTGCTTGTATGGATGCGCCAAGGGATTGGTTTCATCCCTATTTGGAGGCACATTTTATTTGTTCAGACTGCCAAAACGTTGAGGACAAATTCAGAACTTTCTATGATCAAATAACTGATCACATAGATGTCCTCATGAATGAAAAGGACCAATTAATTGCCCACCAGAGTTCGAAATCCCGAGCAAACGATGAAAGCTTCGTGGAAATGGCAACCTGCTTTGATGAACTTGCTACGAAGCTCTCAAGCAGCAATAATAATATAATTAGAGCTCTAGAATCAGTCGACCAACGTCTTATTGCGATGAAAAACCTGATTTCGAATTTACATCCGCCGAGTACTGAAGTTTTGAACAAAGACAGGATGAAGGAGTTGCTGGCCAATATATCGAATAAAATACCACATCAGCAAAACGATACACACCTTTCTCAAGTGTTAACAAAAATCGAAGGACTGCAAAAACAATTTTCCACTTTGGAAGAAAAGGTACAAAGCTTTACAGTTGCTCAAAAAAACTGCTATATATCCTATCAGTGCTAATACACACGAAGCTCATGATCATACATTGGAATTAAATGTCGATGCCGCTACACGAACACCTTCGATTCAAGTTCCAGTCGTTCAATCTCAAATTTTTAAACTGGGCACATTTTGGTCTGAGGATGACTGGAGAAACAGAATCAGGAAATTGGAGTCTACCAACCAAGCATCCTGGGAGATTTTCTATCTTAGAAAAGCATCAACTAAACTCGATGCCACCGGATTGCAGCAGTTATTCGAACGAGATCTCAAAATACAAAGCTGCAAAGTGGAGGAGTTACCGCATCGGAATAAACATCGACGCGCTTTCAAAGTTTTTATACCAAGCAGGTATGCATGGCTTTTTACAAACCTAAGAGCCAAGAATGGAAAGTATGTCTGGAATGGTATGGTGTTTAGCAAATGGCAAGCGGCAAAAAGATCAAGAAATTCAGATTACCCAAGTATTTATTTAAGTAATAAATTTTCGGTAAAAGAAATAACACGTAGACTAAATACCAAAAATATTAATATTAATAATGCATTAAATCAAAACAATGTTAATGTTAATCCTAATCCAGATTCCAATCAAATAAGTCATGGCTCCCCTCCTAATCTCCCAACGGAGGATCTCTTAGAGCATCACTCAACTTCCGAAACACCAAGTGTTAGCACTATTAGAAATTTGCAACCAAACAGCTCCATTGTTCAGTGCGAAAATTCTTTAACCTCAACTTCAGCCGCTGAAAACAGGGGGTCCGTGGATAAATACTCTAATTTTGTACATGGTGGTGTACAAGTCTCTACCTTACCATCTCCTGAGACGAATTCATTTTTGAACCCGCTCATACCTCCAGTGGTGAAAGCCACAATCAATGCCAGCAATGATATGGAAGGCAAATATCTCTTATCCCGACTTAGAGATCATAAAATTTTTGAAAATGTTAGGCTTTATCTGGCATACATGTACAAGGCTCCGGACACAACGTGCATTGATGGCAAAACAAAGACAAACATTATGGTTATGATCCAGTGGGAAGGCCTTCCTATAGATATTGGGGTCCTCCGTAGGATTTATATCAAATACCACGAAGAGTTAGGAATAACATCAGCACAAACTAATAAAGATCTGGAAACTTACGCGTCGCATGTGAGCTCCAATTATATATCAGCACTTCAACGATCTAGAGAGCAACATCGTAAATTTTTTCGTCCCCAATAACGCACTCACTTCTAAACGCCTCAACCTCACCATAATTGCGGTGGCATGAGAGGGAAAATTAACAAACTTTATCTGGACGCCAAATCATGCCATTTCAACGTTCTTACCTTAACTGAAACGTGGTTGAATGAGTCTTTTGTCAATGAAGAGATTCTGGATGGAAACTGGTCAATTTTTAGAGACGACAGGGATTCTCACAGCACTGGGCGATCGCGCGGAGGAGGAGTCTTGATTGCAGTGCAAAATTCGTTTTTCAGTGAGCCCGTCAGTACTGTCTCTAACAATTCCTACCAACATAAAATTGTTCGTATCAAAATTGCGAATGTAAACTTGTATATAGGGGCTTTTTATATCCCTCCAAGATCCAATGAAGAAGTTTACAATAATGCGTGTGACATAATATCGTCACTAGCTGCTTCCATCAATGAAGAAGACATAATAATCATCACTGGGGATTTTAATCGACCGAATTTGACATTCACTGTCGATGAATCTGATAATGGACTCCTCCCAGTCAATTTTCTAGACAGTATAGACTTCAACATTATTAGCACCATGTATGGCAATGATTTGCAGCAAGTTGCTTCGACCCCCAACCTTCATGGTAATTGGTTAGATTTCATTTTTACAAATGCGTATGACGAAGTTGTGGTGATTCCAACTAGCGATGCGGAGCATTTGTTTTCTAACACCCGCCACCATTCCGCAATTTCTCTTGAATTAGTCACTACGGATAGAGTATACCATCTTTCTTACAATAATTCTATCGTTTTTGACTTCCATAATGCTGACTATGATAGCATTAACAATCGTCTTCATACTATTGATTGGACTGGTACGCTTTCAACGTTAGGTACAAACGACGCAGTAGATTGTTTCTACAATATATTCATGTACGCCGTTGAGAGGTACGTGCCCAAAATTAAAAAGAAAAATAAGCTCTCTGAGCCTTGGCTTGATGGCGACCTTAGGTATTTAAGAAACCAAAGGAATAAGCTCCACAAATTAATTCAAAAAAGATCCAACGTTAGCCAAGAAATGAAAAATAAATATGATGCGCTGGTTAAAGAATTGCAACTCAAATCTGGGGAAGCATATGATTCTTACGTTAACATAATTGGTGAAAACATTATCCATAACCCAAAAAAGTTTTTTGATTTTGTTCACATTAAACGTAAGTCCCAAGGTTTTCCCAATTCTATGGTGTATCAAGACTTGAGCTCGTGCAATCCCGTACACATCTGCGAATTTTTTGCAAGTCATTTTCAATCCGTGTACTGTCCAACCAACTCCTCATCCTATATACCTTCTTCAGTCGAAAACTCAGCGTCTCCCATCGAGGAACTCTGCATTTCTGAAAATGATATATCCAACGCAATAGAGGCACTTGACATCAATAAAGGGCCTGGTCCTGATTTACTCCCTCCTCGCTTCTTGTTTCACTGTAAAGAGCAATTGATTCTTCCTCTGCATATTATTTTCAATAAATCCCTCTCTTCTGGAATTTTCCCAACGATATGGAAGACATCCCATTTGATTCCAATATATAAAAGTAAAGATAAGGCATCAGTTGAAAACTACAGAGGCATTGCAATACTATCAGCAATTCCTAAACTTTTTGAAAAAATAGTTTGTTCAAAAATATCGCCCATCATTGAGCCTCTGCTAAACGATCAACAGCATGGTTTCCGAAAAAATCGCTCAACAGTTACAAATCTTACAGTAATGGTTTCTAGTATCCTCTGTGAAATGGAAAAAGGTAACCAAATTGATGCGATTTACACTGACTTCAGCAAAGCGTTTGATCGTGTTAACCACGAAATTTTAGCAAACAAATTAAAAATCTTCGGAATCCGTGGTCCTTTGCTAGACTGGTTCGACTCATATCTCAAAAATAGGACCCAATTCGTCAAATTTCAAGGGTTTGTGTCCAAAGAAATAAATGTTTGCTCTGGTGTACCTCAAGGCAGCCATCTTGGTCCCCTACTTTTTAACATCTTTATTTCTGATCTCTCTGTTATGCTGTCTGATATTCCCCATCTATTTTATGCCGACGATCTTAAGCTATTCAATGTAGTAACGTCTCCTAAGGACACGGCATTCCTTCAAAACAAGGTAAACTCTCTTTTAGAATGGTCAGAAAAAAACCAACTTATCTGAATTTCGAAAAATGTGTAGTAATAAGTTTTTCCCGTAAAAACTCCGTTCTTGCTTGCGATTATCATCTCAACTACCACAAACTTAACAGAGTGAACAGCGTCGTAGACCTCGGTGTTATGTTGGACAATAAACTTCGATTCAACTTGCATTACGATGAAGTTATCTCTAGGGCCAATAAGCTACTCGGCTTCATCAAACGTCGATCCAAAGAGTTTCAAAATATTTGGGTATCTAAGTCGTTGTACGTCGCGTTAGTTCGCCCAATGCTTGAATCCTGTTTTTCAAGTCCACATTGACAGACTTGAATCGGTTCAAAAACAGTTTGTATTGTTTGCATTGAGGTCGCTATATGATCCTAAAAATTTTCAGGATTTACCCCCCTACAAGCACAGGCTGCAAATTTTGAATATGCCATCACTTGCTTCCCGGAGAATTACGATAACCTGCTGTTACGCGTTTGATGTCCTCAGAGGCTCGATAAATGTTCCATTTTTAACTAATAAAATAAAAGTACATGAGCCCTTGCGAGTCACTAGGCACTCTCGTCTGTCGGTGGAAGAGCGGCACCACACAATCTATGTCGATAATGAGCCTATCAATAGATGTTGCAAAACGTTTAATTCACACGGTGCACATTACTCCCCAGACATGTCCAGAACCTATTTCAAAGCTCTGCTATCAAATGCCCTAGCATCTTAATCCCATCATGTATCCAACCCTGACACCATATTTTTATTGTATCAATCTAATTCATTTTAATTTGTATTTTTTAAGTAATTATTGTGAGTTAGCGTACAAAATTTGTATATTTTTATTTCTTGTACCAGTGCCTTGCTTGGCTAATAAATAAATAAATAAAATCAGTCTCATTACTTAATTGTCATACAGTTCTTCCATTAAACCGCACACTGGAAGCTTTACCGATCGTTTACTGTTTATTCGATTTTTTCCAATAATGCTTTATGTTTTCCGCGTTACTCCTAGCAAAGTTGTCGAGCAAATTTACTCCGTTTCATTACTTATCTCGTTTTATTCAATTTGAGTTCAACTATTTGAGGCCCCATGTGGGATCAGCTATACAAAAACACCCGGTTTTAGATGAAAGTTAAAATAATTTTTATATGTGAATAAAGAACTAAATCTACAAAAGATCAACTGGTGTAGGCGAATAATAGAACTTAACTAACTGCTCTGTTGTACAATTCATTAGTTGCACACTTTATTTGGGTGTGTGTGAAAATCAAATCACTTTTAACATTGAACATTACAATTACGAACTACCGGTAGCGCGTTCCCACATACATATATGTATGTACTCTTAGTGTAATTACTTTGCTCTTTGTCGGACTCCAGAAAATATTTTAAAAGCATCAGAACCTTATTGCTAAAAAAAATTGAACACATATTTCATGTTAGTTTTTGGCAATGCTACATAAAAAGATGGCTGCCAAGTACAGAGCCAATATTAATTTGAATTTTTTTTGTTGACCATTTAAATCTTTACAATATAAGCGATTAATAAAAAAATTAATGTTTTTTTTTATCATTGCAGCATCCATCTTCCCGTCAGCAGCCTCCTGGGGAAATTGGGGAAGTCCAGCAACAAACTTGTATCAACCACATTCCATGAGCCATGTCACCCCATCACATGTGGCACCGCATCTTAGCTCTTATCCACACTATGCTTGACCCTCACCCTCCGGGGGAGGTTTCTAAGAAAATGTCTATAGTTCACGTACAACTCCAGACGTTTTTTCGTTGATAAGACGAATTTAAACAAAAACAAACTTGTTCGGTACCACCCCGCCACATTTCAACTTTTTAAAAAAAATTAACGCTCTTAGCATAATAATGTGACAAAATTAAATTATACAATATTTGACCATATTTATTGATGTACATGTACATATTAGTAAGAGATGTAATTATTAATCAATTTAAAGCCGATATTGAACCAAAGAAAATGTTACTATACAAACAAATCAAATTGTCAGTGTATTTTAGCAATATTTTCTAGTCTAGTACCAAATAGATCAAATTCGATTGTTTTTAAATGTAAGTTGAACGCAAATGCATTATATTCAAGGGAAACTCAACGAGCATTTGCTCAAGATAAATTTGTATATAAAAGTGGAATACTGAAATTATTTTAATTCGATTGAATGGATAGTACGTAAAGTAAATAGTTAAACTAATGTAGGCCACAAGCCAATCTCAAGTTTACCGTTGATCTCTAAACCTATCCATCTAAATATTTGTACATACAAAATTTTATTATTATTATTATTATTTTTTTTAAGTCTTGATACTTAAAGCAAAAGCTAATAAAAGAAGACTTTATTAAATTATAAAAAACTGATTATAAATTTCCCATTTCTTTCCAAAATTATTTAAATTTAGTTGTTTACAACAACTTAACGGAAACACAGAAAAAATTGCTATTTCCAAATAATTAATTCAAAAAAAATCTACTATCCAAATATATATAAAATAAAGTAATATCAGGTGATTTTATTTATTCATTCGATTATTTATTTAATTTAATTAGAGCTACGATATTTAATTGAACGCATGGAAGACTGTGATAGTTGCAAAATGTATTTTGAAGTTTAATAAGAATATATTAAACTTGAATTAAAAACATTCACATTAGTTTTTCTTCATCATAAGTTCTATAAATTTTAAACTACAAGTATTTGATTATTTTATTGTTCATTTAATCGTAAGTGAAATTATTGATATGTAAAAATTAACAAAGCTAAGTCATAGAAATATTCACCAAATTACAATTACTATATCCATTGTAACTTCATTATCTAAGAGACAGTGTTGTTCAAAGCGAAACGTAAAAAAAGACGAAACGTTTAAGCTTAGATGAGTGTAAATGTGTAAGCTAGTTCGTATTGAAGTAAAAATTGAAACTTACCGAAAAGTTGTAGATGTGTGACATAAGGAAAGATTTCTGAAAATTCTGATAAAGTTTTAAATTTCTTGAAAAATATAATCTTTTGAAGAGACAATGTTGTGTATTAATCAGTTTTAATTATGATTATTGATATTTATAAATGTTTAGGTGTTCGAGATTTTTGCTTTCCAGCATTATAATTAGTCATAAGGCATTTTTTATTACCGCGCCTATAAATCATTTAAAAGAAAAAAACCATCTGCGCAACATATCTACATATGTCAAGACAAGCATAACAGCTGTTTGACGTTTGTCTAAGAAGAAACTTCGAATGGACCATTCCTGTACATATCAGTCTTGCTAACACACCGTAACTACTCAGCACGTAATAAACTAAATAAAAATACAGTCCATGTTTTTTCATTTGCATTAGCAATGTTTACTTCTTACCTTTTAATCCTAAACATTGTCCGTCGAGCCGGATAGGAAAGTGAACAAAATGTACAAGTGTAAAGTGCAAATTATATTTTCTCATGCAATCGCCAAATATTACCGAGTATCCGCCGCTTACTTTTTCCGAGAGTGCACTCTATTACAGAAAGGCGTTTGGTGCATCTGTAATTTATGCGACGCAAGGGAGTTTGGCTCGTGCGCCAAAAGTAAGGGACGCTACATGCCTTAGTCACCAAGTGCATTTCACTTTCATCAGCAGGTCCACTTCAACAATTATATCTTCGTATAAAGGGCCCCACAGACATGAGAGACCTCGTCCATGACAAGGTACCAGACACGAAACCCACAGACATTGAAACATTTTTGTAAACATCCACGTAAACATCATTTCGCGGCATGTCGATATTGAGATATATTCATCCCAGTGTTATATTATCTGTCCGTCAGTTAAGTCGAAAATGAGTAAGGAGTTAGCGCTGGCTTTGCTCGTTGTAAATGAATGCCTTGAAGATGACATTCAAGTGAAGAAAAAGAGGAGACTATGGAGCGAAAATTGGTATAGGAAACGGCAAACATTCTCGCACATAAATTTAATGAACGAACTAATCGTAAGTGCGCCCGCGGATTTAAAAAACTTTTTGCGAATGGACCACATCACGTACGAAAATTTGTTAAGTGCAGTGAGACCCCTGATAGAGAAAAAGGATACTTTTATGCGAGACGCGATTTCTGCGAATGAAAGATTATCAGCGACCCTGCGGTTCCTTGCTTGTGGACAAAGTTTTGAGGATTTGAAATTTCTCACAGCAATTTCTCCTCAAAGCCTTGGGGTTATTGTTATGGAAACATGCTCTGCTCTCATTAAGGCTTTGAAAGGATACATAGAGGTAATTTAAAAATTCAACAATTTTTAGATGTTGGGTAATAGTAATTTTATTTTTCCAGATACCGAAAACTGAAGAAAAGTGGATGAATATAGCCGATGGTTTTTCAAAAAGGTGGAATTTCCCGAACTGTATTGGTGCGATAGACGGAAAGCATGTGGAAATCCGGAAGCCCTATAACACCGGTTCGTATTACTTCAACTACAAGAAGACAGTCAGCATTGTTTTGCTTGCGGTGGTTAATGCAGAATACGAATTTATTATGGTGGAAGTTGGTGCGAATGGACGGGTGTCTGATGGAGGAGTATTCTCGAACAGCAAATTTAATGAAAAATTATCAGAGAATACGCTGGCAGTTCCAGACATGAGTGTACTTCCGAATACTCTCACGAAAGTTCCTTTTGTGTTTGTTGGTGATGAAGCATTTGCTCTCGAGACTAATATAATGAAACCATATGGAGGCGACGACATTGGGAAGGAAGAGCAAATATTCAATTATAGGCTGTCTCGTGCAAGAAGAATAGTAGAAAATGCCTTTGGAATTCTGTCATCACGGTTTAGAATTCTTTTAAATAATATAAACTTGAGTCCTCAAAAGGCAGCTACTGTAACCTTAGCATCCTGCTACCTACATAGTTATTTAAGGAAGACAAATTCTGCATTATACTTACGCGACAGCGTCGATGTTGAAAATATCTTTACTGGAAGTATAACTGAAGGAGCATGGCGAGCTGAACAACGTTCTATGATTCCTTTACAACCAACCAAAGTACGTAACGCTAAAGAAGCTGCGAAGGAAGTCAGGAACAAACTTAAAAATTATTTTAACGGAGTTGGATCTGTTCCTTGGCAATCTTCAAATTTGAAATAAAAGTCATTAAGTTTTAAGAAGAAAAAATTTATTGAAATGAATAAAATATATTATATCAAAAAATAATGTTTTTAAATATTATTGATACTCTGTATCTTTAAACAAATCATCAAAACTGTTGTAATTTTGCAGAGTATTGTTCGATACAACTGCATTTTCCACAGGTATCTCCACAATTGGTGTCACCACTATTGATGAGTTCCTTCTACGCATATCGGATGGAAGGAAAAAGTTGCTTTCGCCTGGTGACGATGAATGTGAATGGAGCGGTGTTGACGTTCTCGATGGCATTGGTGTCGCATTAACAGTATTTAGCGTCAACTGTTCCAGCTGTCCTAAAATCAATACTTCATCGATGGCACGCTTAGCATAAATTTTTTGTGTTGGCGTCAATTTCCTGAAACACACTGCCCAAGATTCTGCATAAATTTCAGCTTCGTCTTTTTTCTCCCTCCTGTTTGAAGACTGTATATGCTCTAATGCGTCTTTCAAATAGGAGTTTTTTTCGGCCAACTGTTGAGAAACTGTTTTTCTTTTTTTATTTGTTTTCGGGACAGCTTCACTTGCTTCCTGGAAGAGAATGAACGGAAAATGATAAGTGTTGATTCATTATTTAAAGAAAATGAGTTGTTCATTTAAGTTTGATGGGCATATTAGTCGTATTTACATGCATCAATTGAAATGGGTTTAAAATTTAAGAATCGGTAATCGGTAAAATGACCCGAAAGTAAAATACAGAATTATTTGAGCTGCAATCAGCTTTTCACGAATCAAAATACAGTCGGTTTTCCTCAAAGTTTAGGGCATTTTGAAGTCGGTTTTCTTTTTTTCTAAATGTTTTTCCTTTCGGTTTTTCCATTCCGGTTCATTTTCAAATCTTAAACCCATTTCAATTGATGCATGTAAACACGACTATCGTAAAGAGTTTACCTGTTTGTTAGTTAATGAGGTTTCGGGACATGTGCCTTTTTCTAGTAGCCAGTAACAGATAATATAACATGGGTTGAATGCCGTACCGAATGAGGATTACATAATTATTGGGTTTTCCATTCATGCATCCTTCACAAATAGATTCAATACATTTTACCGTAATTACACCTTCTACGTTATAAACCAATCCATAAAAATATGTTCGCTGTTGTAGGAATTTCTGGCAATGGCATTAATAATTTTCGTACCTACTTAGCAAATATTCAAGGAACTATTCAGATTTTATAATGTAACAATTTTTAATGTTATTACTTGTTATTTTCTATCACTTATTACCGGGGAAAGGCACATATTCCAAAGAATTGTTTAATTAACTTGCAATAATAAGGTTTATTAGTAATTTCCAAACTGAAGCTCACACTTAGGGGCATTTCACGTGAAGCGGACAATGGAAAAAAGGCCAGGTTTTGGATTTTGTTCAAAGTTGGGTGAATTCTACTTCTAGGGCACCTGAATTAATGTAAATCATTATTCACAATATGCATATATTCTTGTAGATAAACATATGATATATATATATATATATATATATATATGTACATACATATATATATATATATATATATATATATATATATATATATATATATATATATATATATATATATATATATATGTACATACATACATATATATATATATATATATATATATATATATATATATATATATATATATATGTATATATATGTATATATATATGTATATATATATATATATATATATAAATATATATATATATATATATATATATATATACATACACAATATATAAATGTAGACATATATATTCTATTTGAAGGTAATACTAATACAAAACGGTACTTACTTCAGCTACTTCTACGTCACTTTCGTCGTCAATATCTATACTTGATATCCCAGCTAATTGAATTTCCTGGTCCCGCAAAAACTCGAGGCAATCAAAATACCATAAATTTGGTATGTAAACGTCTTCTGCTGCAGCACCAGATCGTTGGGATTTGTCTATTTTTTTCATTTCCCGACGGAAACACGCTTTGATGTTAATTATGCGTTTTTTTACCGTATCCAAGTTAGCACCAGGTTCAATTTCTTTATATAGTTCCAGCAACGATTGCCAGGCTATATTTTTTTTTTTTTTGTTTATTTTTATAACAATCACTTTTAACTTTCCACAGTTCCGGGAGTTCTTTAAATTTTTCAAAAAAATTTGCCCACGCGGCGGTATTCGGGATTGAACACATTTTCACTAATTGTCTACACTTCACGAGATTTTATCGTCAAATGAAAATTAAGAAAAATTACCACAATCCATACACCGTGCAAATCTACCTACAAAAATCAAAATATATTGATTTCACTGCGATCAAACGACCGACCTAGTCACAGACCAACTCATGGTCCAAGTATCGTTACACACCCTTAAGTTTCTTGGATTTTCCAGTTATGTACCTTAATAAATAGAAATTGAATCATAACCAAGCGAGATATAGTCATTTGAATTTTTGGAAATCCCAACAACAAAAACACGTGTTCACGTCATCGACCTGGATATCACAATTTCCTTTAGATTTTTATGGAAATTTTGAAGAAATGTTTTGGTTTCTCAAAATTGCCAAGAATTCTGCAAATTTTTGTAAGACAAAACAAAATAGCGGCAGTATTTTGTATTTATGAATGAAATCTCTGATCCTGTTGATTTGTTGGAACGATTAACTTTGGATGCAATTAAAATTTAAAATTTTACGAGAAAGCTTGCTGTGATGGACGAATGGACAGATTTGAGTAGTATTTGTAAAATTAAATTCAAAGTAATTAAAAACAAGTCGGGTAGACAGACCGACGTTCGTGTTTGAAGGGTTTTGTACTCAAAAGATGATATACAGTCACCAATAATGGACAACCTCAAGAAATGCTTCAATGAAACGCACATCAAATAATTGGTTTACAAGAAAAACGACTATTACTTAATTTCAAGCGGCCACCATTCTATTGCCGTAGTACTAAAATCATTGGTTGAATGAGAATATAATGACATTTATTTTATACATCTTTTCTGAAAATTTTGAGAACATCCAAACTAAACTGTAGTGTCTGGGTCGATAGCAAGCCCATACGGTCGAAAAATCTCAGGTATTTGTTGCTGTAATAGGAGAAATTTCAAATGGCTATAACTTCCGTAAATATTAATCGATTTTTATGAAATATACAGAATATGAGAATCTTGCAAAACGCTACCGTAAAATCGAGTTTCACTAAATTTAAAGGTTCCATTGCGATTTTATTGAGGAAAATGTAATATTTATAAATAATGCTATTTTTACTAAAGTTGAGTGAATTTCGACTTCTAAGGTATTTGTCGTTGTTATATTCATAAATATCTACCTGCGTGATTTTTTTCAGATTTTTCGGATCAAGGGGGGGGGCACAAATTTTTCGTCCATTTTCCCTGCCCCTGCATTTCGAAGAGCCGGTAACACTGTTTTAAGATCTGTTTTCGAAAGTTCTAATCAAGACCTTTCTTTTGACACCCCACATGCCTACCTTTGGTAAAAAAAATTTTTATTGGTCCGCTTCCGGTATGGGGGGACCCCTCTTTAAAACCTTTTGAAAATTTTTCTGATACCTGAACTTTGAAAAACCAATCACTTCTGATATGCCTATTAAGTTTGGTGTCTGTAACTGTTATAGTTTCGGAGGAAAACAGCTGTGACACACAGACGGACGGACAGACAAAATCGATTTCAATAGGGTTTTGTAACAAAAAGTACAAAACCCTAAAAATTAATTTAAAAACCCTAGAAAACTAGAAAACCGACCGCACAATTTCTGAAACAATAAAAGTTTTCAAATGGGTTTTAAAACCCCAACTCGCAGAAGTAATCTTTTGCTTCTTGTTTACAAAAGATTATTTCCAAATCATTATCATCAAATACTGCCAGTGGCAGTGTGTACCAATTTGCCACACATCTAGCCTACACTCACACCACACCTAGCATACATTGAAAACTAGCATACATATATTGTAGCGCCACGCACAAAAATCAAAAGATTTTGATTTCACTGCAAGCGACTGACGAACCTATTTTGAGACCAACTCACGGACCAAACATCGCTACAGACGGTGAAAATTCATCATCAAAACATCATGTTTGAGATCTTGTCATGGACCAAGCAATGCGACCAGCGGAAGGACCTACTCGCGGACCAACTTTCGGACCAAACATCGCTACACACAGTAGAACTTCACAAAAAATACCTGAAATGAGACCTTGTCATGGACGAGCTTTCAAAATCTGTGGTGCCCTTAACACGAGATACACTACAGCGATATTATAGAAATATAATATCTAAGTTTGGATTGCCGGCGCGCAGTTTTTTTTTCTAAGCATCAGTTCAGACAGCGTCGCCCCTTGCACGTCTTTCACATTACAGCGTAGAGATGCGTGATATGGTATCGAAATATCGATGTTAAATTACGATATATTGATATAAAAATATCGATAATGACGAACTGAACAATATCGATATTTTCTCCTGATATATCGCGTCGGGTCATCGCTTCCCGTGGCCACCAAATACCGGCCTGTCACATCTAAATTTTTTTACAAATATGGCGAAATAAGAGGAAAATTGAGCAGACCCATTAAGGAAAAAAACATGAGATCAACGAAAACATTTCTGGCCGAAGAAACACTGGAGTGGCGAGTTCTTCAGCGGTAAGAGAGTCTTGCAACGAAGGCGCACCGACATCATATCCGAGACAGTCAACTTTACAAAACACATTAGCCCGGGCGACATGTTTCGTAGGTAAGGCTATTTGATTCTCATAAATTATGTAATTAAATAAATCATCTTTGGTAATCGGCTGGTGCTGTCTGATTCCGGGTCCGGTGTTGTGAGAATTTTTTAAGTGGCCAATGACGGAAAATTTCTTTCAGTGGGCTTTTAGACTAATGGGAAAATATTTTTGTTTTCATTGCCTTTTTAATAGATGGTCAACGTGCATTAGAGTTAGACGATATACGTATATCTTTTTATGGTGCTTAAAGATAATTTAGTCTTAAAAATTGGAGAAAAAGAGGGTTTTCGGAAATTTTGTAGGGATGAAACCACTTTATTATTGGAAAAGAAGTACGGAACAGTGTCGAGTATAGTGAAGAATATGATGGTGCAGCTTCCGTCAATATGTTTGACTGCCGACTGTTGGACGGAGAAACATTCGACGACCAGCTTTCTGGGAGTGACTGCTCATTTTACCATTGAAAATGAAATGGAAAGCTTTGTACTGGGGCTTCAGCGACTGGATCAGAACCATACTGCGGAATATTTGTCAGAGCAGTTTCTTAAAGTAATGGAGAAGTGGGGAATTGACATCAAGCAAGTGTCGCTGGTGGTGACCGACAATGCAAACAATATTAAGTTAGCAGTCCGCACACTGTTTGGAACCAGTAAGCAAATTGGTTGCTTCGATTATACTCTTAATTTGATCCCCAAAGCTGCACTCGGCTACAAGACTCAGAACAAAGTTGACGTCCCAAACGTACCTGGAGTTCCTGAAATCATTGGCCGCGTGAAACGAATTGTGGCATTCTTTCACACAAGCTATAACTTCAGCAACCGGCTTAAACAAGTGCAGTATGAAAGAGGCAAAACTGAAGGAACAGCTTTGAGGATGATTCAAGATTGCCCAACGCGCTGGGGTTCCACTTTTGATATGATTGACCACTTTTTACGTATGGCGGAAGTAATCACTATTGCTGCATTGAAATTCCCGAACGAAATTCAAATGATTTCCGCTGCTGAGCTTGCAACTCTCAGAGTCTTAAGGGATTTGCATCAACATTTTCATGAGGTTACGTAAGAAATGTCGGCGGAGAAACACACAACAGCCAGTAAAGTAATTCCCGTGGTATTCCTACTTCAGCAGGTATATAGGCTTCATTTATAACAACTTTAAGAAATATATATGTATTGCAATTTTAGAATATAGAGAAAGTAGGAGTGCCAAACAACGACGACCTGGCGAAGAGGTTTTGGAAATTTATTTTGGAAGAATTTGATCGACGGTTTTAATATATTGAAAGCGTGCTGCCTTTCGCAATTGCAACAATGATGGATCCCAGGTTTCAAACAACGTATTTTAGGAATATAGTAGCCACAGCTAATGTTCGCAACCACGTGGAGAGTATGCTTAAAGATGCGATAAGAGAGGAGATGAATCGTGTTCAGGCCGAGTGTAATGAACTTGAAATTACGTCTACCACCCCCCAAGTCGATCAACAGGTAACATTATTTTATTCGTTTTGTTGATATCCAAGTAAGATAATTAATATATGTTTATGCTTCACAGGGAAATGAAACAAGCAATGGGCTGTGGGGGCCACATGACGCTATGGTTGCGGCCGCCTTCGTGAATCACGGTACGGATGACCTAGCCGGAAGGTCCCGAACGGAACTTCGGTCGTTCTTGGGCCGACACCCTTCACCAAGGAATTGTAGCCCCCTCGTTGTGTGGGAATCAATTAAATTGGAATACCCACACCTATATAAAATTGCACGTCAATATCTTGCAATGGTAGCAACGTCAGTGCCGCAGGAGCGAGCATTCTCCGATGCTGGTCGAATAATGACTGAAAAAGCAAGTCGATTATCTTCAGATCATTAAAGCGAAAGTCTATTTTTAAGTAACATCAATGAAAAACTGTGGTTTTCTTGATTTGAGAGGCTTCTTTAATTGAATATTGTGCCTTGTAATAATATTATGAACTTAAGTTTGTTAAGATTTTTTTGAATAATGAATATACTTTTTTTCAACCTCGTTATTTCAGTCTATGTTTCTGGGTATACGATACTGCTGTATACTTAACGAACGTAAATTATTTGTTCCTTTATGTCCCTCTGGTTTGATTATAAAGTGTTAAATATCAAACGATATATCGATACATCGATATATTTCATTGATATATCGATATAAAAATATTCCGATGATATCGATATAAAAATATCGATATTTTCTGCATCGATACGCATCTCTATTACAGCGCATCTGGTGCCGACCATCGGAGTCTGTTCTACACAACTCTCAAGCATTATATTATAGGAAGGCGTGTGGCGCATCTATAATATACTAATCAACATTTGGAAATCTAATTCATCGAAAGTCAATTGCATCGTCTCGATATTTTGGGCAACCACGAGTGTTAACCGACAGATGTATAGAAAGGCGTTTGGCGCGTCTATACTATCGATAATATTGGATTGCTGACGCGCAGCCATTTTTGCAAGCATCAAGAAGAGTGTCACCCCTCGCGCGTCTCTCACTTCACCGCGCGTACGCCGACAATCAACGTTATTGCTGTTACGTCATTGGTTCTATACATCAGCTGATATTGCTGTCTCGTTTCTTTCAGTGGTCTTCTACATGTCAACACGTGCTATGTTCTCTAAATTATAAGTGCTTAAAAATTTAAATACATTTTGAATTTTTTTTTTGAAATCTCGCGACATGATAAAATAAAATCATAGCATAACGAATTAAAATTCGGGGACTATTACGCAAGTGTATTGTCATACAGTATTAATATCGAGATCAAGCGTAACGATAAGTTAGATTTGTGAGACAGAAAACAAAGAAAGTCTTCGGATTATGGACTCGGATTGCGTTAAATTGTAATTCTAGGTTCACGTGCTATCAACGAGCGGATTCTTTTGTTCATGATCAGTGTTTTGATTGTGGCAGCGTAAACATAACAGGTATAGGAATCAATAACAGCAAATTGCTTTGTTAAGAATATCAAAACGATATTACTTCACTAAAATATCTCCCTACAGATATTAATAAACTTGGACAAGCTGATCATAATGCTTTGCCGTATTATTTGTGGTACAGTTTCCTTTTGTAACTTCACTAATTATTTTAATTATCACCAACCAAATCATAATGAATGAAGTTTATGAAGCTCAAAAACAGCTCTTAGCAAAATTGCAAGGCTTAGGGAGAAAATACGATGATCAAGACCCCTCAGAAAAAGATCAATTCTCATTGAATAATTTTAAGGCTAGACTTCAATTATATTCAGATACTTATCATGAGAAAATTCTTGAAAATAAAAACAAAAAAAACCGCAGAGGATAAGTATTTAGTGGAGGATATTCCTTCACAAGGTGAGGATACCTATTATAGGACAAAGAATAAATTTGATAGACTTTTAGCTGAATTTACGCCCGATGAGGTTCCTACCGAGTTAAATCAATCAAATAGCTCCCAACAACATATAGTACATTCGACATCACGACTACCTGTGATTAATGTTCATGAATTTGCGGGAAAACAAGCCGATTGGGAAAGCTTTCGCGATTTATATTGTTCTGTTATTCATCAAAATGAAACATTGAATAATGTTAAAAAAGTCCACTATTGAAGTCTTACTGACGGGGTTAAGCAGTAGATCTTATAAAAGACTACGATATCTCTGCGAATTATTATTTCACTGCATGGGAAACCCTAACAGCCTTTTACGAAAGCGAGCTACGTTTAACCAAAAAATATTTCTATAATCTTCTTTCCGTTAAGTCTATGAAAGTTACATCTTCCTCTTTGAGCAAACTATAAAAAAGTGTGATGGATTCTATCGAATCACTAGCAAAAATAGGTCGTACAAAAGAGACTTTTAAAGACGATTTCACAGTGAGCCACAAATCATGTAATTTTGATCCTGCAACACAATTGGATACGGTTGAACCTCCTACCTTGCAGCAACTACGCAAGTTCGTTCAAAAGCGTATTGCGACATTAGAGTCTACTGAACTCACACCGCACACAAAAAACCCTGATCCCACTCCTATGCCAAAAAAGGGCTACTACTAATAGTAATAATGAGAGGACCTCTTTAGATGTGCGTCTCTTTTGCAAGCAAGGTCATAAATTGCACGTGCTGCTGAAGACCTATCTCCTCGGCAGTACGGCTTTAGAGCAGGACGTTCTACCATTGATGCGATTGCAGAGGTGGTGAACGCGGTCCAAAAGGCAGAGGCATGTAGTCGCACCAAGCGACGGATCGTCCTGTTGGTGACACTCGACGTCAGGAATGCCTTCAAATCCGCTAGATGGGTGGATATTCTGGGCACGCTGGAAAACTCTTTTCAAGTTCCAGAATATCTAATGCGGCTTTTGAGGAACTACCTAAAGGACCGAAGCCTGCTCTACGACACGACACAGGGCCAACGAAGGATGGAAATTACATCGGGTGTTGCCCCTGTGGAACGTGTCTTACGACAGGCTACTGAGACTTGAGATGCCAGATGAGTCACGCTTGGTGGGCTATGCGGATGATGTTGCGGCTCTGGTCGCCAGACGCACCGTTGAACAAGCGCAACTTAGG
This sequence comes from Odontomyia ornata, assembly GCA_963969285.1. Taxonomy (NCBI): domain Eukaryota; kingdom Metazoa; phylum Arthropoda; class Insecta; order Diptera; family Stratiomyidae; genus Odontomyia; species Odontomyia ornata. Next base: position 100,455,403 of record OZ017741.1, on the reverse strand, counting down.
CTAGGTATGCTAATGCGCCGAGTGAGGGACTGGATGACTGCTCGCGGGCTCAGCTTAGCACTGGAGAAAACCGAAGTGGTCATCTTGACAAAAAAGAAAGTCCCTAGAGTAAGGATGATCAGTATTGGAGATATACAGGTCGAATCGAAGCCAGCGGTGAAGTACCTGGGGCTACTGATCGACTCGAAGATGAGTTTCTCTGAGCAAATCTGGGCAACAGCTGAGAAGGCTGCTTCGGGATTATCAGCCCTGAGTCGACTTATGGCCAACGTAGGGGGACCCAGCCCATCAAGAAGACGCCTCTTGATGAGTGCTGTAGGGTCAGTGCTATTGTACGGAGAAGAGGTATGGGGCGACGCTCTCAGCAAGGAGGTATACCGAAAACGATTGGCACAGGTACAGAGAAGATGAGCTATGAGAATTGCATCTTCGTATCCAACAGTCTCCGACTCGGCGGTGAGAGTGATTGCAGGCGTGATACCTGTCGCCCTCCTCGCTAGAGAGCGCCGCGCTATTTACCTGCGCCGAAACGAGGATGCGAGGAAGATGGTTGTCCGCGAGGAGAGACAACGCTCGCTCAACGATTGGCAGCAGTCTTGGGTGAATTGCACGAAGGGAAGGTGGACTGCGCGCCTCATCCCGGATGTGAGACCGTGGCTAAATCGAAGGCATGGTGAGACTGACTTCTATCTGTCCTAGCTTTTGAGCGGGCACGGGTATTTTCAGTCTTACCTGCACAAGATCGGTAAGTCACGGTCTCCCGATTGTCGGTTTTGCCCAGGAGAGGAGGACAACGCCTGTCACACATTTTTTGCGTGTACAAAATGGGCCAGGCTGCAAAGGGAAGGGTGATGCTCGAATCGGTTGACAAATGGAACCAGGTGGCACATTATGCTCGGGCAGTCCTAAAAGATAAAAAGGACTCGCAGCAGCTGGAGGGGCTGGGGGATCGCTCTTCTGGCATTTCCTCTTCCCCTCTCCCCTCCCGCTATGAAAGGGACTCCCCAGCTTGAAGGCGCCCCACGGCTTAACAAAACGAGACCTGGCCCGAAGTAATGTGTCAAACGGTTCCAGGCTAGGTTCTCAGATTGGTTTAGTGGCTAGTCCAAGGGTATCCTCCATGAGAGTTCCACACTGCCAGACTCGGCGGGCGTAAATGCCTTCACCTCACTACCACAAAAAAAAAAAGGTCATAAATTGCATCTATTTCCTTCGTTTAAGACCGCTGATATTAATGAACGAAAAGACTTTATTATTAAACAACAACGTTGTCTCAATTGTTTCAGCAAACATCTAATTAAAGAGAGTACATCAAAGTATAATTGCCATTGTTACCATAAGAGGCACCACTCATTATTACATATCCATAAATCTAAAGGCCAACCCAAATCAAAAACTCAACCGTCTTCAGTTAAGGGTTCGGATAAAAACCGTGAGCCTGAAAAATCACAAGATGTAAGGGATGACGCGTTTTCATCTTCCAATCACACGGGAATCAAGTACTCGCACAATGTTACTAAATCCGCTGGCGTGTTGCTAGCTACGGCCCTGATGCGAGTAAATGAGAACAATGGGTGAGAAGTTAAAGCTCGAGTTCTCATCGACCCATGCTCCTAAGTCTCACTTATCACAGAATCTTTATGTCAGAGATTACAGTTGAAGCCTCGGCGTGCGCATATACCTCTCAAGGTCACCGGAGGCTCTCTTGCCACCACCATACGCAAATCGGCTGAGGTTACTATCAAACCTCATTTCGCATCATCTTATTCAAGTAAGCTTGAAGTACTCGTAATTTCCAAGGTATCGTCTTACATTGCCCCTCCAATGCACACTTCTCAACTGTTACCTCATCTTAAGGGACTTGTTTTAGCGGATCCGCAGTACATTGATCACAATCACATTGATATGTTATTAAGTGTATGTGCTCACGCTTAAATCGTGGAAGGCACTTTAATAAAAGGAAAACGTAAAGAACCTATCACCACCAAATAAAGATTAGGGTAGTACTCATCGGGCGATACTTCGAGCCCTCGTAATACGTCTTCGCACATCTGCAATGATGTGGATCTTGTCCAGACTTTACAAAAGTTTTGGGTACAAGAAGAAGTACCCAAGGCACCCATGCTTACGTCTGATGAGCAAGAGCTTACAGCTCACTTCGAGCAACACATGATAGATCATCCATGGGATGCATCAGTTCTTCATGATAAAATTTACATGGATGATGTTTTATCTGGTGGGCATACTGTTCAAGAAACTAAGGGCAAACAGAATGATTGCACTGCAATTCCACTTGAGGGAGGTTTTCCTTTGAAAAAATATCAATCGAATAATCCCGCAATTCTCCAGGGTATCGTTGATGATTATCTTGCTGAAAGATCAAATCATTCGAAAATTTCGAGACGCAAACCTCAGTTTTGGGTCTGTCATGGAATCCCTGTGAAGATAATTTTTACTTTAATGTTCTTCAGGTTGGAAACACCCTGAAATTGACTAAACGAGTCATTTTATCTCGCACAGCTTAGCTGTTTGATCCACTTAGATGGTTAGCTCCCATCATTATCCATGCAGAAATATTAATGCAGCTTTTATGGTAAGAAAAGAAAGGATAGGATGAAGAAATTTCATCGGAACATCAAAATTTTTGGTTGAATTGGGAAGCTGAGTTTTCTCAAATAAATTGTATTAAAATCCCATGTTGGAACTACTACTCGGCTCAAACAGAAATCGTTGAAACTCATAGGTTTGCCGATGCGTCTAACTCGCATATGGCGGTTGTTTATATCTCAGAGTTGTGCATGAAAGTCTTTCATAACACCAGTAACTGCCAAGAGTAAGGTAGCCCCATTGAAGCAATTATCCATCCCACCTTTAGAACTGTCAGCTGCCTACTTGCTAGCCAAATTGACGAAACATTATCTGAAAACTTCTAAAATTAGTATTACATCTTCGCATTCATGGAGTGATTCCACTGATGTACTTCAGTGGCTTAAAGGTCACCCTTCACTTTGGAAGCTTTTTGTAGCGAACCGACGCTCGAGCATCCACGACGATATACCTGAAGCTTGATGGCATTACGTAAAATCCAAGGATAATCCCGCTGACATAGTATCGCGGGGCTGTACAGTTACTCTACTAACTCATAATGATCTATGGTGGAAAGGACCATCTTGGTTATCTCAACCCACAAAATCATGGGTATCGTCTCAAGATGAACCCCTAGAATCAAGAGAACCACCTACTTAAGAAAACTCTTCAAAACCTGAAGTCCATTTAATCACACGACCTCACTGTGAATTCGACTTGATTCGTCGTTTTTCGTCTATCAATAAACTCTTGAGAGTCACTTCGTATTGTCTAAGATTTATAGTGTGCGAAAAGAGCAAATCAAAAGCTTCTTCGAGCATCTAAAGAATTATGTCCCAGTGAAGCAAGGCACCAAAAGGAATACTTTGATGTATAACGTTGAATCTCGTCTGACGAAAAATCCATCGTCTCAATTTTTTATGGTATCGATCATGAAACCTTCTTTCATTTATTCATCAAAAAACATACAGCCTGATGAGTTAAATAGTGACCAGAGTCACTCATTTCGCTTAGGTGCGACGTTCACTGAGAAAAGGGTTGCGATTGCCCAATTGCAGCCCAATTTTAAGGTTGAATTGATTCATGGATGGTGATTTGATCAGATTGGGAGGTCGATTAGTAAACTCTCAACTACCACATGAGAATAAATTTCCCCGTTTACTGCATTATAATGATGACTTAACTAAAATGCTAATTCGTCAAACGGTGGAATCCAGTTAACCCTCGGCACATTACCTTTACAAAATTCGATTTTAAAAGGACGGGTAGCTGTGAAATCACGCATTAAAACCTGTCATAAGTGCATACTTTACTCAGAAAAGGGTTGTACGTAACTAATGGGAAATTTACCTCTAAATCGTACATTACCATCCAAACCTTTTAATATCTCTGGTATCGATTATGCTGGACCGATAAAAGTTCGCTTGGCCAAAACTAGATGCAATGTCATTCAAAAAGGCTACATTGCTACTTTTGTCTGCTTCTCTACTCATGCTGTTCACATTGAAGTAGCCGAAGACTACAGAAGTGCTGCGCTCATTGCTGCATTTCATCGTTTCACCTCTCGCAGAGGTCAATGCTCTGAATTACATAGTAATCAGACTACTTTAGTCGGCGCTGATTGTGAACTCTCCAAGATATTTCAAGGTGCCATAGAATGGTCTGAAAGAGCATAAAACCAACTATCCATAAGTGGCCGTAAATGGCATTTCAATGCTCTGTTATATTTTCCATATCGGGGGTCCTGCCGGCCTCTTCCGGGGAGCCCCGCGATACTGGTTGTACCTACACTCACCTACGCACCTGTAAAGAGCCCGAATAACCTTCCTTGGAATAGAATAGTGTTATTTTATAGTTTTTTCTTTATTTACTCCTTTTTTTATTTTTGTTTATTCTAAGTTGATTGTCGACGGGCGCTGCAATGTCGTCCGTGGTTGGAGTACAAGGACTTGCCGCAGTGCGATGACGGGTCGCGATCTCCCGGCGAATCCCTCGGCGTACTTCCCGTGCTTGGCGGCGAAAGAAGGCCCGCTCCGTGGGTGTGACGGCTAAACGGGCTAACCGCCTCAGCTCGTAGAGCTCGTGCCGTTGACGCTCCCGCCGGCCTCCTCGTGGACGCCTCTGTTTGGCGATGTTGTCATTGGTGTCCAAGGGCACCTTCAACCTACGCAAATACTCGTCCTTGCTAATGGGACGGGGGCCGGCTCGGGGTTCTTCTTTGAGCACCTGCTCCAAACTCCGAGTGGGAGCCTGCTGCAGTCGGATCGGTTTCGCCACCTGTCTGGTGCCACTGGCCGACAGAGGATAGAGCGGCACGCAGACGCTGCTCAACCCTGCTGCTGAAGTCTTCGTGCTGCTCGCTGCTGCGTTGGCTGCCTTGCCGTGGTGTCGCTCCTGGGACGCCTGAAATTAAAGGGAAGATTAACAATGGTAGCCAGCAGCGGTTACGCTAATAGGCATGGAGGAACACGGCTAGTAATGCCAACACCTCACCATTTGCTTATTCGTTTCGTAGAATAGGTTTTGTGACTGCTTTCCTTAGATGCGCGTTGTTGCGCATTCGGCTTCCAACTGAATTTTCCACCTCGCTCAAGAAGTTTAAGTACTATTCTTTTAACCTGAATTCTCTTAAAATTTGCTGAGTAGTCAAACACGTGCGCTCTTGTTCCACGAACTTTTTCCTCCCCGCTTCGTCTCGTTTGCTCGACTGGTGAATTTGCGAAACTGGGGAAATTCAGCGAAAGAGTGTTTTTTGCTTAAACTTTCGACTTCAAAATAGTGCTTTCAGCTTAAGCTTTCGGCTTTCTCACTATCTCCTGAGGTGAAATAGCGAAACTGGGGACATTGAGCGAAAGAGTGTTTTAGCCAGAACTTTCGGCTTTCCCACGATCGCTCGTGGTGAAATAGCGGAACTGGGAATGTTGAGCGAAAGAGTGTTTATGTCGGAACTTTCTGTTTTCCTCTTCACTTACCTCACTTCGAGGCACCCCGTTCGTTCATGATGTAAATATCATCGCGGGTTGAACTTTCTCGTTCACTTAACTGCCCGCTTATTTACTTGCGCATGTGTTTCCATGGCAAATTTTCATTGGCGAAGTGCGAGTACATAGGTTTTGTTTGCTCGCTACTATTGCAGTTGTGAAGCGGGAATATATCCGAGCATGTTTTATGTGTTCGCTCGCACTAATTACTAATTGTAGTAATTTACCAATGCAACAGCTCCAGGCGCCCCTCACTTCGGTGGTTTGAGGGAAAGTCCGATGAAATCCATGAAGTACCATGTATACCGAATGATTGGAGATCAAGTTTTGACTTTTATCGAATACTCTACCTTGCTTTGTCGTATTGAATTCGAGACCTCTGTTACCACTCAGTGATGACATAAGCGACTTAAATCTATTGACCCCTGCTCATTTTTTGGTACAACAATCTTCGTATCTTATCCCTGAACCTAACCGACACAATGATAGGATACCAGTGAGTAAACGCTGGGAGCTATAACTCAAATAACCCAACATTTCTGGGATAGATGGTCAGCTGAGTATCCAAATTCACTTCAAAATTGTACGTAATGGACTCAAAGGCAAAATTCTTTTCAAGTCGGGAATTTAGTTCGTATAAAGAGCGATACAACCTTCCCTGGGAAATGGCCTTTAGGGATCGTTAAAAAAGTACATCCTGACATCCTGGCCTGGTTAGAACTGCTACGATCAAGACTGCCGACACCGAGTGGTTTCGAGGACATAATGCACAAGTTCAATAATTATCTAGAAACAATTTATGAATTTATCACACTAGTTAGGATATTCGAGAATTGAATTATGAAATTAATTTATTTTAATGCACAATCATCTTTATGTATTGCAACTATTAGTCCTAATAATCAAGTTCTCCCTCGCCTGTAGAATTTTAGAGCCTTTAATTTTTGTTTCTGTTCATCCTGCGACGGATGAAAAGGGGGAGAATGTTCGAGATTTTTGCTTTTCAGCATTATAGTTACTATGAGTCATGAGGCATTTTTATTACCGCGCCTGCAAATCATTTAAAAGGGAAAAGCCATCTGCGCGACATATCTATGTCAAGACAAGCATAACAGCTGTTTGACGTTTGTCTAAAAAGAAACTTCGAATTGACCATTCCTGTACATACAAAGCCATATAAAGTAATGGACGCGAAATGAGGTTATTTTCATCCATACGTGAGTGAAGTACTTTCACTACATACATGCCTTCCTCTCGCATGCGAATTGAAATCCCCCTGCCTTTCACGCCGCTAGAGAATCCACACCTTCAAGTGGCTCTCTAGTTGCTCTCACGAAAACCCCACTTCTCTTATACCTTAGCCCCCGAATTGTCAACAAAATATCAACCATATGATTGAAAACATATGATTTGTGAAAATTCAACATTGATGGAAAACGTCTAATCAAGTTGAATTTGAAATTGTACACAAAAATTTTTTTAAGATAAAGCGTGTTAAATCTAGTGCACAAGCGCTGCAAATGTGATAATTAATCAAACTAGAAAGTTTTTTACGGATCGCGAGTGTTTTTGTGTCGAAAAATGAAAAATGTAGTGACGTTTGTGGGATTGTTAAAACAGCTCTAGGAAGCATGTCAGAGACTTATGCTTCGTAGGGTAAGTCATGTTCAATCTTTAAACCGTTCAAGTTAGATTATCCGCATGGAAAATTGATTTAGTTCAAGATGTGAAAATTAGTGGGAGACATCACGTCAAATTTATTTGAAATTCGAATCAACAGCTAATAAGCGCCAACTTCACGCTACAAGATAAAGTGCTTCAATTCTCTCGATGCATTTCGTATCCATTCTCCCTGACATCTATGTGTACATATCAGTCTTGCTAACACACCGTAACTACTCAGCAGGTAATAAACTACATAAAAATACAGTCCATGTTTTTTTCGTTTGCATTAGTAATGGGTACTTCTTACCTTTTAATCCTAAACATTAGGTATTTGCATACTGTTGCACATTTCTCTCTTTTTAGTATAACTTAATGAGACTAGTCGCGACGAGCAAGTCCTAGCATTGTCTCGACCGTTCTATCAGCTCTTTATTGTTGGAAAACTGTAATAATGTTTATTAATGACTGTGTCATGAAATTTATTTTTTGTTATATGTTGTAATTGTTTTCATGCGATTTGTTATCTAGGGTTTGTCGTTTCGGATAAGATTTGTAACAACCGCGGAAGCCACTGCAATTGCAGGCATTCGAATTCCAGGACACCCTCTGCCCGAGCTGTGCCACTTTTTTTTTCTTTTCATAGCACTACAGCATCTTTCGGGCCTACGCTTAGAGATAGTTAGAATATTTCATTATCATGATCGAATGTGCTGTGCCACCCTGCATTTAAAACCCTACCCTCCCACAAAGGTAAAGGAAAAGAGAAGGGAGGACATCTTAAGAAATTAATTAATGGCCGGTTTATTATCATAACTTAAAAAAAAACAGTCGAGAAAAAAAAATAAAAAGAATTCTGACCGTAAGAAAAATTATACAAATAATGAAAACAATCATGAAAAAAATTACTTACCTTGTTGGACTGCGAAGCGCTCAGCAACGGAGAGGGGGTGGGCTATTGAAAATTTCAAAATGTATTACATGCAAGCTTTAAATACAACGTAGTTGCCAATTACTTAAAAAAAATTCACGAAGAACAAAGAAAATTAATTTAAAGGCCCCATGCGAAATAGCTGTTGAAGGCTGTGACTTGTTCATTTCCTCACCGTCTGATTTCTATAGGGTTTTGCATTAGGGACATAACATTTTTGTATTTTTATGTGAACCCTCCCTTAAATTTCTTTCAATAAACTGTCAATGTCAAAACGTTAGAATCGTCAACATTTTCATCAAGGTGTTACAAAGCAAGCAACGTAACCAATATATAATTGTTAAATAACGTAATAGCTATTACTACAACAAATCAGCATTTACATCTACCAATAGATAACAAACAGTAGCAATAAAATAGCATTTTATGCAAACAATAGAATAACCAAGAAATGGCATAAGAATAACTAGCCCAATCAATGCAATAGCGATTACATACATAAGAAGCCTACAATCAATACAATAACCAATGAATAACAATTAAAATAGCTCAATGGATAAGCAACCAGTAATTCCATAAGTGGCCCATTAAGGAGGCAGTAACCTAAGTAAAAACTAGAATAAATAAACTATTCACAACTCAACGAAATCAATAAAAGGCACATGATACCAAATATAAACAATTATCTTTCTCGCAACCTTCACCTGCTACGTCAAGATCAGGGAAATCTATTCATGAAGAGTGAAAGCCGAATACTCCTGTGTACGTTATCGCATACTTAACTAAAAATCACTGAAACGCAGAAATAACATTATTTTCAAACATATGGACAACCAAACTAAATCGTCTCGACATTGGGAAACACCATCAACAATGAAAGATGCATGATACTCCTCACGACTGTCACCTACATCGACAAGGCCAGGCAACCCCAGAAACCTGAACCATGCAATTGATGTTTGTCGTATGCAGAACGACATGGAAAAACACATGAAAAAAAAATAATGCACTAACAGCATTGTGCATTTTTGATATACGAATAGCATTCCATGTATGTTGATATAGAAAGGCAAATGAAAAAAAAAATAATGCACTGACAGCACTTCGTATGAATAGCGTTTCTTTTGGTTAACTATCTGGTCGATGGAATTGGGGTGAATGCACGGAAATTGGTCCATCAGCATTTTACCCCATTCACCGTACCAGGTAATGACTATGGCAAAGGTACTAATTGTCAATTAGTTCGGGTAAAAATCCATGAGGTGTCTAAAGAAGCACATTTCGTCACGAGACGCGTCCAGAGTGGAACTCAGGCTTTAGCAGGATATCCAGGAATGTCTCAAAATCAACCCTTAATGGAACTTAGGCTGCCTAAGCGCCTTCCAAGGTTACAGAACAGGACTCGTACGACCCAGGTGGAACACAGACTGCTCGCGTGCCTTCCAAGGTTACGAGATCCCTCAACAGAAAACCCTGCTTAAGTGGAACTTGGGCCACTCAACGCCCTCCAAAGCAGGTCAACAAAGCAGGTCTTTCCAAGTGGAACCCAGGTGTCGTCGATGACACTTGCCAAAGCGGCACTTAGGCTTTTAACAAGCCTGCCGATGGTAAAGAACCTTTGAGCAAAGGTCCTCCCCTAGGTTTTAATATCTTAAAATTTTCCTCACTATCTCTTGAACTCTTTACAGGCCACATTTACCAGCAAGAACTGCCGGGGGTGCTCGGAGGCTTCATACTCGGTCCCCCCCATCGGACCAACTAAACCAGTGGAAATGAAAAATCTCCTCCCAAACATACACAGGAGGAAGTGCTTGGCCGAAATCCCCGTGCTGCACCTTGGCCCCTGACACTGGAAGAATATCGGGCACGACGCCAAGTAGTATCTAGCGCAAACGTGATACCAGAGGCGATACCGTGTAAACGCCACAGGGGTGGCCTCCGAAGCAAAATCAACGAGCAGGTGGCGGTGCTCCTCCACTCCGTCACTCCAGAGGAGCGGGCCCATTTTAAAGATCAGGCTGCTGTTCTTCAGCAAGACAACCACAGAAAAAAGCATCAGGATACGCCAGGCATCTAAACCACCACCACCCGCTGCAACTACTGGCCAACGAAGTCCCGCTCAGTCGCCGACTCCGAACTCCACCCACCAACGTTAGAGCGATCTGATTCAATGTAGTTCTGTTGTCTATCTTGCTAAATATGTTGTAATTATCAAAGTTCATTTTTATTATAACGTTTTAAGAAAACAATCAGTGTTTCCTTTCTCTGACTTCCCGATTACAGGTGTTCTAAAGGTAAGGAGCGACTTTTGGTAATAGTGGTTGTGAGTTGGAGGTTCCCTCATACTTCTTTCAACTTGAATTCAATGGCACCAGCTCCCATTCTGAGGTTAAAGCAACCCCAACAAAACAAATTTATTACAATGGTAAAGTTTACGAACTAGCAACATTTGGAAATTATTAAAAATTACTATTAAATACTATTATTGAAGAATCGTCTTCAGCAATGAGAATCATTTCTGGCTCAATAGCTTTGTTAATAAGCAAAATATGCATTATTTGTCAACAATACACCCACATGTGCTTCTTGAGACACCGTTACATCCGCAAAAATTACTGTTTGGTGCAGTTTTCATGTCGGAGTTGTGAATGGGCCATATTTTTTCCCGGATGAAAACGACCTTCATGTTATCGTCAATGGAGAGCGCTATCGTGTCATTTACGCACAGAGTGTGGGACTCCCATGCCCGCAAGAAGGTGACTTGACTACCCAATAAACACCTCCCCTATCAACCCGAGAACCAAGCCTGGAACCGTTTGACACATTACTTCGTGTCTTTTTTTTTCTACGCCATGAGGTGCCTTCATGCTGGAGGATCCCTCCTTTAGCAGGGGTGGAGAACAAAAGAGGAATGGCCAGGCAAATAATCCGCCAGCCCAAAAGTCCCTGTGAGTTCGTTTTATCTTTTAGGACTGAACGAGCATAATGTGCCACCTGGTGCCATTTGTCAGCCGATTTGAGCATCGCCATGTCTATATTATCCGGCATGAGCTCTCCCGTCTCCCTGCAAAGGCCTCTTCGTAGCCTGTTCCATTTTCTGCACACAAAAAATGTGTGGCAGGCATTGTCTTCTTCTCCTGGGCAAAACCGACAGTCGAGGGACCGTGATCGTGAAATTGTGCAGGTAAGACTGAAAACATCTCTGCTCGCTCAGATAGAAGTCAGTCTGACCATGCCTTCAATTAAGCCATGGTCTCACATCTGGGATGCGGCACAGGTATCGTGCCTGCAATAAATCTCACCGCCGAATCAGAGACTGTCGGATACAAAGATGCAATTCTCACTGCTGCTCTTCTCTGTACCTGTGCCAAGCATTTTCGGTATACCTCCTTACTGAGAGCTTTGTCCCATATTTCTGCTCCACACACTTGCACTGACCCTACAGCACTCATCAAGAGGCGTCTTCTTGATGGGCTGGGTACCCCTACATTGGCCATAAGTCGACTCAGAGCCAATACTCCTGAGGCAGCCTTCTCAATCGTTGCCCTGATTTGTTCAGCGAAACTCATCTTCGAGTCAATCAGTAGCCCCAGGTACTTCACCGCTAGCTTCGATTCGACTAATATGTCTCCAGTACCGATCATTCTTACTCTAGAGATTCTCTTTTTTCTCAAGATGACCACTTTGGTTTTCTCCAGTGCCAAACCAAGCCCTCGAGCAGTCATCCAGTCTCTACTCGGCGCATTAGCATACCTAGCCTAAGTTTCGGTTGTTCAACGGTGCATCTAGCAACCAGAGCCGCAACATCATCCACATAGCCAATCAAACGCGACTCATCTGGCATATCCAGTCTCAGTAGCCCGTCGTAAGATACATTCCACAGGTCCGGACCAAGAATAAATCCCTGGGCAACACCCGATGTAACTTCCATCCTTTGTTGACCCTGTGTCGTGTCGTAAAGCAGGCTTCGTTCCTTTAGGTAGTCCCGCAAAAGCCGCATTAGATATTCTGGAACTTGAAAAGAGTTTTCCAGCGTATCCAGAATGTCCAACCATCTAGCGGAGTTGAAGGCGTTCCTGACGTCGAGTGTCACCAACAGGACAATCCGTCACTTGGTGCGACTATATGCCTCTGCCTTTTGGACCGTGCTCACCACCTCTGCAATCACACCAATGGTGAAGCGTCCTGCTCTAAAGCCGTACTGCCAAGGAGATAGGTCCCCAGCAGCACGAATCGCGTCAGTGAGTCTTCCCTTGATGAGTTTCTCTAGCACTTTACCAGCCGTGTCTAGTATGCATAACGGGTGGTATGCAGACGGCGATCCAGCATTTCCCTTCCCTTACTGATCAGCACGAGCCTCGCCACCTTCAATCGTACTGGGAAAACCCATTGCCGTAGGCAAGCGTTGAGTGTGCTGAGATGATATACAATGCCTTAGCTGGAACACCATCTGGACCTGGAGCCTTCCTCGCTTTCAATGAAAGGACTGCCTCTTTTAGTTCCATCTATGTGAAAAGTGGACACTGGATTGCAGTTTCACCACGGACAGCGTCAACACGGACGGGATGGGCGGGGAAGAGTGCCCGCACTATCTCGTCCATTTTTCCGCATCATATATGCAAGGTTTTCGTAGGGCGCCAAGCTTCCGCATAACTAGCTTGTGGCCAAGGCCCCACGGATCCTTGCTCTCACTGTCCTCTAGATCTTGCCAGCAGCGAGCGTTGCTGCTGTTTACCCTTTTTGCGAAGGCGTTTTCTAGATTCCTCGTCACAATCATGTACCCGTTGAGCCTCACGCTGAAGCTTGTCACACTCGTTTCGTTTTTCAGCGATTTCAGTTGACCACCAGTACACTGGGGGCTTGCGTACCAGCGTTTTCGACGGGACAAGGTATTGCAAGCAGTCGTAATGATGCTCATAGTTGAGTTCACCACGTCTTGCGCTGCCAAGAAAAACAGTGTGCCTCCTTCGTACACTCTTTTCTTTTAATTCCCATTTCACCACAGCTGCAACATAGGAAACTCCTATCGGCTCCTTTGCATGCGTGTGGTGTGACCAAAGCCATGTCATTTGAAACATTGAAGAGGCGCTGCTTTTCGCCATACCCTACAGACAACCTACCCTATTCTCACTTCGGGGTCCTCTTCGATCAAGTCAATTATGGCTATGCGTTGCCCCTTATGGTTTTCTAGTGTCAGCCTCGCTTTGATCCTGCCCACGCTAGGGAACTCCCTTTTGATGGCCTTTTCTACCACGTTTATGAGAGTTGAAATACAAAAACAAACCCCACAACTTTAAATCGCTTTTTCTCCCCTCAAACGTGCGAATCCGGCGTTTTTACGATTTAATTTAAAGGCTTGGCAGATCTCTAGCTTTGATCGTTGACTGTACCCACGATTTCTATCCGATTGTCAAAATTTTGGTCTCATTTTATAGCTGCCAATCTATTCTTTACCACAAGTACAAATTTGTAATATTAATTACCAACTCACTATTTTTTATGAAGATTGAAATAGAAAAAAAACCCCCAAAGCTTTAAATCGCTTTTCCTCCATTTCAACGTGCGAGTTCGGCGTTTTTACGATTTAATTTAAAGGCTTGGCAGATCTCTAGCTTTGATCGTTCCCTGTACCCACAATTTCTATCCGATTGTCGAAATATTGGTCTCATTTTGTAGCTGCCAGCCTATTCTTTACGACAAGTACAAGTTTGTAATATTATTTACAAAAACACTATTTTTTATGAAGGTTTTTTTTGGTGGTAGGGAGGTGAAGGCATTTATGCCCGCCGAGTCTGGCAGTGTGGGACTCCCATGGAGGATACCCTTGGACTACCCACTAAACACCTCCCATGTATATCTGAGAACCTAGCCTGGAACCGTTTGACACATTACTTCGGGCCAGGTCTCGTTTTGTTACGCCGTGGGGTGCCTTCAAGCTGGGGAGTCCCTTTCCTAGCGGGAGGGGAGAGGGAGAGAGGAATTGCCAGAAGAGCGATCCCCCAGCCCCAGCGCCCCCGGCTGCTGTGAGTCCCTTTTATATTTTAGGACTGCCCGAGCATTATGTGCCACCTGGTTCCATTTGTCAACCGATTCGAGCATCACCGCAACTATATTATCCGGGGTGAGCTCTCCCGTCTCCCTGTAGAGTTCCCTTCGCAGCCTGGCAAATTTGGTACACGCAAAAAATGTGTGACAGGCATTGTCCTCCTCTCCTGGGCAAAACCGACAATCAGGAGACCGTGACTTGCCGATCTTGTGCAGGTAAGACTGAAAACACCCGTGCTCGCTCAAGAGCTGGGTCAGATAGAAGTCAGTCTCACCATGCCTTCGATTTAGCCACGGTCTCACATCCGGGATGAGGCGCGCAGTCCACCTTCCCTTCGTGCAATTCCTCCAAGACTGCTGCCAATCGTTGAGCGAGCGTTGTCTCTCCTCGCGGACAACCATCTCCCTCGCATCCTCGTTTCGGTGCAGGTAAATAGCGCGGCGCTCTCTAGCAAGGAGGGCGAAAGGTATCACGCCTGCAATCACTCTCACCGCCGAGTCAGAGACTGTTGGATACGAAGATGCAATTCTCAGTGCTCCTCTTCTCTGTACCTATGCCAATCGTTTTCGGTATACCTCCTTGTTGAGAGCGTCACCCCATACCTCTTCTCCGTACATTAGCACTGACCCTACAGCACTCATCAAGAGGCGTCTTCTTGATGGGCTGGGTCCCCCTACGTTGGCCATAAGTCGACTCAGGGCCGATATTCCCGAAGCAGCCTTCTCAGCCGTTGCCCTGATTTGCTCAGAGAAACTCATCTTCGAGTCGATCAGTAGCCCCAAGTACTTCACCGCTGGCTTCGATTCGATCTGTATATCTCCAATACTGATCATCCTTACTCTAGGGATTCTCTTTTTTGTCAAGATGACCACTTCGGTGTTCTCCAGTGCTAAACTGAGCCCGCGAGCAGTCATCCAGTCCCTCACTCGGCGCATTAGCATACCTAGCCTAAGTTGCGCTTGTTCAACGGTGCGTCCGGCGACCAGAGCCGCAACATCATCCGCATAGCCGACCAAGCGTGACTCATCTGGCATCTCAAGTCTCAGTAGCCCGTCGTAAGACACGTTCCACAGGTCCGGACCAAGAATAGATCCCTGGGCAACACCCGATGTAATTTCCATTCTTCGTTGGCCCATGAAGGTTGGAATAGGAAAAAAACCCCAAAACTAAAAATCGCTTTTTCTCCCCTTAAGCGTGCGAATTGGGCATTTTTACGATTTAATTATAGGCTTGGCAGATCTCGAGCTTTGATCGTACACTATGCCCAAAATTTTTATCCGATTGTCAAAAGTTTGGTCTCATTTTGTAGCTGCCAGTCTATTCTTTACGACAAGTACAAATTTGTAATATTATTTACAAATACACTTTTTTTTATGAAGGTTGAAATATAATAAAAAACCCCAAAACTTCAAATCGCTTTTTCTCCCCTTAAATTTGCGAATTCGACGTTTTTAGGATTTAATTTAAAGGCTTGGCAGATCTCTAGCTTTGATCGTTCACTGTACTCACAATTTCCATCCGATTGTCAAAATGTTGGTCTCATTTTGTAGCTGCCATATTATTCATTACGAAAAATACAAACTTGTAATATTATTTGCACATACACTATTTTTTATGAAGGTTGAAATAGGACAAAAAACCCTAACTTCAAATCGCTTTTTCTCCCCTTCAACGTGTGAATTCGGCGTTCTTACAATTTAATTTAAAGACTTGGAAGATCTCTAGCTTGGATCGTTCCCTGTACCCACAGTTTCTATCCGATTGTTGAAATGTTGGTCTCATTTTGTAGCTGCCAGTCTATTCTTTACGAGAAGTACAAATTTGTAATATTTTTTACAAATACACTTTTTTTCTGAAGGTTGAAATAGGGAAAAACCCCCCAAAGCTTTAAATCGCTTTTTCTCCCCTTAAACGTCCACATTCGGCATTTTTGCGATTTAATTTAAAGGCTTGGCAGATCTCTAGCTTTGATCGTTCCCTGTACCCACGATATCTCACCGATGGTCAAAATTTTGGTCTCATTTTGTAGCTGCCAGTCTATTCTTTACGACAAGTACAAGTTTGTAATATTATTTACAAAAACACATTTTTTTATGAAGGTTGAAATAGAAAAAAAACACCCCAAAACTTTAAATCGAGTTTTCTTCCCTTAAAGGTGCGAATTCGGGGTTTTTGCGATTTAATTTAAAGGCTTGGCAGATCACTAGCTTTGATCGTTCACTGTACCCACAATTTCTATCCGATTGTCAAAATTATGGTCTCATTTTGTAGCTGCCAGTCTATTCTTTGCGACAAGTACAAATTTGTAATATTATTCATAAATAAATTTTTTTCTACGAAGGTTGAAATAGGAAAAACAACCCCAAAACTTTAAATCGCTTTTCCTCCTAGACTGGCAGCTACAAAATGGGACCAAAATTTTCACAATCGGATAGAAATTGCGGGTACAATGAATGATGAAAGCGAGAGATCTGCCAAGCCCTTAAATTGAATCGTAAAAACGCCGAATGTGGACGATTAAGGGGAGAAAAAGCGATTTAAAGTTTTGGGGGTTTTTTCCTATTTCAACCTTCATAAGAAATAGTGTTTTTGTAAATAATATTACAAATTTGTATTTGTTGTTAAGAATAGACTGGCAGCTACAAAATGAGACCAAAATTTTGACAATCGGATAGAAATTGTGGGTACAGTGAACGATCAAGGTTAGAGATCTCCTAAGTCTTTAGATGAAATCGTAAAAATGCCGAATTCGCACGTTTAAGGGGATAAAAAGCAATTTAAAGTTTTAGGGGTTTTTTTTTCCTTTTTCAACCTTCATAAAAAAAGTGTATTTGTAAATAATATTACAGATTTGTACTTGTCGTAAAATATAGACATGCAGCTACAAAATGAGACCAAACTTCTGACAATCGAATAAAAATTGTGGCTACATTGAACGATCAAAGCTATAGATCTGCCATGCCTTTGAAGTTAATCGTAAAAACGCCCAATTCCAACGCTTAAGGGGAGAAAAAGTGATTTGAAGTTAGGGGTTTTTGTCCTATTTCAACCTTCATAAAAAATAGTGTTTTTGGAAATAATATGACAAATTTGTACTT
Organism: Odontomyia ornata; assembly: GCA_963969285.1. Lineage (NCBI taxonomy): Eukaryota > Metazoa > Arthropoda > Insecta > Diptera > Stratiomyidae > Odontomyia > Odontomyia ornata. Next base: position 100,438,099 of record OZ017741.1, on the reverse strand, counting down.
GTCGTAAAGAATAGACTGGCAGCTACACAATAAGACCAAAATTTTGACAATCGGATGGAAATCGTGAGTACAGTGAACAATCAAAGCTAGCGATCTGCCAAGCCTTTAAATTAAATCGTAAAACTGCCGGATTCGCACGTTTAAGAGGAGAAAAAGCGATAAAAAGTTTTGGGGGGCTTTTCCTATTTCAACCTTCATAAAAAAAGTGTATTTGTAAATAATATTACAAATTCGTCGTAAAGAATCGACTGGCAGCTACAAAATGAGACCAAATTTTTGACAATCGGATAGAAATTTTGGGTACAGTGAACGAGCTAGAGATCTGCCAGGCCTTTAAATTAAATCTTAAAAACGCTAAATTGTACGTTTAGAGCGAGAAAAAGCGATTTAAAGTTTTGGGGGGTATTTTCCTACTTCAACCTTCATCAAAAATAGTGTATTTGTAAAGAATATTACAAATTTGTACTTGTCGTAAAGAATAGACTGGCAGCTACAAAATGAGAGCAACATTTTGACAATCGGATAGAAATCGTGGGTACAGTGAACGATCAAATCTAGAGATCTGCCAAGCCTTTAAATTGAATCGTAAAAACGCCGAATTCGCACGTTTGAGGGGAGAAGAAACGATTTAAAGTTTTGGGGGTTTTTTTTCGTATTTCAATCTGCATAAAAAATAGTGTATTTGTAAATAATATTACAAATTTATAGTTGTCGTAAATAATAGACTGGCAGCTACAAAATGAGACCAAAATTTTGACAATCGGATAGAAATTGTGGGTACAGTGAACGATCAAAGCTAGAGATCTGCCAAGCCTTTAAATTAAATCGTAAACACGTCGAATTCGCACGTTCAAGGGGCGAAAAAGCGATTTAAATTTAAGGGGGGGGGGTTTCCTATTTCAACCTTCATGAAAAATAGTGTATTTGTAAATAATATTACAAATTTGTACTTGTCGGAAAGAATAGACTGGCAGCTACAAAATGAGACCAAAATTTTGACAATCGGACAGAAATCGTGGGTACAGTGAACGGTCAAAGCTAGAGATCTGCCAAGCCTTTAAATTAAATCGTAAAAATGCCGACGTCGAACGTTTAAGGGGAGAAAAAGCGATTAAAACTCTTGAGGGGTTTTTTCCTATTTCAACCTTCACAAAAAATAGTGTGTTTGTAAATAATATTACAAATTTGTACTTGTCGTAAAGAATCGACTGGCAGCTACAAAATGAGAACAAAATTTTGACAATCGGATAGAAATTGTGGGTACAGTGACTGATCAAAACCAGAGATCTGCCAAGCCTTTAAATTAAATCGAAAACACGCCGAATTCGCATGGTTAAGGGGAGGAAAAGCGATTTAAAATTTTTGGGGGGTTTTCTCCTATTTAAACCTGCATCAAAAATAGTGTTTTTGTAAACAATAGTACAAATTTGTACTTGTCGTAAAGAACAGACTGGCAGCTACAAAATGAGACCAACATTTTGACAATCGGATAGAAATTGTGGGTACAGTGAACGATCAAAGCTAGAGATCTGCAAAGCCTTTAAATTAAATCGTAAAAATGCCGAATTCGCACGTTTGAGGGGAGAAAAAGCGATTTAAACTTTTGGGGGGTTTTTCCTATTTCAACCTTCATAGAAAATAGTGTTTTTGTAAATAATATTACAAATTTGTACTTGTCGTAAAGAATAGACTGGCAGCTACAAAATGAGATCAAAATTTTGACAAATGGATTGAAATTGTGGGTACAGTGAACGATCAAAGCTAGAGATCTGCCCAGCCTGGAACCGGTTGACATATTACTTCGGGCCAGGTCTCGTTTTGTTTCGCCGTGGGGCGCCTTCGAGCTGGGGAGTCCCTTTCCCAGTGGGAGGGGAGACGAGAAGAAGAAATGCCAGAAGAGCGGTCCCCCAGCCCCAGAGCCCCCGGCTGTTGTGAGTCCCTTTTATATTTTAAGGACTTACCTAGCATAATGTGCCACCTGGCTTAATTTGTCAACCGATTCGAGCATCACCGCAACTATATTATCCGGGGTGAGCTCTCCCGTCTCCTTGCAGAGTTCCCTTGGCAGCCTGACCCATTTGGTACACGCAAAAAATGTGTGTCCTCTCCTGGGCAAAACCGACAATCGTGGGACCGTGACTTACCGATCTTATGCAGTTAAGACTGAAAACACCCATGCCCGCTCAAAAGCTGGGTCAGAAAGAAATCAGTCTCACCATGCCTTCAAGTTAGCCACGGTCTTACATCCGGAATGAGGCGCGCAGTCCACCTTCCCTTCATGCAATTGACCCAAAACTGCTGCCAATCGTTGAGCGAGCGCTGTCTCTCCTCGCGGACAACCATCTCCCTCGCATCCTCGTTTCGGTGCAGGTAAATAGCGTGGCGCTCTCTAGCAAGGAGCGCAACAGGTATCACGCCTGCAATAACTCTCACCGCCGAGTCAGAGACTGTTGGATACGAAGATGCAATTCTCAGTGCTCCTCTTCTCTGTACCTGTGCCAAACGTTTTCGGTATACCTCCTTGCTGAGAGCGTCGCCCCATACCTCTGCTCCGTACAGTAGCACTGACCCTACAGCACTCATCAAGAGGCGTCTTCTTGATGGGCTGGGTCCCCCTACGTTGGCCATAAGTCGACTCAGAGCCAATATTCCCGAAGCAGCCTTCTCAGCCGTTGTCCTGATTTGCTCAGAGAAACTCATCTTCGAGTCGATCAGTAGCCCAAGGTACTTCACCGCTGGCTTCGATTCGTAAGTCGCCAATACTGATCATCCTTACTCTAGGGACTCTCGTTTTTGTCAAGATGACCACTTCGGTTTTCTCCAGTACTAAACTGAGCCCGCGAGCAGTCATCCAGTCCCTTACTCGGCTCATAAGTATACCTAGCCTAAGTTGCGCTTGTTCAACGGTGCGTCCGGCGACCAGAGCCACAACATCATCCGCATAGCCGACCAAGCGCGACCTATCTGGCATCTCAAGTCCCAGTAGCCCGTCATAAGACACGTTCCACAGGCCCGGACCAAGGATAGATCCCTGGGGAACACCTGATGTAATTTCCATCCTTCGTTGGCCCTGTGTCGTAGCGAAGAGCAGGCTTCGGTCGTTTAGGTAGTTCCTCAAAAGCCTCATTAGATATTCTGAAACTTGAAAAGAGTTTTCCAGCGTATCCACCCATCTAGCTGTTGGTCGTGCCTTAATGGCAGTGTTAGTGTCTTCGAACCTTAAGTTTCCCCTGATATCCCGCAGCACCTCCGTATAGGATCAACCATCTTGGAGTTTCATCGGAGCTCTTTTTTCTCCTGTTTCGTATCAGGTCTTTTTTCTTGTTGGACGTCCGTGCGAACTATAGCCATGCATTGTCCCCTGTTGTTTTCTGGTGTCAGTCTCGCTTTGATACTTCCCACGCTAAGGAACTCCCTTTTGATGGCCTCTTCTACCTCGGCCAGATCCGTATTTCGATCGTTTCCGTCGGCTCGAGCGGGGCCATAGTTGCGCTTTTGCCGAGGACTTTCTTTACTGCGTCGCAGAATGCTTCTTTATTGCCGGCCTCCCTAAAATGAGCGCGGGTATGGACCCCAGAGCCCCAAAGTATAGACCGTTGTCCAGTACCGCACGTCCACTGATACCGACAACGCACGACACAGTTCCGCGGGCTGAACAATGAAGTTGATCGATCTTCGCGACGCAAGCCCGAGACACAACATCAAGCATAATGTAGAGTTGGCAACTCAGCTTCACCGGCCTTTATTCTACAGACCCAGTGGACAGTTTCTTGTTCAGAGTACAGTCACTAGTATCCACTACGCTGGGAGGAGACTTCTTGGCCTTTCTTCAACATGCGCAGCTCTTATTCAGCGTGGAAGCCACCGAATATTTCTGGAGTTTTAAGGAATCCATAGCATGCCTCGACTAGAATTCCTTTTGAACGGGAATTGCGTGAGCAAAACAGAAAGCGCAAACAAGGCCCTCATGAAAAATTCGACCCATTTTATACCAGTATACTACGCCTTACGACTCGGCTACGAACACCGATGGCCAACGCCAAACTGGTGGAAACCATCAGGGAGAGCATGCGGTGGAACCTTTAAAACCGCCTTCTTCATGTGTCAATATACGCCGTGCAAGCCTTACGCCTCCATGCCTATAGACAAAAACGACTAGATGAAAAGCGAGGAAACGACCGTCCACAACCTTGCTTGGCGGGACCGAGTCAATGAAGCAGTCACAATGCAGAATTGGTAGCAGCTGGTCACGTACACATTGAGCCGACCCACGTCCTGAGGAGTGGAGCCCCTCTGGATTGCGGGTCCAAACGAGAAACACATCCACCTTTCTTACAGGTAGTTGCAAGCCCCACGGTCTGTTGGAACTGTCGACAATCTGGACACCGGTTTTCCGCATGTCCTGCCGAGCCGACGATCTCCTGTTACCATTGTAGAATGGCGGACACTTATGCCCCGGATTCTGTAGACTGCAAGTTGCGAAAAAACGTGCCAGAGAGTGCCGCAAACACCCGTCAGCATTCCTAAAACCCGACCGAAACGGAACTCAACCCGTTGCTATGAGCAACTAAACCCCGGATACGACCCCAACCTTGAAGTCCTAAATGATAAAAAGGACTCACAGCAGCCGAGGACTTTGGGGCTGGGGGATCGCTTGTCTGGCAACTCCTCTTCCCCTCTCCCCTTCCGCTAGAGAGGGATCCCCCCAGCTTGAAGACACCTCACGGCGTAACAAAAGAAGACCTGGCCCGAAGTAATGTGTCCGAGGCTGGGTTCTCGGGTTAACAGGGGAGGGATTTAGTGGGTTTATTGGCCTCTTGCGAGTATGGGAGTCCCACACTCTGTGCGTAAATGGCACTCACTTCCGAGTTACAAAGAAAAAGAAAAGAAAACCTTGCTGATCGTACCGCCAATCACAGTTCTCCCGAAGCTCTGCAGCCAACGTCACCGCCACCCTCAAGGGAATGGCTATGAAACGAGTGCCCCGTGGCTTGTTAAGTCCTTTCATGGTAGACTGCGTGAGTATCTAGCTGCTCGTCTGCGCACCTTCGATGAGGGGATGGCTCTCACTACTCCTTCGAGAAGGAAGCGAGTCACACGTCTGATGCGGAGCTTCTGGAGAAAGGTGAGGCAGTCAAGGAAGATGTTGCATGTGATCCAGCTAGACGAATTATTGAAGGACGATATTCGCCCATACGCGTCAGTACAGAACTTGCAAAATTGACTGGTAGGATTGATTGACACTAGAGCCAGCGCCAACTGCATAGCAGCCAATTTTGCAAGAGAAGTCCTGACAAACCACGCAGATCTTAATCAGCATTTTACAATCTGGTTAAGCACGGTGGACGGAACTCGCCACTCCATAGTGGGGAAACTGACGACGGATGTTATCTTTAAAGGTGCGACCCAGTCCCTGGATTTTCACATTATATCCCAACTGAGACAGAGTCTACACTTAAGGGTTGACTTCGTCCGAAGATTTAATTTGGCCCTGGCATTATTTTCTAGCACAATACTTGACTCTGTTGCAACCGTCAATGATGCGACATTAAACTCGGCTATAACGGTTTTTCCTTCACATGAGAAGGAAGGTTTCGGCTGGACAACTTTGGTGTCTCATACAATAGATACATATAGGGGATGCTAAACCGTTCAAGCAGATATATTTTGCCATATCTCTGGCGAAGGAAAAACTGTTATATGCCGAAGTTGATCGGATGTTGGCCCTATGTGTGATTGAAGAATAGCAAAGCGCATGGGCTTCGCCAGTCACTTTAGTAGTTAAGCCAAATAAGGTCCAACTATGCTTGGATAACCGGCGCTTAAATGCCGTCACTGTTACAGATGCATATTCCCTACCGTTGTTTAAAGGTATCTTGTATTTTCAGTCGATTACTTGATGCCCATTTCATTACTAGCTTTGACCTCAAAGACGCTTTCTGGCAGATCCCGTCAAATCCTGGTTCAAAGGAGAAGATAGCCTTCACGGTCCCAGGTCGACCATTGTACCAATTAGTGATCATGCCCTTTTGACTGTGTATTGACTCCCATGTGTTTGTTAAGAACAGCCTTTTATTAATTTTCGGAAATTTTCAACTTTGACACTTGAAACATACTAGGCTTATCCATACTTAATTGAAAATTGTAATCAAAATTAGGGTAGCTATCCAACAGCCTTCCAAATAATTATCCTGGCTCTTCAAATTACATAAAACTAGAAATCCACGTTTTGCCAGTACCGCAGGATATATAAAGATGCCTCAGGAATATTAAGATTAGGGCATTTATCTCCGAATAAACTCATTGCTGTCATAAATCCATTCCGTCCGGTGCACGATTAGCCTGGAATCATTGCCTTCTGAAACCTGGACGTCTTCTGGAATTCAAATTACGGCGTACGAAGCTGTTTCGTAACACTGCATGTCCTATTGTCGAAATAATTGAACTGCATCGCCGTCAAATCAATGGTTCTCATATGTCATTTCTAATGACAGTTCTTACCAAAAATGTTGTCAATACTTGTTGACGAAATCACTGCATCATTTGTCAAATTCAGCTGTTGGTGTGGCTATCTCTTCGGCGGCTGGGTATATAAATTTGTCGAAACGAATCAATTCCAGTTAAGTTCCAGAGTCGTAATTACGTGCATTTACTTAAAATATGAGTAACGGACGGCATTTAGCTAAAGGTTCGTATTGAAAGTTTTATATTTAAATGCATTTTGTACGGGTTTAGACTATGAAATGTACCTTTAAATTTTATCATCATCCACTTAAGTACATGTTATTTGCGTTGTAAATTCTTTATGTTTCGAAACCAATTTAGTGTCCTATAATCGATTTCACCCATAAGTATATCAGCGAAAGCGATTCCAGAAGTTTCGCCGGTTGCTTCTGTTCTAGCTTTATGCATGACGAAGTTTATTTATAGCAGTGACGTAACGTAGGGGAGCAACAACCTGTTATAAAATATGTAAACTCAGTCAACGCTTGTTTATCAGAATTAATTACGTAAAATTTTCCCCAACCGTGGATCCAGATTTTATGCTTGAATATTCTTGCTTCGATGCTAAATTCAAATACCTCAGAACCGGAAATTCAACTTATCTAGCTGGAAAGTATTATTTTTATGCGAATTAGATTAGCGTACATGTTAAGTTTGTAATGTGAGATAAATTCCAGTCAAAATCAATCGCCATTTAAACGTTATCTTATTTAATGTTTTTATTACGTTGGCCTTGAAATGTTCTCTCTTATCTAACGTGAATAATCAAAATATTCACAATGAATTGCATTATTAGTAATCGGCACGCGATTATAATTGGCGCATCAATGTTTGATTCTATCGAAGTTATCTTCACTTGAGTTTTTGTTTAATTTAATGAAAATTAATTTTATTTAGACCCAAAAAACTGATATTTTAAAATAGATTATTATATGCCTACATTCAGCAAATGGAAAGCAAATTAGGATTTAAATAAAATATAGAAAAAAATATTTGCTTTCAACTGAAATTTAAACTTAAATTTTTTAAGACTTTAAAATTAATTTTACAAAGGCCAAGTTTCGCGTTCTATCTGTCCGCATAACACAATGTTTCCTCAGAAAGTATGAAAGTGACAATACTATAGTCAAATTTTAAGTACAGATCTCTAAAAAGTTTGTCTTATTGAGAATTTTAAACTTTATAAAGGGGGGTCCCTTCATATACGGAAGTGTCCCTGAACATTTTTTTATCAATGGTGGGGTCGATTAGAATTTTCAGAATTTGAACGAATTAGGGCTACAGGGGGAAAATAAATGAATTCGCGGTTGGTCATCTTTGATCCTAGAAATCTGAAAGAAATCACTGTGATAGGCCTTTACAATACGAGAAGCACTAAATTCTGGGGAGGTTTGGCACTTCAACCACGCTCTGAAAATAACAAAATCAGACCTTTCTGTTATTTTTTCCGTGACTGCGAGGCTCCCAGACATGCAAGACGTCTGAACTATCCACTAAAAATTCGACGTCCAGCCTTCGTTACGTATAGACGTGTTTTTAATTAAAATAAAAAATGACATTAATTTTTTTAAGTCAATCCAAAGCTAATTTTGGTTTTTATTGGAAAAGCTTATATCGTCGAAGGAATCGACCCACGGAATCATATCGAATATTATTTTACTTCGATAAATCAAGAAAAGCAAATAATCCAAAGACTAACTTGGGACTGCTGGAATGGAGGAGCCCGACGTCTTCCCATAGTTGGGGGACCCCGGAGAGACAAGCAATATAAAATTGGCGGCAATCGCCAATAAAAGGAGACATACGAGTAACCAGGAGTGGGGACGTAAAACTCAAATAGTTGAAAACCAACAAGAAATGATTCGACTTCGACTTGAAAATCAAGAATTAAAACTATGACCAAAATCCCTCGAAGATATGTTCAAGAGAGCGATGAAAACTCAAGATGTCGAACACCTAAAGCAAATCAATAAGGAAACTAAGGCAAAGAAAGCTGTCAAACAAGCTATCCAAGAAGAAATACTAAGTGCTGGAGGCGCTAACGACAGCCAAAACTATTATGCAGCGCTGCACGGACTACAACAAGAAATGGACGTTGAAGAATATATTGAAGGTAATTCTAATCAAGATAACGATGTTAATTTTATTCATTACTTAAAAAATAAAAAAAGAAGAAGAAACTAGCTCGCGGTCCTGTTGGTCCCTCTCAAAAAATTTCCAAAAATATAGAAAAAGTTCCGCCATTTAACGTGTTTGGTCAAAGCGGAAAAGATATGGTTCGGCTATTGGCAGCCGAAAATAAATTAACCAATTTGGAAATTAAAAGAGTTAATGCTGAGAAATCGACAATTAGAACTAAATCACTGGTTGATTTCAAATCAGCTAAAAATGCACTGAATCCTGGGGAGATTCGACATTTCACCTATGCCCTAAAAAGTGAGAAGAACCAGACCTTTTTGTTGAAGGGCTTGGACTGCGGAGAGGATACCGTCGGTCTTCTTCAGGTGCTCAAAGAAGCTGCACCTGAAAGTGAATTTATTTTCGTTAAAACCTTCGCAACAAGAAGATCGACGGTAGAAAAGAAGAATTTGCTACTTTACTAGTTACAGATTTCAAATAAGAGCAGTCCAAGTGCTCTTCAACAAATTAGGCACTTGAACTTCAGAGTGGTAAGGTGAGAAAGCCTCCAGAAAAGAGAAGTGAACCGGTGTTATCGGTGTCAAAGATTTGGACATTCGGCTGCCAACTGCGGCATGCATTATCGGTGCGTCAAATGCAAAGACGTTCATGTTCCCGGAGAGTGCAAATTGGCTTAGACGGAGCCAAAAGAGAAATTATACTGTGTTAACTGCGGTGTTTTTGGTCATCCGGCATCATATCGAGGATGCTCCCGATATCAAGATGCGAGAGTAAAATCTATTCCAAAGCAAACACAACTACACCGCAGTATCTTAGCTCCCAATTTCGTCAAGCCCGGAGTATCATTTGCAATCGAAGCATCAGATTTTCTGGAGTTTGTACGGAATGTACTCTTCCCACCACACGAGTTTCAAACAGCCTGCGACGGGACTCTCCGAACCTCCACGTATTCTCGGTGTGACAGCATCTTCTGACCAACTCCCTGGTGGACGGAAAAGTCAGGCCTGCCTGAAGCCGTGGGCTCAGATTCCTGGATACGATGCATTGAAAGTAGAAATCGAGAATCGGCACCTGAAGTTGTTGTAATGACGCTGAAGGCACCGTGTGCTGTACGGCGAATACGTCATCAGTGTGATGTGGTGAAAAACTCTCTATCACCTCGCATTTGAATCTTGACCAGGTCAGATTCTCCCGAAGGATGTCGGGAACCAGCCAGTACCACTGTTGTAGATCGCTCATCGATTCATGGTCTGACAAACTGTAATCGCTGGCTAAGCTGCCCACGCGAAATATAAATTGTTGGACGGACCCGCCATTTACTCCGCCATCAAACGTGATACCCCATTCGGTGATGGGAAGTCGATCTGGCGTGGGAAATTCATTGCATCGGGATTTGCGGAAGGTGACGTGGGGTGACGTTTCCTGCACCGCCTGCCGTGTAAAAGAAGTAAGGGAATTACCGGGCGCCCGTATCTGCGGAATAGCTGTCGCGCTTGGCGCACGAGCTTGAGGAAGTGCGTCTTGTGCTTCTCGCAGGCTGGATGATACGCTAAGCCGTTCCAACTCTCTATCAAGGTGGGTATAGGTCGGATCCCAACTAACCGTTCACCGACGCATGATTATTTGATTCCTATAGTAAATTATAAAAAGAAATAAGCAAACCCAACTCTTCTTCTGTAAATAATGCAAGTGGCAATGATGAGCTACTTCTCAAACTTTACCAGCAACTTAATTCTTTATCGGAGAGAATCAGTGAACAAGATACAAAAATTAATTTTGTTTTTCAGCGTTTATGGCTTTCAAATGCCTCAAAATAACTTGTCATCCAGACACATTCCCATGGATAAGATTTGTCTCATCTCGATCAACGTCAACCCCATTGTTACTTTACATCGACGTGACTATCTCCTAGAATTCATTGTTAAGCAAAAGCCTGGCATCATGCTTCTCACTGAAACCCACCTCAATTTATGGCACTCCATGACATTCCAAGGATTTTGAATACGTAAGAAGCGATAATGCAATAGGTGAGGGGGAGGTGATACCGGGATATTGGTTAGAAGACCTTATTGTTTCCGAACTATTGATAAAGTCGAATTCAAAAACCTCTTCGTTATCTCTGTCTATGCAACTAGTCGAAATGTTCTCAATTTCAAGGAGGAGCTCCATTCCTTGTTTGGAATACTCGAATTGTACAGGCTGCATAATTATTATATTCTTGCTGTTGACCTGAACGCCAAGCATCATAATGGCTAAAATCCAACAATAATCCAAGAGTTGTATTCCGGAAATCGTGTATAAAAGAAAACCAGGTTGAATACAGGTGCAATCTATATGGGTCGAGTTCCCAACATACCCTAGGAAAAATTCATATTTGGACCTCGGCATTGCTGACGCAAGACTTGAATTCAGCTTTAATTGGACATGAATCGATTTTTGTCCGGAACTTAATCCGGTCATACTTCAGGAGTGAGGTCAGCAATCAATGGGCGGAAAAAATGAGGGGTATTAGCCCACAGGACCCAGACGGCGTGTTCGCGAAAGTGAATAGCATATTCCGCAAGAAGTCTCGAGTGAAGGTATAGAATCTTGAAGTCACTAGTGATGAGATAAATATTCTCGATAGGGCTGGTATCGAAATTGATAGTACGACTCCGGATAGAAATGGGAACAGGATTATATGTGAAGGATTGGATAAACTTGCCCTGATTGGAACACATTTTGAATTGGTTCATCTACCAAACCCTGAGAGAGGGAACGAAATTTTTTCAGAGGTCGTTGAAGCAAAAGTTTCCGGCTTCAATTCAAGCCTGAACGGCCAATCAATTCTTCATTTCAATGAAACATTAACATCTGGCCTCATACCGAGCTTGAATCTTATTGATTATTTTGTCAGCTATGAAGACTTGTGTTTCATATTTCGCAGGATAAACAACAAGAAATCATGTGGTACTGATGGTATTCCAAATGTAGTTCTCCGACATTTGCCTGAGGTTGCTATTAGGAATTATTGCATATTGTTCAACAACATGTTGAGCAATTCATATTTCCCAAATGAGTGGAAAAAGGCTAAGGTATTTCCGATCATGAAGAAAGGAAAAGAATCTTTATGCCCTGAAAGTGACCGCCCAATCAGCTTGCTGGCTAACATCAACAAGGTGTTTGAAGTGATACTCAACAGAGCATTAAACGCCCACATTGAGGAAAATGAGTTGATGCCGAATCGCCAATTTGGTTTTCGTGCCAGGCATTCGACCACACATGCAATAACGAAAGTAACCTCAGACATCTGTTGGAAACTAAATGATAGACAATGTGTTGGAGCATGTCTCATTGATATGCAGAAAGCCTTCGATACGGTGTGGCAAGATGGACTAGTTCTTAAACCCCTTCATGACAAGTTCCCGAGACACCTTGTCGCCATGATGTACAATATGTTATACGGGAAATAATTTGTTCTAACTGATGGAAAGCTGACAACAATGCGCAAATTCAAGGTCTTGAATGGTCTACAGCAGGGTACAGTTACTGCGCCTTACTTTTCTCAATATTCATTCGCAAGCTATTGAATGACTTTGATTTTAACGTCTCGCTAACGCTACGGCAGACCGAAAAGCTACAATAGCTCAGAGCAATCTTCAAAAAATGTTCAATGATGTGCACTGACAATTGGCGGAAAATCAATGCGCAAAAGTGCGAAACAATTTGGTTTCGGACAACGCTGCAGGGGCCCAGTCAAGACCTGAAACGTAATTCGAAGGATTTCCACATTAGGGCTGGTGAGGGTAGTTCAGAATGGATTCACATAAATCTTATTTCCGACATCTCGGTTTTCATCTCGATCAGTATCTGTACTATACTGAACATGTCAAAATCATGCTCAGTATGGCACAAAATGTAATCATGGCCTTACGAAGACTCTTTCATTCCCGATAACATATATTGATCAAAAGTTCAAAGTTATCTGTTCCAAGACCCTGGTTAGACCAGTTTTGACATATGGATGTCAGACCTGGTACAACCAGAGTGCTAGTACTATGGAAAAATTAAGAGTTTTGTAGGAAAATGTCTTCGTGCATGTACTGGTTTGTACAGAGAGCCTGAGACGGATTGGAAGCATTATACATCGAATAGAAGAATTTATCAAACTCCTAAAGTGGCGAGAGTTGATATCTTCGTATTGAAACTTCTTCGGAATCATATCGTAAGATCTGTAACTATAAGTGAAAATCCTTGCATTTCACAGCCGTTCCACTCTACAGACGGGTATATTGCGACTTGCCTCGCTACTGGCTTGGTTCCTCCAGAAACATTTTTTTTTTTTCATCAAATGTGTCTGACGGCGTCCCAATCATATATCACATGTATGGACAGGCCACCGATAAGAAGATAAATGACCTCCAAATTTGAGTTTACGAGACCAACAATTCCAATGCAGATACTCATTTGCTAGATTCGTTGAAGCTGGTCGAGATGAGACCGAGCAATCTAGCTATTAGTGGGTGAATGACAATGTCTAAATTATTATTATTCGTGTTTGTTTTCAGTTTTTGTCCTTTTCGTTACTTAGTTTTTGAGTTTCAGCTCATTACTACATTAAGTGTTGTTGTTTATTCGTGTTAAAAATTAGGGATAGGTTAGATATATGTTATGTTTATTACATTATGTTTAGAGATTATGTAAAACGCTTAAATTAGGAATATTTTGATAGCATTTTTCAGTATAAGATAACGTTTTTGATTGAATTTTATTAAAATTAAGTTGTAACATATTAGGTGTAGGATAAAAATTCACTGTTGTGTTAAAATTATAAATGATTTTGGAATAGTTCTGGTTGGTTTTTTCTCCTTTTTCCAATCGAATCATAAAATATATAATAATTTAGAGAGCCATTTGGGCCATTAAATTTTTGTATTATTATTGTTTGGAATTTGCTTTATATTTTAAAATTTATAAAAATTAGTATTGAATAAAGCGCTTTTGACTTTGACTACCCACTAAATAACCTGAGACCCTAGCCTGGAACCGTTTGACACATTACTTCGGGCTAGGCTTGGTTTTTCTACGCCGCGACGTAGGGTGTCTTCAAGCTGGTGGACCCCTTCTCTAGCGGGAGAGTAGGGAGAAAGAGGTGTTGTTAGAAAAGTAATCCCCAAGCTCCAGCCTCCCCGGTCGCTGTCACATGGTTCCATTTGTCAATCGATCAAAGTATCTCCCCGATTAGACTATCCGGGTCGAGCTCTCCTGTTTCTTTGTAGAAGTCTCGGCGCAGCTATTCCTATCTTTTGCATGCAAAAAATCAATCTGGGAGAGATCGTCTTGCTCCCCTGCGTAAAACCTACAGTTAGGGAACCGCGACTGTATGCACCCATGCCCGCTCAAGAGCCGAGTTAGGTAGAAGTCAGTCTCAACGTGTGGTGGATTGAGCCACGGACTCAAATAAGGAACGAGGCTCGCTTGTTTGGATTACGGGGAGAATACAGTTGATCTCCTTGGAATGCTTAAAAAAAGCCGAACCAGATGTTGAATTTATTTCTGTAAAGAATATCCCGACAAGCAGATCTACTGTTGAAAATTAAACTTTACAATTCTACATAGAACAGATTTCAAATAAAAGCAGTCCTTGTGCCCTTCAACAGACAAGGTACTTGAGTTTGAAAGTGATAAGGTGGAACGTCCCTAGAGAAAAGAGGTCAAACAGTGCCACCGGTGTCAAAGATTTGGTCGTTCGGCAGCCAACTGCGTCACTAACTACTGATGTGTTAAATGCAGTGAAGTTCACGTATCCAATGAGGCTAAGACGGAGTCAAAAGAAAAGTTATAATGGTGTTGATTACGGTATTTTTGGTCATCCTGTATCATATCTAAAATGCCCCTGATACCAAGACGCTAAAATTAAATTTATGCCAAGATAAAACCAACTACACTGCAGTATTATATTTACCTTCTACCTTTTGTCAAGCCCGGGGTATTATTTACATTTGACGCTAGACGACCCGTAGACAATATCAATAATGAAAGTAATAATAATGAGCTACTTCACAAAATTTTCCTACAACTCGGATTTTTATCGGAAAAAACAGGATGCAAAAATAAATCTAGTATTTCAACGTTTAGGTTAATAGTTTCAAAATAACTTCCACTCATCCTGATCAATGTCAACCCGATTGTTACTTTACCTCGACGTGACTATCTCGTTGAATTCATTGTCAAGCAAAAGCCTGACACCATGATTCGCACTTAAACTCACCTCAATTCATGGCACTCAATAATATTCAAGGATTTTGAATTTGTAAGAATCGATAAGGTAAACGGTGATGGGAGAGGTGGCACCGGAATATTGGTTAGAAGACCCTATTGTTTCCAAAATATTGATAAAGTCGAATTCAAAAACATCGGATTTCTTGAAGTGTCCGTTATCAAAATTCCAATGCAAGACGAGGATAACATCTTCGTTATCTCCGTCTATGCAACTGAAAGAAAAGTTCTCAAATTCAAAGAAGAGCTTTGTTTTTTGTTTCAAATACTCGAACTGAACAGGCTGTATAGTTATTATATTCTTGTCGGTGATCTGAATGCCCGGCATACATTCATCTTGGCTGAACGCCGACAATAATCCAAGAGGTTGGTGAACGTAGGTATATTTATGTCCGTACAGGACTGCAGCGATGGTCTGCTGCCTCGGCGGAAGAGGATGTTAATATCCGCCGAGATTGGCCTTGTCTTGGGACGCGTGAATGCGCTGGCAGGCTAGCGTTGCGGTGTCGTGGGGCGGGTTCTTTCCCCCTAACACAACAACCCATTACAAAAAAATTTCGCATTCACAAATTAAAGGGATCGAATGCCGATCGACTGGTGTCGAGGCAGAGGTAACCTACAAGGGTTGAAATTGCTTGTTCAGAGAACAAGTTGGGACGAGCAAAAACGGACGGATGGCGGAGACTTCGTCATTAACGGCGATCCTTATGGCCCACAAATAAGAGTGGGGCATCCAAATGGAGGTGGTTCCCCCTCGCACCCTCCCAACCGGATCAAGATCCAAACGTAGACGTGGCCATGTGTTTCCCATTGGAGTGAAAAACTCATACAAAAGCACTTTGTATGACTCTTTTCCTGAAATGAGAAGCACAAACGTAACCAATTTATGCTATAGAGTTAGCAATCACATAATCCTATATCATAAAAATGCACACGAGCGGAAGGCCACCCCCTAGTAAGCGACAAAACGGTGGAGCGCGCCCGATGGCTAGCCCATATCAGAGAAAAAGCCTGCCATCGATGCGGGTCCTATACCCGTCTGGTCGCAAGAAATGGAAAGATCGAGTCGTTGTTGTTTAACAATTCATTGTATTTATTCTAATTATCTTGAACAAGCACTTCATTCTTCTTTAATAATAAACACTACAAACTAATGCACATTTGTCGCGCCTTTTTAAATTGGAGATACTTGATACAAAAAAAATTCAACATATTCGCTCCCTAACGATGGAGCATTTTAAAGAAGTCTTGCATAGGTTTTTTTTTCTAATCTGAACCGAGCATTATTTCATTCATGTTCCAAAATGAGATTTGCAATGTGGTACGAGTATCATCCGAAAGTTAATTATTTGTCATTCAAACTTACTTGGCGAAATTTGATAAAAGTTTTGATTAAGGTAAATCATGAATATATTGATATATGAGAAATGATTAAACTGCGGTATGAAATCTGTTCTTGCCAAATAAATTGCTCACGCATTTTTCTTGCAACATTTAAAGTTCGGTTCCAAGGAAAGATTTCTCACAATTATTTTAACACAGATGGTTGTTTGCATAATTTCTAATCGCCCTACTCCATACAAAAATTAATATTAAATAGACTACAAATACACTCATTTCGGCAAATAGAAGAATGAAGTGAATACAATTTGAACTTTCAAGTCTTAATGTAACTTAAGAGATATGAAATTGCGCGCAGCATGCTCTGAAAGGTACGTTACTAGAGACGCTTTATACTAACGAAACGAAATCTCAACATGATCGCATGAAATCTGATTCTTCTTAGTCACAAACGAATGTGAAATTATGCTTTCCTTGTATTCTTTGTTCCATCAGTTAATAGGGCCGATTCCAAATCTTCTGATTCAATGTTTGGTAGATTGAATGCGGAACTAAACAAAGAATAAAAGTGTGCTATGCTAGGAATCTCCCACCATGATTGATTATCCCGGGGACTGATAAAAGTATAAACCATTTATACGCAAAGCAATTCAGTTTCGTTGAGGTATTTTTTTTTTCTCGTTTCTTATATGCTTTCTGATTCTTTCGTGTCCACGACGCTCAAAGTTATCGCCACTACGACGCTAAAAGTTATCGCCACTACGGATTTCGCGTTTTTGTTTTCGCGCGTTTAGTATTTTACTACTGACCTGCTAGTCTTCGTCGTTTTGCCCACTTTCATGTATGTGCTGCTACCACGAATCGACCAAACACTTGCTCTCTCGTCCGCTACGCTTTTAGTGCCTCAAGTTGTCTTCACATCGAATTCACGGAGTGTTAAGATAAAATACTTCAGGGATTTGCTTGTTTGGAGGAAATAATTTGAAGAAAAAAGGCCAACATGAAAAGTGGCATATCTCGTAAGAAAATTTTTCACCGACGACTGAGGCAATCGTGACAGAGCGAGCGACACACCTCCAAATTGTTTCAGCACGACAAGAAAATTTTCTTTCTAACAATAAAAACACCACGTAACGTCACATATTAGGTATTAATTCGTGGATTCAAAACTCGAAAAAACATGTCAATGCAACTAAAGTATCAAATTAAAATAATTTGGTTTTTTTCTTTTCGCCACCGTTCTCCGCGTCATTCCGTCTCGTGGTCCAACTCGATCTCCCCAGCCGTTCCAACAACTTGTCTTCTGTTCGTGTAGCAACCGGTGAAATCGAATCAGTTGAGTTCGATCAGCCCAGTTAGCTTGCCTTTCGTAATGTAATACACCGTTGGGGTGTATTAGATCAGCGTTCCCAAACTCGGAACTCTATGTGCAGATTTACAATTTTTTAAACAAAAATTAATTGAAGTAAAGAAAATTTAAGTGAAGTAAAGAAATGAAGATTATAAATAGTAATAAAAATTAAAGAAAAACATTTAAATTTTAATATAAAGGAAAATTGATATAAAATAGCATTTAATAAAAAGGATTCTTCTTCTTAGCACTACAGCCCCTTTCGGGCCTTCGCTTCCTGCAAACAGCGCCTCCAACTGTCTCGGTGCGTTGACCGCGTCATCCAATTCCGAAATCCGAGCAGCGATGAACTGTCTTCGTCGACCGAGTCAGACCAGCGTTTCCTCGGTTTCCCCACTGGCCGCCGGCCTTCAGTTCTCCCTACGAATACCTTCTTGAGTATCCGTTGTACCACAGATTTGTATACTTGGAGCTTTGTTTTTCTTTGTATGCAGCTGGTCTTTAAGACCGTCAATACTGAATAAAATATTATATTTGCGAGCTGTATTCTTCGGCGTATTTCGTCTATTTCATTGCCGGTTTTCGTTATTTTGGCGCCTAAATACACAAATTCGCTAACATTTTCGATACTGTATTCGCCAAGTGTGATATTTTGTATATTTGGGGTATTTTTCCTCGACTGCGTCATGAGCTTTGTTTTATTTTCGTTGATTTGTAGCCCTACTAGTTTTGCTTCGCTGTCGAGTTTCAGAAAGAGTTCTTTGGCAGTTGTTAGTGACCGTAACAGAATGTTGATGTCGTCCGCATAGGCCACTACCTGGCTCGACTTGTATAGTAATGTACCTCGCGTATCGACATGTAGCTTCCGTATGACGTACTCCTGAGCCAAATTGAATAGCAATGGGGCCAGCCCATCTCCCTGCTTTAGTCCGATATTTGTGTCAAAGGCATCGGTGAGTTGGTTATTGATGCGGACTTGGGAGGTCGTCGACGTCATTGTCATTTTGGTAAGACGGACTCATTTGGCTGGGATGCCAAAACCAAGGATTATTTGGTACAGTACGTTACGATCAATACTGTTGTATGCTTGCTTGAAGTCAACGAAAATTTGGTGTACGTCTACGGTGAACTCCCAACATTTTTCAAGTACCTGCTTGACCGTGAACAATTGGTCTGTTGTTGATCTACCTGCCCTAAAACCACCTTGATACTCCCCAATAATACTGTTGGCGTATGATCCGATTTTATTTTCTAAGATTTTAGAAAATATTTTGTATGCCCTACAAAGTAGTGATATGCCTCTATAATTTTCGCACTGTAGCTCGTCACCTTTTTTGTGGATAGGGAATATAATTGATTGGTTCCACTCTTTCGGCATACTCGTATGTTCTTGTTGCCAAATATACTGGATGACTTTGTGAATAGCTTGATGAACACTACTGCCACCATATTTGATGAGCTCCACTGGAATCTCATCAATGCCCGGCGCTTTATTATTCTTTTGGGCTTTGATGATGGAACAAACTTCATCGAGAGTTGGTGGGGCCAATGAAAGCTCTCCGCAGACATCTATAGGCTCCTTAATCCTCCGAACCAGGTAGCACATTATGCTCGGGCAGTCCTAAAATATAAAAGGGACTCACAACAGCCGGGGGCGCTGGGGCTGGAGGATCGCTCTTCTGGCATTTCCTCTTCCCCTCTCCCCTCCCGCTAGGAAAGGGACTCCCCAGCTTGAAGGCGCCCCACGGTGTAACAAAACGAGACCTGGCCCGAAGTAATGTGTCAAACGGTTCCAGGCTTGGTTCTCAGGTTGACAGGGGAGGTGTTTAGTGGGTAGTCCAGTCGCGCATGGGAGTCCCACACTATGTGCATAAATAGCATTCACCTCCCTACCACAAAAAAAAATCCTCCGCACAGCTCCTGTTCTGGTGCTTGAAATATGTTGCCCATCTTACCTTAATCTTGATTTCATCAGCGATTATATTGCCGCTGTCATCACGACAGAGCGTGGTTTTGGGCTGATAACCACGTTTCAGGCTTTTCACTACTGTTTATGCTTGTCTTGTGTTATTGCTCGCTAAACTTACATCTATACTTCTCAATTGGTCGTCATAGTATTTTCTTTTCTTAATCCTAATTATCTTATTCGCTACTCTTCTGAGATTTTCATAGTGTTCTCTCTTCGTCCTGGTTTTCCTACCTACGTATTCTTTGTTCGCCTGATTCTTTTTATCTAACGCATTCTGGCACTCGTCATCGAACCAATCATTCCTCTTGCGCCGGGCTTGATGTCCGATTGTCTGTTCTGCCACGGTTCGCTTTCACTTCCATCCAGAGCTCGTTGCCCGTCTTTAACGATGCGTCTGATAAGTTAGGAGCCAGCTGGTTGTCGAGGGTCTCCGTGAAATTTTCGGCCACAGACGCCGTTTGGAGCCTTTCGATGTCAAATTTTTGTAGCGGGCTGGTCTTCGCTGAATATGCCTTGGACATACGACATCGATAGTTTAATTTGATCAAGTAATGATCTGAGTTACAATTGACTCCTCGGTATGTACGGACGTTAAGTATGCTCGAGGCCCAACGTTGTTGGATCAGAACATGATCGATCTGGTTTTGTGTGTTGCCATCCGGCGAAACCCAGGTCATTTTATGAATGCGTCGATGTGGGAAGCAAGTCGAACGTATGACTAGATTTCTGCTGCATGCAAAGTCAATCAGGCGCTGGCCGCTGTCATTTGTTTCATCGTGGAGGCTATATCCTCCAGTCGTTCTGTAGTAATCGAGTAGGTATGGCTCAAAAAGCCAGCGTGAGAGAGTTTGTCTCGTTACAACTCAAAACGGAACAGTTTTCCACTCCTGATTTGACTAATCCTTGTCTGTTCGATAATTTTGAAATTTTAGAGGATGTTAGCCTTGAATCGTTTGATTCGAATGTTTTCATCGCGGATGACCAAGCTCTTTCAAATGAGTGAATCCCCTTTCAAGCTTGTAA
Organism: Odontomyia ornata; assembly: GCA_963969285.1. Lineage (NCBI taxonomy): Eukaryota > Metazoa > Arthropoda > Insecta > Diptera > Stratiomyidae > Odontomyia > Odontomyia ornata. The sequence continues at coordinate 100,417,514 of OZ017741.1, read as the reverse complement.
TCCTTCACCGGAAAGTTTTGTATTAGATTTGGATGTTTCGGAGCCAATTCAACCGTGACTTTTCGTGTTTGACGTTTTGCTAAATTTTTCGGTGTAAAAACAAGAAAAGCATTCCTTCAAGCATTTTTGGTGTCTTTTGTGCAAGATAATGGCGAAGAAAACATACGACCTCCTCTTTAAACTGTTGCTGATCGGCGATTCAGGCGTTGGCAAAACCTGTATTCTTTTTCGGTTCTCGGACGATGCATTCACGTCGACATTTATATCGACGATAGGAATTGACTTCAAAATAAAAAACGGTTGAACTGCGTGGTTAAAAGATTAAACTGCAATTATGGGACACAGCTGGCCAAGAACGTTTCCACACAATTACCACATCGTACTTTCGCGGTGCCATGGGAATAATGTTAGTCTATGATATAACAAACGAGAAAAGTTTCGAGAATATAGTGAAATGGCTCCGAAATATAGGTGAGCAGGGAACGGGGTGAAGCGATTGCTCGTGAACATTGTATCCGCTTTATGGAAACCTCAGCCAAGTCAAATATAAACATAGATCGAGCATTCTGTGAATTAGGAAGCAATTTTAGATAAGACATCAGGGAAAGAAGTGAATGAGAACTTAGAACGAGTCGTAGTACATCGTCCAGGCCAAGAGAAATCACCCGCTTATTCACGTTACTGTTCCTAAATGTATATGGGAGTCGATTTAATACTCATCACCTTCTTCAAATTATAAGTAGCTTCGACGATACAAAATACAACATAAAAGATAAAGGTCTGATAAAACAAACAAACAACCAATCATCCCATAAGTCAATAAGTTGACCAAGAAAGCTATCTTGGTCACAGACACAGAAAAAGTGATTCCTAGAAACTTTCCCTATCTCCATCATCTGCTACCTTCCCGTTTCAATCATAAACCAAACAATTCATCAACACTGAGCCACACAAAAATGCATATAGGTAAAGTGCGATGCAACAAAATGAAACTATATGCAATCTTTATTTCTGAAATGAAAGTGTTCTAACTATTTTATCATTGAAATTTCGTCATGTAGTCAAATAAATTTTAATTGTTCGTATGTTTTGTGTAAACGAGACAGGCAAAGCGTAGTCACTTATTATTTCCATATATTTTAAACTAAAGGTATATTTATTTTGCGTTTAAGAAATAGTTGACACACCGTTACACAAATTGAAATTACGACGAAAAGAAAACATACAAGAAAAATAGAATTGTTGATTATTTTTATAAATTAACGTAACAATGGATTGAGAAGACATCACGAACAAGAAATGGATCAAAATAATGCTCGCGGAGTGTGGTTGAAACGGAAAATTTAAGCGGAACGATATTGTTGGAACTGGTTATTAGATTGGATGAAACGGATCTCGTGAAGATGAAAATGATCGAGGATCGGGGAGTTTTGTTCGAAACCCGCGAGACAGCGCGGACGCCGCGTGGAAAATAATCGAAGTGGATTGAAATTGGGATCTCCAATCATATTTTCTAAAAGTTTTATAACGTGGAAAGATCGTAAAGTTAGAAAGATCGTAAAGTTAGAAAACGCGGAAAGATCGTAAAGTTAGAAAACAAAAAAAAAAGGAAAACGGAACAGTTGAGCAACACATTTTTTTTCCGAAGTGCGATATAGTTTGTGGAAAGCCGTTAGTTGTGAAATTGGACGACACTTCATTTTACCAATTGACGAGTTTCGAATAAAAGATCAGTGCAACAGCCGGGAAATCGGAAGTAGTGTGAGTACCAGATTTGCTCCCGCTTGCACAGTGGCCGTTTTCAGCCGATTGGGCGATTGAATTGTCGTGAATCCCATCTTTCTGTAGGAATTTAATGCACCCCGGAGGGGAACGAGATTTTATATGACTTTTGACGGAATCAGCGGAACGCCCGCACTCCAAAGAGCTCATTTGTCTCCACCGATAAGACGGAAGTTAGCTAGGTCGCGTGTGAATTCACATAGGCAATAATTGAGTCATAGGACTTCCAATTTTCTAGTAATAGACATCGGAAACTTCAGCCGTTTAGGGAAACGTGAAGCAATCATTGATTGCATTCGATTAGGCGCCCGTTATGTTTTTTGTTTAAATTTATGGAATTTTGTGAAAGTAAAAATTACTGCTAAATTTTTTTTTTTTTTGATAACGAATTATAATCAGATGAAACCAGTTAGTGCGAGTGGATTTTGTTTTCGGCTATACTACATCTACAGGCCTTACCCGCCCCGAACACGAGCGCTCGTAGGAGGAGTTTTAGGGTAAGTACCCTTTATTTTTGCTCTAAATTTTCTTTGTTTTATTTTGCATGTCATATATAAAATATATATCATGATGGCCCCACGCATTACGTGAGTGAGGTCGTATCAAGTACCTTTTTGAAGTATCCTTCTAAAAGTAACTGCTGCTCGTTTTAATAATTTTCTTTTGCGTCTTCGCCAAGCGCAAGCACAAAAATAGAAAAATCCTAATTGAAAAAGAGTGCGGGTAGTATAGATTTCCGAAAAGAGAGTCGATTCCGGACGACATTGGTTCTAAAAGGAAGGAATCTTGTAAAACGATGAATAGCATGTCTAGATAAATAACGATTGTTAATTTGCATAGAAAAAACATTGTAAATAGCATCAGATGAAGTCAAGAAAAGAAGAAGCTAATGTGAAAACTATATCGTTTACCTTATATGATTGTTTGTTAATTATTTAAAAAAAAAGAAAGAAATCTATTGAGGTGAATTATATCAATTTGCTAGACTGATTTGTTTCCTTTCACTTTAATCACAGTAAATTAGTTAATTTACAATTTTTATAGAACTTTTCGTAATGAGATTGCTTAATAAAACGGACGAAATGTCAAGCTAAGAGAATACTCTTCGGTCTTTCCTTTCTTCCGACTCTAACCGGGTATGGGACCCGGTACGGTGGCAGGCTGCCCCCCTGAAAACATGAGCCAGCCGCCGGGTACTTAAATAATACTTCTCGTTTCAGGTGACATCGCGGGTTGAGTGGCCCAAGCAGAGTGCCTCTTTATGGCATAGCGTTATGCAATCAAATTGTATAATTCTATGGCATAAATTGGTCACCGGGGTGCTCCCCTTCTGATGGGAAAGTTCATGCAATTCAAGTTGTATGAGTTTTCCACTCAGAAGAGGAATACCTGGCCACTGCAACAAAATATATATGGATTTATTCCGGTTGGGTGGGTGCGAAGGGGCTCCATCACCACCCGGTTGCCCCTCTTTCATTTGTGGGCCATGAGCTTCGTCGGGTAATGACGAGGTTACCCCAACTCAACTTCTCAGGTTCCTCTTGTTTTCGTAACAAGTACCATCTCCCTCGGTGTAGTTAGCTACACTTTTTGCGACTTCGGTCGCCTCGTGAGCAACATCCAATTCGTGAGTGCGAAATTTTTTTGTAGTGGGTCCTCGTGCTGGGGAAAATGAACCCGCCCCACGACACCGCAATGCTAGCCTGCCAGCGCATTCACGCGTCTCCAGACGAGGGCATTCTCGGCAGATTTTGTCATCTTCTTCTGCCAAGGCAGCAGAACATCGCTGCAGTCCTTTACGGACTTATTGAAACTCCTCTTATTCACTACAGTTCCCCAATAAGATAGCTCATTGCCAACCTTAGCGTTAAAATTACCCAGAATAATTTTTGTGTCGTTTGTGGGCAATGAGTCGACCAGTCTTTCCAGGTGATTGTAAAACGATTCCCTCCTTTCTTCGTCCTTTTCTTCGGTCGGGGCGTGAACATTAATCAGCCAGACTTTGAAGAATTTCGCTTTTATACGGATCGCACACAACCGTTCATTGACTGCCTTAAAATCAATAACGTGCGATTTGAACTCCCTATCCACAATGAAGGCCACACCAAATTCTCGCTTTCCAGTAGGCTTCCCACTTTTAAATATTGTGTGCGATCTCATGTCTTGAATGTCGTTTCCAGTCCAATTCGTTTCCTGGACTGCCAGTATTTTTAATTGATATTGACTGGCCTGTTGTAAAAGGTCCTTAACAGCGCCAGGGTAATTGAATGATCTGACATTCCAGGATCCAATGCCATAGTCCTTTTTTCGTTTGCGAGGTCGTTGTCGTGAGTCCAATCCATTCCGAGGCCTATCTGCAGGTTTCGAAACAATTAAAGATTTTCCAGGGACGGGGAGTTAGCCCGTCGCCCAACCCCCATTCCGGCGGCATGGTTATTACGTCGACTCCGTTATCAGGCGCGGAAGATTCGCCTTCACCCTCTTACGTCCTCACAAAGGAGGTGTAAGCAGGATTTAGTAGCAGAGCTGTAGATGTATTTACAATTATGAGCATTTCTCGGCATTTAATGTTACATTATTGGGGAACCAGTAAACCCAATGTGCACCCCGAGAGTATTTACTACTATTTAGTTGGGGGGGGGGGGTTTAAGATGAGGAATCATGGAAGCTATGGGTTGGGGAAACAAGGGATGCCCTCCTCCTTTCTCAAACGGGCTTGGGACCGTATATGGCGGAGTTAATATAAAGGATAATTTATATGAAATAACCTTTAATAAAAATAATAAGAAGAAACAGTATTCTACAAATTGCGAGTATTGAATAAAAATAATTACATATTTTCTTAAATCTGTCACGAAATTCAGAGTAGGAGATAGGAAGGTTTTCGAGCTGTTTGCTTGTGTGACTACTCGATTAATACAAGGTGCGTTACCTATTCTAGTTGGATGTAATGCCAATGCACACAATCCATTGTGGGGTAGAACTGATACCAACAATAGAGGTAGGGATCTGTTTGAATTCATATTAAAATCGAATACACCCACTTTCATCACAAGAGCAACAGATAAAGTTCTAGATATTACTTTCAGTAGTATAATAAAGAGATAGAGGGTGTTGGCAGAGCCTTCAATATCTGACCACAGAACTCTGATGTACAATGCGGAAGGGCTGACAAAAGAGGAAATTTTACTCAGGAACCCTAGAAGAAAAAATTGAGCCTTGTACCAAACCATTTTGGAAGATAACCTACAACACGTTACATTTAAGAAAACTACAAAACATCCTCTGGAGATGGAACATGCAGTAGAAGAACTCAACGAAGCAATAATTAATGCCTACGAAGAAAGCTGCCCCATTCGCACCATAAAGAAGGGTAGGGAGCCCAACTGGTGGAACGAAAGGCTAGCGCAACTTAGATTGGAAGTACGAAAACTATAAAATGCAGCTAAACGTAATAATAGGTACTAATGGAAGTTTCACCGCTTGACTTGGAAATAATACGGAGTGGCTTGTCTGTCATGTTGCGGAGGGGATTGCCTGTTATTGGGCATGAGTGGTTACAAGGCGCTGACTCTCGACCTCAGAGTCTGATCAGCATTCTGACCATGCTGGAGGATCGCATGTTTTCTTCGTGGCAAACCAGGTAGCATGAGTGCACCAAGGGACGTGTGACATATATTTTGCCTGCGGCTCTGTCAGCTATGTGCGCTCTACATCTGTTCCTACTGTAGTAATCTAAGAACTATGGCTCTAAAAGCAGCGCTGACACAGGCACACAGCACGAACGCAATTTAATAAGGATTCAGTCGATTCAGTCACCTTCCCCATCGCAACACTCGTTTTTTTTCGCAGGAATAATAAGTGGAAAAATTTCCTTTGTACTTAACACCCGGGAAACAAAATTCTAAAAATGTTTAAAAATTTCTAATGTGTAGTATCTTATTACAATATCTTTTGAAGATAATTTAACGAATTGCGGTGTAACGCGGTATGCAAATGCTTAGAACGAAACGGTTAACCCCTTTTAATTATGAATGCTAAAATCATTGTATCATTTAACCTGTTAATTATATGAACGCTAAAATCATTGTATCATTTAAACCCCTTAAAATTTGTCTAATTCTTCCGATTTTTCCCACCTAATTACGCCTAATTATCATAAACGACAAATTGCCTTCAATTGATAACTTAATTGAACCTACAAAAGACAGTGAAAAGGGAAATTGCAAATACCGCCGTCATAAACTACAAATGATAAGGAAAAAGTACATTTGATAGCAACAAAAACCTTCAATTGTGTGATTTCCCCCTTTCTGAATGGGTTCGTATTGTTCTACTTGCCCATAAAGTGTCGTAGTTGCTTGAGTGTGGAGAATATTAAATTGTGCTTGCGAAATTTGCATGCTATTGCGTCGTAAATCGTGAAAATGGGTGATAACTACATAACAACATTGGAAATTGGAATTATCGGGGAGAGTGGCGCCGGCAAGTCGAGTCTGATGCTTCGTCTGACAAACGAGGAATGGGATGGAGATCATGAGTCTGCTCGAAACCGCCAGACAGCGCGGACGCCGCGTAAAGAAGAAGCGAGTTGGGAGTGAGAGGAGATTGCGGGCTGATCAGAATATCGCCGAGACACGTGGAAAAGTTTCTCGCGTAAAAGACAGTGAAATATTGTAAAAAAAATAGACGATAAAGTTATCGTGCAAATTGTGAACACCTTGTTAGTCGTGTGGGTTAGCGAAAAGTGGAATAAAACTCGTGTTCCGTCAAAATCTAGTGGAAGTGTTTTCGCTTGGGTGTCCAAAGGTTTCTCCCTCCCTTAAATCATTTGTCGAAAAGTTATTCTTTAGTTCCCAGAAATAATCAGGTCCCCAAAGGAGATATGAAACGAAGAAACAATTTGAAAATGTGGAAAAAGGCGTCATTGATTTGCCCCCGAATTTAGTAACAATTAGTTACTCAATGCACTTAGCATGTAACGGATTTGTAATTAACCGTTAGCTCTTTTGTCGGAAATTTTTCGAAATGCTGTGATGCAACTTCGCTTCATCGATTAAGGAAGTCGGTTCGCGTGGAATCGTTGTTGTTAATGTACTGTACATGTTCCAATACAAATTCGGAAACTCCTCCACAATACTTGTTAGAAGAAGCGTGCACACAGAGATGAATCGTGAGAATACAAACAAACTGGAACGTTTCACAGAAGTACACAGAACACTTTCATGGAATAATTTCTGTGTTTGAATGGTGCATGCTTGGGGTGAAATGAACTAGTGAAGGATCAGAGAGCAAGTCTTCGAAGAAAAACCGGCAACCCGAACAAAATAAATACGCGTTTGATCGACAAATATCTCTTCGAATCTTCTCACGTTTCCCTATGTGGCAACGAAAAAGAAAAATACGGTAGTTCGCAAATGTAGATTTAATTAGACACAAGAGAAAAAACTAGTAAATACACGGTGGATATTTGCGTGGAAAAAATAAAAGTGCGTGTGTGGTCGGAGTAAATTGATCGCGATAGAAATGCACAAAGTAATGCTTGCGAAGATTCTGTAGCAAGAAGTGAAGTGAAGGCCCAAATTTAAAGCACGTCGGCCAGTTGCACTAAACAACAAAGTGATAATAACGGTCCAGACATTGCAACACAGCACGCTCACCGTGGAAATTGATCCTAGCAAAACGATCAAAGAGCTGAAGCAGGAAATCGAGGCTGTCCATGCTTTTCGGGAATTGCAAGGAAAGGTTGCAGAATTGTCGGGAGAAGAGGAGGCTTTCACATTATTCGGCGCAGACATAACTTGAGTAGTTCACATTATTTCAAGTAATAGAAAATTCATATTAGCTTTTGCATGCATGTTCATTTTCGCGTCTTATTGGAATCCCGTATGAAGTTCAAGTCACAAAACCTTAGAATTAAAAGCGTCGATTGAAAGTGTAGTTGTAAGAAAAGCTTATCAGTCGTGTTCAGATACAAGACGACCTGAGCATTAAGAAACATAATCTTGAAGAGATAATTTTCTCTATAGAATGTTATGTGGCATTCAATGAATTTTGTCGAAATATTTTTGGATAAAGTTCGCATGAAAATTATAGCACCATGATGTAATCAATTGCATATAGAACTTTGCTATCACACGATTAATTTGAATGAATCTGTCTGAGTTCAGAGCGATTAATTTGCATGTATCCATTTTTATACTGATTACGTTGTGCATCCAGAGATTACGCCTGGTTTTAGTAATTCTTGTTCGTGAACTTCAATGTATTTCTTGCTATAGATTTTTTTTGGCACTCTCAAATATCTGCACTTTACTAGTTTTCGATACCGGATATGTAAATGAGCATACTTATTGGTCTAATTTTGAAGGCTTAATTTTATATTCATACATATTTTAATCAGTTCTTGAAAGTGAACATTTTTTTCAATTTCATGAAAAATTTTGGATTTTTAATATAATAAAGAGTATGTTCAGTTTACGCTTTGTCGATGTACTTGAACATCAAAGGCATTATATCATTTGCATTTAGTGATACTCCGTTAAAAGTTCCCGAAATTTGAATAAAAAAATAAGATAACATTACCTTATTATTTAATAATAATAATTATAAAATAATACTGATTCATTTATTTAAATAAATAAATTTACCTAATTATTTACCCTATAAATCTTTCTACTACCCATTTATATGACAGCACTGATTCAAATTCTTAGTAAAATTAAACCATAAGATAAAATATCACACCTAAAATAATAGCCTAAACCCATTCAATAAAAAGAATAACAATTTGAAATGATAAAAATCAAAGACAATATAAACAATAAATTTTGCACCATTCAAAAATATAAAAAGGTATTATAAATGACAGATAAAAAATTTAGATTAAATTCGAAGCTTTTGTGTTTAACGAGAGTTAATAATGATGTAATTTCTCAACTGGGATTTTAGAATGACAGTTCAGGTAAAATACAAGTATAAACGAGTATTTGTTGCAACAAAAAGAGATAATTATGGGACATGCAAAATAATCACTTGCAACATCGTTGTTCTGGCATTTTCCGCAGAAGTCTGTAATGTAACAGTATCTGAACATTATTCTTATAATTAAAAGTCAAAAATTTAATAAAGGGCGATAATTTTAGTCTATTAAATCGCTCTCTAAGAGCTTGGAATTAATTCTCAACCAGAGATTGCAATTTTGAAAACCCTGTTAACATCGCTCGTCAGAAAGGTAGATTGGAATTGAAACATTTCCTGTGTTGAAGATTATCTTTCTCAAATTGATTCATTACTAAAATTCTGCCTTTTATTTAAGTATTATTTATCACCATACAAAATGTACATAAGTGTAACATAAATAGTTCATTTATATTCAAATTCCAAATAAGATTTTGTGGTCAGCTATAGAGTATCAGAAAATGTGTAATACCGGAATTTAACCTGTTAGAAACCAATAAGTTAGATTAGGTATAGATGATCTAATGAATTGATTGAAAATTGAAAGAAAAAAAATAAAAATGAATTAAAAACGTACCCGAGGGTCTTTCCTTTCCTCCATTTCTAACCGGGTATAGGACCCGGTACGGTGGCAGGCTTCCCCCTCAAAATATGAGCCAGTCACCGGGTACAATTTAATCCTTTTTATTTCAGGTGACTTAATGGGTTGAGTGGCCCAAGCCAAGTGCCTTTTTATGGCATAAAGTTATGCAATTCCATTGTATAATTCTATGACATAAATTGGTCACCGGGGTACTCCCCTTCTGATGGGAAAGCTCATATAATTCAAGTTGTATGAGTTTTCCACTCAGAAGAGGAATACCTGGCCACCTCAACGATTTAACATTGGATTTATTCCGGTTGGGTGGGCATGAAGGGGCTCCACCACCACCCGGTTGCCTCTCTTTCATTTGTGGGCCCTGAATGTATTTGGGTAAAGACGAGGTCAACCCCAAATTAGTCTTTCTTGTCAGGTTGCACTTGTTCTCGCAACAAGTCGTAATTCCATCGTGGAGGTTACCTACTGATTTGCGACTTCGGTCGTCCTCTCGAACTCTGCAAGCAATTCGTGAATGCGAAATGTTTTGTAGTGAGTCCTCGTGCCGGGGAAACGAACCCGCCCCACGACACCGCAATGCTAGCCTGCCAGCGCATTCACGCGTCTCCGGACGAGGGCATTCTCGGCAGGAATCAACACCTTCCTCTGCCGAGGCAGCAGAACATCGCTGCGGTCCTTCACGGACATATTGAACACAATTATTCACTACAAATGGCGCCCAACGTGGGGCCCGAAAAGCCCGGCTGTATCATCAGTCGTGAGCACGAGACAGTCCATCGTCTCTAGGTGTCCCCACAAGGTGTTAGAAATTTTGGCGGGTAGATAACTCCCGAGGGTTTTTGCACTAATCGTGCCCCAGCAGCCGAGTAACTTCCGAACGTGTGTTGTCTTCGGACATCAATATCGTTTGGTCCTTCTTTTGATTTATACCTTGGTGGTTTACCACCATTGTATAACTAGTAAGGCCAAATTATATTAGAGTCCCTTTTTGTGTTCGGAGGTTATTATCCCAACATCTATTTTGCGGAGGATTCTGATCCGCTCCCCAAACCAGCGGTGCCTAAGTGTCTTAAATTACATGGATTTTGATTTCATGTGATTGGCTGATTAGCTAATCCATGACTATCCATGACAAGACACGCGCTGCTTGTGGATTAGAATCCCACCCTGGGCTGACAAGCTGTAACTTGAGAAGTTTGCTAATGAGGGATCACTTCGGAACCCTGATTTTCATGGTGCCACAAGAGAGTGTCCCTGAAACGTTTTAGAAGGATTGTGCCATGGTGTCCATACTTGGGAGGAAGGACGGAAAGGAAAGACCGATTATTTTTTTTGATAACTTAAAACTTTTTTGAAACTTTATCATACATTTTTTTTTTTTTGTGAGGTTCGACTATAGTTCGCCACTGACGGCCACTTACAAATCATAAATTTTGCATCATTTTTTTCACATTTTCATTATTTATATATATATATTTATTTAGGTTTTTAGTTAGCAATTTAAATTTCTTTTAGCATGCCCACCAAAAGAACTCCCGAAAGGAGAAAGTTGCGGTCGGATGCCGGACCAGCTCTATTGTGTTCCATCTGTCACGAGGACATGGACGAAACTACAAGCCAGAGGTTGCAGTGCGGACACAGGCTACATCAGCTGTGTTTGGCACAACTGCGGCAAACTTCATCCACGTGCCCGCTCTGTCGACAGCCTTTGGAAATCGCACAGCCAGCAACAGAACGACCTCAGTCCTCCAGTACAAGTGGAGCTGTCCCCAAAAGCGGACCCCTTCCATCCACTACAAGGAGTGCACGAGACGATGACTACAGGGCTGAAGCAGTTCCGCCTGCAGAAGAAGCGAGTCCACCGGTGGCTGTGGAAGCCACAGTTCTACGAGATCTAATGGCGCTCGTACAGGACATGTCCACCCGGCTCGCCTCTCTAGAGAGCCAGAGAGAGAACCCCGCACCATCCCGGCCAAGAACTCCTCCTATGTGGGATTCGGACCCAAATCCGTGGGACTTCCCAGTAGACTCGCGGCGTGATCCCGAACGGATCCGGCCAGGTACAGCCATGAATCCGTTGGCTCCAGTTTACCGGCCCCGATTGAGCCAAGCACCGCCACCAAATCAGGCTCCCGTGATTCCGCCGGACCAACGCTTCCATCCACACGACATGTATCGGCTGAAGCCGACACAGATCCCCAGCATCATCCAGGGATGGAATCTACATTTCAGTGGGGAACCCAATACGATAACGGTGGAGGTTTTCATAAGTCGGGTGGAGTCACTGATTGAGCAGATGCTAGCAGGAGACCGCACAGCGCTCGCAGGATACCTGCCAATGCTGCTTAGGGGAGCAGCCCTGGAGACATATTGGAGGATACATTCAGCTCCACCATCCATACGCTGGTCACGGCTGAAGGAGGTACTCCGCATGGAATACCCTACGGTCGACATGGACGAATTAGTCCTGGATAAGATGAATGCTAGATGGCAGCGTCCGGACGAGTCCTTCCATAAATATCGAGCCGATATCCTTCGGTTGAATGACCAGCTGTCAGAGCCATTGTCTTCTACCCAAATTCTTCGCCTGCTAAAGCGCAATCTAAGACCGGAGATTCGTCGGCATATCGTGAACTCCGATCCACAGAGTATGGAGGCCCTGCTGAGAAATGTGCGTCGTATAGAAGGGTTTGAGGAAGACCTACGGGACCGGCCATACTTACTAACCAGGACGGGTCCTCGACGAGGAATCGCGGAATTGGCCCCAGATTATACCACCCTAGATCTGGAGGATGATTTGGACCCAGACCAGCTTGCTGTAGCGGCAGTGGGAAGTCTTACGACCTGCTGGAATTGTCACCAAACCGGACACCGGTTCATTTCATGCCGCGCAGAACGTAAGGTTTTCTGCTACGGTTGCGGCAAGCCGGACACTTACTTCCCGGACTGTTCTGAATGTGCCGCACGAAAAAACGGCCAAAAGAGTACCCGACCACCTCAGCGGTACTCGAAACCCCAGCAGTAGCTCCTCAGTCAGCGGCTCACCCCAACCAACCTGACGTTAACCCACCAGCCATAACCATTACGACTGCGGATGTTCACTCTCTTCCGGAGACCTCACCAACGACAATATTAAAACGACCATCGCAGTCACTGCCAGAAGAACCGCGGCAGCCTCAAGTACGCACTCTAAAACCTTATCATGTTAGACTGCAGGAATATCGGGTGGCTCGAGAGCGAATATTTGCTTCCGAAGTTGTCACTTCCCGTCCGTGCACGACAAAATGGTCAACCCGTCGTTGGCGGAATTTCCGCAAGAGAGTGCGCACCTGCCGTCAAACCGTAAACTCTTGTAACATCTCGGAGGTTGCTGAGAATGAGATCAGACCTTATCATCCAATTAAAGTGTTGGGCGAGACCGTGTTTGCATTGATCGACACGGGTGCCAGTATCAGTTGTCTTGCCTCGAGCTTTGGCTCGAAAGTGCTCCAAGAATACCCGAACTTGATTAAATCCTGGCGCACTGAAATCAGTACAGCTGATGGCACCAAACACCCTATACGAGGTAAACTAACAACACCCGTGACGTTCAGGGGTCAGACGAAGGATATTACCTTCTACATTATCCCGTCTTTGACTCAGAACGTATACCTTGGTGTCGATTTCGTCCTTCGCTTTGGACTGGCCTCCGATTTATTCACCGATTTGTCTTTAAAAACCAGAAATGTCAACGAAATCACTTCTACTCCCGATAGGCATGACCTGACGTCTAACCAACGGCAACGCCTGGAAGCATCCATTGCTGCTTTCCCATCTTACGCTACCCAAGGCCTTGGCCGCACCACCCTAGTCTCACACGCCATTGACGTTGGCGATAGTAAACCGATTAAACAGAGACACTACGCCATCTCGCCAGCCATGGAGAAATTGGTGTATGCGGAATTAGATAGGATGCTCGAGTTGGGGGTCATAGAAGAGTCCCAAAGTGCCTGGTCCTCACCGGTAACCTTGGTTGTAAAGCCAGGTAAAGTCCGCCTCTGTCTTGATGCCCGTAAGGTAAACGCGGTTACCATCAAGGACGCGTACCCTCTTCCACTCATCGATGGAATACTAGGGAGACTGCCGAAAGCCAATTATATCACCAGTCTCGACCTAAAAGACGCCTTCTGGCAAATTCCACTCGATGAGGGCTCGAGGGACAAGACCGCCTTCACAGTGCCTGGACGACCATTATATCAGTTCGTCACAATGCCCTTTGGCCTGTGTAATGCGCCGCAAACGATGACCCGGTTGATGGACAAGGTCATCCCACCTCACCTGAAACACCAAGTGTTCGTGTACCTCGATGATCTTTTACTCATCACGGAAACGTTCGATCAACACCTCCTACTTCTACAAGAAGTAGCCCTGCACATCAGTAAGGCGGGACTCACCATCAACGTACAGAAAAGTAAGTTTGTCATGAAAGAAGTCCGATACTTAGGCCATGTCATAGGACATGGCACTATCAAAACGGATCCAGACAAAACGCGTGCGATTGATGAGTTCCCCTTACCAAAAACTGTGAAGCAGCTACGACGTTTCCTTGGTGTGTGCGGTTGGTACCGAAGGTTTGTTCGGAATTATGCAACAGTTTCAGCGCCCCTGTCAGACATGTTGCGGAAAGGGAAGTTCGTTTGGACCGAACTCAGCCGAAAGGCATTTGAAGAGCTTAAACAAGCCCTCACATCAGCTCCTGTCTTGCACAGCCCCGACTTCACGAAGCCCTTCTCCATTCATTGTGACGCAAGTCAACATGGAGTAGGAGCCGTGCTGGTGCAATTGACCGACGAAGGGGAGGAAGCTCCCATCGCCTTCATGTCCAATAAGCTGAATTCGGCCCAAAGGAACTATACTGTTTCCGAGCAAGAATGTTTGGCAGCGGTAATGGCTGTGAAGAAATTCCGAGCTTATATCGAGGGCCACCAATTCGAGATCATCACGGACCACGCGTCACTACAATGGTTGATGAACCAGGCAGATTTAAGTGGACGCCTAGCCAGATGGGCTCTTAAACTGCAAGGGTTCAAGTTCTCCATCAAACATCGGAAAGGAACCCAGAACATCGTACCCGACACTCTCTCACGGATGTTTTCCCCAGAGGGAGCCGAAATAACAATAAATGACGAGGACCCCATCGAAATAGATTTGGACAGCCCACATTTCGAATCAGATAGCTACAAAGAGTTGAGGCAAACCATAGCGACCCAACAGACACAGCTGCCTGACTTGAAGGTAATAGACGGCTATGTGTATAGACGAAACGAATACGCCACTGGTGATCCATGGCAGGAAGAAGAGTCTTGGAAACTCTGGGTACCGGAGGAAATGACACAACAGCTGATCCTCCGCGCACATGATCATCCGTTAAGTGCCCACGGAGGTTACGGTCGAACACTACGGCGACTAAAAAAATACTTCTTTTGGCCTAAAATGGCATCCCAGGTCAAAGACTACGTGAGCGCCTGTGATACCTGTAAAGGCACCAAAGCGCCCAACCAGCCTCTTCGACCTCCTATGGGTCAACTCAACGTCCCAGAACGCGTGTTCCAGCGTCTATACATCGATCTACTCGGTCCATATCCTCGGTCTTCCATGGGACACATCGGAGCTATAGTCGTTCTAGATCAGCTCTCAAAATTCCCAATGGTGGAACCTATCCGTAAATTCACAACTCCATCGATCGTGAAATTCTTAGAGAACCGGGTATTCCATGTGTTCGGAGTTCCAGAGAGTGTGTACTCAGATAATGGAGTACAGTTCCGGTCTCGGCAGTTTAAGAGCCTACTTGAGCAGTATGGCATTGAACACCAACTGACGCCCATATACTCTCCTCAGTCCAACGCGTCAGAACGGTTGAACCGCACCCTATTGGCCGCGATCCGTTCCTACGTCCACCCATCTCAAAAGGATTGGGATCGGCGATTGTCTGCCATCACATGCGCCCTGCGATCCTCGTATCATTCCGTCACCGGTGTCGCCCCTTACTTTGCCGCCTTTGGACAGCACATGATTTGCCACGGTAAATCATACCGACTGTTACGGCAATTAAAGTGTTTGGGAGACCCGGTCGTTGCGCTGGAGCCCCACGAACGTTTAGGAGACCTCCGCCAACAGATCGGACGGAAGATTAAGGCCGCAGGTAGTGCAAATGAAGCGCAGTACAATCTCCGGTCACGATCTGCTAATTTCAAAGAAGGAGATGAAGTTTTCCGGCGAAATTTCCGCCAAAGTGACGCCGCGGGGCATTACAACGCCAAGCTGGATAGGCGATTCCTGAAAAGCCGCATAAAGAAGGTAATGGGACCTAACCGTTACTTGATAACGGATCCATCGGGAAAAGAAGTGGGGATATACCACGCGAAAGACCTGCGCCGATAGATAATTGGGCACGTCTGTTTGTCCGTCCGCATATATTTTCAAAAACGCGCAAAGATTGTATACTTCCAGGCAAACATAGACATAAGTCAGTCCGTCCGTCTGTTAATTGTGTTCTTTTATTGTTCGTCATCTCTAGTCCCGACGCCGAAGGCAACCCGTGAGACACAGAAAGATCCTTCAGCTCCTTTTTCGTAATCCGCATTGCCTTGGGATCACGAGAAAATTAGCTGCCCTGTAGTAATCTAAGAACTATGGCTCTAAAAGCAGCGCTGACACAGGCACACAGCACGAACGCAATTTAATAAGGATTCAGTCGATTCAGTCACCTTCCCCATCGCAACACTCGTTTTTTTTCGCAGGAATAATAAGTGGAAAAATTTCCTTTGTACTTAACACCCGGGAAACAAAATTCTAAAAATGTTTAAAAATTTCTAATGTGTAGTATCTTATTACAATATCTTTTGAAGATAATTTAACGAATTGCGGTGTAACGCGGTATGCAAATGCTTAGAACGAAACGGTTAACCCCTTTTAATTATGAATGCTAAAATCATTGTATCATTTAACCTGTTAATTATATGAACGCTAAAATCATTGTATCATTTAAACCCCTTAAAATTTGTCTAATTCTTCCGATTTTTCCCACCTAATTACGCCTAATTATCATAAACGACAAATTGCCTTCAATTGATAACTTAATTGAACCTACAAAAGACAGTGAAAAGGGAAATTGCAAATACCGCCGTCATAAACTACAAATGATAAGGAAAAAGTACATTTGATAGCAACAAAAACCTTCAATTGTGTGATTTCCCCCTTTCTGAATGGGTTCGTATTGTTCTACTTGCCCATAAAGTGTCGTAGTTGCTTGAGTGTGGAGAATATTAAATTGTGCTTGCGAAATTTGCATGCTATTGCGTCGTAAATCGTGAAAATGGGTGATAACTACATAACAACATTGGAAATTGGAATTATCGGGGAGAGTGGCGCCGGCAAGTCGAGTCTGATGCTTCGTCTGACAAACGAGGAATGGGATGGAGATCATGAGTCTGCTCGAAACCGCCAGACAGCGCGGACGCCGCGTAAAGAAGAAGCGAGTTGGGAGTGAGAGGAGATTGCGGGCTGATCAGAATATCGCCGAGACACGTGGAAAAGTTTCTCGCGTAAAAGACAGTGAAATATTGTAAAAAAAATAGACGATAAAGTTATCGTGCAAATTGTGAACACCTTGTTAGTCGTGTGGGTTAGCGAAAAGTGGAATAAAACTCGTGTTCCGTCAAAATCTAGTGGAAGTGTTTTCGCTTGGGTGTCCAAAGGTTTCTCCCTCCCTTAAATCATTTGTCGAAAAGTTATTCTTTAGTTCCCAGAAATAATCAGGTCCCCAAAGGAGATATGAAACGAAGAAACAATTTGAAAATGTGGAAAAAGGCGTCATTGATTTGCCCCCGAATTTAGTAACAATTAGTTACTCAATGCACTTAGCATGTAACGGATTTGTAATTAACCGTTAGCTCTTTTGTCGGAAATTTTTCGAAATGCTGTGATGCAACTTCGCTTCATCGATTAAGGAAGTCGGTTCGCGTGGAATCGTTGTTGTTAATGTACTGTACATGTTCCAATACAAATTCGGAAACTCCTCCACAATACTTGTTAGAAGAAGCGTGCACACAGAGATGAATCGTGAGAATACAAACAAACTGGAACGTTTCACAGAAGTACACAGAACACTTTCATGGAATAATTTCTGTGTTTGAATGGTGCATGCTTGGGGTGAAATGAACTAGTGAAGGATCAGAGAGCAAGTCTTCGAAGAAAAACCGGCAACCCGAACAAAATAAATACGCGTTTGATCGACAAATATCTCTTCGAATCTTCTCACGTTTCCCTATGTGGCAACGAAAAAGAAAAATACGGTAGTTCGCAAATGTAGATTTAATTAGACACAAGAGAAAAAACTAGTAAATACACGGTGGATATTTGCGTGGAAAAAATAAAAGTGCGTGTGTGGTCGGAGTAAATTGATCGCGATAGAAATGCACAAAGTAATGCTTGCGAAGATTCTGTAGCAAGAAGTGAAGTGAAGGCCCAAATTTAAAGCACGTCGGCCAGTTGCACTAAACAACAAAGTGATAATAACGGTCCAGACATTGCAACACAGCACGCTCACCGTGGAAATTGATCCTAGCAAAACGATCAAAGAGCTGAAGCAGGAAATCGAGGCTGTCCATGCTTTTCGGGAATTGCAAGGAAAGGTTGCAGAATTGTCGGGAGAAGAGGAGGCTTTCACATTATTCGGCGCAGACATAACTTGAGTAGTTCACATTATTTCAAGTAATAGAAAATTCATATTAGCTTTTGCATGCATGTTCATTTTCGCGTCTTATTGGAATCCCGTATGAAGTTCAAGTCACAAAACCTTAGAATTAAAAGCGTCGATTGAAAGTGTAGTTGTAAGAAAAGCTTATCAGTCGTGTTCAGATACAAGACGACCTGAGCATTAAGAAACATAATCTTGAAGAGATAATTTTCTCTATAGAATGTTATGTGGCATTCAATGAATTTTGTCGAAATATTTTTGGATAAAGTTCGCATGAAAATTATAGCACCATGATGTAATCAATTGCATATAGAACTTTGCTATCACACGATTAATTTGAATGAATCTGTCTGAGTTCAGAGCGATTAATTTGCATGTATCCATTTTTATACTGATTACGTTGTGCATCCAGAGATTACGCCTGGTTTTAGTAATTCTTGTTCGTGAACTTCAATGTATTTCTTGCTATAGATTTTTTTTGGCACTCTCAAATATCTGCACTTTACTAGTTTTCGATACCGGATATGTAAATGAGCATACTTATTGGTCTAATTTTGAAGGCTTAATTTTATATTCATACATATTTTAATCAGTTCTTGAAAGTGAACATTTTTTTCAATTTCATGAAAAATTTTGGATTTTTAATATAATAAAGAGTATGTTCAGTTTACGCTTTGTCGATGTACTTGAACATCAAAGGCATTATATCATTTGCATTTAGTGATACTCCGTTAAAAGTTCCCGAAATTTGAATAAAAAAATAAGATAACATTACCTTATTATTTAATAATAATAATTATAAAATAATACTGATTCATTTATTTAAATAAATAAATTTACCTAATTATTTACCCTATAAATCTTTCTACTACCCATTTATATGACAGCACTGATTCAAATTCTTAGTAAAATTAAACCATAAGATAAAATATCACACCTAAAATAATAGCCTAAACCCATTCAATAAAAAGAATAACAATTTGAAATGATAAAAATCAAAGACAATATAAACAATAAATTTTGCACCATTCAAAAATATAAAAAGGTATTATAAATGACAGATAAAAAATTTAGATTAAATTCGAAGCTTTTGTGTTTAACGAGAGTTAATAATGATGTAATTTCTCAACTGGGATTTTAGAATGACAGTTCAGGTAAAATACAAGTATAAACGAGTATTTGTTGCAACAAAAAGAGATAATTATGGGACATGCAAAATAATCACTTGCAACATCGTTGTTCTGGCATTTTCCGCAGAAGTCTGTAATGTAACAGTATCTGAACATTATTCTTATAATTAAAAGTCAAAAATTTAATAAAGGGCGATAATTTTAGTCTATTAAATCGCTCTCTAAGAGCTTGGAATTAATTCTCAACCAGAGATTGCAATTTTGAAAACCCTGTTAACATCGCTCGTCAGAAAGGTAGATTGGAATTGAAACATTTCCTGTGTTGAAGATTATCTTTCTCAAATTGATTCATTACTAAAATTCTGCCTTTTATTTAAGTATTATTTATCACCATACAAAATGTACATAAGTGTAACATAAATAGTTCATTTATATTCAAATTCCAAATAAGATTTTGTGGTCAGCTATAGAGTATCAGAAAATGTGTAATACCGGAATTTAACCTGTTAGAAACCAATAAGTTAGATTAGGTATAGATGATCTAATGAATTGATTGAAAATTGAAAGAAAAAAAATAAAAATGAATTAAAAACGTACCCGAGGGTCTTTCCTTTCCTCCATTTCTAACCGGGTATAGGACCCGGTACGGTGGCAGGCTTCCCCCTCAAAATATGAGCCAGTCACCGGGTACAATTTAATCCTTTTTATTTCAGGTGACTTAATGGGTTGAGTGGCCCAAGCCAAGTGCCTTTTTATGGCATAAAGTTATGCAATTCCATTGTATAATTCTATGACATAAATTGGTCACCGGGGTACTCCCCTTCTGATGGGAAAGCTCATATAATTCAAGTTGTATGAGTTTTCCACTCAGAAGAGGAATACCTGGCCACCTCAACGATTTAACATTGGATTTATTCCGGTTGGGTGGGCATGAAGGGGCTCCACCACCACCCGGTTGCCCCTCTTTCATTTGTGGGCCCTGAATGTATTTGGGTAAAGACGAGGTCAACCCCAAATTAGTCTTTCTTGTCAGGTTGCACTTGTTCTCGCAACAAGTCGTAATTCCATCGTGGAGGTTACCTACTGATTTGCGACTTCGGTCGTCCTCTCGAACTCTGCAAGCAATTCGTGAATGCGAAATGTTTTGTAGTGAGTCCTCGTGCCGGGGAAACGAACCCGCCCCACGACACCGCAATGCTAGCCTGCCAGCGCATTCACGCGTCTCCGGACGAGGGCATTCTCGGCAGGAATCAACACCTTCCTCTGCCGAGGCAGCAGAACATCGCTGCGGTCCTTCACGGACATATTGAACACAATTATTCACTACACTACTGACAGGACATGGAAGTTTGAATGAATGGTTGTTTAGTCGTAGTTTAGTGGATCATACATGTTGTAAAATCTGCGAGGCAGAGCAACATGTACTATTCGTTTGTCCGGCATATGCCGAGCTCCGTAGCGCATGTGCTACAGACTCGCTCAGACCCCCCGCAGGCATCCAAAAATGTCTGATGGATGAAACATGATTTTGCTGAGTAAAACTCCTATGTTCGATGAGCTTTTCAAAAGCGATTGCAGCTCTGCTGTGAGAGAGACTGACGATTTCGCTATGTCCTAGGTATCATAACATGTTTGTGGTCATCTTGTTTTGACCGCCCTGTTGTGATTGTCCTTGGTGATGGTAGGTGGTGGATTTGGTGTCAGGTAATTCAAGAAAGGTGCTGGGTAGAAAGGTGGTTGTCCGCAGGGGAATGGACCAAAACTGGGGTTTCATATCTGCAAATGTTTGGGAAGTGCCGTCCCCACCCACTCGGAAGCTGGGTCACCAACCCATCATTGTTGGGAGCGTAAATTGGTAGCGACACTTGGATGGGATGCCGCGACAACCTGAGCAGAGGTTTGATATCTAGCCCGTGGTACTATTACCCCCTACAGAAAGGAGTATTACGCACCTATCAGTGTCCGACGGGTATCCTAACTGGGGTTACTGGGACCTCATCCTCCGGGTGAGGGGCGTTGGTTGATAGTTAATTCAACCAAAGGTTAGGCCTCATCTTGGCCCGCAATCACGTTAAACACTTCCACTTCTGTCTCGTCCAAAATGCCGGTCATTTTATATTAATCACAAATTCCACTATCACAGGCGTTTGTGTTCTCGAGGGAATCATGGGGCTTGTTATAAGTCCGACAGGATTTTTCACGGGAGAATTTTCGATTGCGTGTCTTTCCGCCATTTATTCTCTCATTTGAAGCGCATATCTTTATTAAAGTCTTAAGATATGGTCACCAATTATGTTGTATTTTGGGCACGACGTGTCATTAAAATTGTATTTTGGGCACGACGTGTCATTAAAATGCAAAACTAACAGTCCTAACGTGTATTCACATCAAAATAAAATATACATTAAATCGATTAAAGAAATACGCAATCTCGTTGATAGGGACGTCTGTTTGCTTACGCTTTCCAATCGAGATCCAACGTTTTCTATTTTATTGCCGGCTACTTCCTACCAGGTACGCTACTACTTCATAGTCGGTCCAATGGTGTCGCTGGCACAACCACAAAGCTTAAACTTGTGCGTAACCAATGCGTTCGACTATTACTCAGTCGTTACAATCGAAAGCGATGTCTTCTGTGCAAATGTTTTAATTCTTTATGTGGACTCAACCGCCAGGCCACAGATAGATAGAAACGCAGGACGCGTACCGACCCATATGGCAATGCAGCTCCCGTAACAATACCATCGATGGATTATAAAAACCTCTTCTATATAAATACATGAATTTTATAGTCCGATTGTATTATATAGTTGCTATGTTATAAAAACAGTTTTTTTGTAAAAAAAAGTAGTTTCAGGTTAAAATTAATTATATAACAAGTTGGGTAGACAGACCTACGCTCATGTCAGAAGGGTTTTGCATTTAACCTACAAAATGCAGTCACCAGCAACAAATAAAATCAAGAAACATGTAAAAGACGATTTTATTGAAGAAAATATGAAATTCGAAGATCATACTATTCTTAACAAAGTTGAACGAATTTTTACTTCTGAAGTATTTGTTATTGTTATACTCATAAATATCTCCCTTGATAATTTTTTCAGATTTTTTAGATCACAGGTGTCCATTCACGAGGGAAGAAACATATTTTTCATGTATTTCCCCTCCTATGCCCCCACTGAAGGGAAAACTGTTAGTTTCAGAACTGTTTTGAAAAGCTCCCAAAAAGAACTTTCATTTGATACTCCCCTGTACTGTAATCATCGATTCATGGCCAAATTTTTTCGAATCCTAGAATGGTTACAAAGCCCTTTTGCTAGGAGCTCTCTCCTACCCCCTCGACTTGTTTCACCTATGAGTATTAATTGTAGGTACTCGTTTTCAGTCATTCATTACATTGAATCAAGTGTTCAAAGCATGAACCTTAAACGTTGAAGTTGGGGAAAAATACCTCGAAATTATTCAATCTTCGCATTTAAAATAGCCACCATTTCTTTTACGATTACTAATACCACTAGCTGAAACGACTCTCAAAGATATTCATGATAACTATCATTCCTGAAATTTTCATGCAAATCCTTAAAAAGCTGTAGTGTCTGTGTCGGTGAAAAGCGCATATTGTTCCATAGCCATATGCTTCCATAGTAAAACAGCGCATATTGTTCCATAGTAATACAGGAAAATTCAAATCGCTATAACTTCGTTAAAAACCATTCGATCTTTATGAAACTTTCAGGACAGATCAATCTTATAAATGTTCATCTGTGTACTGAATTTAAGGGTGCACTTAAGATTTTATTCCAGAAAACATAAAATCAATAAATCATACTATTACTAATAAAGTTGAGTGAATTTCGACTTCTCATGTATTTGTTGTTGTTGTACGCATAAACCCCTACATTCATAATTTTTTCAGATTTTTCGGATGAAAGGTGTCCAATCGCGAGGGGTGGTTAGCGTAAAGTTCGTACATTTCCCCTTCCCCTGCCCCCCTCGGTACCGACATGACAATTTTAAGACTTGTTTTGAAAAGACCTCACTGACACCTTTTTAATAACACCCTACTCGATTACCAATGGTGAAAATTTTTTTTTAAAGGGCCACCTCCCTATATGGGGAGACCCCCCTTAAACCCCTTTGAAAAATTTTTCCACAATTGAACTTTTAAGAAGTCACCACTTCTGACCTTTCAAGAAAGTTTCATTGCTGTAGCTTCTATAGTTTCGGAGAAAAAGAGCTGTGACATATAGACGGACGGACGGCAGACGGACACAGGTCGTGATTGCAATAGGGTTTTGTATTTTAGTACAAAACCCTAAAAAAGAAAGATACATTCTTCATAACACCAAAATTAGCTTTGTCTAAACAATATTCCATGCTTATTATCTGCTGCATTAATAAAAGCGTTCTTTTTCCAGGATCAAAAAGCCCAGAGCTTCCCAAAGATGGAAAACTCCGTTTGTATTCAATGAGATTCTGTCCATACGCACAAAGAATCCATCTAATCCTTGATGCAAAAGATATTCCATATCATTCGATCTACATCAACTTAGTTGACAAGCCTGATTGGTTTATTGAGAAAAGTCTGCTTGGAAAAGTGCCAGCCTTGGAGCTACCAAATGAACCAGGATCTCCAGTTATAATTGAATCGCTCATTATCGCGGAGTATTTGGATGAAAAATACCCCAAACGTCCGATGTTCCCAAAAGATCCTCTACTTAAGGCGCGAGACAAAATCCTCATAGAGCAATTCAACTCGGTCATATCATCGATGTATAAGATCTTTTTGGAGGAAGCACCTGGCGCCATTACCAGCGTTGTGAAAGGCTTGGATCTTTTTGAAAAAGAATTAAAGCATCGTGGCACGGAATTTTTCAACGGCACACAGCCTGGAATGCTTGATTATATGATATGGCCGTGGTGTGAGCGGTGTGATATGCTTCCATTCCTAGTTGGGGATAAATACCAGTTAGATGAAGAGCGATTCGGAAACTTGGTAAGTTCAAGCAATAAATAAATTGCACTGTAACCCACACTTGTACTTTCCCTTTCAGATTAAATGGCGCGCAGCCATGAAAGAAGATACTGCAGTGAAGCGATCCATCATTAGTGGCGAAGATCATGCTAAGTACATTCAGTCTCGGCGTGCTGGAAACGTTAACTACGACATGCTCGTGTAAGAATCCCGCCATTGAATTTCGCTAAAATCCTCATCTTATATCATATCAATATTTATCCTATTTCAGTAATGAGGGCAAGCGGCAACGAGTTGCTTAAATTTATTCCTAGAAGAAGAAAAGTTGAATAGATTATGATTTTGACATCCACACCGTATCTTAGATACAAACCTTTGATTTGATAATATGATATGTGTTTTATACGCTTTAAGTAGATATGTAATTGTTTCATACTTTATACTCAAAAGATCGAATTGGTTTAGCCTTGAAAATATATAAATAAATAAGAAGAGTAATTCATTGTTCACAATATACAATTTACTCGATTTTTTTAATCTATTTTTGGATCAACTAAATGTGTCTGTTATTGATAGTAGTCGTTATTACGAAAAACAAAAACTGCATTTAATAAATTCGTAAAGAAAATAAACTTTATTCTTACTATTTTACATTTAATAAGTAGTTTTGAAGTCTTTGAAATACGAAATACTTAATAGGCTTAGGAATAATAACATTTTTTTGGATTTTATGTAAATTTGTTTTGATTTGACCTTCTTAGGCTTAAAGTGCATGAGTCGTAGTAATAGCCTCTGGTTCGTCGTTATTACAAATTCAAAGTTCGTGTTTGTATCGGTCGACTTTCTTGAGTTTACTTTTGAAACACATCAGTTGAATGGGTTTTCCGATGCAAAATCATGTTGGCGTATGATGAAAAATCTTTGTTGCATACATCGCAAGTTTTGTCTATATATGTTTGGTACTCAGCTGGAATCAATTTTGTCTTTTTCGGAGGAACTGTTCTGGAGAAGCTGGAAAATAATAAGATATCGATTAGACTGAAAATTGTATTTGTATGAAATGATTGCACTGGAAAAAAGAACAAAGGTTGGACTTGGGTGCCACTCGCTCCCTGTGAAGCCCCAAAAGTCACCGAGCGTGAATGCGGCTAGCCGGATTATTTTCACAAAAAAGAAGGTATTACATTTTTTCCCCAAAAACCAAATTTTGCTGTTAAGTAAACCCCACTTAGGATCAGCTTCATATCAAATTCATCTAGAAGGCACATTCATTCCATAACACCAGGATATGCGGTTCTTAATTTTCTTTGGCGGATGGATTTACACACCGGATGTAAGTACCCTAGAGACGATCAAGAAAAATTTAAAATTTACCTACGAGTATTAAAAGAAGTACATCAGGATAGGCTGTTTATTGAATGTTTTGGTTTCGAGGGGTTCACAGCAAAAACTTCATTCTATTGTCAAGATTGAGCTGGGTTTTTTTTTTGTGGTAGGGAGGTGAATGCCATTTATGCACAGAGTGTGGGACTCCCATGCTCGCAAGGCGACTGAACTACCCACTAAACACTTCCCCTATCAACCTGAGAACCTAACCTGGAACCGTTTGACACATTACTTCGGGCCAGGTCTCGTTTTGTTACGCCGTAAGGCGCCTTCAAGCTGGGGGATCCCTTTGATAGCGGGAGGGGGGAGGGGAAGAGGAAGTAACGGACCAGCGATCCCCCAGCCCCAGCGCCCCCGGCTGCTGGGAGTCCCTTTTATATTTTAGGACTGCCCGAGCATAATGTGCCACCTGGTTCCATTTGTCAACCGATTCGAGCATCACCGCAACTATATTATCCGGGGTGAGCTCTCCCGTCTCCCTGTAGAGTTGCCTTCGCAGCCTGACCCATTTTGTACACGCAAAAAATGTGTGGTAGGCATTGTCCTCCTCTCCTGGGCAAAACCGACAATCGGGAGACCGTGACTTACCGATTTTGTGCAGGTAAGACTGAAAACACCCGTGCCCGCTCAAAAGCTGGGTCAGATAGAAGTCAGTCTCACCATGCCTTCGATTGAGCCACGGTCTCACATCTGGGACGAGGCGCGCAGTCCACCTTCCCTTCGTGCAATCCACCCAAGACTGCTGCCAATCGTTGAGCGAGCGCTGTCTCTCCTCGCGGACAACCATCACCCTCGCATCCTCGTTTCGGCGCAGGTAAATAGCGCGGCGCTCTCTAGCAAGGATGAGTTGGGTTTAAGGTGGTGTTCAATGAATTTAAAAAACCATTCCGCGCCAAGTCTAATTGCATACAATTGCTATTTGTACGCAATTCCATAATGTTCAATGAACCTAGAAACCATTCGACAATCTCCTGCATGCGTAAACACTAAATTGCAAGCAATTCCATTTTACCCGAAAATTTATCTCGCGCACAAATTTTGTATTACAGGTCATTGAATTGTACACACGCAATCCATAATTAGACTAATTCTTTAATTGAAAATGCAGAAATTTGCTTGCGAGCATATATTTTTCACCCGATCGTCTACACGTGCATTAAAATGTAAAGAATCAAAATCGTATTTTTGTTGATATTAGCATTTAAGTTTAGTATGAAAGAATCAAGTTAAATAAAATATGCGTACTAGCGATCTGAACCTAAAACTGTTTTTATTCAAATTTATTGTTAAAAATTCAAGTAAGTTTAAGGGGAACCTAGTTTTTTTCCCACATAATTATAATAAGTTCATAAGGAACTTGTCATTTTTGGAGTTCATAAGGAACTTATTGGGTTGATCGATAATTCATGTAGTTTTTTTCTCATAGATGCTGTGAACTGCATATTTCATGCAGTATTGATTGCGTGGCTTATATTATTCTATACTATTTTAAAGAGTAGACTTTAGACTATCTTCAGTCAAAAACTGAGCATCATTAATAAACAAGAAGTTGGTAAAAAATATTATTGTTCTATTTCCGGAAGGGAAAAAATACGGTGCAAGCTCGAAAGAAATTGTGTGAAGCTTATGGTGAGAACTGCCCTACTGAACGTCAGTGTCAGCATTAGTTTGCTTGCTTTCGTTCTGGAAATTTTAATGTGCAAGATGCACCATATACTGGTCGTCCAACCACTTCTCATGACGACAAAATAAAGGCTTTAATCGAAACTAACCGACGTATGACAACTCGAGAGATAGCAGAGAAGCTCGACATATCAAATTCAACCGTTTACTTGCACTTACAACAGCTTGGTTACGTAAACAAATTGGATGTTTGGGTTCCTCACGATTTAAAGGAAATCCACCTCACCAAACTCATTAACATATGCGACTCTTTGCTGAATCGTAACCAAAACGACCCATTTCTAAAAAAGAATCACAATGGGTGATGAAAAATGGATTGTTTACGATAACGTTGTCCAAAAACGATCACGGACCAAGCAAGATGAGCCCCCCACAATCGTCATCCAAAGCCAGTATTCACCAAAAGAAGATTATGCTTTCTGTGTGGTGGAATAACAAGCGTATAGTGTACTTTAAGCTGCTTCCAAGAAACCAAACTATTGATTCAAATATCTACTGTCGTGAACTATCGAAATCGAACGAAGAGATCAAGAAAAAACACTGGCCAATCGGAAAGGCGTGATGTTCCATTATGATAACGCCAGACCCCACTCCTCTTTGGTAACCCGTCAAAAATTAATGGAGCTCAAGTGGGAACTGATGCCACATCCACCCTATAGCCCTGACTCAGCACCATCAGACTATCATTTGTTTCGCTCCCTTCAAAACCATTTGAATGGTAAAACTTTCGACTGCGGTCAGGCTGTTAAAAATGAGCTGGACCAAGGTTGCTTCGAACGTGGCATTTTTCAACTTACCGAAAGATGGCAACAGGTCATCCAGTAAAATGGTCAATGTATCATTGATTAATTTTTGTTGTTAATATAAATAAATTTACTTTGGAAAACATGACAAAAAACAACATTAATTATCGAACAACCCAATAGCATTTTTTAAGAGTTCATAAGGATTTTGTCATTTTAGAATTCAACAGATGGTATGATTTAAAATATTTAATGACGAAGAAGTTCTTTTATCAACAAGACATGACCATCACCGTCAACATTATGAACTGACTGTTTGGCTTTCGGCATCGATGTTTTTGGGGTCCACCCTTGTCAGATCCGCGACAACCTGGTCTTTCCTGGATATAAATCGTCTCGACTTCATTGTTGTCATCAGTGTCTTCATCAGCGTCTTCATCAGCGTTAGTACCATCGATGTCTGGGCTAAGACATCAACATTTTATTTTATCGCTGGTGGACACGGAACAGTACTTTCGTTGTTTCCACGATGCGTTGTCTAATTCTTCGAAGATATAACAGTCATTTCGGAGAACCTTTGAAATGACAAAAGGTCCATGGTATTAAGATTCAAGTTTTCGAGATTCTCCTGCTGCAGGTGGAACATTCTCTACAACTACCAAATCTCTTTCTTGGTAAATATGACGGGTACGGAAACGTTTCCACTTTTCTCGTTCAGCTCTAATCTGGTTAGGTGCTTCTCGTCGTATTTACATTATCGACGTATCTGTTGGATTCTCAGTATCTAAGGTTAAGCATGGATAAGATAGTTGATTGTTACGTCACGCAATCGGAAATCAAAAACTATTTGATTTGGTGTAAAATTTATTGTTGAATTTGGTTGTGAGTTCAACAAGCATTTCATATTAAGCAACAGCTTATCCCGATCGGCTTTATCGGTTGTTGCACAGCGGAGAAATTGGTTAATAGACTGATTAACTCTCTCTACCTGGTCATTAGCATGCGGCGTTCGAACGGTGACTTTGATTTGTTCAATGTCGCATTGTTTACAAAAATTTTCGAGTGCCCGTGACGTATATGCAGTTCCACGGTCGGTGATAATTCAACACGGGAATCCAAAATAAGCGGTGATATCGTTCAAAAGCGTAATGATCTGCTTCGAACGAGTATCGCGAATATCTCGGATCATTGCATACTTACTAAACGCATCAGTCATTCCGATGGCATGTACATTTCTATTACTGCACTTGGGAAATGGACCCACATGATCGATGTGTAGTACTCTGGTTCGATTTTTACGGAGTATAGTCATCCTTCTCGCTTACCGGCTATAATTTTGTTGTAGCAACACTCTAGACATGAAGAGATGTAAGATTTTACGTATCATCGCATTCTCCGAAATCAAAATATATTTTAGATATACGCGATGGTCTTCTTACATCCAAAGTGACTGACATTGTCAAGATAACTTTTAAGAATAGGCCATCTAACGTCAAACGGAACAACAAATTTTAAGTCTTCTCGAATACAGCGCATTAGTCGACCATTCTTCAAAGCATAGTCCTTACGCAGAGCCGGCCTTAATGGGGGGTGAACCGGGGCACTACCACAGAGCGCGCTGGCCTAGGGGCCAGATTTTGATCAAATAAGAATTCATGTCTTCATACAACCAAAAATATTATTATATTGTGAATTATTACAAAATATTATTTTGCCAAAAAGTATTGCTAAAAATGACAACACTGTCCTAGCAAAAAGTTACGCTCAGCATTGTACACTCAAATAATATCCACACAGCTTATTTAACCTGTGGTGCCAGCTTTAACATTTTTCCAGGCTAATGGTATGTTCGGCGGAGCCTAGAAGATTGCTTGGAAAATGAAATGTAAACAATATTTCCGAGCCACATGGACTTGCTTGGTATCTAAATTAAGCGTTCGTGCAGATAGCAACTGTGTGCGCCCTTGCATTTACCCTGAAAATTAATTCTCATCAATTGTCGTGGCATACTTTGTATGCGCCCTAAAACCAATTGTGCAGTTGTGTTGAGCTTATGGGAGCTTCTACATATAAAAATCTACTATGATGCTCAGCTGCCGGTCATGACTCGCTCTGCGTTAGTGCAGGAGTACTGTTATAGTTCACGTATTGAAAGATTTTAAAATAATTAAATTAAATAGAAAGGTTTTAAAAAAGATAGATATTATGGAATTATGGAATTGACGCTTTGGGCTGGCGGATATGATGGTTTGGACCTAGTTGCTTTGCACAGTAGCGCCGAGGTGACACTCGTGTGTGAACGGCTCGAATTCAACTATCATACCGTCTCCGTCCCGGTAAAACCTTGGCAGGCCTCGGAGTACGTTCGAAGTTCGCACCATTGGGTTGGTGGTGTAGGTCCGGTTGAGACTGACTCCCGATTAGCGCTGGTCTGGCTCTGAGCACTTGTCCCTATAAGGGCTTGTGCCAACCCTCGCATGGCCTCCCTGCTCTGCAAAGATAACCATGGGACCAAAAAGGCGACTACACACACGAACGGAGATAGCGGCTCCGAGGGGAGACCCAATCAAACTGGAGCAACCAAAAATACTTAAAAAGATTTAAAAACCCCCAAAGAAGAAATAAAAAATAATACCGACAACGCATCCAGCGGCTGCAGCGACGATGTTAACAGCACATCGGGAGCGCTACTAAAAGTGACAAAAACGACGATTAATACAATGACAGGGAAGACGGATGCAAAACGGAGATGCACAGACAGTCTTGCCCAGACTGAGATTCCTACGGCGTTCGGATGCAGCAAATAAATTATGCAAACGCCAGGACATCCTATAAAGGAAAAGCGGGAAACTGCAGGATGCGTCAGATATTCGAGCGGTCGAGGAGAATATAAAGAACATCGAGAATTCGATGGTTACTGCTGCGATTGCTACCAAAGCGACTGAAGCAAGGGCCGTAAATTCCGATATAACAACGAACCATCCTGAAGTCCACAAGGAGATTACGGCAGGAAAGGACAGGATTGACTAGACAAATAAAGCGACGATGTGTGATTTCATCGCCAATGTCGAAAATGTGGCAGAAGTGCTGCATTCGGAAACGGAAGCTGATAATTTCTCCCAAAAACGATGGTCGCAAAGTACAAGAAGAAAGGCTATTCCGAAAAGCGGCAGATGTTCTGAAAAGAATACAACCTGCATGCGACTCATCAAAAATGTACAAAGCAGTAAAGATTGAGCTCCTTGAACTAGAAGAGCTCCTAGATCGCATAGGGCATTATTGGAGGATCTGGTTAAAGGCCGAAGAGGACCAGAAGGCCGAAGAAGAGCAGAAGGCTAAAGATGCGCTGGGGACTAAATCTAAAGGGCTCCACCATTAAAAGAATGGCGACTAGCCCAATTGAAGGAGGTCGGGAAAATAAAGGAAGGAAGATGCAGTAGATGGGCGTAGAACGCCATATCAGAGATTTCAGATAGTGCTGACAAAAGGAGCGAAAAAAGCTGCAAAGAAACTCCTTCACAAAGTGCCACAAAACAAAGTTCGCATGGACGCACAACAAGAAAAAAGACCTGATGCCAAACAGGAAGGAAAGAAGCCCCGACGAAGACTCCGAAAGCAGGCACTGCTCGTAAAACCCCAAGACGGTCGATCCTACGCGGAGGTACTGCGGGATATCAGGGAAACGTAAGGCCCGAAGACACCAACACTGCCATTTAAGCAGTACAACCGAAAAAGACGCCGAACAATTCCTGAACAAGGGCAAAGTACGAATAGGGTGGGTTGTCTGTAGGATACGGCGAAGAGCAACGCCTCTTCAATGTTTCAAACGCCTTGGCTACGGTTACACCACACAAGTATGCAAAGGACCCGATAGGAGTTCCCTATGTTACAAATGCGGTGAAATGGGACATATAAGAAAAGAGTGTACAAACGAGGCAAGCTGTATTCTTTGCAAGGATGCTGGTCCAAGACCGGATCTTTGGCAAGCCTTGGGAGCAGGAAACTGCCGGGTTTTCCAGGAAGCCCTAGCCAAGCCAAAATCACAACTTCGATTACCTGTATCCTGGAGGTAACGTGCTCGTTGGGGGAGACTTCAACGCGAAAGCAATCGAGTGGGGCCTGCCTCAAACAGATCCGCGGGGAAAACGGATCCT
Organism: Odontomyia ornata; assembly: GCA_963969285.1. Lineage (NCBI taxonomy): Eukaryota > Metazoa > Arthropoda > Insecta > Diptera > Stratiomyidae > Odontomyia > Odontomyia ornata. Next base: position 100,385,366 of record OZ017741.1, on the reverse strand, counting down.
AGAAATGGCAGCCAGGATGACGCTCATAGTACTAAACACCAAAAATACGCCTCGGAGTCCTTAGTACGGAGGATATGCAATTGAAGAGTATTAGAGACTACTCAGCCAGTTATCATCAGTGCATTCTGCTTGAGATCAATGATGTTGTCTCGCGACTTCCATGCTTTCGGCTTTCTACAATTGGATGGAATATCCGAAGGATGGACGTCACGAGATTCATCGAGGTGCTCACAGCAGGTGCACCACTACAGGAAGATTCGCAGGAGACGGAAGAGATGGCAGCTCACGACAAGGTGAACTCAACTGTGAGCATCATTACGACTACTTGCTGCGCTTCTAAACCCCTCGAAAGCCCCGGCACGGCAAGCCCCCAGTGTACTGGTGGTCAACTCAAATCGCTGAGAAGTGAAGGGAGTATCACAAGCTTCGGCGTGAGGCTCAACGGCCGCGGAATAGTGACGAGGAATGCAACCGGGTGGCAGCATATAAGTCGGCCAGGAAATACCTTCGCAAATTGATCAACAATAGCAAGGCTCGCTGCTGGCAAGATCTAGTGGACAATGTGAACAAGAATTCGTGGGGTCTTGGCTACAAACTGGTCATGCGGAAGCTGATGCGGAAAAGATAGACGAGATAGTGTTGGCACTCTACCTCGCTTATCCCGTCCGTCTTGACGCTGTCCATGGTGAAACAGCAGTCGAGTGTCCACTCTTTAAACAGCGGGCACTGGAAGAGGCTATCCTCTCATTGAAAGCCAGGCAGGCTCCAGTTGGTGTTCCAGTTGAGGTGTTGCAGCTTGTCTCTCACCACTGTCCTGACTTGCTGCTCAGCACATTCAACGCTTGCCTACGGGACGGGGTTTTCCCGGTACGATGGAAGGTGGCGAGGCTCGTGCTGATCAGCAAGGGGAAGGGAAATCCCGAATCGCCGTCTGCATACCGCCCGTTATGCATGCTAGACACGGCTGGGAAAGTGCTAGAGAAACTCATCAAGGGAAGACTCACTGACGCGATTCGTGCTGCTGGGGACTTATCTCCTCGGCAGTACGGCTTTAGAGCAGGACGTTCTACCATTGATGTGATTGCAGAGGTGGTGAACGTGGTCCAAAAGGCAGAGGCATATAGTCGCATCAAGCGACGGATCGTCCTGTTGGTGACACTCGACGTCAGGAATGCCTTCAACTCCCCTAGATGGGTGGATATTCTGGACACGCTGGAAAACACTTTTCAAGCTCCAGAATGTCTAAAGCAGCTTATGAGGAACTACTTGAAGGACCGAAGCCTGCTCTACGACACGACACAGGGCCAACGAAGGATGGAAATGACATCGGGTGTTGCCCAGGGATCTATCCTTGGTCTGCACCTGTGGAACGTGTCTTACGACGGGGTACTGAGACTTGAGATGCCAGATGAGTCGCGCTTGGTCGTCTATACGGATGATGTTGCGTCTCTGGTCGCTGGACGCACCGTTGAACAAGCATAACTTAGGCTAGGTATGCTAATGCACCGAGTGAGGGACTGGATGACTGCTCGCGACCGAAGTGGCCATCTTGACAAAAAAGAGAATCCCTAGAGTAAGGATGATCAGTAAGTACCTGGGGCTACTGATCGACTCGAAGATGAGTTTCTCTAAGCACATCAGGGCAACGGCTGAGAAGGCTGCTTCGGGAGTGTCGGCTCTGAGTCGACTTATGGCCAACGTAGGGGGACCCAGCCCATCAAAAAGACGCCTCTTGATGAGTGCTGTAGAGTCAGTGCTACTGTACGGAGCAGAGGTATGGGGCGACGCTCTCAGCAAGGAGGTATACCGAAAACGTACAGAGAAGAGGAGCGCTGAGGATTGCATCTTCGTATCCGACAGTCTCTGACCCGGCGGTGAGAGTTATTGCAGGCGTGATACCTGTCACCCTCCTTGCTAAAGAGCACCGCGCTATTTACCTGCGCCGAAACGAGGATGCGAGGGAGATGGTTGTCCGCGAGGAGAGACAGCGGTCGCTCAACGATTGGCAGCAGTCTTGGGTGAATTGCACGAAGAAAAGGTGGACTGCGCGCCTCATCCAAGATGTGAGACCGTGGCTGAATCGAAGGCATGGTGAGACTGACTTCTATCTTTTGAGCGGGCATGGGTGTTTTCAGTCTTACCTGCACAAGATCGGTAAGTCACGGTCTCCCGATTGTGATTTTGCCCAGGAGGGGAGGAACAATGCCTGCCACACATTTTTTGCGTGTACAAAATGGGTCAGGCTGCGAAGGGAACTTTACAGGGAGACGGGAGAGCTCACCCCGGAAATTATAGTCGCGGTGATGCTCGAATCGGTTGACAAATGGAACCAGGTGGCACATTATGCTCGGACAGTCCTAAAATATAAAAAGGACTCACAGCAGCCAGGAGCGCTGGGGCTGGGGAATCGCTCTTCTGGCACTTCCTCTTCCCCTCTCCCCTGCCGCTAGGAAATGGATCCCCCAGCTTAAATGTGCCTCACGGCGTTACAAAACGAGACCTGGCCCGAAGTAATGTGTCAAATGGTCCCAGGCTGCGTTCTCGGGTTGACAAGGGAGGTGTTTAGTGGGTAGTCCAGTCACCTTCTTTCGAACATGGGAGTCCCACACTCTGTGCATAAATGGCATTCACCTCCCAACCACAAAAAAAAACAAAAAAAAAACTGCCGACCGCCGTTGCGCAACGTATTGTCATTCGTTTTTTAGTGTGGGAAGGCGTTAAAAATATGGAAATTATTCTGCGGTTGCTTAATCAGTTTGGTAGTGAGTGCCTGAGTAGGGCTGCTGTGTTTGAATGGGCCAAAGCATTCAAAGATGGTCACGAAACCGTCGAGAATGAGCCGCATGATCGTCGACCGCGAACCAGCATCACACCAGACAACATTTGCCGCGTAGAACAACTCATTTTGGAGGACCGTTGGATGGATGTTCGAGATATTTCGGCTGAACTCGGCATCAATATTGGTAGTGTAGAGCCTATCATCCACAAACACCTTCATCATCTCAAAATAACGCTCGAAACGGAGGAGCATTCCAGCACGAAGTGCAATTCTTCTTCAGAATAACGTACGCCCTCATACCGCGCGTCTCGCGTTCGATATCAATATCGGAATTGGGATGGGAGGTACTGGAACACCCCGCTCTACAGTTCGGATTTATCACCCTGCGACTACCACATGTTTGGACCGCTGAAAGAAGCATTCGGAGGTCAAAGATTCAACACCGATGACGAGGTAGATATATATATATATATATATATATATGAATATATATATATATATATATATATATATATATATATATATATATATATATATATATATATATATATATTTATATATATAAATATATATATATATATATATATAAATATATATATATACATATATAAATATATATATATATATATATATATATATATATATATATATATATATAATATATATAAATAAATATATATATATATATATATATATATATATATATATAAATATATATATATATATATATATATATATATATATATATAATATATATATATATATATATATATATATATATATATATATACATATAAATATATATATATATATATATATATATATAAATATATATATATATATATATATATATATAAATATATATATATATATATATATATATATATATATATATATATATATATATATATATATAATATATATATATATATAATATATATATATATATATATATAAATATATATATATATATATATGTATATATATATATATACATACATGTATATTTATATATATATATATATATATATATATATATATATATATATATATATATATATATATATATATATATATATATATATATATATATATATATATATATATATATATATATATATATATATATATATAAATATATATGTATGTATATACATATATATATATATATATATATATATATATATATATATATATATATATATATTTATATATATATATATATATATATATATATATATATATTTATATATATATATATATATATATATATATATATATATATATATATATATATATATATATATATATATATATATATATATATATATATATATATATATATATATATATATATATATATATATATATATGTATACATGTATTCATGTATATATATTTGTCACTCAACCATATCTCATAGCGTTCTATTCTTCGTCTTCAGATTTATTAGTAAGCGCTTAAAAATGGGTAATGTGTAGGGGAAACACCCAAAGGAGATCCTGTTTTATAGGTAGTAAAATAAATAAACATGAGTATAAATACGCATTCATTGATTTATTTAACTTAAATTGTTTAAGTAAACACGTATCCTAAAAGTAATTTCCGAGGACCTTCATGCAAAATGGTTTATGACGTCTTCCCCGAAATAATTGCCCATACTGTTTTCAAGTTTTTCACGTGTACTGAGCATACAAAGCCTATTTAACCTATCTTTGATCATTGTTGATGTCAGGTTTGTTTTAACGGTCTGAGCGTACTGTATGACCTTTCAATTATAACCGTAGAATAAGGGTTTGCCAATGAAATTTCCAGAGCTTCACTTTTGGATAATTGCTATTCAATTTGGCTCTGGAATATGTCATAAGAAAGCTACCTGTCGGTATAAGTGGTGCGTTACTAAGCAAGTCGAGCCAAGTGGACAGTATAAGCTTTTTGTCACGGTCGTAAATATCCGCCAAAGAACTTTTCCTTAAACTTGACAGCGAAGCAAAACTAGTAGAGCTCTAAATCAATGAGAATAAAACAAAGCACATGATGCAGACTAGGAAAAATATCTCAAACACCCAAAATATCATACTTGGCCAATACGAAATCGGAATTGTGGGTGAATTTGTGCATTTAAGCGCGAAAATAACGAGACTCTGTCATGAAAGAGACGAAATACGCCGAAGAATATAGCTCGCAAACAAAATATTCCATCAGTTTTGATGATATAAAAGACCAGCTACACACACAGGAAAACAAAGCTCCAAGTATACAAATCTTTTATAAGACCTGGTCTATTCTATGAGTATGAACCATGGACCCTAACTCAAGCATCCGCAAACATATTGAACACTTTCGGGCGACGGGTCCTGAGGCGAATAATCGGAGCAAAGTAGATGGGGACCAATGCCGAATACGATACAACCATGAGCTGTATGCATTTTTGACGACGACGATTGTAAAGCTGCGGAAGCTGCAATGGGATGACCACGTGAATTGTATGGACGAACTAAGGATGCCCAAAAAGGTATTCATTCGGAGAACTGAAAGGTGGGGAAACTGAGGAAACGCTGGTCTTACTCGGCCGAAGAATACAGTTTATCGCTGCTCAGGTATTGAAATCGGAGGACGCGGCCAATAAACCGAGACGCTTGAAGGCACCTGTTGCAGGAAGGGAAGGGCCAAAAGGGAGAGTACTCATAATGCTACGAAGAAGAAGAAAAATTCAGCTAGAAAATGCCTCCACAAACTCATCAATAGCAGTAAGGCCAACCTCTGGCAAGGACTAGTAGACGACGTGAGCCGGAACCCGTGGGGTTTAACCTACATGCTAGTCATGCGGAAGCTTGGCCCAAAGATTACCATGTTCATATAATGTGAAAAAGATAGACGAGGTTATCTTCCCTATTCATCAAGTCTATATTAAGGCTGTCCATGACGAAAAACTAGTGGAATATCCACTTTTCACAATGACGGAAATGAAAGAGGCAGTGTTGTCTTTGAAGAAAAGAAAGGCTCCAAGACCAGACGGAGTTTCAGCTGAGTTGCTGAAGGTGGTTTACCAATTCCACCTTGATTTATTGCTCAGTACGTTCAATGCTTGTTTGCGTGAGAGGATATTCCCAGAGCGCTAGAAGGTAGTGAGGCTCGTGCTGATTAGCAAATATAGGAGAAATCTCAAGCTACCTTCTACATACCGACCGCTTTGGATGCTAGACACAGCCGGGAAAGTACTCAAAAAACTTATCAAGGCTGGCACACGCGGCCTGTGCTATTGGGCATATATCTCCATGGTAGTATGGCTTTAGAAAAGGTCATTTTACTATTGACGCGATCGGAGAAGTCATTACCGCGGTCCAGCACGCCAAGATGCATAGCAATTCCGCTCGAACGGGTACTCTTGACATGGAAATTGCTTTCAATTCCACCAGATGGGTGGATATCGTGGAAGCGCTGAAAAGTCGTTGTCTCAGAGATTGGAAACAGAGAAATACCCTGACCTACGGCCGTGACTTAATCAAGCTCTTTTGAGTGAGCATGGATGTTTCCAGTCTTACCAGTAAAATATCGATGTCAAGCCTATTTTATAATTGGATTCATGGATCTGTAAAATAGCGTAAATAAATAAATAAGTCATGACCTCTGGACTGCGAGTTTGCAGAGAAGTGGTGGGTACTGCCTGGCACACGTTTTTTATCTGCAAAAGATGGGAAAGACTATACCATGATCTCTGCAGTGAAATCGGAGAGCTGCCTCCGGAGACTGTAATAGGAAAGATGCTTACATTAGTTGACAAACAGAACAGCGTGGCGCATCACGCTCGGGTATTGCTGAGGATTTATAAAGGCGTACTGGATCGTTGGGACGCATTGAGAGTGAAAAGCTTCCTTTTCTAGTAATCTTTTCCTTCCCCTTTTTCCAGCTAGCGAAGGGATTCCTGCAACTCGAAGGCACCTCTAGGTGTAACAAAACGAAACCAAGTCCGAGGTAATGAGTCAAACGGCTCCAGGCTGGATTCTCGAGTGACAGGGGAAATGTTTAGTGGGTAGTTTAGATGCATTGTGAGCTTGGAAGTCCCACACTCAGTGCGTAAATAGGATTCACCGCTCAATCACAAAAATATATAGGGCAAACATTTGAGGAGCGTATGAGGAATTTGCAAGAGGTATTCTGAATATTGTGGCAGGCAAATTTGAAGCTTAGTCCCGATAAATAGGCCCTTATTACAGCTGTAATAAAATATCTGAGCCATATCGTTTCAGCAGAAGACGTAAAAATAGATTTAATGGCAAACAAATCTATAAAAAGTTGGCCAACACCAAGCAACAAACGACAATTATGAAGTTTTTTGTTTTCGTCAAATAATTTGCCCAATAGTCAAATGCTTCCATCAGCTAACCGAAAAGAACTGTCCCTACATCTGGAGCAATGTCAGGCAGTCTTTGAAACGTTGAACGAAAATATATGTGAATCATCCATGCTGCCATATCTCAACCCAGGCAAACGATTTTAATTGACACTGTTGTGAGCAATAGCAAGGTCAGAACCGTGTTCTCCCAACAGGTCGATCGTGAAGAAAAGTCCTTTCGTACAACAGCTGAGTCCTTTCAAAGAGTGAAAGGAATTGCTGCGTGACCAGGAAACAACTACTGGCTATAATAGAAGACACCAAGCAATTCCACAAATTTATACGGATAAAAATTAGTTCCTCGAATGGACCATACGTCGCTGAAGTGCCTGCATAACTTCGACAATCCCAAAGAACACGTCGGTAGGTGGATCGAACGACTGCAGTCATATGACTATGAAATAGTCATTCAAAAAGCCGGAGTGCATGGAAATGCTGATACTTTGTCCCGCCCCCACTCAGATAATTGTAAGCATTGCTGGCGAGCTGAAAAGAAGGAATCAAATGTGGTAGTAAGGGTTATAAACTCGTGTGTGAACGGCTCCAATTCAACTATCATACCGTCTCCGTCCCGGTAAAACCTTGGCAGGCCTCGGAGTACGTTCGAAGTTCGCACCATTGGGTTGGTGGTGTAGGTTCGGTTGAGACGGACTCCCGATTAGCGCTGGTCTGGCTCTGAGCACTTGTCCCCATAAGGGCTTGTGCCAACCCTCGCATGGCCTCCCTGCTCTGCAAAGATAACCATGGGACCAAAAAGGCGACTACACACACGAACGGAGATAGCGGCTCCGAGGGGGGACCCAACAAAACTGGAGCAACCAAAAGACCAAAAAAATCCAAAAAAGGAATTAAAAAATAATAGCAACGACGACGCAACCAGCGGTTGCAGCCACGATCTCAACAGCACATCGAGATCTATACTAACCACGAAAAAAACGAAGACTAACACGACGACAGTGACGGTAGACGAAAAACGGAGAACAGCAGACAGTCTGGTTCAGACTGAGATTCCTGCGGCGTTTGGGCGCAGCAAAAAAATTATGCGAACGCCTGAGCGTCCTATTAAGGTGAAGCGGGAGACTCGGCAGGATGCTTCAGGTGTTCGAGCATTGGAAGATAACATAAAGAGCACCGAAAATTCAATTGTCACTGCTGCGATCGTTACTAAAGCGACCGATACAAGGGTCACAAATCCCGACATTGCAACGAAAAATCCAGAAGCAAACGAGGAGATTACGGCACGAAAAGCAAAGAGTGACCAGACACCGCGTGATTGTACCGCCAACGTTGAAAATGTGGTGGAAGTACTGCACTCGGAAACGGAACGCGAAAACCTCTCCCAAAGATGGTTGCAAGGTACAATTGCCGCCCAGCGATACGACGAAGAAAGACTACTTCGAAAAGTGGGAGATGTTCTGAAAAGAATACAAGCTGCATGCGACTCCCCAAAAATCAGCAAAGCAGCAAAGGAAGGGCTCCTTGAACTAGAGGAGCTCCTAGATCGCATAGGGCACTATCGGAGGAGCTGGTTAAGGGCCGAAGATGAACAGAAGGCTAAAGAAGCGCTTGGGGCAAAATCTAAAGGCGACATGCAGATAGCTCCATCATTAAAAGTCAATAAAAGAATGGCGTCTAGCCCAATCGAAGGAGATCGGGATAAAAGAAGGAAGGAAGAGGCACTTGACGGAGCACCAGATCAGGGGTTCCAGACAATACTTACAAAAGGAGCGAAGAAAGTCGCAAAGAAACTCCTTCAAAAAAAGCCAGAAAATAAAATTCGCACGGACGCCCAATTAGAAAAAGGACCTGATGCAAAACAGGAGAGGCAGAAGCCCCGACGAAGACCCCGGCAGCAGGCACTGCTCGCAAAGCCCCAAGATGGCCGATCCTACGCGGAGGTGCTGCGGGACATCAGGGGAAACGTAAGGCCCGAAGACACCAACACTACCATTAAAGTAGTACGACCAACGCGGTCGGGCCACATACTGGTCGAATTCGGAGCAGAGGCCGGCAATAAAGAAGCATTCTGTGACGCAGTAAAGAAAGTCCTCGGCAAAAGCGCAACTATAGCCCCGCTCGAGCCGATGGCAACGATCGAAATACGGGACATTGACTGCGTGACGGATCTGGCCGAGGTAGAAGAGGCCATCAAAAGGGAGTTCCCTAGCGTGGGAAGGAAAGCGAGACTGACACCAGAAAACAACAGGGGACAACGCATGGCCATAGTTGACTTGACCGAAAAGGACGCCGAACAATTCCTGAACAAGGGCAAAGTACGAATAGGGTGGGTTGTCTGTAGGATACGGCGAAGAGCAACGCCTCTCCAATGTTTCAAATGCCTTGGTTATGGTCACACCACACAAGTATGCAAAGGACCCGATAGGAGTTCCCTATGTTACAAATGCGGTGAAATGGGACATAAAAGAAAAGAGTGTACGAAGGAGGCACACTGTATTCTTTGCAAGGATGCTGATCCAAAACCTGATTTTGAACACGTCTTGGGATCAGGAAAATGCCGGGTGTTCCAGGAAGCCCTAGCCAAGGCCAAATCAGAGCTTTGATGATCCGCATCCTGCAGCTAAACCTACACCGCAGTTCAACCGCCCAAAATCTGCTTGAGCAGTTTGCGAGGGACATAAAAGCCGACTTCTTGCTGCTGAGTGAGCAACACCATAATAAAAGTCCTGCATTATGGTATTCTGATGAAACTGGCACTGCCGCCATCTGGGTTCGGAACAGTGACTTTCAAGCGGAGAGTTGTGGACGGGGGGATGGTTTCGTGTGGGTTCGGTGCTCAGGGATCACCTTCTTTAGTGTGTATCTAACGCCTAACGAGTCGATATCATCTTTCCAAGCCAAGCTTAATGCTTTGGAGGGCGCTGTCTCGAACGCAGAGGGCAAAGTACTCGTTGGGGGCGACTTCAACGCTAAAGCAATCGAATGGGGCATACCTCAGATGGATCCGCGGGGAAAACGAATCCTGGAAATGGCGGCCAGGACGGCCCTCGTCATACTAAACTCCGGAAATACACCGATTTTCCGCCGTATTGGCTGTGAGGGAACCATACCGGACGTGACATTCGCCTCGGAGTCCTTAGTACGAAGGATACACAACTGGAAAGTATTAGAGGACTACTCAGCCAGTGATCATCAGTGCATTCTGCTTGAGATAAGTGATGCTGCCTCCCGACGTCCGTGCTCTCGGCCTTCTACAACTGGATGGAACATCGGAAGGATGGACGTCGAGAGGTTCGTCAAGGCTCTCACAGCAGGTGAGCCGCTGCAGGGAGCTTCGGAGGGGACGGAAGAACGGGCAGCTGAAGACGTGGTGAACTCTACTATGAGCATCATTACGACTGCTTGCTGCGCTTCTATGCCCCGTCAAAGACCCGGCACGGCAAGCCCCCAGTGTACTGGTGGTCAACTGAAATCGCTGAAAAGCGAAGGGAGTATCACAAGCTTCGAAGTGAGGCTCAACGGGTGCGGAACCCTGATGAGGCATGCGAGCAGGTGGCAGCATATAAGTCGGCCAGGAAATGCCTTAGCAAGCTGATCAACAGTAGCAAGGCTCGCTGCTGGCAAGACCTAGTGGACAATGTGAATAAGGTTCCGTGGGGCGTTGGCTACAAGCTGGTCATGGGGAAACTTGGTGCCCTACGGAAGCCTTGTATACATGACGCGGAAAAGATGGACGCGATAGTGCGGGGACTCTTCCCCGCCCATCCCGTCCGTGTTAACGCTGTCCATGGTGAAACAGCAGTAGAGTGTCCACTCTTCACACAGCTGGAGCTGGAGGAGGCAGTTCTCTCATTGAAAACGAGGAAGGCTCCAGGTCCAGATGGTGTTCCAGCTGAGGTGTTGCGGCTCGTCGATCACCATTGTCCTGACTTGCTGCTCAGCATATTCAACGCTTGCCTACGGTACGGGGTTTTCCCGGTACGATGGAAGGTGGCGAGGCTCGTGCTGATCAGCAAGGGGAAGGGAAATCCGGGATCGCCGTCTGCATACCGCCCGTTATGCATGCTAGATACGGCTGGGAAAGTGCTAGAGAAACTCATCAAGGGAAGACTCACTGACGCGATTCGTGCTGCTGGGGACCTATCTCCTCGGCAGTACGGCTTTAGAGCAGGACGTTCTACCATTGATGCGATTGCACAGGTGGTGAGCGCGGTCCAAAAGGCAGAGGCATATAGTCGCACCAAGCGACGGATCGTCCTGTTGGTGACACTCGACGTCAGGAATGCCTTCAACACCGCTAGATGGGTGGATATTCTGGACACGCTGGAAAACTCTTTTCAAGTTCCAGAATATCTAATGCGGCTTTTGAGGAACTACTTGAAGGATCGAAGCCTGCTCTACGACACGAAACAGGGCCAACGAAGGATGAAAATGACATCGGGTGTTGCCCAGGGATCTGTCCTTGGTCTGCACCTGTGGAACATGTCTTACGACGGGGTACTGAGACTTGAGATGCCAGATGAGTCGCGCTTGGTCGTCTATGCGGATGATGTTGCGGCTCTGGTCGCTGGACGCACCGTTGAACAAGCATCACTTAGGCTAGGTATGCTAATGCGCCGAGCGAGGGACTGGATGACTGCTCGCGGGCTGAGTTTAGCACTGGAGAAAACCGAAGTGGTCATCTTGACAAAAACAAGAATCCCTAGAGTAAGGATGATCATTATTGGAGACATACAAATCCAATCGAAGCCAGCGGTGAAGTACCTGGGGCTAATGATCGACTCGAAGATGAGTTTCTCTGAGCACATCAGGGCAACGGCTGAGAAGGCTGCTTCGGAAATATCGGCTCTGAGTCGACTTATGGCCAACGTAGGGGGACCCAGTCCATCAAGAAGACGCCTCTTGATGAGTGCTGTAGGGTCAGTGCTACTGTACGGAGCAGAGGTCTGGGGCGACGCTCTCAGCAAGGAGGTATACCGAAAACGATTGGCACAGGTACAGAGAAGAGGAGCACTGAGAATTGCATCTTCGTATCCAACAGTCTCCGACTCGGCGGTGAGAGTGATTGCAGGCGTGATACCTGTCGCCCTCCTTGCTAGAGAGCGCCGCGCTATTTACCTGCGCCGAAACAAGGATGCGAGGGAGATGGTTGTCCGCGAGAAGAGACAACGCTCGCTCAACGATTGGCAGCAGTCTTGGAGGAATTGCACGAAGGGAAGGTGGACTGCGCGCCTCATCCCGGTTGTGAGACCGTGGCTAAATCGAAGGCATGGTGGGACTGACTTCTATCTGACCCAGCTTTTGAGCGGGCACGGGTGTTTTCAGTCTTACCTGCACAAAATCGGTAAGTCACGGTCCCCCGATTGTCGGTTTTGCCCAGGAGAGGAGGACAATGCCTGTCACACATTTTTCGCGTGTACAAAATGGGTCAGACTGCGAAGGGAACTTTACAGGGAGACGGGGGATCTCACCCCGGATAATATAATTGCGGTGATGCTCGAATCGGTTGAAAAATGGAACCAGGTGGCAAATTATGCTCGGGCAGTCCTAAAATATAAAAGGGACTCACAGCAGCCGGGGGCGCTGGGGCTGGGGGATCGCTCTTCTGGCAATTCCTCTTCCCCTGTCCCCTCCCGTTAGGAAAGGGACTCCCCAGCTTGAAGGCGCTCCACGGCCTAACAAAACGAGACCTGGCCCGAAGTAATGTGTCAAACGGTTCCAGGCTGGGTTCTCAGGTTGACAGGGGAGGTGTTAAGTGGGTAGTCCAGTCGCGCATGGGAGTCCCACACTCTGTGCATAAATAGCATTCACCTCCCTACCACAAAAAAAAAGGGTTATAACGACTGAGTTTTGACGATCGATGGCCACTCGAGGAATTTCGGGACGCTCAGCTAGTTAACAAGACTATTTGGCCCACTGCTGATTTCGAAAAAGAGAAGAAGGCAATCGGAATGGAAGAACGTATCCGCACAAGGCACTGTTATGAAAAGCTATTGAGCTCAGTGGAACTCCTTTAAGTTAGAAATTGGCATACCCAAGCGAAAATAGGAAACAGCGGATGGTAGTTTCTATAAGATATTTACTAGTTGTTCTTCCTAGAAGCTGAGTCCAGGACGTGATCAAGGAAATGCACGAAGGATCATCGGGGGGCCACCTTGACGTAAACAGGACCCTAGGAAAGTTACGAGAATGATTTTAGTGGCTTCACGCTAGAGAAGACATAGAGGACTGGAATCGTGGATGCACAAATTGATCTTCCATCAAAGGCCCAAAGTGAAGACTGAGAGAACAATTACATGTCTATAACATAGGCGTATCATTTGAAAAAATCGCCGTGGACATTGCAGGACTCTCCCATGAATCTGAATGGGGTAATCGCTACTCACTAGTAAATGGGATCATGTTAAAATGAGTCAATAAATACGACGTTTCTTGTGAACTTCTTTTGTATCGAGGGCAAAGCTTCGAGTCCCAAGTTTTTAGCAAAATGTGCGAACTACTGGAAATACAAAAAGCAAGGACAATATCACTTCACCCTCAATCCAGTTGAATGGACTAACGCTTTAACAACACCACGTTTCATAAACACCTAGCTAAAATAGTTGACAAGAATCTGAGGAACTGGGAACGACAAATTCCATTATTCGTCATAGCGTACAGATCTACAGAACATGTATCGACGGGTGAAGCGCCAGCTAAAGAATTCTTTAAAAAAAATGATTCGTCTACCAACTGATGTGAAGTTTGGAACACCACCAGAGTAGCCTCAAACCATCTCAGACTACACAAATGACCTGAGACCCCGGTTAAACCAAATACACCGAACAAGGCGGAAATATCTGGAGTCGGCTACTGACTGCATGAAGACCAGATATAATTCGAAGGCAAAATCATCCCAATTCTAGGAAGATTACTTGGTGTGTGTGTGTATAATCCACGACGTGGGAAGCGTAGATTCCCGAAATTGCAGTTTAATTGGGAGGAACCATACCAAATCTCAGGCGAATCAACAATGTCTCGGATATAGAACACTAAAAGCCGAGAGTCAAAATGAACCAACTTGTCCCAAATTTTGTCAGGAAGGCGCTGATACAGCTGTCGTAGCATCTTTTTGGAGCGAAAAGAGCTAAGAAGGAGGCAGTCTTACATTAAAATTGCAACAACGTGGTAACATCATAATTCCATCTTCAATAACTACAAATATTAGGCTGATAATTAGTCAAACTGATGGCGTGATCAGTTTACGTCGTCACAACAACGACAAGTGCAGAGTTGGTGATTAAAACACGAATCACGTCATTGGCGCTTACTTGGTTAGAACAAGAAATATGTCGCTGATAATTAAAAGCATCTAACGTCATCGGCGAATGTTCGATATATAGTACGTTGATTACTCGTGATATTAGTTGCATCGATGAGTGTGATCTCAATGCGATAAAAGAATTAATTGCGATAAAGGTGCAAGGTTTAGTTGGGAAAATTCAAATTTTGACAAATTGTACTGCTTCTAACAGTTTGTTGAGTGTTAACCTCTAAGGCATTTGTTGCCCCATAAAGTTAGAACTTCATGATTTTCTTTTTCTAGACTCTTAGGTCTCCAGATATTCAATCACGAGTAGGGACGCAGTTTAATCGTGTTCTTTCCCTTGTCAAGTGCACCTCTTATCGACATTGCAGTTTTAAGACTCGATATTGAAAAACCAGTTCACTAAATACCCCATTCAATTAAACTTGGCGAAACAATTTGATGCGGTCTGAGCCTAAGTTGGTGAGACTCCGTATAAAATCCTTTAAATCAGTACGCTTTCATATACCAACTTCTCTGACCTTTTTACAAACTTTCTAAGAAAAGCTTCAATGACACAAGGACAGCCAAACATATGTAGGCTAAGAGGCAGGATTTGAATAAAGTTTAAAACAAGTTTTTTGACAGAACACATAAAAAACGTCTTCATTTATTAAAACTACTATAAAAGATGGCGCTAAAATTTCTGAACATGATACTTCTTGTTTAAAATTTGAAAGAAAAGAGGTTGGTTTAATATAATTATTTTATTATAAACTACACACATTAGGAAATATAATAAATAATTAGTATGAAGTATGACCTCGTTCGTTTTCTTTACACTCTAATGATCACTTTCTAAAACATTCATGTCCATTTTTAGGTAGTCTCCAGAAATTGCGTCCCACTTAACTTTTTGGTCTGGGATCTCTAAAGATACTCTCCTTTAATTTGGACCACACATTTTCGATGAGGTTTAAATCAGGGAAATAACCAGGCCAATTAATCCACATATTAGAAGAACGCTTATAAGTCGCCTCATACGTTTTTAAAGCAGCAGTATGTGCCTTGGCGCCATCTTGATCAAAATCATTTCCTTTCCGTCCCTGAGAATATTTCCCTGTAATATTCTCCATAACAGACACTCCACTAGCTACCACGATTTTTAAGTCGAATTTCGGAGTCCGTATTACGGGAATATTTGCGGTATCGCTTGTTCTTACTGTCCAGTAAATCTGAGGTTTTTGAGGTTTTGGTGGAAATTCAGCTGATCTCGAATGTTCTTTTCGGAAAGTAGAGGTTTCTTGCGTTGTTTATAGCCTTGCTGCCCCCGGTTGGTGGACCGAATGTATCACTGAGCGGTCGCTCCCACAGGGTTTTAGTGGCCTCCCCACAGGTTTTTAGTCGTGTCCCCACTCCTGGTCTATTTTCAGCCAATATTCAAATTTTCCTTTTTGCTTCCGCTGTAAGTACCGACGGTCAACGACATCTTTGCATATCTTCCACGTTTTCTGCCTCGGCACTGCACCATTTTTACATGGTGTTCTTGCTGACACTAAGTATTCTGCATATGCCACTGCAGCTGTACCCCAACAGAACATGCGTTGAATCGCAATACGTTTTTGAATTCAACTACTTATCATTATCGTCACAAAAAAATTCCATTTTAGGGTTTCTATAAAAGATCGATAAAATTAAGGCCTTTCGATAAATTTGGTACATTCCAAGGAACCAAATCTGAATAAATAAATTTTTACTTTCAAACGTCTTTTTACTGTACAGGAGTTAACATCTAAGGTTAATAAAAAAATGTCCCAGTAATTACGGGTCTGCATATTATATTTGTAATTAGGCGTCCACTTCCAATTTTCGAACGTATTTTTGCTGACTTTTAAATAAAAGTCATTATTATCGTATAAACGTTTAAATTTCTGTTTCACTTACATGGAAATTAATGAAAGCTTTGCAGCTATAAGAAAATTTAACGAGGGTCACAGAATTTTTGATGAAATTTATTCGGGTTAATTTTTCATGCCGAAGGTCAGAAACGTTTGCGCCACCCTGTAGTATTGTATTGTTATTGTATATATTATTGTAAAATAGTACTCATTGACTATATGTATCGGTATCGTGATTAAAAGCGTCAAACAAAACCCTTGATCCAAAATGATTGTTTTATTCAGCAGTATCAAGATTTTGGCAATTACTCGATACAAGTTCACCCTGTGCTTTATGTATATCTTTAGCTTATGACTAGAAATATAGATACGGTAATTTCATATTGTAAATGATTGCATTCATTCGAACGGTTTTCTAGTGATTAGTTGATCGTTATGGACTGTGCAGGCAAATCTATCTTGATTTTTGGAGGTCTCGGCGGAATAGGCCTAGCCACCTGTAAGTGTTTGCTGGGCAAAGGTGCAAAGGTTATTGAAAACAAAACAAAAGTATTTCAGATCCTTATTAAATCGTCAATCTTTGCAGAATGTAGGCATATTTGACATAGCTGAGAATGCGGAATTGATCAAAAGTTTAGTAGATTCATTCCCAAGTGCAAATGTGAAATCTTGGAAAATTGACGTAACCGATAAAAACGATATTGATAACGCATTTAAAACGGCAGTATCGGAATTCAAAACTATCGATATAATAATCAATTGCGTAGGTGTTGTCGATGAAAGCCGACCTGAACGCTGTATTGAGATTAATTTGGTAAGTTTCGACGTACTCGTATATATTATTTAATCTGAAACAAAACTACATATTGTTTATATGTCTTAAAAATATGCTAATCATACTGTTTTATTTATTTATTTTTTAGATAGCTTCTGTTAATCTCAACTTTGCTGCTATAGGTTACCTAAGTAAAGCCAAAGGAGGACCGGGTGGAACAGTTGTGAATGTGGCTTCGATGGCTGGTTTGGAGCCTTTTTCACTTTGCCCCGTCTATTGCGCTACTAAATACGGATTGGTTGGATTAACAGGGGCTTTGGGTGTTAGCTAAGGGACATTTCATATTTTTCGGATTCTCATTTTGTGTTCAATTCCAGAGTGATTTCTATTTTAAAAGGACAGGAATGACGTTCATAGCCATATGTCCTGGATTTACCGCCACGCGTCTCATGGATTGCGAAATTGACACGCCTGTTCATGATGTTCACAAACTGCCAGAAGGGTTACCACAGCAATCAGTTGAAATATGTGGATCACTACTGGTCGAAGCTTTAGAGCAACATAAAAATGGATCAATCTGGAATATATCTACGGGCAATTTATCTGAAATCATTCCACCAAGATATACTCAAAAATCAACTCAGGTTTGAAAGTTTGTTAACTTTTTTATATCGAAATTAGTGTAAATAATAAATTACATTTCAATAATTAACGAGCATTGTAGTGTTGAATATGAGTGCTTATTGTTCGTAGGGGCGTACAGTTGTTCTTCTAAATCATCTAAATGAACAATTCAAGGTGTGAAAATCTGGAAGTATATTTAGCAAAGATGAGCCTGGGTTGGGCATGGAAAACGTTAGCAGATCGAACAGAGTTTAATTATATATAAGACTAATAAATGCAGAGCAAGTGCGGGTATATCGTAACGTAAACCTTAAACTTGAAGTTGGTATCACCTATTTGAGCTTTTTCTCAGCGTGTTGTGAGAAGAGATGTCTTTTAAGAGATTTTAAATTGAAAGTACATATGTTAAGCTTTCCTTTCAATCTGTGATCAATCAAGGTTAATGTACACAAACAGTGGCAACCAGCCAATTTCCTAAAGTACAAAATTTTTAATGGTCTTCAGTGAAATCAACTGTAGCAAAATTTGGGGATTTTAATGAGTTTTTAAGGGGTCCCCTTTTTTTGCAAACGGTTACCAATATGTGTGTTAAATGAAAAGTCTTAATATGAGCTTTAAAGATCAGCTTTCAAAAGTGCAGTAAGTGGATGAGATGGTTAAGATTCGTGAAATAAAACTTGGGCGAAAATTAAAGAGAAAACCACATTTTTTTAGTCAGTCGATGCGAATAGAATAAAAACATGTCATAGCATAGCATGTTACAATTACTATCCCTGCACAACCAGGTTGCCAATCAACAAAATACTAAAAACTTTATGCATCATAAACTAGGAGGTAACAACTGAACACATGGGAAACGTTGTACAGTTTATTTCTTTAACACTACCCCGTAAACTGAACAAGAAGTGTTTGTTAGGGTTATACATATTCATATGTCATTTGAGAAGACCAATCTTGGAACATATATTCTTAAACCGAATTGAATTTAGAGGTTTTGTAAAAGTCTCTCGTTTTTGATAAAGTTCTCCAACAAAATAATAACGTACTTCTATGTGCTTTAATCTTTCTGTTCCTAAGTCATTATTTTTTCGGAATAGTGCAGAAGCTTTATAATATATTTAGTTCAGGCCCACAGAGGTGGGAAATTCTAAAAAAAAATTGGTAGCTCCTTACATAGTTTATCTGAAACCTGTAGTAATCGAGCAGTTAAAGGGTTAAAGAAAAACTCAAAATGTCCCAAATCAATTGAAACGATCGAACCGGTACGATTGCAGATTGAATTGGAACACTTTCCGAATGACCTAGAACAATTTGCAATCGAACCGGTTTGAGATTGATCTGGTACGATGAAACACTTTTGACAGGGCAGTTGTCATTGAGTGAAGGAGACGTGTGAGTTAAATCACGTGTGAAAATTAGTGCCGGTGCTGGTGCTATTTCAGGTAATAATTTCCATAATTACACTAACGCTTACATTACTGCAACACCCTGTACAGGAAGATAGTTGCCCATAATCGGAGCAATTCGGACCCGATAACGCGCTACAGTCATCTCAACGAAGCTAACCTCAACGGTCTCCTTCTGAAGACCCATTGCAGGAACAGCAAGAGTCCCGCAATTTCTCTCTCAAGGCACGCAGTAGCAGTAGAAGCAAGTACCGTAAAAGAGAGAACGGTCCCTGGACTGCACTCGGCCAGAAGCTTTGAAAATTAAATGGACAGGAGTTTCCTTCCGGAGGGAAAATTAGGTGGAAAATTCAAGAGGAAGTGTAAAGTTCTTGCACTGTTTATTGCGATAAAGGTGTGAATAGTGGCGGACGGTGTAGAAGAACTTCTTAGTGTCTTTTTAATTCACTCACCGCGCTGCTGTGAGTGAGCGTAGCGTCCACCGTAAAATATTGTGCAAAACGTCACAAATGAGTCGTCCGCTCGATCGTGTGGAAAGCGCTGAAGAAAATCGCCAGTGAGTGTTTAGTGGGGGCGCGACTTCGGTCAGGATTTCGCACAACAGTTTCGACTTGGACTTGAACGGAATTTCAGAGCTATCTGGTTTGTGTTGGCGAAAGTGTCGCAAAGTGTAGAACCCCCCCCCCCTCGAGCCAAGTGAACGAGTTCCAATAAGTGTCGGGAACTCAACTTCGAACTACGTTGAGTTGATTCAGGATTTGATCGTTAGGTTCCCACTAGTTCCTGCTGCTGTTCGTGGTCGTCTCGATTGGCGAGAAGTGCGAAAAGTTAATCTGGGGACGCCTTCTGTGCGACTTGGAGTAGTAATCCAATTTTCTTTCAACTGTTGCAACGATTTTCCGATCTTTTGTCGAATTGCGATTTTCTCGAGGAAAAGCACTCAGCCGAGCCGAGCAATTGCTACCGTGCGAAAAATAAGAAGTGAACGGGGTCGAGTTGTAATATCGGTCTTCTGAACGAATCACTGCAGAGTTAGGAGTGAAAAATTATATTTATCAAAACCGCATTTGAAGATCCGATTGAGATTGGAGTTGAGCTTATTAAAAGGATTTATCAGGAAAATTCTCCTGCCACTAGATACGTACTCAGGTTTATACAATACCAATCGTTTGCCGCGCTAACGTTGTGGACATAGTTTTTGCTTGCAGTTCTTTAATCGACAAATATTTTGTTGCTAGTGCTGGAAGCTTTTCAATTGTTATCAACAAGCGATTCAACAATAGGAAAAATAGCTGAGTTAGTTACTGCTAAAAATTCTGCCTATAAGGTAGATTTGAAAAATCCGGATTTGTGTATTCTAGTAGAAGTGATAAAAGGAATTTGTTGCCTCAGTGTTTTACCAGACTACTACAAGTATAAGAAGTACAATTTGATGGAATTAATAGCTTCTAAATAGATGTTACAGAATCGAAATTTCAGGACCATCTGCATCGTCGTCGAGCGCTCGGAAGACCATGTGGGTGAGTACCCTTTTATTGCATCATATAAATTAAAACAATAGCAAAAGTTTTTATATGCATATGAAATTAAAAAAAAAAACACTAGTTGTGGCAGCTAGTATTGTTGATATATTGTGTTCATTTAAACTATCATATTATTTAAATAGAAAAAAAAACTTAGAGAAAATATATTTAAAACATATTATTTACATTGAATGTACGAGTATGTGTCAACAAAACCGATTAATTTTATTTTAGAGAAATTTACACTAGGATGCTTTACTTTTATATTTGTTCAAGAGCTTTATCAGTTTGCCTCGCAGGCTCTCCGTCTGATCGTGCAACCACACTTCCATATTCCTCAGCGACTCTACTATGTTCTTCGTTAAAACTCGTTCAAGGCTACCTTCGTCGCTACTAGCAGCTTAAGTCTGCGTCCAGGGCTTGAGTTTTTCCGCGCGAACCCTTTTAAGTAAAAACGTAGCGCAGTCTATTATTCATTGGCGAATTGGGTTTTAATAGTTCTCATTCCGTCACGATGAATTCCAACAAAGTACGTGAGTCCAATGTATCCATTTTGCAAAATCTACGCTCTAAGAATTTCGGAGCACTTCACAATTTTTTTTAAACTATCCGTGCATAATAAACAACACGCTCAAAGCTGACCTGTTTTACACTGAAGTGTTTCTCTAATTTACATGTGAATATCCTACTTCTGGTACCAACTGTTATGTCGCTCTGCAGTTTTTTTGGCTTATATTCTAGTGTTGAAAAAAAAAAAAGTGCGGTTCTGTCGAAATAACACAGACATTTATTTGTTTCTATATCAACCAAATGCTATATATTTAATCCGTTTTACGAGCTGATAATGACATTTTTATGTTCTCCTCAATTCATCTGTTCCCACCGATGCTTCTAGAATGAAGTTGATATTACAAACCATGATTCTTACCTCTGAATTACGTAAATTCAGGACTCGGTTAAGCACATACAACAATTTGTGGACTAACGAATCACTTTCTCATAGTAATAAATAATTACACTAGCTTAAATCATCAAATATACCATTTTTCTTATTCTCTGCTATCGTTTTTATATATTCTATTGTACAAGTAGTTTTCGTATTTTTTTTATGCACCGTATTTGAAGATACCATGTTGGCGTAGCTTATTTGATTTCCGAATTTCGATTGAGTTTACTGTGCATTGAATTTCAATGCAAGACACAATATACGCTCGGTTGAGGCTCGTAAAATTGGAAGAATTTTCAAATCATAGAACTCCGACATGATATACCTCGAAGTGACATTTTTCCCACTTAAAGTTATGTGCGTTACAAATGGATTACTCTACTACTACTAGTTGCGACAGTTACAGTTGAGCTTTTCAATATAAAAAAGTAAAAAAAAAATAGATAGAAGATATTCTGATCTCAGTTAAAAATAACATTAAATAAGTTTCAATTTCAATAGGAAATGAAGAAGAAAAAAAAATATTACTGACTAAATTTCAGATATTCTACTTAGGTAAATTCAATCACTTCTGAGAAAATCATGTGTTTTAGAAGTTTAAATTTTTTATTTGATTAAATCAATTTTTATCGTAAATTGTACATTGTTTTTTTAAAATCTTTAAATATCAATTTATAATATTATGGTATATTTTAGTAAATAAATTCAGCTAATGTGTATTTTATTTTAGCTTTCTATTTTTAATTGCATTCAATTCAAAAGTGAAAAAAAAAAAAAATTATAAATTAAAACAATGAATTAATATCATACCCTTCGGTCTTTCCTTTCTCCCGACTCTAACCGGGTATAGGACCCGGTACGGTGGCAGGCTTCCACCTCAAGACATGAGCCAGCCGCCAGGTACTTAAGCAATTCTTCTTTGTTTCAGGTGATATCGCGGGTTGAGTGGCCCAAGCAGAGTGCCTCTTTATGACATAGAGTTATGCAATCAAATTGTATAATTCTATGGCATAAATTGGTCACCGGGGTACTCCCCTTCTGATGGGAAAGTTCATGCAATTCAAGTTGTATGAGTTTTCCACTCAGAAGAGGAATACCTGGCCACTGCAACAAAATATATATGGATTTATTCCGGTTGGGTGGGTGCGAAGGGGCTCGACCATCACCCGTTTGCCCCTCTTTCATTTGTGGGCCATGAACTTCGTCGGGTAATGACGAGGTTACCCCAAGTCCGCCTTTCTTTTCAGGTTCCACTTGTTCTCGTAACAAGTTCTATCTCCCTCTGGTAGTTATCTACAATTTTTGCGACTTCGGTCGCATCTGGATCTCCAACCAAATTCGTGAGTGCGAATTTTTTTTTGTAGTGGGTCCTCGTGCTGGGGAAATGAACCCGCCCCACGACACCGCAATGCTAGCCTGCCAGCGCATTCACACATCTCCAGACGAGGGCATTCTCGGCAGATATCTCCATCTTCATCTGCCGAGGCAGCAGACCATCGCTGCAGTCCTTTACGCACATTTTTGAACATTCAAGTTCACTACAATCCCGCTGGTCAGCTCGAGTAGAAGCAGTTAAACTATTTGCTGCTCACATTCCTGGCTTGAAAAATGCATTAAATGAATTAGAGACTTTAAACCTTTCACCAGAAATAAGAGTAGATATAAATGGCATTCAAAGTATATAAATTCATTTGAATGCATAAAATTAGCATCTACCTGGATCAAAGCAATTTGATATTACAAGCCACACATTCTACGTTAGGTGAATAAATCGAAAAAGTCGATAATATAGTTAACCAACTAAAAAAATTACGCGATTGTTGGGATAAAATTTTCAGTGAATGTAGGCTAGTAGCTTAAAATCGAGATATTCCAGTAAATTTTCCCGAGAAAAGAAGAAAAACGTGAAAGCGGTTCTTCGATGAATCTGCAGATGATATGGCAGAATTAAGTCCTGAGACGTAGTTCAAACGAAGTGTATATTACGTCATATTTGACCGTTTAATTGGCAGTATGACATCCGGCTTCGCAGCAATGAGAAGAATAAACGATAAATTTAGTTTTTTATGGCAATTTGCTACCCTTACAGATGATGATATTCGTTTAAAAGTGATCAATTTTTGCCAATTCTACGATACGGATGTGTCTTCGCAACTAACTAATGCTTCTTTTAAAATCAATACATAAATCAAACTTAAGGGATGACTTTCTACAATACCACCCTTGGAACTGCTTAATAAGCTTGTTGGATTGAGGCTCGAAGTTCTCTTTTCAAATGTTATGGTGGCATTGCAGATTTATAGCACAATCCCCGTGAGTGCAACTGAAGGAGAACGATCATTGAGAGCTCTCGCACGTATAAAAAATGAGCTGCGTTCCACCATATGTCAGAACCACTTAACACATTTAGGAACTTTGGCAATAGTCATCGCTAGTAAGGCAGCTGGATTTTGATGAAATCATAAATAATTTCGCGAATAAAACAGCGAGAAAGGCATTTTTAGAATAATTTTTTTTCCGTAGCACTACAGCCCCTTTCGGGCCTTTGGTTAGAGGTAGTTAGAGTATCTCGTTATCATGATCGAATGTATCGGCATTCCACAAGGTGATATTATCATTATCATGCTTTGGTCGTGTGTCCGTCCACCCAGGTGCGACACGTTCTGATTTTAAACCAGCATGTATCATAACTGAACGGGCCTATAGTCCATCCGAAGAATCACTCGAACTAAGTCTCGTTAACGCCAACGAAACTTGAGCCAGAGATCTTCGGCTTACGGGCATAGTGCTCGAACCACTACACCACGCGGACTATATTAGAATAATCTCATCTAAAAATAATTTTACCAAAGAGAAGTATAAAAAATTTGAATTCTTATGTCAAATCCAGAATTTTCTGTTTTTATATTATTTGTTCCCATTTCAGTTTCATATCTTTTTATTGTTATGAATTTCATCACAAGTATATAAAAAAAATTATTTTTAAATTATAATCAAAATTGTTTGTGTTGTATTGAAATTAAATAGAAATTTTTATGAAAACAGGTTTTAGGGTGAGGGGGCCCGTAAAAGTTAAGTCCCGCATAATCTTCTATCTCTCGACGGCCCTGCCACTATTGGAACAAATAAGAAGTTAATTGAGAGATACATATCTAGGTCCTTAAATAATAACCCGTGTACTAAAAAATGATCAATATGAAACCAGTGATTCCAAAAACTCTCAAACAACCCGATTAGCATACCGAGGAATCCAGTCTAGACGTTTATGGTTATAGAAAACTAATCATAGTAATCCAATTGAGCCCAATTGATCAGTTGTAGTATACGCTTATCGATGTACCGTAAAAACCATACTATTATTAACTTTAGATTTATCAGTAGCGCTAATTGACTTGACAATTATTTGCTCCAATTGAATTCTCTGTCCTTATTCAAGTTTTATTTTGCAAACAACTGAATGTGTAAATTTACATTGTATTCATAGTTAGTTCGAGGCGGCCTAATCGTCAGGTTGGCTGAATGTAAGGTTTTGTAAAATTGTAAGGTTTGGTACGATTGTCATACGATACGATCAAAACTGACGTAAGAAAGGAAGCCATATGGTAGCAATTTGTATGTGTATTAGTCGGCCTACTAATGGACAAGCTTCCGTGAGATGCGGCATACGCAAATGCTTATATCGCGTATTTTCCGAATGAAAACGTACGAAACGTATTCCGGCGCTGCTTAAAATTCACTTTGCACTGTCTACTGTACTCCTGAATTTTTCAAGACGAGCTAATGAAGCACATTTTTTGCACCTTCCACTGATAGCTCAGCGTTCAGAAGTAAACAAACTACTATAAATTAAACGATAATAAGAACTGAAATAATTTTCACTTCACTAGGAGCGCTATTATGTTCTCCGCGGACCATCTGGATTTCACTGTAGAAATTCATCTCTAAACCGTACAAAATATAACGCCATGTAAGTTCATATAACGCCATGTAAGTTCATATAACGCCATGTAAGTTAGCCAGCAAAGTCGGCCTACTAATGCTCATGTGTGTGGTAGTAAGCGCTGCTGCCAAATGGCTTCCTATCTTAAGTCAGTTTTGTATACGATACATACTATATTGTACAAGAGCAGATCGTATCGTAGTACAGATCGAAAGCATTTTTCCGCAATAAAATCAGATTCACTTGAAAAGCCGAGGAAGCAATGTCTAAGTTTATTCTATCGTTAACCAGCCTTACAAAGTATTTTTTATTTTAAGTTTTAAACTCATGTTTTCATCTAATAGATAAGTATTGAAATTAACGCATGATTGTTTAATTTTAGGAGGTGATTAACACACAAATTGCTTACTGTAAATAATCATATTCATCGAATTATACACCATATATAATTAAATGGACATAAAGTTCCTATTGTACCAGAAGATACAATGGGAGCGTCTGCAGAAAAATTGCACTTCCCAGTTCTTCAACTGTCAAAGATTTGGCCGCGTCGCTTCTAACTGCGGACTCAAAATTAGATGTGTAAAATGCGACAAGCAGCATAAGTCCATTGAATGTCCAATCTCGAAGGACGAAAAAAAAGACCAGATCTTCTGCGTCAACTGCAATGCTAAAGGGCACCCTGCGAGTTTTCGAGGTTGCCCTAAAGCAAAAGAAGTTGAAGAGAGGAGGAAGAATCTCCAAAAAAAAGAGGAAAGGAGGGATTTCATCACCGCCTCTATAAAAAATACTGTACTTGAAGGGGTCTCGTAGTCTAGCCTTTTGCAAGGTGCAAAGAAGCAGCCTGCACCGCAGCCTATACGGCAACAAAAACGGTAACAAAAACAGCAACCAATGCAGCAACCCCAGCAGTCACAGAATTACAAAAATACGGTTATGAGGACTGACTGCCAACAATTTTTCGGGTGTGTTTGTTGACACTCATTCGAAAAGTGGACTTTTTTATCGCCCACCATAAAAAACTCACTAATCCCAGTGAGAAAGAAGCTGCGTACATAGAATTCACATTCAAAATATGTTGTCGCGATGAGTTCCATTAAACTCTTCATCCTCAACATATGTTCACCAGCTCCACGCTATAAAAGGAAGATCGTTCAAAAATACTTGAACGCGCATAGACCAGACTTCTTGTTTATATCGGAAAGAAGACTCAAAGAAAGACACAGAGTGCATCTGGGGAAATACAAGATCATCAGGCGTGGTGATCTAGAGGGAAGGCTTGGAGTTGCTATGAATAATAAAGATAGCCTGAAAGTTCAAAGGCACTGCCTTCCGAGTCTGAAATGTATTGAAGCAGAAATAATAAGCTCCATGCTGGGAGGGTGCATCTTTGCGTTCGTGGGGAAATATGTTCGATATGGATACACGGTGAAGGAACTCATTGAAGACTTGGAAACAGTTCTTACTCTGTGCAAAAAAATTCGATTTCTATGCCATGGGAGGTGATTTTAATGCAAAGCATCCCTCGTGGGAAAATATCGCATCTAATGGCTATGGAACAGCTATCTCTAACTGGGTTCAATCAAATATGGATCTAATACTGATTACCCCGAAAGAGCCTACCTTTCGCCGAAGCTCGTCTATTATTGATTTCTTTGTTATGTCTGCTAATCTAATTAATCTCTCCCACAGTTGGAGGAATTACGATCATCTTTAAGTTGAGCTGACCTTAAGAGTGAAAAAGGGTGTGAAACTTGAGGTTGCAGATCCTCAACTTTTTATTCCATACAAGCGAATTAGGCATCAGTAAGTGCTGACCTTGACGGAAAATTGAAGGGAATTTCGATCAATAGATCGAAAAATCGTTCTATTCCTGAAATCGATGAGGGAGTTGCTTGTATAAATTCAACCCTGGATACGGTCATCTCAAAGATCTCCATTAAGAAATCCTCGACGAATTACTTTTATCGAGATTTACCAGAAGACATCTTGGAGCTTCATCGTAGACGTAGTTGGCTTAGAAAACTACTCGCAAGAATCTACCACCACAATTTAAATATGGTCAACTGGGAGTATGAACGTATTTACCAAGTGATTACGTCTCTAAACCGAATGATCTCGAGGGGAACCACGGCTTTTGCTAACGAGCGATTTGAGCGGGTCCTGGAAAGTATCAAACCAGGTCCCTGTATGTTTCCTTACATCAATAGGATAACGGGCAGAAAAATGCTACTCGGGGTCCTCATTTATGATGGATCCTTGCTCATGGATTACAAAGCCATCGCTGACTCTATCGCAAAACATTTTCCGAAAGTTCTTCAAGGAGAGAAAGCAAGTGAGGGCTCTTCCGTTACTTTGTTAGTGAGCAGCACCACAACGAATTTCAACAGGGACAATGATGAATTGTGCTTGGCTCGATTCTCTGTTTCAAATCCCTCTGACGCACCTACTGGTCATGGTTTATTTGTCAGTCCTGAGAGACTCACTTTGTTGGCACTGGAGCAAAATTCCAAAAATCAGCGGGGGCTGATGGAACCTCCAATTATATGCTTGAAAGGCTTGTCTATGTTTTCTTTGTTTTCGTCGCAATCATTCTAAATAACTGCATTAACATTTGCTACTACAGGAATGGAAAGGTGCAAAAATACTCGCAATACCCAAGAAGTCGGGCAGTACTGATGTAGTCGATACACGTCCAATTTCGTTAGTTTCAAATACTGGTAAGCTTCTTGAAAGGGTAATACTTGAAGGCATCCTACAATTCTCTGCCGGGGCAAAAATTGTGCCGAAAAGACCATTTGGCTTCACTCAACGGTGGATGCTATGGCCGTGTTCCAAGGCTATATAACGAGAAGCTGGCGCAACAATAAGCTTGTTGTAGCTTGCCTGATCGATGTGGAGAAAGCCTCTGTATGGGTGAATGGGCTTCTCTACAAAATGATAAATTTTGGCTTTCCGGCCCATATTGTGAAAATTATAGGCAGCTACATGAGGGAAGGAACTGCCTTTGCAGTAGCTGGTGGAGCTAGGTCAGACCCATTTATTTTTGACTCGAGGGTCCCGCAGGGGTCTATATTAGGCCCATTTCTTTTCAACATATTCACCTCTGACGTCCCGGGCGTGAGAGACGAATATAAGCCCTCTTCGCTGACGACTTGTTGGTGTTGTCATCTGAACACAATTTGCGCTTTTCTAGGATGCGGCTCCAAAAATATTTGGAATCTCTTACTGCATATTACCGGAAATGGAGAATCAAGGTTAATGCATAGAAAAGTGAATTAATTGTGTTCAAGGACCCCACAAAAACTTCGGTCGTCGTGCAAGAGGCATCTGTGACTCCAGGATTAACTTGAATGAGCAGATGGTGCACTGCTCTAGGCAAACGAAATACTTGGGGGTAGTTTTCGACAGGAAAGCTACCTTTAGTGCTCACGTTGAAAAAAGTGACTTATGTATCATCTTCTTTTACCTCTTTTCAAGAAACTTTCGACAGCGAGCCAGCGAGTCAAGATTTTGGCCTATAAAACCTTGATTCGTCCGATCATCACATATGCGGTGATGATATGGATTGGAGCTCCGAAAGCAAAATGGGGCATGATGGGATTAGTGGAGCAGAAAATCCTTCGGGCTTGCACAGGCCTATACAGACGGTAGGACGGACGGTCTTACCCCAACGAGGTGCAGTACCAGGACACAAGAATGGAGCCGATAAAATCGTATGCAGAAAAGCTGGCGGAAGCCGGAATCAGGAGAGCCGAGACGCACATGGCGGGAGTTGTCAGGAGAGCGACGGACAACTGCTCTATGGACGCAGCAAATGAGTAGTTTTTAAGGAAGTCATAAGGAAAGAAAGCACTTAATTTTAAGGAAATCAATTTTTAAAACTAGTTGTTAGAGCAAATGATTTTTCCAAACTTCTTTTATAATCTAATAATGTATGATAATGTTGTGGGTGTCAACATTTTAAAGTTTTCTTTGGACAAAAAAATAATATTGTAATCTAATTAAAATATATTATTATTGGACTCCGGGGTAAGCCCTAAGGCCAACAAGATAAGCCCTAAGGCACAACCAGAATATTTAGAATATCTAATGCTGCTTTTGAGGATCTACTTAAAGGACCGAAACCTACTCTACGACACGACACAGGGTCAACGAAGGATGTAAACTACA
Organism: Odontomyia ornata; assembly: GCA_963969285.1. Classification (NCBI taxonomy): domain Eukaryota; kingdom Metazoa; phylum Arthropoda; class Insecta; order Diptera; family Stratiomyidae; genus Odontomyia; species Odontomyia ornata. The sequence continues at coordinate 100,355,663 of OZ017741.1, read as the reverse complement.
TCGGGTGTTGCCCAGGGATCTATTCTTGATCCGGACCTGTGGAACGTGTCTTACGATGGACTACTGAGACTCAAGATGCCAGATGAGACGCACTTGGGCGGCTATGCGGATGATGTTGCGGCTCTGGTCGCTGGACGCACCGTTGAACAAGTGCAACTTAGGCTAAGTATACTCATGCACCGAGCAGTCTTGGGTAAATTGTACGAATGGAAGAAGGACTGCACGCCTCATCCCGGGTGTAAGGCATGGTGAAATTGACTTCTATCTGACCCAGCTTTTGAGCGGGCATGGATGTTTTCAGTCTTACCTGCACAAGATTGGTAAGACACGGTCCCCGATTGTCGGTTTTGCCCAAGGGAGAAGGATAGTGCCTGCCACACATTTTTTGCGTGCACAAAATGGGTCAAGCTGCGAAGAGATCTCTTCAAGGAGACGGGAGAGCTCACCCCGGACAATATAGTTGCGGTGATGCTCGAATCGGTTGACAAATGGAACCAGGCGGCACATTATACTCGGGCAGTCCTAAATATAAGAGGGAATCACAGCAACCGGGGGCGTTGGGGCTGGGGAATCACTTTTCTGGCACTTCCTCTTCCCCTCTCCCCTCCCGCTAGGAAAGGGATCCCCCAGCTTGAAGGCGCCTAACGGCACAACCAAACGAGACCTGGCCCGAAGTAATGTGTCAAATGGTTCCAGGCTCCCCGCAGGTGGAATGCTGGTTGACCGGAATACTCTTGGAGGGTAGCATTTTTTTTGGGAGCTCCGCCCCCACGTACCCGAGGAAATTCCCGCAGGGGGACTGCCGGTCGACAAGAGCACTCTTGGAGGCTAGCACTCTTTGGGTAGCGCCGCCCCCACGGACCCGAGGATATGGGGGGCGCAGTGAGGTTCCCTCCTGGGATGACAGATAACGACTCTGATTGCATCTGGACTACGCTTTGGACAACAAAGTGGAATTGATGCTTTGGGTTGGCAGATGTGATGATTTGGACCTAGTTGCTTTGCACAGTAGCGCCGCGGTGAAACTCGTGTGTGAACGGCTCCAATTCAACTATCATACCGTCTCCGTCCCGGTAAAACCTTGGCAGGCCTCGGAGTACGTTCGAAGTTCGCACCATTGGGTTGGTGGTGTAGGCTCTGTTGAGATGGACTCCCGATTAGCGCTGGTCTGGCTCTGTGCTTGTGCCAACCCTCGCATGGCCTCCCTGCTCTGCAAAGATAACCATGGGACCAAAAAGGCGACTATACACACGAACGGAGATAGCGCTACGAGGGGGGACCCAACAAAACTGGAGCAACCAAAAACACTTAAAAAAGATCAAAAAATTCAAATAAAGAAATAAAAAATAATAACAACGACGACACAACCAGCGGTTGCAGCCACAATGTTAACAGTACATCGAGAGCGGTACCAACCATTACAAAAACGACAGTGAATACGGACGAAAAACGGAGATTAGCAGACGGTCTGGTTCGGGCGCAGCAAAAAAATGATGCGAACGGCAGAGCGCCCTATTAAGGAAAAGCGGGAAACTCTCCAGGACGCTTCAGGTGTTCGAGCGGTGACGATAATATAAAGACCATCGAAAATTCTATGGTCACTGATGCGATCGTTACCGAAGCGACCGATGCAAGGGTCGCAGATCCTGACATAGTAGAGAAACGTCCTGAAACCAACGAGGAGATTATGGGACGAAAAGCAACGAGTGACCAGACAAATAAAGCGACGTTGTGTGATTGCACCGCCAACGTCGAAAATGTGGTGGAAGTACTGCATTCGGAAACGGAACGCGATAACCTCTCCCAAGGATGGTCGCAAAGAACAATTGCCGCCCAGCGAAACGAAGAAGAAAGGCTATTCCGAAAAGCGGCAGATGTTCTGAAAAGAATACAGTCTGCATTCGACTCCCCAAAAATCAGCAACGCAGTAAAGGTTGGGCTCCTTGAACAACAGAAGCTCCTAGATCGCATAAGGTACTATCGGAGGAGCTGGTTAAGGGCCGAAGACGAGCAGAAGGCAAAAGAGGCGCTGGGGGTGAAATCTAAAGGTGACATGTCCACCATTAAAAGTCAATAAAAGAATGGCGTCTAGCCCAATTGAAGGCGATCGGGATAAGAGAAGGAGGGAAGAGGCACTTGATGGGCGTGGAGGACCAGATCACGGGTTCCAGATAGTGCTTACAACAGAATCGAAGAAAGCCGCAAAAAAACTCCTTCAAAAAGTGCCAGAAAGTAAAGTTCGCACGGACGCCCAATCAGAAAAAGAACATGATGCAAAACAGGAGAGAAAGAACCCCGGTAAAGACCTCGGCAACAGGCACTGCTCGTAAAACCCCAAAATGGCCGATCCTACGCGGAGGTGCTGCGGGACATCAGGGGAAACGTAAGACCCGAAGACACCAACACTACCATTAAAGTAGTACGACCAACGCGGTCGGGCCACATACTGGTCGAATTCGGAGCAGACGCCGAAAATAAGGAAGCATTTTGCGACGCAGTAAAGAAAGTCCTCGGCAAAAGCGCAACTATAGCCTCGCTCGAGCCGATGGTAACGATCGAACTAACAGACATTGACTGGGTGACGGATCTGGACGAGGTAGAAGAGGCCATCAAAAGAGAGTTTCCTGGCGTAGGAAGGATCAAAGCGAGGTTGACACCAGCAAACTATAGAGGGCATCGCATTGCCATAGTTGACTTGACCGAAAAGGACGCCGAACAAGTCCTGAACAAGGGCAAAGTACAAATAGGGTGGGTTGTCTGTAGGGTACGGCGAAGAGCAACGCCTCTTTAATGTTTCAAATGCCTTGGCTATGGTCACATCACACAAGTATGCAAAGGACCCGATAGGAGTTCCTTATGCTACAAATGTGGTGAAATGGGACACAAAAGAAAAGAGTGTACGAAGGAGGCAAACTGTATTTTTTGCATGGATTCTGATCCAAGACCCGATTTCAGACACGTCTTGGGATCAGGAAAATGCCGGGTTTTCCAAGAAGCCCTAGCCAAGGCAAAATCAGAACTTTGATGACACGCTTCTTGCAGTTAAACCTACACCGCAGTTCAACCGCCCAAAATCTGCTTGAGCAGTTTGCGAGGGATATAAAAGCCGACTGCTTGCTGCTGAGTGAGCAACACCATGGTAAACTTTCTGCATTATGGTATCCTGACGAAACTGGTACTGCCGCCAACTGGGTTTGGAACAATGATTTCCAAGCGAAGAGTTGTGGATGGAGGGATGGTTTTGTGTGGGTTCAGTGCTCAGGGACTACCTTCTTTAGTGTGTACCTAACGCCGCTTAACGAACCGATATCATCTTTCCAAGCCAAGCTTAATGCTCTGGAGGGCGCTGTCTCGAACGCAGAGGCTAAAGTGCTCGTTGAAGGAGACTTCAACGCTAAAGCAATCGAATGGGGCATGCCTCAAACAGATCCACGGGGAAAATGAATCCTGGAAATGTCAGGCAGGACAGCGCTCGTCGTACTAAACACCGGAAATACACCGACTACAGCCAGTGATCATCAGTGCATTCTGCTTGAGGTAAGTGATTTTGTCTCCCGACATCCGTACTCCCGGCTTTCTACAACTGGATGGAACATCGGAAGGATGGATGTCGAGAAGTTCGTCAAGGTGCTCACAGCAGGTGAGCCGCTGCAGGGAGCTTCGGAGGGGACGGAAGAACTGGCAGCTCAAGACATGGTGAACTCTACTATGAGCATCATTACAACTGCTTGCTGCGCTTCTATGCCTCATCTAAAACCCCGGCACGGCAAACCCCCTGTAGACTGCTGGAAGGTAGAAGCAGTGAATCTCAGCAACAAATTTTCATCACATTTTGCTTCCGAACCATGATGGCACTACACAGTTACCAAGAAACACAAAGGACATTATGGGATATACTGCTTGATCTACAGCGCACGGCGTCATCAATCCACTACTTTTCACTCCACGACAATTTCAAGAAGAAGTAACGCTCATACGAAAGGCTGTTTCTCCAAGTCTAAGTATCCCTATTAGTCGAACAGTTGGAGATCTATCGTTGCACAAGACATGACAAGATGACCAAAACTTTTGTAATCTTTCAGCTGAAATTGCCACTAATCAATTCCGAAGAATTTCAGCTGTTCAATTTGATACGTGTTCTCATAGACGAGCTCAAGAGTCATATCTCATCCAACCATCTACACGATATGTACTACTAAATCTCCAGAGAAACCAACACTACCCGATCAACCAACACGAATTGGATAAATGTACACTCACTGAGGACAACAAATTCCCATGTGTTCGACATCATCCGTTATACAATCGGCGATCCAGCATCAACCAATGCAAAATCACTCTTTTAAGCCACGAGGAACCATTTTCTCGGCAATGTACCTGGGTACCTATCAACAAGTCAAACTTTTGGATCTAAGCCCACCAACAAAATACGTGGATCTATGCGTTACAGGGAACAAGAGTATTTGACACAATATGTGGACAGGATGTCACCACACAAATACTACAAGGAAGTGGTGCTCTACATCTAGAACCTCAGTGTGAAATCAGACACGATACCATGACGATTAGGAGGTTAAACACATTCACGACAGTTATGAACTACACGTTTACACCATCAGCCAATTTCAGCCAGATCACCTTCAACAAAACCGACTTCATCAAATCATCATCCACCGACTTGTTACAATTAGATTCCGCCGCCAATATAACCATCCACTACAACCTACAAGATGTAGGCGCTGCGTTCCTCCGAGGGGGCCTGCGGTTCCGGCAAGCTCGTCCGGAGACGGGCGTAGGGAGCGCCACTCGTTTGTCCTGGGCCCCCAAGAAGCCGTCAAACGAGAAAACGGCTCGGAGGATCCACTTACAATCGGCTGGCGGGGACACGTACGTTTGACTGGATCGCGCGCGTAGTTTTTCGCTAAATGCGCTCCTAACACACTACCTCAACCTTGGGATTGGGGCCAAATCTTCACTCACCTTCCTCTATTCTCGGTTTGCACTGATACGATCGCAGGGCTAATCACCTGGTTCTCCACCACAACCACGGGCGCTGGCGATCTGGAAAGAACTACTAATTCCCACATTAACTTTTCCGCGCGTCCCACCGCCTGAGCCGCGCACACAAGATTTACTACGCTACTACAATTATCACTCAAGAATTTTAGTGTAAAATCCGTTTTAATTCACACTTCATTGTATCGTACAGCAATCTTACAACAATTTTTCCTTTAAGTGAATAATGCAATTCAAATATAAAATAAAAGAGGTACCTTTTCTTCTGAATAACTTAATGGGTTAACCTGCGATTGGGGCCCCGTTGCATCCGCCAGAAGCCGCCAGCTCGTAGCTCGCAATGTATTCGAGGAATTCTAATATTATTTTCCGTCACATTCGAATCCCAATGGTATGCATGATCTATCAGCACATGTATATTCGTATTTCGGGCAATGGTCATCAGGACGCTTCTCAATTACTGTTTCACTTTTCCCGATTGATTTTTCTTTAAATGACTGCTTCACTTTTTCCTTCTTCAAATGACTGTTTCACCTTTTCCGATTAATTTCTTCTTTAAATTACTGTTTCACTTTTTCCGATTAATTTTTCTTCACTCCACAAATCAAGACCCAGGAAAAAAAAAAACGTCCGTTACTCGACTGACCTTTTTATTTCTTCGTAGTTAACGGGGCCTTTTTGTCAGGGTCGTACTCTTCATTGATTTCCGTGACTCTTAAATTATTCTCTTCAAGCTTATTCCGCCGCTGTTGGTTGGCACACCCGTTCCCAGGTGGGCAACTGTTGACAATCCAATTGGTAATGATTTCTTAACCCGTTCTTGGTCGCTATGTTCATAAAATCGATTCGAGAAATCATGTAATTACGCTGCAACTTGTAATCTCTCGCCATGGACGGTGGATAGTCGAGAATTGTTGTTAATATATACTATTTCTTTTGTATATTGTACTCTATAAATTCGATGGATCTTCGTTAAGAGGTTAGCATTCTGCATTGGAATTATTTCACGAAACCTCGCTAGTGCTTCAAGTACTGGCAATGCTTTGTAGGCGTAGGAAGGTTTGGGGTCGTATTTCAACCAGCCAACTGAACCGCATATCGTGTCGTCGGCAACCATGATTTCGGGCAACGCGTTTTTCGATACTACCCAGATCTTGTTCCGTGAGCAATACAAGTATCCACAGCTTCAGTTCGTGGTGTTCGTTGGTACGTTGCAACACTTCTGGCGGTCCCTAGCTACTCGGCTTAACACTAATCTAACTTAATATTAGACAAACTTATTTCCAAAAATACTTAAAATGTTCTACAATGCCTTAAATCTAAGCATAATTACCTCGCAGCTCAGGTAGTCCCAGTACGTGACTTAATGATCCTTGAATCTGCACAGCTTCCCCAGCAGTTGTGGTGGTGAACTCTGGTAGCAGGAACGAACTAAGACCTAATCCTAACAGACTTTTTTATCAACACAAAAGCTTCTGACTGGAACGAAATCTTAAAGCATTCTCCACGGTTACTACCTTCTGATAGAATAAACAATCATCACATCCATCACTACACACTCGGCTACATCCTACCAACCACAACAATTATTCTGATCATCTGGACTACGTTGAAGAAATTCAGACGACCGGAAACAAAACCCTTTCCCGTGGAACGCGAGTTCATCAAAGACGACTCATTTTAATTTTAACTGGGACAGTACAAGGATGGGGAGAACGTTCAATAAAATCCACATAAACTTAATTGCACAATTGTACGCATCAACAAATTCCAGTCTCCACGAGCGATCAACGTTCAACATACTCTGGATTACACCTAAGCCGGCTTCATATGCAATATGCACATTCCAACTAATTTCATTTTCGCACGCGATCAATGTGCAAATTGCACATAAAGTTAATTCGTGTAATATGCACACTCCGAAAAATTTCATTTCCACGGCGATCATGTACTTTTTGCTGACCACGATATCAAACATGCGACGAGCGTCAATTAACTTTAGGAATTCTCAACAAATCAGCGCTAAGGCAATGACCGCGATACGGACTTTGCGATTGTAAAATTTGACTTATTGTGAATCTTCACTATAAAAGACTTTAACAATAAAAATATATCATCAGTTGTCAACAGGTCTTTTTGACAAGCCAAACAGAACGCCGTCTGACTAAAGGGCAATTTATTTATATACTTTTGCTTTTTGAACAGGGCTGTTGTTTTTTTGATGTTGTAGAGGCTCTGCCCGGAATGGAGAGTTTTCGCATGTGGACTTGTTCCGTCGGGACCTTAGGTCTGGCTAGGAGGGGTGCGAGGGAGCAACAATCTCACCAGGATGCCCAACCTCTTGTCGTGGGTCTTAATTTTCCTCTTCTAAGACGAGGTCGAACAACTAATGGCGTGCGGGTTAAGGGCAAGTAGAAAGACAATATACGGGCTTGGCCATTGTGCTTATAATTACTCCCAAAATTCGTGTATGCAAAATAATTTATAGTTTGATCTGATGCTAGAGGAATGGATTTGCTCCAGGACACCGCAGACACAAGCCTGCCGGCATATATACGCGTCTCTAGAACAGGTAGTTTCCAGTGAGCACCAATACTTGGCTCGCTGAGGCAGCATGATACCGCGGCAGTCCTTTTTGGACATCGTATCTACTAATATAGTACATCCAAATCCACTACATGTGCATCCATGATCTTAGCGCAGATTCAACATAGTGAAAACATTTTAAGAAAGATAAATATTGATATCTAAAGACAGATAAATTTTTACGTTTTACATAAAATGTATTAATGCCTACAAATAGTTTTTCCATATATCTTGCACTATTATGACTACACTTTATTTTATGGTAATCAACGTAAAATGAAGCGTACCTTCTCCTTAGAGATAAATTCAATTAGCCACTTTTGCTTCAAGTTTAAGTTTAGATCTGATCAACTTTAGACTAACAACTCTAACCTTTTTAAACCACTAAGTGAACCAAAGTTTTGTAAAATACTTAGAAGTTGATGTATTCAACTTTTTTAAGTTATCAGTATCCCATTTACCCGTTACTAAATATCTTAAATCTATAATTATAATAATTTAAAAGCTTAATTGGCAGTGATTTGTTTCTTGGTTTCTCAACTTCAGACATTCTTGCCTGCTCATCCTTGGTGAATTTTTTTTTTTAGTTTAGCAAGTCGCTGGTATTGATTGTTGATTGATCCATGGGGAAAACATTCCTAGTGTTTGGTGGGCTGGGCGGAATAGGTCTTGCAACATGCAAAAGCCTGACGGATAAAGGCGCTAAAGTAATCTACTGAAAAGTTGGTCTCTTAAAATACGAACTCCAAGTATATTTCAGAATCTAGGCATTGCCGACATCGTCGAAAATGCAGAAATCTACAAGAAATTGACGGATTCTTTCAAAAACGCTAACATAAAATTTTGGCAATGTGATGCGACTAAAAAGGAGGAAGTAGAACAAATTTTCAAAATTGCCTTGACCGAATTTAAAAGCATCGATGTTGTCATTAACTGCGTGGGTGTTTTGGATGAAGCGCACCCTGAGCGGTGTATTGAAATAAATCTGGTTAGTTTATTTAAATAAAAAAAAAAAAACTCGTATTATGGAACAATACAACCTATGAGGTTTTTGCCCAGTATTAATGTAGGTAGATGGCATGCTCTGATTTTTAATATGCATATAATGATTTAAATAATTATTCCCACTTGAAGTCCTCGCCCTTAATATACTTCTTTTCTATAAAAAAATTCGAAAATGAAAGATAAATCTCGGGAAAAAATGCAAAATGTTCAATGCATGATTGAGTTTCCTCAAAAAAAAAAAAAAAAAAATATATATATATATATATATATATATATATATATATATATATATATATATATAATCACCGGAAAGGAAATTTCTCTGTGTTTAATGGTATTTTTCAACAAAAATTTTACACATCATAATTATATTGTACTGTTAGGAAACAAGGAAAAAAATTCCAGCTAGGAACATATTCTGATAACTTACTTCACAGAATAGATCTAACCTGCTGGGGAGTAAGAGTATAAGTCAGTTTTTGCCAATTATAAGTTTATTATTGCAATCCGTAGCCTGCTGGATCTTCTTTCAGGGCCTAAGAGTAGAAATCAACATATGTATTCAGTGCAGTGATGAGAAATCTTGATTTGAAGCTAGCAGTATAGCTCAGCCACTCAATTTTATGTTTGGGAGTAACAGTACAATTGTACTTATACTGTTAGAACCGATATTCTTCTGATGACGAGTACAAAATTCCATGCGACTTATACTCTTTGGTTTTGTCTGTTACACTTTTCACTGTGTTATCAGTCAGCTGTGTCCTTCCCGTGGTAAATTATCGATGTTTTTATGTGTATTTTTACAAGTGTAAAGTGATATTAACAGTTTGGAAGTGAAAATGGGCTCAAGAGGCAAGCTGATGCTATCTTTAGTAGCAAAAAAAAAATAGAATAGGTGAAAATGATCCAGTTGAAGGTGCACCCGTTACCGACAACAATGTAATGATACTAGAATTTGAACAAGCGAATGGTGCGTATTACTTAAAATAATATCAATCTATAAATAGCGTGAATGTTTTTTTGACTGGTAATTAGTTACTTACAAGAGTTTTGGTAATACATACTATGAATTACCGAATTTTTATAGATATTCATGCAATGTTCGGTGACCAGATTGACAACAATGTTATGCAAAATGTAATAACTGTTGAAAATGAGCAAATTGAAAACGACGTTATTATTGATGCCATTATCATTGAAAACGAACCGATTGAGAAGGACGACACCTCTAATGTAAACATTTTTGAAAATTCAGCTAATGGAGGTATGTACGAAATTGCATCGTGAACCTATTTAAAGACAAGGTTTTTATTACCGTTACTAGACATTGGTTATGTATACTCTTGCATCCAGAACTATGAGGAGTACGTCCCAGATGACGATGAGAGCAGCAATAGCGACGTATTTCTTCAGGTGAATCCACCCTCTAGCAGTTCTAGCATTACCAGGTTAAAATCAACAAACGCTGACACATCTAGTAGTTTATGTACTGCTTCAAACTCAGTTACTAATACAGGGAAATTCTCACGAAAAAGAAAATTAGACAAATACGTAAACCGTAACGCTGGACTTCCCTACACCACATTGGATGGGAAGAAGAAAGAAGGCAGATCGATGAAATCACTGCCAAACTGTCGTAGGAAGTGCAGAGATGTCTTAACAGAAGACATTCGGGCTGATATTTTTGCGGAGTATTGGTCTTTAGGGAGCAGAGACAAGCGTGCTAATTTCGTGAGTGGACTCGTACAAACTAGTGACCCTGCTACTGAGAGAAGACGCACCAATGATATAGAGAAACAAAAATTTCGAAAATATTCTCCCAAATTCCATTTCAAAGTGAATGGTCTTCTTACACAAGTTTGCCGTAGTTGCTTCATGAAAACGTTGGGTGAAACCAACATGTTTGTCACAATAGCGACTACAGATAGTTTACGCTCTACAACTGGCGTGAGTACAGCCGATAACAGAGGAAGGAACGCACCTGGAAACAAAATACCTCCAACAAAATTAACACAAGTCATAAAACATATTGAATCCTTTCCTGCGTACAAGTCACACTATACAAGAAGGAAAAGTGAAAGAAAATATTTGCCTTCATTTTTGAATTTAACATTGATGTACTCTTTGTACAAAGAAAGTATAACTCAACCCGTTTCCCGATCGATTTACGAGAGAGAGTTTCACAAATTGAATATTTCTTTCAAATCACCAAAAATTGACACGTGCCACAAATGTGACACAATGGCGATGCAACTGAAGATGAGTGAGGGCAATGATAGTCGGTCAATTATAGAAAAAGCTATAAAGCAGCACCATTACGAAGCTGATCAAGCGTATTTATTGAAAAAGAAAGATAAAGAGGAGTGTAAAAATGATGATGTTAGCAGATGCTACACATTCGATTTACAGCAGTGCTTACCAACACCATTTGTGAATTCGTCTGTTTCATTCTACAAGAGGCAGTTGTGGACGTTCAACCTCACGATGCATGAAGTTAGCACTGGTACTGTTCGATGCTATATGTGGCATGAAGCTGAGGGTGGTAGAGATGCTAATCAAATTGCTACATGCATTTTTAAAGAACTTTCAGGTTTACATAACCAGGGTATCAATCGTATAACATTGTACTCTGACAGCTGTGGAGGACAAAACCGAAACACACATTTTGCTGCAATGTTCCTAACACTCATGCAGAAATCGCCGAATTTTCAAGAAATAAACCATAAATTTATGGTTAGTGGACATAGCCATTTGGAGTGTGATGTAGACCATGGCATGATTGAGAAGCAGAAGAAGAAACTGCAAATACCTATTTCACATCCACATGACTGGTATCAACTTGTTCGCAGTGTGGGGAAGAAAATAAGTTTGAAGTAATTGAATTACTACATACTCATTTTATCGAATTTTCTTCTCTGTTGAAATCACATTTATGTGTTCGGAAAAAAGATACCAATGGAGACCCCTTTAAGTGGACAGACATCAGGTGGCTGCGATATACTCAAGAAAAAAAAGGTATATTTCAAGTGCACCTTAAACGAAACAGAACCCTTTCGTTGTATTGATCTTCAAAAAAGAAGTTGTGCTAGCGGAGTAGATAAAGATGACTTGAATCCAAGTCCTTGTTATACGTCGACATTATGCATTCCTTCTGAAAAGAAGAAAGATTTGATGGATCTCTTGCCTCTCATTAGCCCCGCATTCCACGACTTTTATAAAAATTTGAAAACCAGCTCGACTTTAAGATCTTCTCTTCCTGATATTGAAGAATTCCCCGAAGAAGAATAAAATGTTCTTTGTTAATAATAATTTCATATGAATTAATATAATTTCTTATTACTTTCATGGCAATAAAAGAATGCAAAAAACAAATTGATTTGGTGATTTATAGCATGAGCATTATACAGAAAATCAACAACAAAACAATAACAACCTTTTTAAAGCATGGGATCGATAGAATAAGTCATGCTGTTCTTTCAAATGAATTTAAATCTGAGAGAATAAGTCAAGGGCTCAGTAGTACAAGTCAAAAATTTTAAAAGCTCAATAGTATAAGTCATTTAATTTTGTCGAAAATGTATTTTTTTACAATATGACATAGCAAGTCATTCATAACACTAATAAAATGATGAGACTGCAATATTATATTATTCTAAACTTTAGTTTCATAGATATAGTAGTTTTGAAATTTCAAAGTGCTCTCCTGAAAAATGATGTATTTTGACTTATACTCTTACTCCTTGGCAGATTAGAGATATAGACAGAAGGAAACTTTTGACCGAATTTGTTCAACTGGTTTGGTGACATTGAGATTTCGCGTCTCCATACAAAAACTTATATTAAACGAAAATTAAAAAAAGCAATGTCAGTGAATTTATAACACCCGAAGCTGCGCGCTCCATTGGACTAATATACGAGACTTACCTTCTGAGTATATCTATTCAAAATTTTTTTAAAATCAGTTATTTCAAAGAAAACATTAAATTCAAAGTTTAAATACGATTTTGACGCCCCAAAGCATACAGGAGCTTACAAATGTCCTTTTCATAAAATTTGATTGATGAGTGATAATATTAATGATATCTTAGTGAATTACTTATAACGAATAGATGAAAGAGCAAAGCAGAGTTTTCGACTTTAATAGGGCTTTGTAGACCAATAGAAATCCGTTAATGGCTGGACCTTTTTGATGCTTAATCAGACAATAACTGGAAATTTTAAATAATTTTATTTTCAGTTGGCTTCAGTTTATATAAACTATGCGGCTTTTGATTATCTGAGCATATCCAAATGACAACAAGGTGGAACAGTTGTGAATGTTGCATCGATGGCTGGTATAGAGCCGATGCCTGTTGGCGTGATATATACCGCTGCAAAATTTGGACTGGTTGGACTATCAAGGACATTAGGGGTAAAATGAAATGAGTAATACTCAACTTTTTGTGCAATTTAATCAATTTCCAGACCGACTTTTATCATCAAAAGACAGGAATAAAGTTCATCACTATTTGTCCTGGCTATACAACTACGCCACTCAGTCTCAAAGGCGTTGATTCGCCTCTACACGAGGATCGAAATTTACCAGGTCTCCAAACTGCCCAAACAGCTGAAGTATGTGGTGGGTTATTGGTTGAAGCCTTGGAGACAAATAAAAACGGATCAATTTGGAAGATAGCTAGAAGCGAATTAACTGAAATCATTCCACCTTGCTACAGAAGCACAAATCGCGTTTAAAAATGCTAATTCCCAACTTTATTAAAATTTCAAATATGCATCAAGTCAATAACTATGTTAATAATGAAATTAAAATTTGAGAAAGTTAATAAAAAAGAACTAACAAATACTGTAAATTTCCAAAAGAAATCGCCTGCAACCATTGCATTTCCATGGCTTTGTTTTCCTGCTTATGACTCTGACGAGGAATTGATTGTCAGTTTCCATTGAACCTTCTCTCTATTTCCTCGGCTTCCTTTTATTTCAACCTTCAACGTTTGCCAGGGTATTTGACGCTTCCCTATCTTTTCAACAAAGCTAGTCAATAGCAGTTTGCACATAAGTGGATAATTATGGACATAAGAAAACTCGTCATTCTAATGACGCATACAACTTGTTTCATGCTTCTTTGGTCGGTATATTCTCTTTAGTACTTAGCGTTTAACGAGTCCCAGAGCCATCATTCATTAGAATCCAATTTTTGCAGCAATATAAAGCACAGGATTTATGAGTAATTTGATAAAATTTAGTTAGTAGGGCGTCAAATAATTTTCCAATTTTCTTTAGTTTTCTCTCAAATTGATGTTGGGTGAATAAACTGCAAATAGTCTAACTTAAAAATCAAAAGTTTTGCACAAAATTTTCGAAAGAAAAACGAACATTAAGATACCGGGAACCAGACCCGATGTGACATTCGCTCTGGAGTCCTTGGTGACAAGAATACAAAACTGGTGAGTACTAGAGGACTACTTGATCGGCTGTCACCAGTATATAATGGTTGAGATCCACGGCTGTGCCTCTCGGCGTACATATGTGCAGACAGCAGCCTTTCGATGGAAAACTGGGAAGAAGGACATTGGGAAGTTCACTGATATGTTCACGGTAGGAACACCGCTGATGGGAGATCCACGAAGAGCTGGGGTCTACTGCCGAGGATGTAGTGAACTTAACTATGAGTATCAGCTTATCTGCTTTCGAGTCTTCCATACTCCAGCGGAGATCCTGACACGGTAAGCCTCCAACGTTAATCGCTCAACAGCGAAGTGATTGACGCAAGCTTCGACGAGAACGCTTGCCTACGGGACGGGGTTTTCCTGGTACGATGGAAGGTGGCGAGGCTCGTGCTGACCAGCAAGGAGAAGGAAAATCCCGAATCGCTGTCTGCATACCGCTCGTTATGCATGCTAGACACGGCTGGGAAAGTGCTAGAGAAACCCATCAAGGGAAAACTCACTGACGCGATTCGTGCTGCTGAGGACCTATTAGAGCAGGACGTTCTACTATCGATGCGATTGCAGAGGTGGTGAGCCCGGTGCAAAAGGCACAGGCACATAGTTACACCAAGCGACGGATCGTCCTGTTGGTGACACTCGACGTCAGGAACGCCTTCAACTCCGCTAGGTGAGTGGATATTCTGGATCCGCTGGAAAACCCTTTTCAAGTTCCAGAATATCTAATGCGGCTTTTGAGGAACTACCTAAAGGACCCAAGCCTGCTCTACGACACGACACAGGGCCAACGAAACATGGCGGTTACATCGGGTGTTGTCCAGGGATCTATCCTTGGTCCAGACCTGTGGAACGTGCCTTACGACCAGCTACTGAGACTGGAGATGCCAGATGAGTCGCGCTTGATCGGCGATGCGGATGATGTTGTGGCTCTGGTCGCTGGACGCACCGTTGAACAAGCGCAACTTAGGCTAGGTATGTTAATGCGCCGAGTGAGAGACTGGATGACTACACGCGGGCTCATTTTAGCACTGGTGAAAACCGAAGTTGTCATCTTGACAAAAAAGGGAATCCCTAGAGTAAGCATGATCAGTATTGGAGACTTGCGAATCGAATCGAAACCAGCGGTGAAGTACCTGGGGCTACTGATCGATTCGAAGATGAATTTCTCTGAGCAAATCAGGGCAACTCCTGAGAAGGCTGCTTCAGGAATATCGGCTCTGAGTCGACTTAGGCCCATCAAGAAGACGCTGTAGGGTCAGTGTTACTGTACGGAGCGGAGGTATGGGGCGACACTCTCAGTAAGGAGGTATACCGAAAACGCCTGGCATAGGTGCAGAGAAGAGGAGCACAGAGGTGTAGTAATCTAGGAGCTATGGCTCTAAAAGCAGCGCTGACACAGGCACACAGCACGAACGCAATTTAACAAGGATTCGGTCGATTCAGTCACCTTCCCCATCGCCACACTCGCTCTTTTTTTTCGCATGAAAAATAAGTGAAAAAATTCCTTTTGTACTTAACACCCGGGAAACAAAATTCTAAAACTGTTTAATATTTTAATGTGTAGTGATTTTATTTCAATATCTTTTGAATATAATTTAACTAATTGCGGTGTAACGCGGTATGCAAATGCTTAGAACGAAACGGTTAACCCCTTAAATTATATGAACGATAAAATCATTGTATCATTTAAACCCCACAAAATTTGTTCGTAGTTGCACAAGATCCTCGTGAGAGGAAGGCGAGTGAACGCAGAAAAGTACACGTGGTGGCCATTTTAGTGTCGTGAATTCCCTTAAGTCAAGGTTGTGAATTTATAGAGAAAATAGTTTACACCAGCGAAGGAAACCTTTAAAACCAAAATAAAATCTTGGTGGATGTAAGTGAACATCATTTTTCAAAATTTGTTAGCATGAGCATTATTTTTATACAGTGATAGTTAATTTTAATCAATATCGTGTTTGTGGAGGAAATGAATTCGAAGAATTCTGTTTGAAACGAGAATTATTAATGGGAATCTTCGAGAAGGGCTGGGAAAAACCGTCGCCTATTCAAGAGGCGGCTATACCAATTGCTTTAAGTGGTAAGGATATATTAGCACGAGCAAAAAACGGTACTGGAAAAACCGGTGCTTATTGCATTCCCGTACTCGAGCAAATCGACCCATCTCGTGATCTTATCCAAGCTCTTGTCATCGTACCAACGAGAGAGTTAGCACGGCAGACTTCGCAAATTTGTATAGAATTGGCAAAGCATTTAGACATCCGAGTGATGGTGACAACGGGTGGCACCAATCTAAAGGATGATATTATGCGAATTTATCAGAAAGTACAATTAATCATTGCAACACCTGGCCGTATTTTGGATCTGATGGATAAAAAAGTAACGGATATGTCACAATGCAAAATCCTCGTATTGGACGAGGCAGATAAACTGTTATCACAAGATTTTACAGGCATGCTGGATCATGTTATAATGAAACTGCCAAAAGATCCGCCGATTTTTCTATTCTCGGCTACATTCCCGTTCAGTGTGAAAAATTTCATGGATAGGCGTTTACGTGAACCATATGAAATAAATTTGATGTAGGCATTAACACTGAAAGGTGTTACACAATATTATGCATTTGTACAAGAACGACAAAAGTGCATTGTCTTAATGCGTTATTCTCTCAGTTGCAAATAAATCAATCGATAATATTTTGCAATTCAACGCGACGTGTGGAATTGCTGGCTAAGACGATCACGGAACTTGGTTATTGTTGTTACTATATCCATGCCAACATGGCGCAGGCGCATAGAAATCGTGTTTTCTATGAATTTTCGACAGGGGCTATGCCGAAATCTAGTCTGCTCTGATCTTTTTACACGTGGTATTGATGTATAGGCTGTGAATGTTGCTATTAATTGCGATTTTTCACGTATGGCTGAGACTTATTCGCATCGTATTGGCCATTCAGGGCGTTTCGTACCTTTGGGTATTGCCATCAATCTAATCACATATGAGGATCGTTTCGATTTGCATCGCATTGAAAAGGAATTAGCCCCTGAGATTAAACCAATTCCAAAGGTGATCGATCCTTCGCTTACGTTGCCAACTCGTTACCAAGTTTGCAAAGCGGTAACGGAAACGACATGAGCAATTCATCAATCAATGAAGAAGGGAACGTGAGCAAGTGAAAAAAAAAAACGGGGGAAGAACGATGTCTCTGAAATAGTTAAGTGCTACAAGAGTGTTAGTCCGTGCGGGAATGCGCGAGTGCCTGATTTATGTGTGAATGTATTCGCGTTTTGGATTTATAGTACTTTATGAATGAACGAATTGTGAATGAAACGGCGTAAATGAAAATTTTGATTTTCAATACTTACGCGATTCGAATGATAAATTATGAAAGGGATTGTAGGGGATTAATTGTCAAAGTGTTTTATGAGTAAAAAGGGAAGGAGTTAGATGAATCTGTAAATAGTGCAGAACAGTTTGGCCCAACATATGGGGCCTAGAATGATTTGGCAAAATGAACTCAGGCTCTGATTTCTAGAGTCCAAACAGTAATAAAATTGATTTAATAGGGATAAAGAAAGAGCGCACTTTGATTAAATGGTGTAAATAATAGACGAGTGGGAGCAGACGCGACCAAAATGTATGAAATAGGCGAATGCAAATGCACAGAATACTTTTTTTAAATGAACGTTTGCATGCAGTCACGTATGGATGAAAATAAGCTCATTTCGCGTCCATTACTTTATATGTCTTTGGTTGTTACGTTAAGTTCAATATGCGTTATTTCAGGGTTGTTGGCAGAGATAACTTCTACCATCCTGTGGATGCACAGCGAAAAGAAAAAAAAAAAAAAGGGAAAAAAGAGACTTCACAGATCGCTACTTTTTCTACTACAGTGCGGTAAAAAAACGATAGCAGCTGCTAATATCGCCATGAGCCATCAGCATTAGGTCACGAAGTGATGTGCAACAGGTAGTTGGAAGGCCGAGGTGAAGATCTTCATTGTAAGGAGCGGCACATGTTGATTGGGAAACGGCGGGACCGTACTCCCTGTTTCTGGGAAAACACACCGTTTGGATGCAAAGAGGCGCATTGTGCGTTCAAACATAGTTCAACAAAGAGGATCGATAAACTCGTGAATAAAATTGAGACTCAAGACACCCCTGAAAACGAAGTATTAACCATTGAAAGCAGTAGAATAATTGGCAGCGAGCATTACCACGTTCGAAGACCATACTTTTGTGATATTCAAAGAAGCTTACATGTATTTACACTTTGATAGCTGAATTTTTATATGATTGTATACACACTTAGGATATATTTTATGCCTTCATACTCGTGTACTAATAGTTGTTTTACGAATGCGAATCTACACTACCAAAAGAAAGAAGTCGTGACTCATAAGTTACAACCGGTACAATAATACGCTTAAAAATGAATTACAGGACTTGCTTACCTACAATTCGTCAACGAGCGCTCGTCGTCGAGGGAAAGGTAATGTAAGTACCCTTTTTATATTTTATAATTATATATTTATTAAATTTTTTTTTTTTAAATATAAAATATATATAAAAATTAATATTTATTCAATATATAAAATTACATTAAATATATAAAAAAATTTAATTTTTTATGAAGAAATGTTTCTTAGACTAATCGCAATTTAAGGAAACTGTTTTTAGAAACTTTGTAAAATTTTTTTTTTTTTTATAGAAAACAAACTTAAATTTCGTAAAAATCTTAACGTTTAAAGCTTAGAAACAAAACCAATACCGCCTAAAATAAGGTACGACAAGAAATTGAATGCATATAAGGACGGACATAAAATTAAAAAGAATTCTAGTTATTTTATAGTTATTCAATAGAGGTATGCATAATTAATCGATTGATTAATAATCGCATCATATACATAATATTCTAGTGCAGAAACAATGACGAAAAGAACGGAGACATCATCCATTATTTTTTTTTTTTTTCATTGTAAATTAAGCAATGAGCGAGAGAGTACGTACTTAATTTGCATTTAAAAATATTGATTTGTCTGATTTTAACGATAAAATCTAACAACTCAGACAACCATGAAATTGAAAACACGAGAAAAAGTTTGAAAGAAAAAATATATAATATTATAATATTTATTTAATATTTATAGAAATTTTATCTATATAAAATTTTTAATTAATTATTATAAATATATAATAACTGTTTCGCTTATATAAATGAAGAGAAATGTTTATGAAAAGCTGGTATCGACAATTGCGGCATTAATCATATCAATTTCAAGTCGTCCCCACGTTTTGAGTTACTTTGAATACTTGATGTTGCAAGGTATTCTATCGACCGATTATCTACGCAGTCTTGTATGCTGTGATGTTATGTGCATGATATTTCGGTTCGCAAATGAAAATGTGCGGCGATATTATTTTAAATTTTATTTGGATATTTACTTTACTAATCCTATATTTGCGATAAGTTTAAAAGCAGTATTCTTAAAATTTTTACTACGGTGTTTTTATAAGATTTCATCTGAAAGCCAAAAGGTGTGTCTCATCCTATTGCTATTGCTAAATAATAATTATTATAAAAATCTCTAGATGATATAAAATCAGAATTAAGATAAAACAGAGATACCATGTAGTCCCTATTTATTGCCAACATCGGTATCGCCACAGTGAGATTTAGAGATGAATTTATTTTAAGATGGTATGCTCTATGTATTTATTATTATTATTTGCTATAATTGAAGAAAACAAGAATAAAAAAATGATGATGAATTAAACGGCAAAAATCGGTCTTTCCTTTCCGGTCTTTTCCAATCGGGTATAGGACCCGGTACGGTGGCAGGCTTCCACCCTAAAATATGAGCCAGCCGCCGGGTACAGATTAATTCCTTCTTTTGTTTCAGGTGACTTTATGGATTGAGTGGCCCAAGCCAAGTGCCTTTTTATGGCATAGAGTTATGCAATTTAATTGTATAATTCTATGACATAAATTGGTCACCGGGGTACTCCCCTTCTGATGGGAAAGTTCATATAATTCAAGTTGTATGAGTTTTCCACTCAGAAGAGGAATACCTGGCCACTTCAACAATTTAACATTGGATTTATTCCGGTTGGGTGGGCATGAAGGGGCTCCACCACCACCCGGTTGCCCCTCTTTCATTTGTGGGCCCTGAATTTATTTGGGTAAAGACGAGGTCACCCCAAATTAGCCTTTCTTGTCAGGTTGCACTTGTTCTCGTAACAAGTCATAATTCCTTCGTGGAGGTTATCTACAAATTTGCGACTTCGGTCGTCCTCTTGTGATCTCTGCAAGCAATTCGTGAATGCGAAATGTTTTGTAGTGAGTCCTCGTGCCGGGGAAATGAACCCACCCCACGACACCGCAATGCTAGCCTGCCAGCGCATTCACGCGTCTCCGGACGAGGGCATTCTCGGCAGGAACCAACACCTTCCTCTGCCGAGGCAGCAGAACATCGCTGCAGTCCTTCACGGACTTTATTGAAACTTCTTATTCACTACAGAGGATTGCATCATCGTATCCGACAGTCTATGATTTGGCGGTGAGATTCATTGCAGGCGTGATACCTGTCGCCCTCCTTGCTAGAGAGCGCCGCTCTATTTATTGCGTCCAAACGAGGATGCGAGGGAGAGGGTTGTCCGCGAGGAGAGACAACGCTCACTCAACGATTGGCAGCAGTCTTGGGGTGAGTTGCACGAAGGGAAGGTGGACTGCGCGCCTCATCCCGGATGTGAGACCGTGGCTGAATCGAAGGCATGGTGAGATTGACTTCTATCTGACCCAGCTTTTGAGCGGGCATGGATGTTTTCAGTCTAACCTGCACAAGATTGGTAAGTCACGGTCCCCCCGATTGTTGGTATTGCCCAAGAGAGGAGGACAATACCTGCCACACATTATTTGTGTGCATAAGATGGGACAGGCTGCGAAGGGCCCTCTACAGGGAGACGGAAGAGCTCACCCCAGATAAAATAGTCGCGGTGATGCTCGAATCGGTTGACATATAGAACCAGGTGGCACATTATGTTCAGGTAGTCCTAAAAGATAAAAGGGACTCACAGCTGCCGGAGGCGTTGGGGCTGGGAGATTGCTTCTTTGGCAGTTCCTCTTCCCCTCTCCCCTCCCACTAGAAGAGGGATGCCCCAGCTTGAAGGCGCCTCACGGCGTAACAAAACGAGACCTGGCCCGAAGTAATGTGTCAAACGGTTCCAGGCTAGTTTCTCAGGTTGACTGGGGAGGTATTTAGTGGGTAGTCTGGTCGCATTTTTGCGAACATGGGAGCCCCACACTCTGTGCGTAAATGGGCATTCACCTCCCTACCACAAATAAAAAAGGCTCCAATCTATGTAATGTAGACTTATTTCATAAGTTAATTGTGAATACTATCATGAAGGAGTTAAATAGTACATCTTAAATTGGGACAACCCTAAATTTAATCATATTCCATTTAAATTGCCGACAAATCCTTAAATATATTTGTGATAAATACTTTCTGAATTTTTCATGAAAATCGCAACAAAACTATAATGCCTAGATTGGTACTTAGATATATGGAAAAATTGAAACGACTATAAATTCGATAAAAATATTTGGATTCTTTTGAAAATTGCTGAGTGTGACAATAATGTAAATCGTTTACTGGATGTAAAACCTCATTGGGCTAACGAAACTCCATACAAATTTTTTTTGGAAAATGTAAATTTTGACAAATTGTACTAGTTTTTACAAAGTTCGTAGAGTTTTAACTTTTAAGGTATTTGTTGCCTTAGAAAGGCCGAACTCTGTGATTTTTTTCCAGACTTTTAGATCTCCAGGTATTCAATCATGAGGAGGGGGCATTTTTTTATGTTATTTTCCATCTCCAGAACATGTCTTATCGAAAATGCAGTTTTAAGACTCGATGTTGAAAGTGAAACATTTTTATGTGGTCTTTAAAATTTCTTTCAACCAGTAAGCTTCCATAGATTAATTTTTCTGACTTTTTAGAAACTTTCTGGGAGAAGCTTCAGGGGCGCAAGAACAGCCAGACGGATGGATGCGGAGAGACAGGATTGGAATAAAGTATCAAAAAATGTTTTCACAAAACCCAAAAAAAAACATCTAAATTTTTTAAATCCATTATTGTTTTGTATTGTTATTGCATATATTATTGTAAAATATTAGTTATTGACTCTATGTACCAGTATCGTTATTAAAAGCGTCAAACAAAACCCTTGATCCAAAATGATTTCTTTAATCAGCAATTACAAAACGGTAGCAAGATTTTGCCAATTTCTCATAAAGCCCACCCTGTGCTTTATGCATATCTTTAGCTTATGACGAGAAATGTAGATAAGGCAATTTCATCAATGATTGTTTCCATTCGACCGATTTTCTATGATTAGTTGATCGTTATGGACTGTGCAGGAAAATCTATCTTGATTTTTGGGGGTCTGGGCGGAATAGGCCTAGCCACCTGTAAGTGTTTGCTGGGCAAAGGTGCAAAGGTTATTGAAAACAAAACAAAATTATTTCAGATCCTTATTAAATCGCCAATCTTTGCAGAATGTAGGCATATTTGACATAGTTGAGAATGTGGCTTTGATTAAAAGTTTAGTGGATTCCTTCCCGAGTGCAAATGTGAAATTTTGGAAAGTTGACGCAACCGATAAAAAAGATATTGATTATGCATTTAAAACGGCATTATCGGAATTCAAAATTATCGATATAATAATCAATTGTGTAGGTGTTGTCGACGAAAGCCGACCTGAACGATGTATTGACATTAATCTGGTAAGTTTCGACGTCTATATTGTTTAATCTTTAAACAATACACAACAAGCTTCTTTATGATATGTCTTAAAAATACGCTAACATTACTGTTTTCTTTATTTATTTTTCAGTTAGCCTCAGTCAATCTCAACTATGCTGCTATAGGTTACCTAAGTAAAGCCAAAGGAGGATCGGGAGGAACAATTGTGAATGTGGCTTCAATAGCTGGTTTGAAGCCTTTTGCACTTTGCCCCATCTATACCGCTACTAAATTCGGATTGGTTGGATTAACACGGGCCTTGGGTGTTAGCTAAGCTACCTTTCATACTTTTATGAATTCTCATTTTCCAATTTTGTTCGATTCCAGAGTGATTTCTATTTTGAAAAGACAGGAATGACGTTCATAGCCATATGTCCTGGGTATACCGATACGCCACTGGCAGAGTCCGAAATTGACGCACCTATTCATGATGTTCACAAACTGCCGGAAGGGGTACCGTGCCAATCAGCTGAAATATGTGGATCACTACTGGTAGAAGCTTTAGAGCAACACAAAAATGGATCACTCTGGAATATAACCTTGGGCAATTTATCTGAAGTTATTCCACCAAGTTATTAGCAAACACCAAATTGAAATTAATGTAAATAATAAATCACATTGCAATAATTATCCAGAATTTTAATGTTGAATGTGGATGTTTATTCCACCTAAGGGTATACAATTGTTCTTCTAAGCCATCTAAATAATCATCAAATACTGCTTGTGGCAATTCAAGCTGAGAAAATCCGAAAATATATTTAGTAAAAATCAGTTAGGGTTGGGCATAGGCAACGTTAAGAGATCAAACAGATTTTAATTATATATAAAACTAATGGATTGTTGAGTTAGTGCGGGTATATCGTTAAGTAAACCCCAAGCCCGTTTGAGAAAGGAGGAGGGATCCCCTTTTTCCCCCCCCAGCCCACAGCTTCCATGGTACCTCGTCCTAAGCCCCACGATCAAATTGTATTAAATGGTATCAGGGTCACACAATGGGTTTACTGGTTCCCCAATGATGGGACATTAAATGCCAATAACTGCAAATACACCTGCAGCTCTGCAACTAATCCTACTTACACCCCCTTTATGGTGGCGTAAGATGGTTAAGGTGTCTTCCGCGCCTGATACCGGAATCGAAAGTAATAAACACGCCGCTGGAATGGAGGTTGGGCGATGGGCTGGTTCTCCATCCCTGGAAAACGCTACATTGTATAGAAACCTGCAACAGAGCCTCGGAATGGATTGGATCCATTGCATTGAACTTGCAACCGAGAAAAGAACCATGGCATTGGATCACGGAATGTGAGATCCCTAAACAACCCTGGCGCTGTCACGGACCTTTCACAACCAGCCAGCTAATATAAATTAAAAATACTGGAAGGTATGAGATTGCACAACAATATTCGAAAGTGGGAAGCCTGCTGGAGAGCGAGAATTCGGAATAGCCTTCATTGCGGATAAGGAGTCCAATGCGCATTTTATATTTTATCTTCTTATCGGTGGCCCGTCTATATACGTGATATATGACTGGGATACCGTCGGAATCAAAAACATATCGATTCATGTCCAAGCACATGAATGCTTCTGGAGGAACGAAGCCAGTACTGCGGCAAGTCGCAATATATCTCTCTGTAGGGTGGAACGGCTGTGAAATCCAAGGGTTTTCACTCACAGTTACAGATCTTGCGATATGATTCCGAAGAAGTTTCAATATGAAGATATTGACTCTTGTCACTTTGAGCAGTTTGATAAAATCTTCTATTCGATATACAATGTCCGCACAATGATGCTGTACAAACCAGTACATGCACGAAGACATTTCCTTTCGAAAACTCTTAATTTTTCCATAGTACTAGCACTCTGGTTGTACCAGATCTGACATCCATATGTCAAAACTGGTCTAACCAGGGTCTTGTAACAGATCAATATATCTTGCAAACGCTGGTCTGACTCAGTCGACGGACAGTTCACCACTGTTCGGATTTTGAAATTGGAGGCTGACGGCAATGAACCAAGACAGTTGGAGGTATTTTTTGCAGGAAGCGAAGGCCAAGAAGGGCTATAGTGCTACGCAGAAGAAGAAGCTAAGCATATTTAAATCACACTATATTTTAAACTCAATTTAAGGAATTTATGTATGAGCCAATGTTGTTTATATTCAAACAAATTTGTTTGATTGACTAATATTTCTACCGACCCTTCAATTCGTGTTTTTCCGAACCTTTCTAAAATTTTATGAGCAACAAAATCTCCCTGATAATTTGAAATCCATGTTTTATCATAGTTAGAGTCCCATTGGTGATATACCCATGTATATATATATATATATATATATATATATATATATATATATATATATATATATATATATATATATATATTCTTCGAACAATTTATTTGACGGACTGTGATCTTAGCCAGCTTTAATGGAATCAGATTTAAAATAAGTCTTGTGACAGCTAAGTGGACATACAATCAAGTGTAATACAAACGTTACTATCTTCTAGAATACCACCATTATCGCGGAAAACGGTAACGTGTTTTTGTTTTTTTATGGTTTGGAGATGAATGCCATTTACGCACAGAGTGTAGGGCTCCCATGCTCACGAGGGACTGGACTACCCACTATACACCTCCCCTGTAAACCTGGAAATGTTTGACACATTACTTCGGGCTAGGTCTCGTTTTGTTACGCCGTGAGGTGCCTTCAAGCTGGGGGATCTCTCCTCTACCGGGAGGTTAAAGAGGAAGAGGAATTGCCAGACAAGCGATCGCCCAGCCCTACGTCCCCGGCTGCTCTGAGTTCCTTTTATCTTTAAGAACTGCCCGAGCATAATGTATTACATGGTTCCATTTGTCAACCGATTCAAGCATAACCGCAACTATATTATCCGAAGTGAGCTCTCCCGTCTCCCTGTAGAGATCCCATCGTAGCCTGTCCCATTTTTTGCATGCAAAAAATGTGTGGCAGGCATTGTTTTCCTTTCCTGGGCAAAACCGGCAATCAGGGGACCGTGACTTACCAATCTTGTGCAGGTAGGACTGAAAATGCCCATGCCCGCTCAAAAGATGGGTCAGATAGAAATCAGTCTCACCATGCCTTCGATTTAGCCACGATCTCAGATCTGGGATGAGGCGCATAGTCCACCTTCCCTTCGTGCAATTCACCCAAGACTGCTGCTAAGTGAGCGTTGCCTCTCCTCGCGGGTAACCGGCTCCCACGCGTCCTCGCTTCGACAAAACAGCAATTACTCTCATTACTGAATCAGAGACGGATGGATATGAAGATGCGATCCCCAGTGCTCCTCTTCTCTATACCTGTGCCAAGCGTTTTCGGTATGCCTCCTCGCCCAATATTTCTACTGCGTACAGTAGCATTGATCCTATGGCACTCATCAAGAGGCGTCTTCTTGATGGCGACCTGGGCCCCCTTACGTTGGCCATAAGTCAACTCAAAGCCAATACCCCCGACGCAGCCATCTCAGGCATTGCCCTGATTTGCTCAGAGAAACTAATCTTCAATTCGATCAGCAGCCCCAGGTACTCCACCGCTCGCTTCGATTCGATTAGTATGTCTATGTTGCCCATCGCAAGATACGTTTTATAGGCCTGGACCACACCAAATGTAACTTGCATCTTTCGTTGGCTCTGTGTCGTGTCATATAGCAAGCTTCGGTGCCACAAAAGCCGCATCAGATATTCTGGAACTTAAAAAGGGGTTTCCAGAATATCCACCCATCTAGTGGAGTTGAAGGTGTTTCTAGCTTGCCACCATTAGAACGGTCCGTTTTCGACCACGCTCACCACCGCTGCAATCTCATCAAAAGCGGAACATCCTGTTCGAAAGCCGTACTGCCGAGGAGATCGGTCCCAAGCAGAACGAATGAATGTGTCTTCCCTTGATGAGTTTCTCTAGCACTTTTCCAGCCATGTTTAGCATAAATAACAGGCATATCGCCTGTGCATATCGCACATGGCGATCCGGAGTTTCCTTTCTGCTTGCTGTTCAGGACGAGCCTCGCCACCTTCCATCGTACCGAGAAGACCCCATACTGCAGGCAAGCGTTGAATGTGCTGGGCAGCAATGGACAATGGTGATAGATAAGTTGCAACACCTCAGCTGGAACACCAGCTGGGCCTGGAGCCTACCCAGCTTTCAATGATAGGATTGCGTCTTCCAGTTTCTGCTATGTGAAGAGTAGGCACTCGATTGCTGTTTCACCGTGCACAGGGTCAACACGAACGGGATGCGGTGGGAAGAATACCCACACTATCTCGTCCATCTTTTCCGCTTCATGTATGCAAGGCGTCCGTAGGGCACCAAGCTTCTGCATAAATAGCTTTTAGCCAAAGCCCCATGGATCATTGTTCGCTGGATCTTGCCAGCAGCGAGCCTTGCTTCTGTTAATCAATTTGGTAAAGCATTTCCTGGCCGACATATATGCAGCTACTCGGTTGCATGTCTCGTCACGGTTCCGTGCCCGTTGAGCCTCAAACCGAAGCTTTTCAGCGATTTCAGTCGACAAACAGTATATTGGGGGCTTACTATGCCGGGGTTTTCGACGGGGTATAGAAGCGCTGCAAGCAGTCGTAATGATGTTCATAGTAAAGTTCTCCACGTCTTGAGCTGCCAGCTCTTCTGTCCCCCTGCGAATCACGCTGCAGTGGAGCACCGCGACAAAACTTGCGACATCCATCCTTCCGATGTTCCACCCAATTGTAAAAGGTTGAGAACACGGACGCCGGCAAACAACATCACGGATCTCAAGCAGAATACACTGATCATCACTGGCTGAACAGTCCTCTTATACTCTCCAATTGTGTATCTTCCGTACTACGGACTCCGAGGTAAATGTCACGTCCGGTATGGTCCTTTTACAGCAAATAAAGTTGGTGTATTTTCGGTATTTAATACGACGAACACGATCCTGGTCGCCATTTCTAGTATTCGATTTCCCCGCGGATCTGCTAAAGACATGCTCCATTCGATTGCTTTAATCATGAAGTCTCCACCAAAGAGCATGTTGCCGTCAGCTTTCGAGACAGCGGCCTCCAAAGTATTAATATCGGCTTGTTCGGCGTTAAGTGATCCCTGGGAACCGAGCCCATACAAAATCATCCCCCTCTCCATAAGCCTCCCCTTGAAAATAAATGTTCTGAACCCAGATGGAGACAGTACCAGTTTTGTCAGGGTAGCATGATGAATAACTTTTATTGTGGTGTTGCTTTTTCTTCTTCGTAGCACTACAGCCCTCTCGGTCCTTCGCTTCCTGCAAAAAGCGCCTCCAGCTATCTCTATCCAGTGACTGCATCCTCCGATTTCGCAATCCGAGTAGTGATGAACTTTCTTCGTCGACCGAGTCAGACCAGCGCTTCCTTGGTCTCCCCATTGATCTCCACACTTCAGTTCTCGCAACGAATACTTTTTTGGGTAGCCATTGTTTGTCCATACAATTGACGTGGCCAGCCAATTGCAGTTTCCGCAGTCTTAGAATCGTTGAGACCTACAGCTCGACAGAAATTTCATGCAGCTCATGGTTGTCTCGAATTCGCCATTTATCCCCGTCTAACTTAGCTTGGGTTATTCGCCTCAGGACCCGTCGCTCAAATGCGTTCAATATTTTTGCGGATGCTTGTGTCCATGTTTCACACCCATAGCATAGCACAGGTCTCTCACAGGTTTGAATAGTTGGAGCTTTGTTCTCCTGTGCATGCAGCTGGTCTTCAAGATCATCAAATATTTCCTTTGCGAGCTGTTTTCTTCTTCGTCATTATTTTGGCGTCTCAATATACAAATTCGCTCACAAACTCGATACTGTACTCGCCAAGTGTGATATTTTGAGTACTTGATGTATTTTTCCTCGACTGGCGAGTTCGTTATTAATGCGGACTTGGGAGGTCGTCGACGTTATTGTCATTTTGGTAAGACGGACTAATTTGGCTGGGATGCCAAAGCAAAGCATTATTTGATACAGGACGTTACGATCAATACTGTCGGATGCTTCCTTAAAGTCAACGAAAGTTTGGTGTACATCTATGTTGAACTCCCAGAATTTTCCAAGTACCTACTTGACTGTGAACTATTGGTCTATTGTCGATCTACCTGCTCCAAAACCACCTTGATACTCCCCAATAATACTGTTGGTATATGATCCGATTTTATTTTCTAAGGTCTTTGAAAATATTTTGTACGCTGTACAAAGTAGTGATAGGCCACTATATTTTTCGCACTGTAGCTTATCACCTTTTTTGTGGATAGGGAATATAATTGATTGGCTCAACTCTTTCAGCATATGTTTTTGTTGCCAGATGTGCTGGATGACTTTGTGAATAGATTTGTGAATACTGCTGCCACCATACTTGATGAGCTCCACTGGAATCTCATCGATTTCCGGCGGCTTGTTATTCTTTTGGGCTTTGATGGTGAAATAAACTTCATACAGAGCTGGCGGGGCCAATTGAAGCTCTCCGGAAACATCTATAGGCTTCGATGTTCTGAAGCTGTATGGAGGATTAAGGAGGTTCTTGAAATAAGATGCCCATCTTTCCTCAATCTTGTTTCACCCGCGATAATATTGCCGATGTCACCACGACAGAGCGTAGTTTTGGGCTGATAACCACGTTTTAGGCTTTTCACTACTTTGTATGCTTATCTTGTGTTGTTGCTCGCTAGAATTACGTCGATACTTCTCAATTGGTCATCATACTACTTTCTTTTCTTAACTCTAATTACCTTATTCGCTACTCTTCTGAGATTTTCATAGCGTTCTTCCTTCGTTTTGGTTTTCTTACCTACGTAATCTTTGTACGCCTGATTCTTTTTGTCTAACGCATTCTGGCACTCATCATCGAACCAATCATTTCTGTTGCGCCGGGCTTGATCTCCGGTTGTGTATTCTGCCCGGCCTTAATAGCCACTTTTACTCTCATCCAGAACTCGTTGCGTGTCTTTGGCAATGCATCTGATAGGATCGGAGCCAGCTGGTTGTCGAGGGTCTCCATGAAACGTTTGGTCACAAATGCCGTTTGGAGCGTTTTGTTGTCAAATGTTTGTAGCGGACTAGTCTTCGCCGAATACGCCTTTGATATACGACATCGATAGGTTAATTTGATCAAGTGCTCCTCGGTATGGGCGGGCGTCAAGGATGCTCGAGGCCCAACGTTGTTGGATCAGAACATGGTCAATATGATTTTGTGTGTTGCCATCCGGTGATACCCAGGTCATTTTATGAATGCGTCGATGTGGGAAGCAAGTCGAACGTATAACTTGATTTCAGCCGTTGTCATTTATTTATTTATTTACCAAACAAGGTTTTACATCAAGATTATAAATTATCACAAAGAAATACTACTAGTTAAAAGTTACAAAATACAAGTTAAAAATATATGTTACACTTACAAAAATACAAGTTAAAAATATAGAACTAGGAAGAGAGGAACATTGATGGATTAGTTTTAAACTGTAGTCTGGATATGGTTGGGGAAAAGCAATGGCTCAGGCTATTTAATATTTTGCAGCATCTATTAATCGGTTCATTTTCGCCGTAAATGGTAAGATGTCGACTTTCCACCAGAAAACGTATTCATGTCTTGTAAATCTTACGGGTTCGTTCAAGGATATCCTGTCAATCAGATATTGAACTTTAATGGTACCACGGAGGATATCAAATGCAAAGCAAGAGGATGACATAATTCTACGGGAGGCAAGTGAAGATAAATTTAGAAGGGACAACCGATATTGATATGAAGGCAAGCTCTGAAAGTTACGTGGGTCATATTGAGATCGTAAAGCAAATAGCAGGAACTGTTTTTGAACAGACTCAAATCTTTCTGTATGAACATCAGAAACAGGATGCCCGACGACACATGCATATTCAAGAATAGGGCGGACTAACGATATGTATAATGTCTTTGTTACTCACACATTCTGAAATTCTTTAGCACGCCGTTTGATGAAGCCTAACATTTTATTAGCCTTGCAGAGAACCTCATCATATCCAAGAAGACACCGAGGTCTACTATGCTGTCTGTTCGGGAAAGATTAGTATTACCGAGGTGATAATCAGCTAATAAAATTGAAGTTCTGCGAGAGAAACTCGTCACCTGACATTTTTCGAGGTTCAGGTATAGGTGGTTTGTATTGGACCATTCAAGCAGAGCATTTATCTTGTTCTGTAAGAATATCGAATCACTGTGGGATGTTATCCCATAGTATAATTTGAGATCATCCGCATAAAATAAATGGGGTATATCGGATAACACATCAGAAAGGTCTGATATAAATATGTTGAAAAGAAGAGGTCCGAGATGACTGGCTTGAGGTACATCGGAGTAGACTTGAATTTCTTTGTACATAAACCCTTGAATTTTAAAAGTTTGAGTCCGGTTTGTGAAGTAAGAGTTAGCCAGCGAAGCAATGGGCCAGTGATTGCGCAATTTTTCTGACAGTATCGTATGATTGACGCGATCAAAGGCTTTACTAAAATCAGTATAAATTGCGTCAACCTGGTGCCCTTTTTCCATTGCGCAAAGTATGTATGAGACCATGACTGTTACATTGGTGGTTGTGGATCAGTTTTTCCTGAAGCCATGCTGCTGGTCATTAAGACGCTGCTGTATTACGGGCGATATTTTAGAGCATACTATTTTCTCAAATAATTTTGGGACGGCGGATAAAAAGGCAATTCCTCAATAATTTTGAACACTCCCTTTGCTTTTGCTTTTATGAATTGGAATCAGCTGAGAAGATTTCCAGTGTATTGGAAACTTTCCGCTTACGAGTGACTTATTAAAAATGATATGAGAGGTAAAAATAATACTTTACTGCACTGGTATAGAAAATAAGGCGAAAGTAAATCTGGGCCAGGTCCATGGTTCAGATCAAGTGTTTTAATTGCCTTAATATCATCTTCAGAAACTAAGAGTTCCTGAAGCGCTGTTTCAAAAATGGCGTTAGTGTTATCTGCATGAGGTGAGGTGTTTGGTAAGGAATACACGGATTGAAAATGATCTGCGCAGAAATTACAGATCTCTTCCGGGACAGAGGAACTGCGGTCTTCATAGGTCATTTGTTTAGGATAACCATGAGCTTTGCGCTTAATATTTACAAAATCAAAGAATTTCTTTGGGTTTTGGATTATGTTTTCGCCAATAAAATTAACATACATTGCATAGGGCTCGCGTGACTTCAATCTAAATTCATTTGCCAGTTTATTATATTCATTTTTAATTTCATCACTGACATTGGGTTCTTTTTATATAATTTTGTGGAGCTTATTCCTTCTGTTTCTTAAATTTCGAAGACTACCGTCCAACCATGGCTCAGACAGATTAATCCTCTTTTTGATTTTAGGTGTATGACTTCCAACGGCGTCAAATATGGTCTGGTAGAAAGAGTTTACTACATCATCTACATCTAGCGTCGAAAGCCTACTAGTCCAGTCTACATTAGAAATATAACTCTTAATGCTATCGTAGTCAGCATTACGGAAATCAAATACAATCGAGTTATTGTACGGAAGGCTGTTTGTGTCATTAGAGATGGAATAATCAACTGAAAGTGCGGACTGGTGAAGGGTATTTTTGAAAAGATTTTCCACATTAATAGTTGGATTAACCACCACCTCGTCATAAGCATTCGTGAAAATTAGATCTAATCAATTGCCAGAGAAAATGGGGCACGGAGCTACTTGCTGTAAATCATTGCAGTACAATGTAGAAACTAGGTTGAAATCAATATCGTCTCGAAGATTCAATGGAATGAAAAGATTGTCAAATTCGTCAACTACAAACTTTAAATTGGGCCTGTTATCATCTCCAAAGATAATAATTTTATCTTCTTCTTTCGAGAGTTCAGCAAGTGACGAGACAACTCCACAAGCCTCGGTATAGACTGTCTCACTGGACTCTGGGGGAATATAGAATACACCGACGTACAAATAAATTTTATTTATTTTGATTTTCACTATTACATGTTAGAAAATTTTGAAAGTTGCAGTATTGACGATATCACTCGAGTAAGCGTTGTGTATGGCAATCAGGACACCACCTCCTTGGGTTAGACTAGTGCTCAGATAATCACGATCGTCTCTATAAATAGACCAATAACTGTCAAGAATCTCTTCGTTACGATGGCAGTCATTCAACCAGGTTTCTGTGAATGCAAGGATACTGAAAGAGCATGATTTGTTTCATCGTGGACGCTATATCCTCCAGCCGTTCCTCGATGAGATAATCTTAGCGTTGAATCACCTAGATTTATTTTTGTGTTGTTTGTAGACAATGAGTCGATTTGTCTCTCCAGGTGATTATAGCACGTTTCCTTCGTTTCTTCTTCATTTTCTTTGGTCGGAGCGTGTACGTTTTTCAGCCGGATTTTGAAGAATTTCGCCTTTCTACGGATCGCACACTCCAAATTCTCGTTTTCCAGTAGGCTTCCCACTTTTGAATATTGTGTGCGATCTCATGTCTTGAATATCATTTCCAGTCCAGTTCGTTTCCTGGATTGCCAGTATTTTTAATTTATATTGACTGGCCTGTTGTAAAAGGTCCTTAACAGCACCAGGGTAGTTCAGTGATCTGACATTCCAGAATCCAATGCCATACTTATTTTTCCGTTAGCGAAGTCCTTGCCGTAGGTCCAATCCCTACTGCAGGTTTCCAAACATTGTAGGGTTTTCTAGGGACGGGAAGCTAGCCCGTCGCCCGACTCCCATTCCGGCGGCATGAAAAATCGCATCAATGTATTCCCGCAGGCGGAAGAAAGACATCAAAACCATGTGGAAGACAGTAAGAAATGTACTAACAGAAGCAGCCGAAGAGGTGTTGAGGCTCCAGCAAAAGGAAAGTAGGAACGACTAGTACGACGAAGAGTACAAGAAAGCGGTTAACAAAAGGATTCAGGCGCATAAAGAATACATCCAGCACCCAACTCGCGCCAAAGAAGAACAATATAAAAGCCAAAGGACGTCGAGCTATAAAAATGTACCCAAGAAAGAAACGACTGACCATCAACACCAAGATCCAACATATAAACGAAAACATGACCCTACATGAAGTCAGATCGCCGGATGATTCTATCAAATAACTAAGAGATGGCTTCAATCCACAAACAAGTCTTCACAAAAGTGTACAAGGAACAATCATAGGTTAAACCAGTCGAAATTAAAAACAGATGGCTGCAATATTTCTAGAAACTATTCACAGCGTCCCCAACAACGGCTGAAGCTGTGAACATTCCAGAAGCATAGCAAGAGGTCCCAGTCTCACCACCAACCAGAGATGAAGTACCGGCACCAATACGGATCTCAGAAAAAATAAGCAGAACTGCTCCAGAGCGGGGCTTCCCATCTGAATAACCTTCTGCATCGACTTATATGCAGAATCTGTTCAGACGAGCAGTTACCAGATGACTGGCAAAAAAGCATAATATGTCCTGTACATAAAAAGGGGGACAAATTAAGATGTGAAAGTTATAGAGGCATCGCTCTGCTATGCACGTCTTATAAAGTGCTCCCCAAAATAATAGAAAGAGAATTAAAGACATACTATGTAAGTATTACAGGAGAGTATCGGGAAGGCTTTCGAAGTGGACGGTCTACAGTTGACCAAATATTCTCAGTAAAATAGATGCTCCAAAAATGCTACGAATATAACATCAATGTGCACCAACTCTTTGTAAACTTCAAGCAAGCATACGCAAGTGTCGTCAGAAATGCGCTGTACAAAATAATGCTTGACTTTGGCGTCCCAATAAAACTAGTCCGCATGGTCATGGTCAAGATGCTGAACACAGAGTCCCAGATCAAGGTAAACGGTGAAGTAACGGATAGCTTTAGAATGGTATCAGCTTAAAAACAGGGGGATGGGCTTGGCTCAATGTTCTTTAATATTGGGCTGGAACACGTTGTAATGATTTTCAACTTTTCAAGTTCGAACGCGGAACCGACCTCTCATCGGTTCTAGACGTTAAGTCTGAGTAGTGCCAACGGATGGTACCAACAGGTCAACCAATCCGTGCACCGTAACCCATTCACGCGGTGGCTGCTTGTCGGCCAGCTAGTTCGGAGAGGATTTCGGTCGCGGGTCTCCGAATGGGTTACGCTCAATTACAATATTTCAGCCACCTGAACATGCCCGTTTTCCAAAACGCGTTATCAAAACAAAACCATACGGAGAAGAGCCTACTTTACGTTACTCCGTATTTCTTCATTCAGCCAGTTAAAGTACAAAAATCTAATTTCCGTTTCGCGTTCCCGACTTGTACCGACGCGGTACCGAAAAGCATGCTACTCTAAATTAAACCGACGAAAACTACTCTAATGAAATGACGAAACAACAAAGGTACCGCGTACCGCGCGCGACACGAAACCGACTTCAGCGGATTTGGCGAAACCCTACCCTCGCGACGGCATACCTACCCTGCACTCACTTTCCCACTGAAAAAGAAGAACCGCTGAAAAGGAAAGTCTTTAGTTCCTTAGCAATTCATAGTCATTTTGTTTTCATTATATTATTTTAATTGAGAAATATCTGAATTCATTAAAGTACATTGCCCTAGTTGGCTACAATTTTATAAATACGTGCTTTAATTACTTTTTTTGGATTCTTATTCATTTACAATTTGTTCTCTCCGACAGTTAGCAAATGAAGGGTATGTAACTTCAAAGATATGAAAATTAAATTTTTGTTTCTATTTTGACTTATCGAAATTATTTATTTTGTAATCTAAAATTTAGAGTCTTATGCATTTTAATTGTTTCTTAAAATGTTTTATGTTTTGCTTTTAAGTACAGTGGTAGGTTCTATAGTTCAGGTATTTATAACGGTGGTTAACAATATATATGTATTTAGTTGTAAGTCTATATTTATCTGATTATTTTTTTTGTTTTTTTCTAAAAATTATGCTCGTTTTAATTATAGACTTTAAATGATGTGTTTTTTTTTGTTTTTGATCTAACAGACATAAATTCCTTTGATTGTCCAGGAGCTTAAGGGTTTATGCATATTTATTTGTTAAACATATTTTCATTTTTACTAGTAGAGCACGAGGTTTTAAAGAAAATTTAGCCAAATTTAAAAGCTCATTTTATAAAAATATTCATATATCATTGCTAGTTAAATTATCATGTAGAACTTAACTTTTTACAATGTATTTATATTTTTTATTATCGATTTAATTTGCAGTGCCTGATATATTGAATTATAACTTTTCCCGTATTCAGTTGATTTGCAGAGCTCAAAATATGTACTTTATAATTCATACTGAATTGACTTAGAGCCACATTTTTCTTTTACAAATTTTTATCCTTGTTATCGAGACGAATTTCATTGTATTCAAAAATATCTGCGTATATAGTATTTTCGGGTGAGTAGCATAGCTCGATGATACTTATTTTTACTATGTTACTACTCCACCTTGCTCTAATTGTGTCTATAAATACTTCTGGCAATTCAGTTTCTATTTCTTTAGATTAAAAGCATCCTGTTTTAACATAAATTATCTTTGAAACTACAAAAAAAACAAGACTGGATCAATAACTATACATTATCGATGGTATATTACTCCCTTGTTTTTACTATAGTTTTGACACTAGTTGTTATATACACTACAATTATCAATTTTACATATAAATGGACTAATATTCCAGTGATTGCACACACAAGAAATACATAAAAAAATGCCAACAAATAAGACAAACCAACAATGAAACCACAACTTCCCCTAATCCAAACAATGTAAAATTGAATCAAATGGTACATTAGTCATTAGTTGAAACTGATCTTCACTCCCGTGACATTTAAGGTTTAGCTTTAGTTGATTGGTCTAATTATTAGCATGATCATCTTTAATACCTCAATCCTCATCCTCAACACCTTTACTACTACGAAAATACTAATTTTCATTAACCCTGAACCTTCTGACTCTCTTTGACTTTGACACTCCAGTATCTATTTCAATTAGTCCAATTACCATCTGAATTTTAATCTTAAAATTTTATATTCTAAACAATCTGTGATGCGAGCTTCTCCTACATTAATTGTTCACATTTTATATTAGACATTTAGGAGAAAACGTTTTCAGCTATAAATATTATTTCCTTGTAACAATGACCAAAAGCCGTCCTTCTGTTTCCGAGTTATCTACTCGATTGATATATAAATCTTTCCAATCGGATGAATAACAATGATCAGCCGCACTGAAATACTCGTTCAAGAGCACCGCTTCTAATAACCTAAACATACCTGACAGCTGTTGGTAGTTTGCATTTGCCTCCATATTTCCCAATTTCCCAACAATTTTCGGTATTCGATCGACATCGTTCGAATGATTGTTTACAATGGTTGCGGTGGTAGGGGAGGAACTACTACTCCTTGGGGATGAAAGTGGTGTCACTGGGCCGGAAGCTGAGTTAACAGTCCCATTAAGCTTCAACTTAATCGGGTCAGGTGGTGTTATCGTGTTGTTCTTGCGCTGGCAATGATTCTCCCTCGTCACTACTACCACTGTGTCTTCTGCATCATCACGACCATTTACTTTTCCGGTATTATTATTGCTGCTGATTTTGTTGAACTGCCGAATTCGATTCGTTCCTATGCACTGCATTCCAATTTATGGGGCGATTAACTGCAAGCAAACACGGTAATGCATTCGTCGATGTAAGCCGAACGAAAAATTACCTCTTAATTAGATTTAGTCCAATTAGTACCGCGCCAACTTTCCGGGATTTGCAATTTTCTCCAACCGATCTCAAAATTCACAAGAACACTTTTTTCTTGGCCACTAAAAATCTCCGTTATTTCTCGCCGTTCCTTTTTTCTCGTGGCGCCGGACTGTCAAATCCGACAACCACCGACAAAACAGATGTGTGTGGAATGGCACGCCACATGGCGGCAATGTGCATCTCCATTTGTCGCCAGTGGCATAGTTTTTCGATGGCCACGGTGGAGGGGGCATTTCCCAATGGATATGTCTCGAAATGCGTCGGGGTTTTGATTAATATTCTGTTTCAAATATTTAAATCCACAGATCTAAATATTTGGAGAAAAAAAAAATTTTTCTGCGCAACGATATCCGCACGAAAGATGAAGTCCGCTTGCATTTCGAGGTCATACCCATCTGGCCGAGTGCAAGGGTTCGGGATCGGAATCACTTCGATTCCCGGGCGTAGGCGTCACATTACAACGTCTTCAGGAAGACATCAGCTGAAACCTCGGATACACTAGTGTTCAAGTCCAGACAATTGGTAGCATATGCTTATGACGTCAATATTATGGCACATTCAATCTTAGATGCCAAAGGAGCACTTTTAAGGCTAGAATCTGAAGCAAACCGAATTCGCTTACAAGTTAATGAAACGAAAACTAAATTCATGATCAAACGAGTATGAAAACTCCATTCCAACAAAACCTGACCGTAGGCGAACATAACCTTGAAAGTGTGGATAACTTTATTTACTGTGGGGCCAACCTGTATAAAAAATAGGACGAGATTGGACGCCACATAAACGACATAAATAAAGCCTATTACCCCTTCCTTTCCATTCTAATATCCAGAGTGGTGCACAGGTAAAATAAGCTCCACATTTGCAAAATACTATTTAAACCTATGCTGTTATATAGAAGTGAAACATGGACCCTGACGAGCAAATCTGAAAAGGCTGCAAACGTATTTGAACGCAAAGGGCTCCGGATAATATATGGCCCAGTCAAAAAAAGAATAGAGTGGAGACCACGTTACAAAGATAAGTTTTATGAACTTTTTGACGATCCACCTGTTTCTTCTTGCGTAAAGTTACGCAAATTGCAATGGGCGGGCCACGTAGAAAGAATGGAAGAAAATCAGCTACCCAAAAGAACACTAACGGCTAGAGCACAAGGTAGACGTCCAGTGGGAAGACCGACGGCTCGATGGGAAGACACGGTAGAAGCTGACAGCAGATCCTTTTTGGAAGTAAACAACTGGAGGACGAGGTCGCGGAACTGTGATGATTGGAGAAGATTAATCCTGGAGGCTAAACCCGGCTTAGATGATGATGAGAATATCTCTACAAAACCCTATTAGTTTCGCAACCTGTCTGTCCGTCTGTCTGACCATCCGTGCGTCACAGAAATTTTTCTCGGAAACGGCCACAGCTGTAGCTACTTTATACATAGGTCAAAAGTTGCAATCTCCCCATAGCTTCGGTTAAACAATTTTCTTAAAGTTCATACATACGGGGGCTTATGTGGAAATGATCCCTTACAAAAATTTTACGAAAGGTTGCCGATATGGGTATCAAATGAAAGGTCTTGATGATAATTTTCAATATCGATATTTAAAAATATTTAAAGAGCGGTAGCGGTATTGAGGGGTGTAGGGTAGTTAAAATATGTAGAAAATGTTGTCCACCCCCTCGCGATTTGACTTCTTTTCGCCGAAAAATCATGGATGTTGATCTTTATTAACATAAAGGCAGCAAATACCTCTGAAGTCAAAATTTGGTGAACTTTGTTAGTAATTGTATGATTTATAAATTTTTAGCCGTAAGGGGTATTTTAGTGGTGGATGCATATATCGTGGAATTTCATAAATTTTAGCCGATTGAAAACTTTACAATCATAACAACAAAAATATACAATACTGGGGAGATAGAAGTTTGTAAGCGGCCTGAGCATTGCAGATATGCTCAAATTGAAACTAAGTGCCGCAAACCAACGCCTGCTTACTCAGGCCCAGAAGGAAAGTAATTAACGAGCACGACGCCATACAGGGAACTGTCAAAAGCTGTTCAATTGGTCTAAAAGAACAGGTCAATAGGTCTTAAAAACCTGATGCGCATTGTGACGTCATGCTTCCGCTTTTGGGCCTGTATGAGGAGGCATTGGTCGGACACCACAGGTCAATAGGTCTTACAGCTTGGTGCGCACTGTGACGTCATCCATCCGCTTTCGGGCCTGGGTGCGAAGGCATTGCGAAACCCGAAAAAAATGACTTTATGACTTCGTCGACAATGACAGTTTTACTTTGGAATTAGAAGATGTGCTCGCTAGACCAAGACAAGTAGAAACGTTACATGAAGGAAATCAAGGTCTTCATAGGACTATAGTGCTACAAAAAAACGCCATTGAAAATCAGGCAATTTTTGAGACATAAACAATAGGGAGGAATGGGTCCGAGGAACGATAATCCTCTGCAAATCAACTTTTTTCAACCATACAATTGTTTTTAATAAGTTCAAAATGTAATCCAGAGTAACATATAACTGCCTCTTATAATAATATCATAAAAGAAATTGCCATCATCCCGTGACAGTCACCAAATATAAGAAAACAAATATAAGTTACATAAGTTTTAGATAGCACTTAAAACTAGAAGGTGTTTTTGACATTTACTTACTCTGGTGTACTGCACCGTCGATTTGTGTATTTATTGGAATTT
This sequence comes from Odontomyia ornata, assembly GCA_963969285.1. Lineage (NCBI taxonomy): Eukaryota > Metazoa > Arthropoda > Insecta > Diptera > Stratiomyidae > Odontomyia > Odontomyia ornata. The sequence continues at coordinate 100,315,387 of OZ017741.1, read as the reverse complement.
TTCACGACGAATCGATCAAAAACTGGTCGACGAGCTTTTGGAAGTTCACTATTATTGGAAAGTGCCAGTTCTGTTTCAGTATGTGTGCTCTGTATATGCCTTACCCATTCTGCCGGTGTTTCATACTGCCTGCATAAGTTGTCTTAGTTAAAAGCAATAAAATTTGAATAGGTTAAATGTATACTAACGTGTTACACAAGTCACATTTCAAAGAGGCGATTAACTCTGTCGATGAACTCTAAAACATAAAAGAACAATAGAGCTAAAGTTAGGTATTTTGTCAGAAAATGGCTCACCGCAACTCTTTTTCGCTTTTTCGGAAAGTACTTCGCTGGGCTGTCCATATGGCTTTCAATGTGTCGAACCCAATCAGCTGGCTGTGTGAAAGTTTCACTACACAATTCACATGTTAATGGTGAATATACTTGATTTGTTCCACTTTCCCCTTCTGATTTACCCTCCTCATCACTGAAATTGGTTTCGACTTTCACAATGTCCAATGGAGTCCTTTTGCTTGAAGATGAAACACCGTCTGAGCCTTGTTCACCCGTCCACTCGGCAGGTTCTTCTTTTATTGGTAATAAATCAAGTGTTTCACTTAGACTATCTTCTAGAGGACAATCCTAAAAATATTAACAGTTTTCCAATTAGTTTGCAAGCTTTCATTGATTCACGCTTCTGAAAATTAAAACTTTCAACAACATACCGATGAAAACAGAGCATGATCTTTTCTGAAGACTTCGTTATCCATATGATGGTTCGTATGCTCACGAACAGCTGTATTCCTGGGTAACATGCGATCTATCATATTTTGGTCTGGAGATATCCTCCTTGACATATTCAAAGCCTCTTCCCTGCAAATGTCTGATATCCGCGAAGAAAGCAATGCATCCTCACTGTGGCGACGAAATCGTTCTCGCTCTTTTATATACATCGAATCTAACGATGAGGAAGGAAAAGATTGTACAGGTGAACCATGATTCATATGCAATTTCCTTGCAATTCGGGAAAGATGTGACGTTGTTGCGAAATGCGAAGATGTTTTATTTGTTTCATCTGGATCAATGGCATATTCCTTATTCACGGTAATATTTGGTGTTGAAAGACTTGACGTGGTAGGCACCGCCACTGGGGGAGCTGATTGAATTTTCGGTGTCATCACAATAACTGGACTTTCCTTTGGAATCACTGCTGCTGAGGAGCTGAGTCCCCGTACATCTAAATCTTCACTGGTACTAATTGAGTGACTTATACAGCTTTGTACAGTGACTTGAAAGTTCGTCTTCGGCTCATTATGGGCCAGTTGGTTGTCTCGATTGCCATTATTTCGACAAAGACCACGAATTTTCAAAATTTCACCACCACGTAGTACCTCTGTTAAGATGTCGTTCGAGACGGTTGCCTCACCGGCATACATATATTGCACTAAAATTTGTATAGCTTTTCGGCTTAATTCCGGTGGAAGTACGATGCATGTTACATTGTTGTTTGGATGGGGTATTCCTTCGAAAATTGAAGCGAAGTACTGAAATAATAAATAAAATTTATTTTAGAAAGCTTAAACCGGTTTTTTTCTATATTATAGAAGGGACCTTCAAAATGTTATTTAGTAGCCCAAATCTTCAACTGGACTGCATACGCATTCTGCATCTATTGCCTCACGTTAAATTAACAAAGGAGTTTCCTTGTGAATAAATTTTAATGTGCGCTTCTCTACTAATTCGATTAAACCATATAAGCTGGAAGAATGCGAAGCGAAGATGATTCGGAGACTGTTCATCACATCTAACTTCGCAATGCGGGAATACGTCTGGCCCATAAGTTCGACGCGCTCATTAGCATTGGTAGGTAGTTCCCTATAATCTTGCAATTCCGAATTACACTCCATTGGTATCTCTCTGTAATCGAGCAGTCGCCTAGGCAAACTGCTCGAAAACCGGCATAACACTGATCCAAATTTCAATTGGAGATTTTTCATATATTAAATTTAAATTTTTCTTTACATTTATCTTCTTTATGATATTTATCTTTTTATTATTATTTAAATACAAATAAGGTAGCATTGGCAACACAAGACGACTCTAACAATAGTAGCGTGTCACATAAAATAGTTAACTTAGATTCGGACGATGACCAAAATGTCTCCAAACCCATTGAAACCCTCGCCATGGCGGAGAAATCCTCTCAACCACAATCGAAATATAAAAATTTCATCCGTGGCGAGGTTCAAGTACCATCTTCTTTTGGCTCAATACACCTTCCACAGTCTGTTCCTCAAGATAGCAATAAATCCTTTTTAGACCCGCTTTGCCCACCATCAGTAAAGGCCACGATCAACTCTGGAGTTGATTTAGAAAATAGGTATCTATTGTCGAGATTCAGAGATCAAAGAATCTATGAATGTGTACGACTCTTTTTGGCATACATGCATAAAGCGCCCGATACAACATGTATTGATGGAAAAACAAAGACTAGTCTCAAGGTCATAATACAATTTTGGATTTTGATTCTCTTCGAGGAATGTATTTTCGCCTCCATGAAGAGCTGGGAGTAACGGTAGATCAAGCGAAAAAACATATTGAAACATTTGCGTCGCATGTAAGTTCGAACTACATCTCCTCATTTCAAAGGACTAGGGAACAACACAACAAATTTTTTCGTCCCCAATAAGAAGCCTGTTCAGCAAAGCCATAAATTATTTTACCACAATTGCAGTGGTATCCGATCAAAATTAAACCAATTATTCCTTGACGCAAAATCTTGCTATTTTAAAATTCTATCTCTGACAGAAACTTGGCTAAATGATGCACATAAAAATGAAGAGATTCTTGACAGTGTTTGGAAATCAAGAAGAGGTGGTGTGTTAGTTGCAGTTCACAACTCCCTATCAATTGAGCTCATAAGCACCACCTCATATACATTATTCCTGCATAGAGTGGTTCATATATCTACAAATAAGCTTAGCCTCTATCTTGGCGTGTACCATGTCCCTCCAAATTCTTCCGAATTCGTCAACAACGAAGTCATCGAAACCATTTCTTCTCTAACTGCATCTATTAAATAAGATGATATAATAATTATCACTGGCGACTTTAATCGACCGAATCTGAAATTCGTAAATGACGAAGTCGATAATCGTCTTCTCCCAATCAATCTTCTTGACAGTCAGGATTTTAATTTGATGAGCACTTTTTATGGCAACAATTTGCAGCAAATCGCTCCGAAACCCAACCAAAATGGAAATTGGTTAGACCTAATTTTTACTAACGCATATGACGATGTAGTGGTCAATCAAACTGATGACAAAGAGAACCTTTTTTGTAACAGCCTTCATCACTCTGCACTTAATATTGATATTTCCACTCCTGACACTTCTAACCCTATTTCATACAATGAATCAATTGTATACGACTTTCGCAATGCTGATTATGAAATTATCAATAAACATCTTGTCGCTGTTGATTGGACTGGTACACTTTCGACGTTAGATCTTGAAGAAGCGTTATCCAGTTTTTATCAAATAACTATTGACGCCGTCGAAAAGTATGTACCTAAAATTAAGAAAAAAGATAAACTGTCTGAACCTTGGTTAAATGGTGATCTTAGATATTTACGAAATCAAAGGAACAAATATTATAGAATGATCAAAAGCAAGAAAGATGTCAGCAATGATATTAAATCAAAATATAATGAGCTTGCCCATTAATTTCAAACAAAATCTCGAGAAGCATATGAAGTATATGTTAATTTGATCGATGAAAATATTATTAAAGACCCAAAAAAGTTCTTTGATTTTGTAAATATCAAGCGTAAGACTCAAGGCTACCCTTCATCTATGTTTTTCAAGGATTCAGTTTCTTATTCCCCAGAGCAAATTTGTGAGTTTTTTGCAAATTACTTTCAAAAGTTTATTGTAACCCTGAGAACCCATTAAATCCCGTTTCGGAAATGGCTCCAACGACATTGATTAACGAAGTTTCAATTTCTGAGGAAGAAATTGCTCATGCGATTGCCAATTTGGATGCCAATAAGGGATCTGGCCCCGATCTTATTCCTCCTAGTTTTCTTATCCAATGCAAAGACCAATTAACCAGGCCATTCTCCATCATTTTCAACAAATCACTCTCTAGTGGCATCTTTCCTTCTTACTGGTAATCTTCTTACTTAATACCAATGCATAAGAAGAATGATAAACGGTGTATTCAAAATTATAGAGGTATTGCTATATTATCATCCATTCCAAAGCTTTTTGAACAAATACTTTGCAACAAGATCTCCGCTATTATAGAGCTGCGGCTTAATGAAGAGCAGCATGGGTTCAGAAAAAATAGATCTACTACCACCAATCTCCTCATCATGACAACAAGTATTCTGTGTGAGATGGAAAAGGGTCTCCAGATTGATGCAATATATACAGATTTTAGCAAAGCATTTGATCGTGTAAATCATGAAGTTTTGACTCCGAAATTTTGGAATTACTGGTCGTTTACTCAGTTGGATCCATTCTTACCTTAAAGACCGCACTCAAGTTGTCAAATTTCAAGGACGATTATCGAAACAAATTCATGTCCTCTCTGGGGTTCCTCAAGGAAGTCATCTTGGGCCTCTTCTATTTAATGTTTTCATATCTGATCTCTCAGCAGTTTTACATGATGTACCTCATCTTTTCAATGCAGATGACCTTAAAGTTTACCAAGTCATATCATCTCTATCCGATATGATGTTTCTCCAGTCCAAGCTTAACATTCTCTCTGAATGGTGTTACAACAACCACCTCTCTTTAAACTTGGAAAAATGCCACGTGATAAGTTTTTCAAGAAAACGGAGCCTTCTTCTGTTTGATTATCACATCAACAACACAACACTTAATAGAGTCGATAACATTGCGGACCTTGGTGTTGTTCTGGACCAAAAGCTTCGTTTTAAACTTCAGTATGATGGAGTAGTATCCAGGGCTAATAAAATGCTAGCATTCATCAAATGAAGAGCTAAAGAATTCAAGAATATTTGGGTTACTAAATCACTATACGTCTCATTAGTACGCCCTATTCTTGAATATGCCAGCCTGATTTGGAGCCCTGTTTTTGATATTCACGCTGACAGGTTAGAATCGGTCCAGAAACAATTTCTTCTTTCTGCCCTCAGATCCCTTTACGACCCTAGGAACTTCAACAGCCTACCATCATATAACTATCTTCTCGATGTGCTAAATATGGCATCACTAGATTGTGGGAGAATGATGATGTCTGCATGTCTAGCATTTGATGTCCTCAGAGAGAATATTAAGGTTCAGTATATAATAAAAAAAATATACTGAATGAACCCCTAAGAATCACAAGACTTTCACCAATGCTTACCGTAGGTCGCCATCACACTACTTATGCGGACAATGAGCCAATAAACAGATGTTGTAAGGCATTCAACAAGTTTAGTAAATATTACTCCCCGTCCATTTCCAAAACCTCATATAAAAATAATATCCTAAAATCCTTTCATTCATCAATATAATTTGTATAATTGTGCGTAAAAATTAATATATCATGAATATGTATTGTTTACAAAGTTTTTTTTTGTGTAGTAATTTTATATTATAAGGATATGTCTTGTTTGGCAAAATAAATAAATAAATTCTTCTACCTTATTATCTTACGCTAATTTAATAATTCAAATCTGCAATTAAAATTCGGACATGACAACACTGATATAATGCAGCTCATCCACGAATTGCATTGCCGAATGCAATCTACAGTGGATGAGCAAGAGGCTCGTCACCAACCACCGTTGCGGCGTTACGGTACGGTGGACGAATGACAACCAAAGAAGCAGATCTCCTTGGGCGGATCAAGGAGTCTGCTTTTGATCGCCACGGAAACACGCCGGGAGAACCGCGTCGGCAAGCGTTATATCAGCTGAATTGTACTAGAAACAACAATCTTTAAGATAGTTTATTGCACGAATCGAAAATTGAGGTGTTTTAGAAGCCATTGAAAAAGTGCTGTGAGGTTGAAGGTGTTGTGAAGAAGAGGAGAACATAAATCTTTTGGATACAAAAGAGTTGTATAGGTAGTCAATATTAACAGTAAACAAGTGAATAAGAGTTTAATTACAACGAGACATTTATTTGTGCAATACGTGAAACAACAAACTGTTAGAGGTGTAGTGACTCTGACTTGTGGAAAGCAGACAAAGGGAGAAAATCTCCGATTTCTTCGCGGAAGTGGGCGCAGTTCCAGTCAAAGTGCATTGAAATCGCATAACTGCGATTGAAGTCATCAATTTTGCTGCAACCACTCGCACTTTTCAAGATTCAGCAAGTCATAGCGTTTGGGAAAACGGAAAATCGACAAAACTGGTACTCAGCAGGCTAGCGAAAAGCAAAAAATGTTCTTCGGTTGAAGTAGCGAGTCTGCAACCATTTAGCACAGCATTTCAAGTTGCTGACCGGATTCAAAGACACCAGTAATATATGAGCCCGGTCGCTGACTTGGACTTTCAGCCGCAATATGTGTTCACAAGTTTGCTGGCTGAACTATGCATAGCGGAGTTTGGAGCGAGTTTGCCTACGTGATAATCTCGTGACTGCTTAATTTAATAAATTTATTATTGTTGTACTCAGCACTGACTCCGAACAAAACTTTCTAACATTTCAATTGTTGCAGTCTTGTCTAGTTTGAAGTGGAACTTGTCACTACACCGTGTCGGTCCTCCCCGATAGATACAACGGATCACGAAGCCGGGAGCTCAATATCCAAACTTTACACGGCACCACTTGTTGATGTAGTTAACCCAAAGCAGCTTGTCTCGGCATGATATATGATTAAGGAAGTTAATTCATATACAGTGCAAAAGTGTGATTTGGAATTTTCCTCCCCATTTCAATTAAGTGCAAAACGTTATAATTTTGTTCAAACCATTAACGTACTTTAAAGAGTTTTCAGGCTTCATCGACATTATCAGCGGGCGCCCGGCGAGGATGCTGGATGAGTACCCTTTCATTTTCTTTTATATTTTTGTTTCATATAATTAACTTTTTTTATAGAACAATTTATAAATCTCATTATTTAAAATTTTACACTTGAATAAAAGTTTGTTAATTTGATTCATGTAAATTATGTTTGTATGAGTTTTTCACTTAAATGGATAATATATGGCCATGCTTACATTGGATCTTGATCCGGCTGGGGGGTGCGAGGGGGCACCGTTTTCACCTGAATGCCGCACTCTTATTTGTGGGCCATAAGTATTGTCGGTAACGAAAAAGTCCTCTTAAGTCCCTCTGTTTTCGCTAGGCCCAGTTTATTACTGGCTTTAAGCAATTTCCACCCTTAGTAGATTACCTCGGCCTCGACACCTGTCTATCCGGATTCGATCTTTCAATTCGTGAATGAGAAATTTCTTTGTAGTGGGTCTTATGCTGCGGAAAAGAACCCGCCCCAGCACACCGCAATGCTAGCCTGCCAGCGCATTCACGCATCTTCAGACAAGACTAATCTCGGCGAATCACACCATCCACTTTCGCCGAGGCAGCAGACCATCGCTGGAGTCCTGTACAGACATTTACATACATCTATTTCACTACAAAATGGCGCCCAACGTGGAGTTGAAAAAGCCCGGCTGCATTAACAATCAAGAGTACGAGACAGTGCATCGACTCTAGGGTACCCTGCTAGGTGTCCGAACTTTTGGCGGGTAGGTAACTACTAAGTGATATTGCACTAATCGTGCCCCAGCAACTTAACAACTTGCGGACGTGTGTTGTCCTCGGACATCAATATCGTTTGGACCTGCTTTTGATTTACACATTGGTGGTATACCACCATTGTATGACTAGCAAGGCCAAATGATATTAGAGTCCTTTCGTGTATTCAGATGTTGTTACTCCACATCATTCGGATTCTGATCTGCACGGCTGAAGGAGGTACTCCGTATGCAGTATCCCACGGTTAATATGGACGAGAGGCTCCTGGACAAAATCCATGCCAGATGGCAAGGTCCAGAGGAGCCCTTCTGCAAGCTTCGAGCCGACATCTTACAGCTAAATGACCAGTTAATCGAGCCGATGACCCAAACACAACCGCTGCCGGTGCTAAACCGCAATTTGATGCTGGAACTTCGCCGTCACGTCGCGAACTCCGACCCTCAGGACATGGCATCGCTTTTAAGAGCCATAAGTCAACAGGAAGGAGTCCGCGGGTCCGCGTCGCGGAATTGCGGAAGTGGTACAAGAGACGCACACTCCAGATCTGGAGGACACCTACCTGCCTGAAGAACCCGGGTAGCCACAAATTCGCGTACTAAAGCCATATAATGTTCGACTGCAGGAATACCATGCGGCTCGAAAGCGAATGTTTGCTTCCGAAGAAGTCACCTCTTGCTCGCGTAAAGTAAAATGGTCCACTCGTCGTTGGCGGAGTTTCCGCAAGAGAGTGCGCACCTGCCGTCAAACCCTGAACTTATGCAACATCTCGAAATTGGCCCAATAGCTCAGCATAGTAGAGCCCTGTGATTGCTTTGTCCTTCTCCAAGTGGTCGATACAGATCACACCTGGTGAATCCCAGAAAACGGTGGCCGTCACCTGTCCCGCCGATAGGACAGTCTTTGCCTTCTCCGGGGCACGTTCACTGGGTGGAATCCACTGTTTCGACTACTCCTTGGCCTCTGGTGTCTACCAGTGGATCCATGTTTCGTCGATGGTCACGAAACTTCGCAGAAACTCCTTCGGATTGCGCTTAAACAGCGTCAAACACTGCTCTGAAGTGGTCTCATGGTTGCGTTTATTGTCCGGAGTGAGCGAATGCGGCACCCATCCCGCCGGCAACTTTCTCATGCCCGAAGTTTCACGCAGGATATGACCCTCGCGGTCTTTTGAGATGCCTACTGTCTCAGCTATCACAAGCACCTTCAATCGGTGGTCTCCTAATACGAACTCGTGGATTTTTTTCACGCTACCCACCGTGGTAGCCATTTACGGGGCACCTGGGCGTGAGTCATCAAAAACCGACGTTGAAAATCGTTAAAATTATTTTTTATGATCACCATCGCAGGAGCAGAGTCACCGTACACAGCACCCAAGCGCTTTTTGATTTCGCTGCGCGATGTCCATCCCAAAGACAAGACGCGAATCACTGACCGATGTTGCTGTTTCTCTATTTTTCTTGAATTTGCGGACACGCAAGCTTCCACACGAGGTCAAAACAAAACTACGAGTCTGATTCGGCTTGAATTTTAACAGTAGCCATTTACGGGAATGTACTACATGACAGTGAATCTCTCTGGCGATAGTGGCGCCATCGGGCGGTGAGGCTTAGTACTTATCGCACCGCCATCGTATATAGGCGGGCTGCCAATAAGAATGAAGATAATCATTTACGAGGTAGGTTGAGGCTGCTCGAGCTGGGGAAAAGCGATTTAGATTTTGGGGATGAAAGGGGAATTACTAAATTATTCGTGGCCGTTTGTGGTTATTCGTAGTTTTTCGTTTTTTTTTGTATCGCAGCTTTATGTTTTTATAAAATTTGTAGCGATTGAATCAATAAACTGCATTGAATTTGAATATAGGTTCGTATACCTCATATCTCTCTAGACTAGTCACCTTCCATCCTTATATGAATATAAGACCCTTAATCCGCGTCCAACAAAAAACTGCATGCTCAAAGATCATAAATATGTTGATAACACATTTGAAAAAATTTTGATTTTTGAAACCAAATAAATATCTTTTTGTGAATGATTTAAGGTCTCTATCGCCCCCGTTCACGCCCTCTTTCCATTCATCACGCCTCCTACTTTGAAAATCGATGCTTTGGAATAAAATCTTTTTAAGCGGGCATATTATATCGGAATTCATCAAACCACGTTCGCTTCATACATTAACTAAATGAGAACACTATGTAGTATCGGGAAATCGAATATTGGCAATACATCAATACCACTTTCGTATTTTTAGCAATAATATGATTAATTCTGAATTACTAACAGAGAGATATGCATGGCAGATTCAACACTAAAAGTTTCGCACATTTCTATTCACACATTCTACCGCAATCAATCTAAATGTCTACTTACATGACTGCACGAGCTTAATATAATTCGATGAGCTGGAACCGGAGCACCTCCTTCTGAATGGCTAGTCAGCAGCAAAACGTCCGCATATTTCTCGTTCCTACAAATAGTGAATCGTACTTTGAAAGGACTTTTAACACTGGGCACAATCTAATCGTGTTACACTTACTTGTACAAAGAATTCAGCGATAAATTCAGATAAGATAGATGTGAGTCCCATTTCAGGTGATAGTTCTCGGCAGCAATTGAACTCATTCTCACCATATGTTCCGGACAGCTATTCCCGGTTCCACTCAATACGTAATCGTCAGCCTGGTTTTCAAATGTGTTCGATATACACTCAATTTACTCCTCAACTCTGCTGTATGCATTGGCAAATATATTGATCGCAATTCGGAAGACTCCCGGTCCTCAACATGAAGTTGAGACACCCGGCGTGAGGTTGAGGACAACGTTGAAGTGGATAAAATTGAAACTCCGACCCCTGTTTTCTATCCCCGGGAAAAATTCCAAATCAATAACGTCAATACTGGAGCTTCTGGAAAGAATTAAATAACGATAACGTTTAATAACGGGGAATTTCGATTGTTTCGATGGCCAATATGCACAAGGTGTAAAGAGTTTTTGTTGTTAAAATAATTAAATATTAATCAACACAATTTGCAATCAGCTCAGTTGCAGAATATTGTATGTTCTAATGAGACCAGTTAAAAAGTGAAAACTGTAAAATATTTGTAAATAAAATATTTTAAACTTTGCCTATAGGTAACTTGATAACATATTGATAGGTATAATTTCTTTTAACCCTAGAGGGTTAATCATAACTCTACGTCCAAGCACTCGTTGCGTGTAGACGTGTTTTTAATCGCTCCTGTCATTAATTTTAACAAGTTGGGTAGACAGACCTACGCTCATGTCAGAAGGGTTTTGTACTCAACTTACGAAATGCAATCACCAGCAACGAATAATATCAAGAAACATGTCAAAGGGATGAGAAATGGATATAAAATCCGTGAATATGATAAGAATTTCATCAAACTTACAGAGTATTAGGAATTGTGTAAGGTTGCCCACTCTCCTGTGCTGTTATCATCGACTCATGGTATCAGAATTTTTTTTTTCGAACCCTAGAGTGGTTACAAAGCCCTTCTGTTAGGAGCTCTCTCCTGCTTCCTCAACTTGTTTCACCTATGAGCATTAAATGTTAGCACTCATCTTTAGTCATTCATTAACTCAAAATTATTCAATCTTCGCATTTAAAACAGCCACTATTTTGTTTTACGATTACTGATACCACTAGCTGAACCAATTCTCAAAGATATTCATGATACCTATCATTCCTGAAACTTTCATGCAAATCCTAGCAAACCTGTAGTGTCAGAGTCGAGAAAAAGCGCATATTGTTCCATAGCCATATGTTTCCATAGTAATACAGCGCATATTGCTCCATAGTACTTGTAAATAGTCATTTGTATATTTTTTTACTCATTTGGTTGAATTTAAGGGTACCGTTAAGATTTTATCCATGAAAATGTAGAATCGATAAATCATATTATTAGTAACAAAGTTGAGTGAATTTCGATTTCTCACGTATTTGTTGTTGTTGTACTCATAAAGGCCTACATTCATGATTTTTTCAGATTTTCCGGATGAAAGGTGTCCAATCGCGAGGGGGGGGGGGGGGGGGGCGTGCGCGTAAAGTTCGTACATTTTCCCTTCCCCTGCCCCCACGGTAGTGATACGGTAATTTTAAGACGTGTTTTGAAAAGATCTCATTAAGACCTTTCCAACGACACCTTACTCGATTACCAACGGTGAAATTTTTTTTTGAAGGGTCAACCCCCCTATATGGGGAGACCCCCCTTAAACCCCAGTGAAAAATTGTTTCACCCCAAAACTTTCAAGAAGTCGCCACTTCTGACCTTTCCACAAAGTTTCATGGCTGTAGCTTCTATAGTTTCGGAGAAAAAAAGCTGTGACATACAGACGGAACGACGGACACAGGTCGTGATTGCGATAGGGTTTTGTATTTTAGTACAAAACCCTAAAAATTAATTAATTTTTCCCTAAAGTCGATTAAAAATAATTTTTTTTATTGAAAACCATCACCGTCGAATTATTCGAACTTTTACCGAATACCTGAAATTTATTTCCTGAAGAAGTATCAAAAGTGAAAAAAACGTTCAAGGGAAGTCCCGGTTTAAGAACATTCCCTCTAGTCTCGCTGCAAAAGCAACGAGATGGAGGAGCCCGATGGCTTCAGCCATTAACTAGAACGAGCGTGTCCATCGCCAACGATGACGGGCGAAAAAAGCTGAAACGAAGATACGATAATAACAAAGAAAAACCGCAAATTTTATCGGTCATCGAGATAGAGTAATAAATGAAAGCTAACGAGACAGCTGACAAGGTTGAGAAAGAAAATGAAGAGGTCAAACTTCGAAACAAATCACTAGAAGCACTCGTTGGAACATTGACGGAAAACAAACCAAAAGAAATCAGCAAGAAAGAAAAACTGGTAAATTCAAAAACGAGTGAAGATAAGAAATCTAAGAAACCGAAACAAGAAGCTGATCAAGAGGATGTTCTCAGCGCAGGTGGAGCAAACGTTAGCAGAAATGATTATGCAGCGCTAGCTGGACTAGAAGATACCATGAGTATTGAGGAGGATACAGGTAATAAAACTTCTGATTATTGTACTGCTAAGCCAGATAATGGATGTATTGAATATTTTTTAAAAATAAAAAATAGGGAGAAAAACCAAAAGATTTGTCTGCTGGTCCGTCTGTCAAGATTGATCAGAAGAATGAAAAAGTCCCACCAATCAATGTATTTGGACAAACGGGCAAAGATATTGTTCGGCTTTTGGCAGCCAAAAATAAGCTAAATGATTTTGAGATCAAAAGAGTCGATGCCGATAAACTGACAATTCAGGCAGCAAAATGTGCGTTGAATTCTGGTAATATTCGGCATTTTACATACACCCCCAAAAGCGAAAGAAATCAGACCTTTTTATTGAAGGGCCTGGACTGTGGAGAGGATACAGTCAGTCTCCTCCAGGTGCTTCAAAGAATTGAACAAAAAATATAATTTAATTCCGTTAAAGACTTTGCAACAAGGAGATCGATTGTCGAGCGGAAAAACTTGCCTTATTACATAGTCCAGATTTCCAGCAAAAGCAGTTCGAGTGCCCTACAAAAAATATGGTACTTGAAATTCTATGTGGTGAGGTGGGAGTACCTCCAGAAAAGCAAGGTCAACCAGTGCCATAGGTGCCAAAGATTCGGGCACTCGGCTGCCAATTGCGCTTTGAAATATAGATGTGTAAAATGCAAAGATGTGGTGATGCTCCCGGCGAGTGCAAATTGGCTCAGGCGGAGCCAAAAAAAATTAAATTGTGTGAACTGCGGCGTCTTTGGTCATCCAGCATCATATTGAGGATGCCCCGGTATCAAGATGCAAAGGTAAAATTCACTCCAAAACGAAGTCAAGCACACCTCAGGGTGATACCAACTAACTTCGTCAAGCCCCGCGTATCATTTGCACTTGCTGCGAGAGGCCCAGCAGACAGTGTAAATAAAATAAATAATGTAAGTGGCAATAATGAGCTGCTTCTTAAAATTTATCAGCAATTAAATTCCTTATCGGAGAGAATCGATAAACAAGATTCTAAAATTTACATTGTTTTTCAGTGTTTAGAGCGTTCAAATGCCTCAAAATAAGTTGTCATCCAGTCACATTCCCACGTATAGGATTCGTCTCATCTTGATCAACGTCAACTCCATTGTGAGTCTACATCGACGTGACTGTCTCCTGGAGTTTCTTGTCAGGCAAAAGCCTCCATGACATTCAAGGATTTTGAATTCGTAAGAAACGATAGGGTTACAGATGATGGGGGAGGTGGCACCGGAATATTGGTGCGACGACCCTATCGTTTCAAAAATATTGAAAAAGTCGAATTCAAAAGCTTTGAATATCTTAAAGTGTTCATTATCAAAATCTCACTGCCAGGTGGGGATAACCTCTTCGTTATCTCTGCCTATGCAACTGGTGGAACTGTTCTCAAGTTTAAGGCGGAGCTCAATTCCTTGTTTGTAATACTCGAATTAAACAGGCTGCATAGTTATAATATTCTTGCTGTTGACCTGAACGCCAAGCATACATCATGGCTGAACGCCACTAATAATCCAAGAGGTGCGTTTATGAAATCGTGGATACCAGAGAACCAAGTTGAATACAGGTGCAATCTATATGGGCCGGAGCTCCCAACATACCCTAGGGCAAATTCATATTTGGACCTCTGCTTTGCTGACGCAAGACTTGAATACAGCTTTAAAAGTCCTCAATGGAAACTGCAGGTGCTTCCTTATGATAGCGACCATAACGCAATCGTAATGGAAATCAATCATCAAAGGGATGATCTCTTCCTCATTCCAGTTCAGCATGAAAATCACCAGTTAAATTTAAAAAAAAAAACGGAATGGGGGAAAGTTTCAAAAGAAGTTTAATCGACAGTACCAGAAGCAATGTCCTCCATCTGATGATGGCAACTCTTGCTCAATGGTTCCTAATGACAGGAATTTAACTAACGATGAAATAGATCTCCATTTATCGAAGTTAGAGAAGCTGACATTGGAAACGATTGAGAAAGTAGTTTCCAAGATTAAACATCGAAACAATATGGAAGGATATGAAACACCAACCATTGCAAGGTTGAAAAGATTGAAAAGCCTTCTTCTCACACTCGTCAACAATAATTATCGACGATTTTTTGACTGCAACCATGCCTCGTTGGCTTTGTTGAAATTATACCTGAACAATGTTCGGAACTTAATCTATTCATACTTCAGGAGTGAGGTCAGCAATAAATGGGCGGAAAAATGGAGGGGTATTAGCCCACAGGACCCAGATGGCGTTTTCGCGAAAGTGAATAGCATATTCCGCAAGGAGTCTCGAGTGAAGGTATCGAATCTTGAAGTAATTAGTGATGAGATAAATCTTCTCGATAGGGCTGGTATCGAAATTGATAGTACGACTCCGGATAGAAATGGAAACAGGATTATTTGTGATGGATTGCAAAAACTTGCTCTGATTGGAACACATTTTGAATTGGTTCATCTACCAAACGCTGAGAGAGGGAATGAAATATTTTCAGAGGTCGTTGAAGCAAAAGGTTCCGACTTCAAATCAAGCCTGAACGGCCAATCAATTCTTCATTTCAATGAAGCATTAACATCTGACCTCATACCGCGCTTAAATCTTTTTGATTATTTTGTGAGCTATGAATACTTGTGTTTTATATTTCGCAGGATAAACAACAAGAAATCATGTGGTACTGATGGTATTCCAAATGTAGTTCTCCGACATTTGCCTGAGGTTGCTATTAGGAGTTATTGCATATTGTTCAACAACATGTTGAGCAATTCATATTTCCCAAATGAGTGGAAAAAGGCTAAAGTATTTCCGATCTTGAAGAAAGGAAAAGAATCTTCATGCCCTAAAAGCTATCGCCCAATCAGCTTGCTGCCTAATATCAGCAAGGTGTTTGAAGTGATAATCAACAGAGCATTGAATGCCTCAATTGAGAAATAAGAGTTGATGCCGAATTTCCAATTTGGTTTTCGTGCCAGGCATTCGACCATACATGCAATAACGAAAGTAACCTCAAATATCTGTTGGGAACTAAATGGTAGAGAATGTGTTGGAGCATATCTCATTGATATGGAGAAAGCCTTCGAGACGGTGTGGTTAGATGGACTAGTTTTTAAACTCCTTCAGGACAAAATCCCCAGACACCTTGTCGCCATGATGTGCAATATTTTATACGGGAAATCGTTTGTTGTAACTGACGAAAACCTGACAGCAATGCGCGAATTCCAGGTCTTGAATGGTCTACAGCAGGGAACAGTCACTGCGCCTTTCCTCTTCTCAATATTCATTCGCAAGCTATTGAACTAGAACGGCTTTTGATAGAACGGCTTTGATTTTAACGTCTCGCCAACGCGATCATTAATAGCGTTTGCTGATGATCTGATCATCTATACGGCCGCTCGAAAACCTACAATAGTTCAGAGCAATCTCCAAAAAATGTTCAATGATGTACAGCTGTACACTGACAATTGGTGAGTGAAAATCAATGCGCAGAAGTGCGAAGCAATTCTGTTTCGGACAACGCTGCAGGGGGTCAGTCAAGACCTGAAATGTAATTGGAAGGATTTCCACATCATGGCTGGCGAGGGTAGTTCGAATGAGTTCCACATAAATACTGTATTCGATACCTCGGTGTTCATCTCGATCAGTATCTGTACTGTACTGAACATGTCAAAATCATTCTTAGTAAGGCATTAAGAGCAGTCATGGCCCTACGAAGACTCTTTCATTCCACATACATTGATCAAAAGGTCAAAATTATCTGTTGCAAGACCCTGGTTAGACCAGTTTTGACATATGGATGTCAGATCTGGTACAAATAGAGTGCTAGTACTATGGGAAAATCAAGAGTTTTCGAAAGGAAATGTCTTTGTGCATGTATTGGTTTGTACAGAAAGCCTGAGATGGATTGGAAGGATTATATATCGAATAAAAGAATTTATCAAACTGCTGAAGTGACTAGAGTCGATATCTTTATATTGAAACTTCTTCGGAATCATATCGCAAGATCTGTAACTGTGAGTGAAAACGCTTGGATTTCACAGCCGTTCCACCCTACAGATGGATATATAGCGACTCGCCTCGCTACTGGCTTCGTTTCTCCAGAAGCGTTCGTGTATTGGGACATGAATCGATACGTTTTCGATTCTGATATCGGCCCAGTCATATATCACATATATAGACGGGCCACCGATAAGAAGATAAAATATCCTCCGAATTTGAGTTCACGAGACCAACAATTCCAATGGAGACACTCATTTGCTAGATTCATTAAAACTGATGGAGCTAAGATAGGGCAATCTAGGTATTGGTGGCTGAATGACAATGTCTAAATTATTCGTGTTTATTTTCAGTTTTGGTGTTGCTACATTTAGTGTTGTTGTTTATTTGTGTTAAAATTAGGGATAGGTTAGGTATATGTTATGTTTATTTTATTAGCTTAGAGATAAGATTAAACGCGTAGATTAGAAATATTGTGATAGAATTTTTTAAGTATAAGATAAAGTTTTTGATTGAATTTTATTAGAATTATGTTATAACATATTAGGTGTAGGATCAAAGTGCACTGTTGTGTTTGAATTATAAATAATTTTTAAATCGTGTAGGTTGGTTTTTTCTCCTTTTTCCAATCAAGTTACAAATATGTTATAATCTTAATTAATTTGAATTCGCTATAGTTCTTTTGCTAAAATGTGTATAATGATAACGTATAAATTTAGGGAGCCATTGGGGCCATTAAGTTTTTGTATTGTTTGGAATTTGCTTTATATTCTTTTAAAATTTATAACGATTAGTATTGAATAAAGCGCTTTTGACTTTGACTTTAAGGGGTAATCATATTTTTCAACATGGATGGTATAAGTTAGTCGATATGATTAAGGTAACATGTTATATGCTGAGGTTTTTTCCTCAAAATCAAATTAGCACATTTTTAAGGACTATGGCGCTTACTTTGTGTTGTATAATAAAAAAAGGTATTTCAAGTCAATATTTTTATTGAATTACAAAAATAAGTTGTTGCTTATTCTTTTATGAGATCAATTTTGAGCAGTCTTAAAAATCCAATATTTTTCAAAAAACGTGGCAATCTTTTTGATTATTTCAACTAAATAAACTGTAAAGTTGTAATGATTTTGGCCGCTTAGATCGATAACTTCCCGAAAGAAATGTGAATCGTCCTTTTGGCGCCTCTAAGACGTGAAGTCTCGAGCCGTACCAATGAACTGTACCCTTAATGTCAACAGGTCCAGACACTCTTAATCTATTCTATGGTGGCTACTGATCGGCCAGCTGGATCTTTTTGCGAGTAGACTGTGTTCGGTACGATTACCAGCCTCTATCCAAGTGCCCGTTTAAAATGCATTAGAAAATTTTCAAAAAGGAAAGTTTAACTTTACTCTATTGAGTTCTTATCAGGACTGCCAACAAATCAACATGAACAGAACATAAAACTTGCTCATTTCTGATGTACGTGCTGACGCAGTGCTAGACATCCTCTACTTCACTTCGAAATAAAACAACCTACGCTAACTGAAATCTACAAACTACGACACCGCGACCTACACCAAAAGTACTCACGTTCCACTTCCACCAAACTGGAAAACATATCGATTCACCTCTAACACTTGTTCTGTATTTTTTTTTCCTTTTTGTTTTCCTTAATATTACCTTTCAAAACGAAGCCTCACAATTATGGTGCAGTCATGTATCTTCTGGCCATGTAACTTAATTTAAAAATCATAAATCTTTGACCACTTCACGTTATTTTAAATATTCAATAGTGCAATAGCAAAAAAAAACCTAGCTTAGCCTTCTTATCCATTGTAGACCTCGTAGTCAACGTTGACCTGCAGTTGCAATAAAATAACCCTTCGAATTCTCGCTGCAATTCCCAAATGCTTCCATCTTTTCCCCAAACGAACCAGGCAGGGGAATGCTGGTCGATAGGAATATTCTTAGAGGCTAGCATTCTTTGGGGAGTTCCGCCACCACGTACCCGAGGAAATTCCCGCAGGGGGAGTGCCGGTCGACAAGAGCACTCTTGGAGGCTAGCATTCTTTGGAGAGCACCGCCCCCACGGACCCGAGGATATGGGCTGCGCCGTGAGGTTCCCTCCTGGGATGACAGGTAACGACTCTGATTGCATCTGGCCTACGCTTTGGACAACAAACTGGAATTGATGCTTTGGGCTGGCAGAAGTGATGGTTTGGACCCAGTTGCTTTGCACAGTAGCGCCGAGGTGAAACTCGTGTGTGAACGGCTCCAATTCAACTGTCATACCGTCTCTGTCCCGGGAAAACCTTGGCAGGCCTCGGAGACGTTCGAAGTTCGCACCATTGGGTTGGTGGTGTAGGCTCTGTTGAGACGGACTCCCGATTAGCGCTGGTCTGGCTCTGAGCACTTGTCCCCATAAGGGCTTGTGCCAACCCTCGCATGGCCTCCGTGCTCTGCAAAGATAACCATGGGACCAAAAAGGCGACTACACACACGAACGGAGATAGCGGCTCCGAGGGGGGAGCCAATAAAACTGGAGCAACCAAAAACATATAAAAAAGATAAAAAAAATCCAAGAAAAGAAATGAAAAATAATAACAACGACGCAACCAGTGGTTGCAGCCACGATGTTGACAGTAAATCGAGAGCGGAACTAACCACGACAAAAACGACGAACAATACAATGACAGTGAAGACGGACGAAAAACGGAGATTAGCAGACAGTTTGGTCCAGACTGAGATTCCTGCGGCATTCGGGCGCAGCAAAAAAATTATGCGAACGCCACAGCGTCCTATTAAGGAAAAGCGGGAAACTCTGCAGGACGCTTCAGGTGCTCAAGCGGTGGAAGAAAATATAAAGAACATCGAGAATTCGATGGTCACTGCTACGATCGTTACTGAGGCGACCGATGCAAGGGTCGCAAATCCCGACATAGCAAAGAAACATCCTGAAGCCAACGAGGAGATAACGGCACGAAAAGCAATGATTGACCAGACAAATAAAGCGACGTTGTGTGATTGCATCGCCAACGCCAAAAATATGGCAGAGGTACTGCATTCGGAAATGGAAAGTGATAACCTCTCCCAAGGATGGTTGCAAAGAACAATTGCCGCCCAGCGATACGAAGAAGAAAGGCTATTCCGAAAAGCGGGAGATGTTCTGGAAAGAATACAATCTTCATGCGACTCCCCAAAAATCAGCAAAGCAGTAAAGGTTGGGCTCCTTGAACTAGAGGAGCTCCTAGATCGCATAGGGCATTATCGGAGGAGCTAGTTAACAGCCGAAGACAAGCACAAGGCTAAAGAGGCGCTGGGGGCGAAATCTAAAGGCCACATGCAGACAGCTCCACCATTAAAAATCAATAAAAAATGGCGTCTAGCCCAATCGAAGGAGATCGGGATAAAAGAAAGACGGAAGAGGCACTTGGTGGGCGTGGAGCACCAGATCACGGGTTCCAGATAGTACTTACAAAAGGAGCGAAGAAAGCCGCAAAGAAACTCCTTCTAAAAGTGCCAGAAAGTAAAGTTCGCACGGACGCCCAACAAGAAAAAAGACCTGATGCAAAACAGGAGAGACAGAAGCCCCGACGAAGACCCCGGCAGCAGGCACTGCTCGTAACACCCCAAGATGGCCGATCCTACGCGGAGGTGCTGCGGGACATCAGGGGAAACGTAAGGCCCGAAGACACCAACACTGCATTAAAGTTGCACGACTAACCCATTCGGGGTACATGCTGGCCAAATTAGGAGCAGAGTCTGACAATAAAGAAGATCTCTGCAACGCAGTAAAGACAGTCCTCGGCAAAAGTGCAACTATAGCTTCGCTCGAGCCGATGGTAACGATCGAAATAAGAGACATTTACTGCGTCACGGATCTGGCCGAGGTAGAAGAGGCCATCAGTAAAGAAGATCTCTGCAACGCAGTAAAGACAGTCCTTGGCAAAAGTGCAACAATAGCCTTGCTTGAGCCGATGGCAACGATTAAAATAAGAGACATTGACCGCGTGGAGGAACTGGCTAAGGTAGCCACGACACGAGACCTCCCTAGCGTGGTCAGGATCAAAGTGATGCTGATACCAGAAAACAATAGCGGACAACGCATGGCGATCATTGTCTTGGCCGAAAAGGGCTCCAAATAATTTCTGAATAAGGGCAAAGTAAGAATGGGGTGGGTTGTCTGCAAGATACGGCGAAGAACAGCGCCTTTTCAATGCTTTAAATTGCCTTGGCTCTGGTTGCACCGCACAAGTATGCAAAGGACCTGATAGGAGTCCCCTATGTTACAAATTCGGTGAAATGGGACATAAAACGAAAGAGTGTACAAAGAAGGTACACTATACCCTTTTCAAGGATGCTGATCCAAGGCCGGAGCTTGGGCACCTTTTGGAATCAGGAAAATGTCGGATTTTCCGATGACCCATTTCCTGCAGGTAAACCTACACCGCAGTTCAACCGCCCAAATCCTAGTTGAGCAGTTTTAGAGCGACATAAAAGCCGACTTTTTGTTGCTAGGCGAGCAGCACCACGATAAAAGTTCCCCATCATGGTTTCCTGATGGAACTGGTACTGCCGCCATCTGGGTTCGGAACAGTGATTTCCAGGCGGAGGACCGTGGACCGGGGGATGGTTTCATGTGAGTTCGGTGCTCAGGGACTACCTACTTTAGTGTGTGCACCGATATCATCTTTCCATACCAAGCTAAATGCTTTGGAGGGCAATGTCTCGAAAGTAGATGGCAACGTGGTCATTGGGGGAGACTTCAATGCTAAAGCAATCGAGTGGGACTTGCCTTTGAAAAATACGCGGGGAAAAAGAATCCTAGAAATGGCGGCCAGAACGGCGCTCATCGTACTAAGCACCGGACATACGCCAACTTTCCACCTGGCTGTGTAGGAACCATTTCGGACGTGACATACACCTCGGAGTCCTTAGCATGGAGGATACACAATCAGACACTGTTAGAGGACTACGCAGCCAATGATCATCAGTGCATTCTGCTTGAGATTGGTGATGTTGTAATCCCGACGGTCATGCTCCCAACTTTCTACAATTGGGATGAACACCGGAAGGATGGACGTTAAAAGGTTTATCGAAGTGTTTACGGCAGGTGCTCCGCTGCAGAGTGATTCGCATAGGACAGAAGAACTGGCAGCTGATACGTGGTGAACTCTTCTTTGAGCATCATCACGATTGATTGCAGTGCTTCTATGGCCCGTCGAAAACCCCGGCATGGCAGGCCCTCAGTGTACTGGTGGCCAACTGAAATGGCTGAAAAGTGTCAAAAAATTTTGCTTGAGACAACGTACACGGAACCATGGTGAGGCATGCAACTGGGTAGCAACATATAAGTCGGCCTGGAAATTCCTTTGCAAAATGATTGCCAACATTAAGGCATGCTTCTGGCTAGATCTAGATTGGTACCTCACGGATACCTGCCATATATGAAGTGGAAATGATGTACGAGATAATGCGGGCGCTTTTCCTCGCCTATCCTGTCCATGTTGATGCTGTCCACGGTAAAACAGCAATCGAAAGCCTACTCTTCACACAGCCGGAAGTGGAAGAGGCAGTCCGATCATTGAAAGTAAGGAAGGCTCGAGGCTCAGATGGTGTTCGAGCTGAAATGTTACAACTTATCCATCACCATTATCCTGACTTTTTGCTCAGCACATTTAACGCTTATTTACGAGACGGAGGTTTCCCAGTACGATAGAAGGTTGCGAGGCTCATTCTGATCAGCAAAATGAAGGGGAATTCTGGAACGCCATTTGCATACCACCCGTTATACATGCTAACCATGGCTGGGAAAGCATTAGAGAAACTCTTCAAGGGAAGACTCACTGACGCGATTTGTGCTGCCGAGGATACGTCTATTTCGCACTCTGGCTGTCAAGCAAGGCATTCGACCATTAATGCGATGGCAGAGGTGGTAAGCGCGGTCCAAAAGGCAGTGGCCGCACCTCAACGTTAGGATTGCTTTCAACTCCGCTAGACGGGTGGAAGGATAGAAGTTACATTGGGTATTACCCAGAGATCTATCCTTAGTCTAGGCCTGTAATACTTATCTTACGACAGGCTACTTGGACTTGTGATGCTAGATAATTCACGCTTAATCGGCTATGTGGATGATGTTGATGCTCTAGTTGCTGGACGCACTATTTAACAAGCGCAACTGAGGCTAGATATGCTAATGCGCTGAGTGAGAGACTACATAACTACTCGTGCGTTTAGTCTCGCGCTGGAGGAAACTGAAGTGGTTATCTTGACAAAAAAGAGAATCCCTAGATTAAAGATGATCAATATTGGAGACATACTAATCGAAGCCTGTGGTGAAGTACCTGGGGCTACTGATCGACTCAAAGATGAGTTTCTCTGAGCAAATCAGGGCTATAGCTGGGAAGGCTACTTCAGACGTATCGACTCTGAATCGATATGCGGCAACGCTCACAATAAGGAGGTGTACCGAAATCGTCCGACACAGGTGCAGAGAAGAGGAGCACTGAGGGTTGCATCTTGATATTTGGTAGTCTATGTTTCAGCGGCGAGAGTTATTGCAAGCGTGATATCTGTCGCTCTCCTTGCTAGAGACTGCCGTGCGTAGGTAAATATCTACGTCGAAACGAGTATACGAAGACATTGCTTACTCAACCATTTGCAGCACTCTTAGGTGAATGGCACGAACGGAAGGTGGACTGCACGGCCTATCCTGGACCTGAGATCGTGGTTTGTTCAAAGGCACGCTGAAACTGACGTCTATCAAACCTAGCTTTTAAGTGGGCATGGGTTTTCAGTCTTACCTGCATAAAATTGGTAAGTCACGGAGATCCGATTGTCGGTTTTCCCCAGGAGAGGAAGACGACGCCTGCCACACATTTTTAAGATGGAAAAAATGGGACAAGCTGCGACGAGATCCCTACAGGGAGACGGGAGAGCTCACCCCAGATAGTATAGTCGCGGTGTTGCTAGAATTGGTTGAGAAATGAAACCATGTGGCACATTATGTTCGGACAGTCCTAAAAGATAAAGGACTCACAGCAGCTAGGGACATGAAAGTTGGGAGTATGCTTGTCTTGCAATTTCTTTTCCACCCTCCCCTCCCAGCCAGATCAATTTTTATTATATGAGTACAGTGGAATCATGCTTGTAAAAAAAACTATTTTGGTGGCTCTTAAACTAATTGCAAGACTGAGAAAATTTGTTAGAATCTAAAATTTTCTCATTTTCAAAACAAATATTTAACGTACACAATTCACTACCATAGTCAAGTCTTATATGATGCAATCTTGAATAAGTGAGAAAATAACATGATTTTAGTTATCGTAATTTTCAAGCCAATGATAAAGTAGGAGTCGATAGTATAGAAAAGTGCCAGCTAGTTGTATCCGTATTGAAATGTGAAGACACACGAAATTAAGGATCCCTTACAATAGGCTTAATAAAGCATTGTATTCGTACTACTAAAACTTTGAGTTAGCAAACTTCACGAAATGTTTTCTTAACCGTATTTGTTCTTTGATGATTTGATTAAATAAGAAGTCACTTCCGCCGCGTGAAAAACTTGATTACGATAAGTCAATAATTTTATCAATATAGAACGACCAGTATGGTAGAGAAAATTCACGTTCTGGTTGTGTCTCTTGACAACTGGTAGTAGCGACAAAATATGATTGAGTCTTATCGGAAGTGTTCCTTCAACTAGCTTAGGTGCCTTCAATCCTGACAAAATTATTGAGACTTATCGAAAGTGCTGGGTGGCCACAATTATTACAAACTATACAAAAAACAGAATTCAAAAAGTTTGAATTTCTTTGTAACAGTTAATACACATTTCACCATTATGTTTTCCACACATATTTTTTAAGCAATATGAGATTGAGATTTCGTCATGTGATGCTTATAAGAAGCATCACATGACAAAATCTCAACAGACAGAAGGCATAAATTTTCTTTGTGTTACGTAGATCTTGATTGTCTTGAAAGGAACAATCTGCAGGATCTCTTGAGTTACCTACCTGAGCAATTTAATTAACTTTTCTCCTAAGTTTCTGTTCAAGATAGGTATTGTTCTTCTTCTTCGTAGCACTACAGCCCTCCTCGAGCCTCAGCTTCCTACAAAAGCACCTCCAATTGTTTCGATCCATTGACCACGTGCTCCGATTCCAAACTTCAAAAGCGGTAAGCTGTCTTCGTCAACCGAGTCAGATCAGCGTTTCCTCCATTTCCCCATTGGTCTCCATCTTTCGCTTCCCCCAACGAATAGTTTTTTGGGTTTCCGCTGTTCATCCATACAGTTCACGTGACCAGTCTGTTATAACTTCCACATTCTTACAATCGTTACACCTCCGGCTCGTCAAAAATTTCATACAGCTCATAGTTGTATCGAATTCACCATTGGTCCCTGTCTAGCTTCGCTGCAATTATTCGCCTCAGAACCCGTCTCTCGAAAGCATTCCAGATGTTTACGGATGCTTGGGTTAGGGTGCATATTTCACACCTATAGCATAGCACAGGTCTTATCACAGATTTGTATACTTGTAGCTTTGTTTTCCTGCGTATGTAGCTGGTCTTCAAGATCGTCAAAACTGAAAACAATATTTTATTTGCGAGCTGTATTCTTCGGTATATTACATCTCTTTCATTATCGGTTCTCGTCATTTTAGCGCATAGATGTACAAATTCGCCCACATTTAAAATATTGCTCATATATTTACCATGTGTGATATTTCGATTATTTAAGATACCTTTCCTCGGCCACATCATGAGTTTTGTTTTATTCTCATTGATTTGTAGCGCTACTAGTTTTGCTTTGCCGTCGAGCTTCAAAAAAGTTCTTTGGCAGTTTTTAACGCCTGTAACAGAATATTGATGTCCGCATAGGCTACTACTTGGCTCGACTTGTATAATAACGTACCTCTTGCAACGACAGGTAGATATGACGCATTTCAGAGCCAAATTGAATAGCAATATGGCCAATATGGATCTCCCTGCTCTAGTCCGATATTTGTGCGAAAGACATCGGAGAGCTGACTTGGACTTGACTTGACTTGGGTGGCCGTTAATGTTATTGTAATTTTGATAACATGGACTAGATTGGCTGGGAAGCCACAGTGAAGAATTATTTGGTAGAGTACGTTTCCGTTAATACTTTCGAATGCTTTCTTAAAGTCAACAAAAATACTTGCTTGACTTTGAACGATTGATCTATTGTTCATCTACCCGCTCTAAGTCCACCTTGATACTTTTGTGGTCGGGAGGTTAATGTCATTTAAGTACAGATTGTGGCAAGCATGTGACTTACAAGCGACTGGATTACCCATTAAACACCTCCACTATCAACCCGAACACCCAGTATGGAACTATCTGGCACATTACTTCAGACCAGGTCTCGTTTTGTTACGCCGTGAGGTACCTTCAAGCTTCAAGCATCCTTTGTGGGCAAAAATGTATGGCAGGCATTGTCTTTCTTTCTTGTGAGAAGTCTACAGTCACGGGGCCACAACTTACCAATCTTGTGCAAATAAAACTGAAAACACCCATGCCCACTCAAGGGCTAGGTCAGATAAGAGTCAGTCTCACCACGCCTTTGAGTCACGATCTCGGATCAGGAATATCGCATGCAGTCTATCTTCTGTTTACCTGGCGAATCATTAAGTGAGCGTTATCTCTCCTCATGGGCAACTATCTCCCCTGTGTCTTTGTTTTGATGCAGGCAAATAATACGGCACCCTCTAGTAAGGAAGACGATAGGTGTTACGCCCGTGATGACTAGAACCATTGAACTAGAGACTGTCGGATATGTGAATGCAATCCTTACAGCTCTTCTTCTCTATATCTGTGCCAGCGTTTTCGGTACATCTCCATGCAGCAGCACAGACTCTAAAACACTCATCAATAGTTACCTTCTTGATGGGTTGAGTCCCGCTACGTTAACCATAAGTCATTATATAGCTGATACACCTAAAGCAGCCTTATCGGTCATTGTCCAGATTTGCTCAGGTAAACTACGTTCAAGTTAATCAGCAACTACACGTACTCTACTCCTGGTTTCGATTTAACCAGTACTTGCCTTATACTGATCACATCACTCTGGGAATTCGATTCGTTGTTAGGATGACCACTGCAGTTTTTTCAATACTAGACTGAATTCACAAGTCTCTCACCCAGCGCATTTGCATACCTACTCTAAGTTGCATCTGTTTGACGATATGTCCAGCAACTAGCACCGCAATATCATCTGCTTAGCAAATCAAGTGCAACTCATTTGGCAGATCTTACCTCAGAAGCCGATCCTACGATATGTTCCACAGATCTAGATTAAAGATAGATATTTGAACAACAACCGATGTGATTTCCATCCTTGTATGGCCTTGCGTCGTTTCATATAATTTGCTCCGGTTGTTCAAGTAGTTCCTCAAAAGCCACATAAGATATTCTGTAACTTGAAAAGGTGTTTTCAATGTATCCAGAATATCTAGCGAATTTGAATGTATTTTGAAAATCAGCGCCGCGCTGACTAGGGATATGTGCCTTTGCTTTTCGGACCACGCCTTACTACCTTCCAACTTTATGAGAAGACCCCTTTCCGCAGCCAAGCGGTGAATTTACCGAGCAGCGAGTCAGGACAATGTTGATAGATGAACTGCAACACCTCAGCTGGGATGCCGTCTGGCTCTGGAGCCTTCTTTGCTTTCGCTTTTGGGATTATCTCTGCACGTTTCAGCTGCGTTCCCTATGGGGAATAAAAGTGCTGCAAATAATCATGATGATACTAATTGTTGGGTTAACCATTTCTTGAGCTGTTAGCTCTTCTTCCGAGAAGCAGTAACCTGCCGTGAACACCTCGATGAACCTTTCGATGTCTATTTTTCCTAATTCTACCCAATTGTGGAATATCGGAGCACAGGTGTTGCAAGACAAAATCACGGATCCCAGGATGATGTATTAATAACCACTAGCTGAACAGTCCATACTAGGGACTCCGAGGCGTCGGGTATATTTCCATCATAGCACACATGGCGGAAGGATGGCATATAGCTGGTGTTCAACACGATGAGGTCTATGCTAGCCACCATCTCAAGGACTTTTTCCTTGCGGATCAGTTTGAGGCATGCCTCATTTTATCTTTTTAGCTTTTGCGTTCAAGATATCATCCGCCAAAGCATAAAGATTGGCTTGGAAGAATGGAAGGAAACATTGGGAACAAACTAAATAGCGTAGTCCTTGAACGTTGAGCCCACATGAAAGCATCCATCTTTCCATAGCCCTCCACAAGAAAGTCATTACTGTTCCAAACCCTGATGTTGACTGACCCAAATTCTTGAGGATACCATGATGATCCTTTTTTCTTTGATGTCCCATTACACCGCATTTGTAAAATAGGGAACTCTTATCAAGTACCTTGCATCTCTGTGCGATTTAACCATAACCAAGGCAGTTAAATTAATGAAGAAGTACTGCTCTTTTCCGTGCCCCCAGGTGACATACCCCATTCTTACTTTTCCCTTATTCTTTCTCGGTCAGGTCAATGATGCCCATACATTGTCCCGTTTGGTTTTCTGGTATCAACCTCAATTTAGTTCTGCTAACGGTAAGATCCTCTCTTTTGTTGGCCTTGCTCTTCCTCGACGAGGTATGCGATGCAGTCGATGTCCCTGATCCTAAAACTGCTCTTCGTTTTTATATCTCCCCTGATTTCCTGCAACACATCTGTGTGGGGTCAGGCATCCTTGGGTTTCACGGGTAGTGCCTGCCATAGAGGTATTTATCATGGCTTTTGTGCTTTCTGCTTTGTATCAAGCATTTTGTCCTGTTAGGCATCTGTGAGAGCCTTATTCTCTGGAGCCTTTCGGAGGAGATTTTTGGCGACGTTCCGCAGCGCCCCCTTCCAGTATTAGTGGTTGAAAAAAATTTTAAGTACAACACAAAAATCAGGACCTCCGATAAGATATTGAAAATATGTATGATCACGAGATTCTACGTCTAGCACTCGTTGCGTATAGAGATGTTTTCAATCTTTCCTGTCATTAATTTTAAAAATGAATTAATTTTTCACAAAAGTCTGTTAAAATTAATTTTTTAATTGAAAACCATCACCATTAAATTTATCGAATACCTGAAATTTCTTTTCTGAAGAAGTATCAAAAAGCGGAAATACATTCAAGGGAAGTCCCGATTTATGAACATTCCCTCTAGTCTCGCTGCAAAAGTAACGAGGTGGAGGAGCCTGATGGCTTCAGCCATCAACCAGAACGATCGTGTCCATCGCCAACGATGACAGGGGAAAAAGATAAAACGAAGATTCGATAACAATGAAGAAAAACCGAAAATTTTATTAGTCCTCGTGACCGAGCAGTCAATCAAACCTAACGAAAAAGCTGAGAAGGTTGAGAGAGAAAACGAAGAACTCAGACTTCGGATCCAATCACTAAAAGAACTAGTAGGAAAATTAACGCAAAATTAGGCAAAACAAGCCAACAAGAAAGAAAAAGAAGTAAAATCAAAAGCGATAAGAAAGAAGAAGACAAGAAATCTTAGAAACCACAACAAGAACCTGATTAAGAGGATGTCCTCAGCGCAGGTGGAGCAAACGTCAGTAGGAACTATTATGCAGCGCTAGCTGAACTAGACGATTCCATGAGCATTGAAGAAGATAAGGGTAACAAAAATTCTGAACAATGTATTACTAAATCTGATAATGGATTCATTGAATATTCAAAATTAAAAAGAGGGAGAAAAAACAAAAGTCCGTCCGTCTGTCAAAGTTAATCAAAAGAAAGAAAAAGTCCAACCAATCAATATATTTGGGCAAACAGGCAAAGATATGGTTCAGCTTTTGGCAGCCAAAAATAAATTAAATGATTTCGAGATCAATAGAGTCAATGCCGATTAATTGATAATTAAAACAAAGTCATTGGTTGATTTTCAGGCAGCAAAAAGTGCATTGAATTCTGGAGATGTTCCACATTTTACATACACCCCCCAAAAGCGAAAAAAATCAAACCTTTTTATTGAAAGGTCTGGACTGCGTAGAGGACACAGTCGATCTCCTTCAGGTGTTTCAATAAGTTGGACCAAAAATATAATTTATTACAGTTAAAGACTTTGCAACAAGGAGATCGATTGTCGAGCGGAAAAACTTGCCTTAGTACTTAGTCCAGATTTCCAGCAAAAGCAGTTCGAGTGCCCTACAAAAATTATAGTACTTGAACTTCCATGTGGTGAGGTGGGAGCGCCTCCAGAAAAGCAAGGTCAACCAGTGCTATAGGTGCCAAAGATTCGGGCATTCGGCTGCCAATTGCGCCATGAAATATAGATGTGTAAAATGCAAAGATGTAAATGCTCCC
The DNA here is from genome assembly GCA_963969285.1 of Odontomyia ornata. Classification (NCBI taxonomy): domain Eukaryota; kingdom Metazoa; phylum Arthropoda; class Insecta; order Diptera; family Stratiomyidae; genus Odontomyia; species Odontomyia ornata. The sequence goes on along the minus strand of OZ017741.1, from coordinate 100,285,336 downwards.
GGCGAGTGCAAATTGGCTCAGGCGGTGCCAAAAGAAAAATTATATTGTGTGAACTGCGGTGTCTTTGGTCATTCAGCATCATATCGAGGATGCCCCCTGGTATCAAGATGCAAAGGTAAAATTCACTCCAAAACCAACTCAAATACACCGCAGTGTGATACCTATCAACTTCTTAAGTGGCAATAATGAGCTGCTTCTTAAAATTTAGCAGCAATTAAATTCCTTATTGGAGAGAATCGATAAACAGAATTCTGAAATTAACTTTGTTTTTCAGCGTTCAGGCCTTTCAAATGCCTTAAAAAACGTGTCATTCAGTCACATTCCCATGGATAGGATTCGTCTCATCTCGATCAACGGCAACTCTATTGTGAGTCTACATCAACGTGACTGTCTTTTCGAGTTCCTTGTCAAACAAAAGCCTGACATCATGCTTCTTACTGCAACCCACCTCAATTCATGGCACTCCATGACATTCAAGGATTTTGTATTCGTAAGTAACGATAGGCTAATAGGTGATGGGGGAGGTGGCACCGGGATATTGGTGAGAACGCCTTATTGTTTCCAAAATATTTAAAAAGTTGAGTTCAAAAGCTTTGAATCTCTTGAAGTGTCCGTTATCAAAATTTCACTGCCAGGTGGGGGTAACCTCTTCGTTTCTCTGCCTATGCAACTGGTCGAAATGTTCTCAAATTCAAGAAGGAGCTTAATTCCTTGAATTCCTTGTTTAAAATACCCGAAATTAACAGGCTGCATAGTTATAATATTCTTGCTGGTGACCTAAAAACCAAGCATATAGTCCTGAAATCGTGGATACCAGAGAACCAAATTGAATACAGGTGCAATCTATATGGGTCGAAGTTCCCAACATACCCTAGGGCAAGTTCATATTTGGACCTCTGCATTGCTGACGCAACACTTGAATTCAGCTTTAAAAGTCCTCAATGGAAACAGCAGGTGCTTCCTTATGATAGCGACCATAACGCAATCGTGATGGAAATCAATCATCAAAGGGATGATCTCTTCCTCATTCCAGTTCAGCATGAAAATCACCAGTTGAATTTAAAAAAAAAACAGACTGGGGAAAGTTTCAAAAGAAGTTTAATCGGGAGTACCAGAAGCAATGCCCCCCTTCTGATGATGGCAACTCTTGCTCAATGGTTACTGATGACACGATTCTATCTAACAATGAAATAGAACTCCCTTTGTCGAAGTTGGAGAAGCTGACGTTGGAAACGAATGAGAAAGTAGTTTCCAAGATTAAACATCGAAACAATATGGAAGGATATGAAACATCAACCATTGCAAGGTTGAAAAGATTGAAAAGCCTTCTTCTCACACACGTCAACAATATTTATCGGCGGTTTTTGAACTACAACCATCCCTCGTAGGCTTTGTTGAAATTACACCTGAAGAATGTCCGGGACTTAATTCGTTCATACTTCAGGAATGATGTCAGCAATCAATGGGCGGAAAAATTGAATGGTATCAGCCCACAAGATCCAGATGGCGTTTTCGCGAAAGTGAATAGCATATTCCCTAAGAAGTCTCGAGTGAAGGTATCGAATCTTGAAGTCACAAGTGATGAGATAAATCTTCTCGATAGGGCTGGTATAGAAATTGATAGTCCAGATAGAAATGAAAACAGGATTATATGTAATGGATTGCAGAAACTTGCCCTGATTGGAACACATTTTGAATTGGTTCATCTACCAAATCCTGGGAGAGGGAGTGAGATATTTTCAGAAGTCGTTGAAGCAAAAGGTTCCGACTTCAAATCAAGCTGAACGGCCAATCAATTCTTCATTTCAATGAAGCATTAACATCTGACCTCATACCGAGCTTAAATCTTTTTGATTATTTTGTCAGCTATGAATACTTGTGTTTTATATTTCGCAGGATAAACAACAAGAAATCATGTAGTACTGATGGTATTCTAAATTTAGTTCTCCGACATTTGCCTGAGCTTGCTATTAGGAGTTATTGCATATTGTTCAACAACATGTTGAGCAATTCATATTTCCTAAATGAGTGGAAAAAGGCTAAGGTATTTCCGATCTGGAAGAAAGCAAAAAAATCTCCAAGTCCTAAAAGCTATCTCCTAATTAGCTTGCTGCCTAACATCAGCAAGGTGTTTGAAGTTATACTCAGCAGACCATTAAACGCCCACATTGAGAAATATGAGTTGATGCCGAATTGCCACTTTAGTTTTCGTGCCAGGCATTCGACCATACCTGCAAGAAAGAGAGTAACCTCAGACATCTGTTGGAAACTAAACAGAGAATGTGTTGGAGCATGTCTCATTGATATGAAGAAAGCTTTCGATACGGTGTGATTAGATGGACTAGTTCTTAAACTCTTTCAGAAAAGGGTCCCCAGATACCTTGTCGCCAAGATGTGCAATATGTTATATGGGAAATCATTTGTTGTTACTGATGGGAATTCGACGAAAATGCGGAACTTCAACGTCTTGAATGGTCTACAGCAGAGAACAGATACTGCGCCTCTGCTGAACTGCTTTGATTTTAACTGATGATCTGATCATCTATACGTTAGACCGAGAAGCTACAATAGTTCAGAGCAATTTTCAAAAAATGTTCAATGATGTGCAGCTCTACACCGACAATTGGCGAATGAAAATCAATGCGCAGAAGTGCGAAACAATTTTTTTCCGGACAACGCTGCAGGGGGTCAGTCTAGACCTGAAACGTAATTGGAAGGATTTCCACATTATGGCTGATGAGGGTAGTTCAGAATGGGTTAGACATAAATCCTGTGTTCGATACCTCGGTGTTCATCCCAATCACTATCTGTACTATACTGACCATGTCAAAATTATGCTCAGTAAGGCACAAAAAGTAGTCATGGCCCTTCGGCGACTCTTTCATTCCAGAAACATTGATCAAAATGTCAAAATTATGTGTTACACGATCCTGGTTAGACTAGTTTTGAGATATAGATGTCAGATCTGGTACAAGCAGAGTGCAAGTACTATGGTAAGATTAAGAGTTTTCGAAAGAAAATATCTTCGGGCATGTACTGGTTTGTACAGAAAGCATGAGACGAATTGGAAACACTATATATCGAATAGAAGAATTTATCAAACTGCTAAAGTGACAAGATACTGTTTTGGAATCATACTGCAAGGCCTATAATTGTGGGTGAAATCCCTTGGGTTTTACAGCCGTTCTACCCTATAGACGGGTATATTGAGACTTGTCTCACTAGTGGCTTCATATCTCCCGAAGCATTCGTGTAATATATTTGGACTTGAATCGATAAGTTTTTGATTCTGACGGTTTCCCAACTATATATCACATATATAGAAGGCCACTGATAAGAAGATAAAATATCCTCCGAATTTGAGTTCACGAGACCACCAATGCCAATGGAGTTTGTTGAGGCTAGTCGAGCTGGGACGGGGTGATCTAGGTATTGGTGGCTGAATGACAACGTCTAAAAAGTTTTTTGTATTATGTTTTCAATGAGCTTCAGCTCAATATTGCCACAAATGGTGTTGTTGTTTGTTTGTGTTTAAAATTAAGAATAGATTCCAATATTTAGGATGGGTATATGTTATGTTTATTATATTAGGTTTAGAGATAAGGTTTAACGTTTAGGTTAGGAATATTAAGATGGCATTTTTTAGTATAAGTAGTAAAGTATAAGTTATTTGATTAGAATTAGGTTATAACATGTCAGGTATAGGATAAAAGTTCACTGTTGTGTCAAAATTATAAATAATTTTTAATAGTATTGGTTGATTTGTTTCTCCTTCTTCCAATTGAATCGTAAAATATGTAATAATTTTAATTAATTTGAATTTGATGATTTGTATTTGATTTCGGACAGACTACGAGTGTTCACTCAGTGGTGATATGTACTGATTTAATCAGATCATATCATAGCTGAGCAGGTACACGGGAGCATGGTACTGGCCAAATAAACTTCCGAAAAAATCAATAAGGTCATGAAAATGAGATACTCTAACTATCTTTAAGCGAAGGCCCGAGAGGGGCTGTAGTGCTACAAAGAAGAAAAGAATTTGATATTGTTTTTTAATTTAATATTTTCAATTGATAACACAGCCACACAAAAAAAAGTGGGGTATACTTTTGATGCCAAATGTCATATCCGTAGTATTTTGGCCTGCTGAGGCAGAGTTGAGCCATCATGTCCTGATTTTTTTCTAACCTCAATAAATGGGTTAAAACCCGAAAATCGCGAAAAACATACTCGTAGAATTTGGAAAAAAATTATTTTTAACCTTTAAACCTATATTCATATGAATTGAGACGTGCTGAGCACGAATCTGTGACCAAAATTGAGCCATCATGTCCTGATATTTTTCTAACCTCAAAAAATGGATTAAAAACAGTGAAAATCGACGAAAATACATTGAAAAACAGTTTTTTCCACCTTTTAACCTTTCATACAGATTTGGGCCTGTTAAACATGAATCTGTGATCAGATTTAGATCATTATGTCCAAATTTTTTCCTAACCTCAATAAATGGCTTGAAATCATTAAAAATCGGGATAAATACATTGAAAAACATTTTGTTTCACATTTTAACCTTTATTCTGTTAACCTCAAACCCTGGTCAGGTTAAGGCAGCCCCCCTAGCCCCCCTCCTTTCTAAATCCGGCGCTGTTGAAATCAAATACCATAATACCTCATAATACATAACCACCAACCCATACTTACAAACCTGAGAACTGTCATCTTATTACCCAATTACCCGTAATTTTAAACTCATTAAGCATTTTAATTTTCGAAATTTCTTAACCATTTGTTTAAATATCTCTTTGTACTTAGGACTTTTATTATTTCCTAATAAGTTTGTTGCGACTTCTTTATAACTTGGCCAAGCAGCTTTTTCAATCTCGTCCGTTTTTGTAACGAATATTGTGTCCTGAAACAATTTCCTTATTTGTGGGCAGTCAAACACCTCTGCCTTGATTTTTGCATCAGAATATTTTGGAAACTTTTGGAACAAACACTGGAAACATTGGCCATTTTTATTTAATGCTTTTACAAATTGCTTCATGAGTCCAAGTTTTATGTGAAGAGGAGGAATAAGTACTTTTTCTGCATTTACTAAGGGCGTAAAGATTACATTTTCTTCGCCAGGAATAAATGACTCTCTTGCTGGCCAAATTTTTTTTTTATAGAAATTCTCTCTATCTCTACTGCTCGAAAGGCATTTATTAATGCCTTTCGAGCAGGAATAACTCGTAAAGCAAGACTGTTGGCCAAACAATATCGTTAAGATTTTGAGATCTCAGCAGATTTTCCAGTGTTGACCAGCATATTTTATTTTTTCTAAAAGCTTCTTCATTTTATCATAATGTTCTTTCATAACTGTGGAATGTGTAATTGGAACAGAAGCATATACGTTAGTGTTGTGCAACAAAACTGTCTTGATGCTTCGCTTAGAAGAATCTATAAACAATCTCCAATCAACAAGATTATAAAGGTTTCCCTTTAATTCATTTACTAAGCGTTTAATATTCGTACAATATGCTAGTGACAAATCACAATCAACTTTGAAATATTTGCGATATTCTTGGTCCCTATTTCTGTAAAATGAAACTCTAGTTTCTGGCTTGAGCAGATTTTTTTTCTTCAAAAATGAAGCAAGATGCTCTGCACCATCTTTGGCTAAGTCTGACTGTGATATGGGTACTGGTTGTGGTTCACGATTGTAAGTTAGAAATATATTCACTACTATTTACACCATTATCACGATTATTTGAGTCGTCAGTCGAGTCGCACTCATCATTTTATCTGATAAGGTGGAATCATCTACTTCCATAGCATCAGCATTACTTCGTTCATCAGCATTAGTTCTTGTTTCTGTCGAAACATCTGTATAAGTCATGCTGCTTTTATTTTTTCAGTTACTACCAAATTCGTTTATTCCATATCGCAAGTCTGGTATATTACACGGCCTTCTTATGTGAGTTATACAACATTATTTTGCAAGAATTCCAAATGATGAGGGGAACCCAATCTGTATTCTGGTGCAGTAACTCTAGACCGAAGGTTTCTTTATAAAGATTCTTATTCTTATCTGTATAGCTATTCGCGTCTTGATAAATACATATATACAACAAACATAACAAAACATATCACATTTTTTATCACAGCGATGAACTTCCCTTTTAGCCTGCGACTTTTTTCTTGTAGCATTATTCTCAACATGAGCCAAGTTACCCACACATGAAGAGCTACGGTCGTTGGATGACGACGATTGCGCGCCCGTTTTCACACCGATACTGGGTTTCCGAGTCCCTGCATCGTAATTCTCTTCCTTCTACCTGCAATGACGGCATGAAAGCCGTTACCCAGGAATTTAGCCGGATAGTGGAGCAACTCCGTTCCATCTTTCTGAGCAACGGTAATTGGTTTTATTCAACTGGGTTTTCAGGTATTAAAATATTGAATTACAACAAAACCAACTACGAGTATCACGCAAAAACCGCGTGCGCCGTATTACATTTAAATTTATTGCCAATAACCCAATCACCTCAACATCCCCAGTATATGAAATTTAATGTAAGTTACTTGTATTTCAGAAACTGCGTTTGCGTCTTGGATCTGTCAATACCCGTTAGTACAAACATAGGTTTAGATGTGAAAAAAATTGTTTTTCGAACTTTTACGAGTGCATTTTCCTCGGTTTTTACTGTTTTTAAACCATTTTTTTGAGGTTCGAAAAAAATCAGGAAATGGTGGCTCAATTCTGGTCATGGATTCGTGCTTAGCAGGTCTCAATTCATATGAATATAGGTTTAATGGTTAAAAATAATTTTTTTCCGAATTCTACGAGTGTATTTTCCGCGATTTTCAGTTTTTAACCCATTTTTTGAGGTTAGAATAAAATCAGGACATGATGGCTCAATTCTGGACCCCGATTCGTGCTCAGCAGGCCAAAAGACTACGGATATGACACATGGCATCGAAAGTACACCCCACTTTTTTTGTGTGGCTGTGTAATGTATAAATTTAGAGAGACATTTGGAATTTGCTTTATATTCTTTTAAAATTTATAACGATTAGTATTGAATAAAGCGCTTTAGACTCTGATATGTTTTCACGCTACTATCCTACATTATTACAACATCTGTAATGCTAGCAATAATTTGAACATCGACTTTCGCGTTCACTATCAGTTCAATTAACCTCAATGCTATTTTTACATGAAAAATTCATGTAAAAATTGGTAATTAAAATGACTGCTGGAAAAATGGGAACAAATAAATAAATTATTATTAATCAACAAACTAAATTTTAGGAAAAGAAAATGAATCTCGAATGCAGATATAAATAATTTAAAATGAATTAGCGAACTTACAATACAAACATTTACGGGTAATTAAAAAAAAATTCATGATGCAAAAATATTGTGAATCGTTATTTTCTATGTGCCGTTCCTTTGACAGTCAGTCTCGTATCGGCCTTTCCCGATGTAACATGTCTATTGTGTTCAATACAAATATGTATCAATTAACGTGTGTATTATTCTCAGATTGACAGGGGAGGTGTTTAGTGGGTAGTCCAAGGGTATCCTCCATGGGAGTCCCACACTGCCAGACTCAGCGGGCGTAAATGCCTTCACCTCCCTACCACCAAAAAAAAAAACGTGTGTATTATTATTGTCTCATCATACCAACTAGTCACTTTCATCACCCAGTCACAATAAGTTGGCGACGAGGATTAAAACGTTTGCAACTGCCAGTGAAAACCAGTGTGACACAGTGAAACAGTTAGATTCCGCCGCGTAGCCGCCACGTTTTCAGCCGCAATTATTTTCGTGTCGTTTCCGAGACAGCTCCAGCTGGGAAAATGGATTCGAACAATTTCTCTCAGTCTTCACCGCCGCATTGGGGACAAGTGGATCCGGTTCAACTCCCCACGTCTCACCATTCGAATCATATGACGCCAAGAAGGAAAGATTTACTTCTTATTTAGAACGTTTTGACAATTACTGTAGTCTCAAAAATGTGGATTCCCCTATCACAATGTCTCAATTGTTGCGTACATCAATTGGCTCTACGCATTATAACAACTTAGCTGCATTATTGGGTCCTGAGAAACCCATGAAAGATATTCCATTTGCTGAGCTAATCAAACTTTTCAAAAATATGTTGTCACCGCCTGTCTCAACTGTAGTCGCTCAGCATTATTTCCTAAATGTTACTCAGCAGCCAACACAATCAATCTCAGAATTCATTGCATCCCTGAAGGAGAAATCGAAAGATTGTAATTTTTATGTTGAATGTAAATGCAAATCAGTGATTTCCATTGCTGACACCTTTTTTATGTGCCCAATTTGTTAGAGGAGTTAAAGACAACTGGATTCGAGAACAGTTCTTACAACACTATGCATTCAAAAATTTCGATGAGCTGCTCAACAAAGCCACAGCATTGGAAGCATCACGTTTTGAAAGCAACCAGTTTACCAAAATCCCAGATAATTTCACCAATCTCAGTAGTGACACAAACAATGTCTCAAGGGTCAACAGGTCACATAGGAAATCACAACCCAACCAAAGTCGAAATACAAGTCCTAGTTCACACCAACGCTCACAGTCCCAACACATGACACGGGTTGACTATCGTTCTTTGGGCGTTGATGGACTCTGTCTCAAATGTGGTAGGGCAAACCACAAGGCAAATCAATGCAAAATCGACCGCAACGCGCTTAAATGCACTTCCTGCAAGAAAATTGGTCATGTGTCCAAGGTCTGTATCACCACCATTCTTCGTAATTCAAAGACACATGCCATCACAACACAGTCTTCTCAGAATGATCAAAACTCTGACTCAGAATATGGTATTGGCCACATTCACTGCACTGAAGACTTATACGAGCTCAGCCCAGATTCTAATAAATTTATCGTCAAAGTGTTTCTTAATGGCAAGCCACAGGCATTTGAAGTCGATTCAGGAGCCAAATTCTCACTTCTATCAGAGACAGCATTCAAACGTCTTGGTCTCAATGCTACACTACAACCAACACAGGTATCATTCCGCTCTTACTCAGCTCACATAATAAAGCCCTTAGGGAAAGTCTTACTGTCGGTAAAATATAACAAGTTGGGTAGACAGACCTATGCTCATGTCAGAAGGGTTTTGTACTCAACTTACAAAATGCAGTGACCAGCAACGAATAAAATCAAGAAACATGTCAAAGACGATTTAATTGGAGAAAATGTGAAATTCGAGGATCATACTATTATTAACAAAGTTGAACGAATTTTGACTTCTGAGGTATTTGTTATAGTTATACCCATAAATATCTTCTTTGATATTTTTTCAGATTTTTTAGATCACTGGTGTCCATTCGCGAGGGAGGAAACACATTTTTCATGTATTTCCCCCCCTGTGCTCCCACTGAAGCAAAAACTGTCAGTTTAAGAACTGTTTTGAAAAGCTCTCATAGAGAACTTTCAGTTGATACTCATATCGGCTACCTTTGATGAAATTTTTTTCAGGGTCCACTCCTCTGTACTGTAATCATCGATTCATGGCCTATTTTTTCGAATCCTAGAATGGTTACAAAGCCCTTTTGCTAGGAGCTCTCTCCTGCCTCTTCGACTTGTTTCAATTGTATGTACTCATCTTCTTGATACCTATCACTCCTGAAATTTCCATGCAAATTCTAGCAAAGCTGTAGTGTCTAAGTCGGTAAAAAGCGCATATGGCTCCATAGCAATATGTTTCCATAGTAATACAGGGCATATTGCTCCATAGTAATGCAGGAAAATTCAAATCGCTATAACTTCGGTAACTACTATTCGATCTTTATGAAACTTTCCGAAAAGATCAATCTTATAAATAGTCATCTCTTTGCAAAATTTTATTGAGTTTAAGGGTACCGTTTGGATTTTATTCAAGAAAACACAAAATCGATAATTCATACTATTACTAACAAAGTTGAGTGAATTTCGACTTCTCATGTATTTGTTGTTGTTGTACTCATAAAGGCCTACATTCATGATTTTTTTCAGATTTTTCGGATGGAAGGTGTCCAATCGCGAGGGGGGGGTACGCGAAAAGTTCGTACATTTCCCCTTCCCCTGCCCCCCTCGGTACTCATAAGACAATTTTAAGACTTGTTTTGAAAAGATCTCATTGAGACCTTTCCAATGACACCCTACTCGACTACCAATGGTGAAATTTTTTTTTTGAGGGGTCACCCCCTTATATGGGGAGACCCCCCTTAAACCCCTTTGAAAAATTTTTCCACCCTTGAACTTTCAAGAGGTCACCACTTCTGACCTTTCTACAAAGTTTCATGGCTGTAGCCCTTATAGTTTCGGAGAAAAAGTGCTGTGACATACAGACGGACGGACGGACGGACGGACGGACGGACGGACGGACAGACGGACACAGGTCGTGATTGCAATAGGGTTTTGTATTTTAGTACAAAACCCTAAAAATAGAGAAATTGATGCGGACCTATTCATTGTTCCTGCAGGAATTGATGCACTTCTGGGTCGAATATGGATTCGCACTCTCGGAATTGATCTCAAAAAAATCGATAAAGAACAGCTCACTTCGGATCATGTAGTTACAATCAACGCTGTCACTCCTCTTGAAGACATACTCAGACAATACGCAACTATTTTCGAAGAACGCATAGGTTGTGTGCCAAACCTAGAAATAAAACTTCAGCTCAGGGAAGGAGTAAAACCCATCTTTACTAGGGAACGCGATGTCCCTTTTGCACTGCGCCAGCGAGTTGAGGAAGAACTTGCAACTCTTGTCACAAGGTATTATTACTCCAGTATCCTCAAGCGACTGGGGATCACCACTCGTCGTAATACCTAAACCTGATGGAGGGGTTCGTTTATGTGTTGATTACAAATGTGGAGTCAGCGCAAAATTAGTCTCAGCTAATCATCCAATTCGTCGCATTGATGAAGTCTTGCACAGCCTCAGAAATTCAAAGTACTTCTACAAACTCGACCTGTACAAGGCATATTTACACTTCAAAGTGGATGCGGAAGGACAGAAAATCCAAACAATCACGACACACAAGGGCACATTTCAAATGAATCGTCTCAGTTTTGGTATCAAAACAGCACCATCTGAATTCAATAGAATACTCTCACAAATTCTCAATGGCCTATCAAACGTTGAAGCATATTTTGATGACATTATCTGCCATGGCTCATCAATGGAAGAATGTACAAGAAACCTGATTGCTTGTTTAGAATGGCTCAAGGAGAACGATCTCCATCTAAATAAAAATAAGTGTTCCTTCTTCAAAGAAAGTATCAGCTATCTTGGTCACATAGTCTCATTTAATAAAGTTAAAATGTCACCTGTGAAAATTCAAGCCGCCTTCAACATGCCACGTCCTAAAAATGTAGAGGAATTAAGACGATTCTTGGGTATGGTGACATATTATGCAAAATTCATTCCTGATTTCTCCACAAAATCTTTTCATCTACGACGCCTACTCAAAAAAGATAAAAAATTCGTTTGATCAGCCTCCACTGAAGCTGCTTTCTTAAACCTAAAGTCGGAGTTGTGTAGCGAAAGGGTATTAACACTTTTTGATCCAGCAAAACCCTTGATCCTCACAACAGACGCCAGCCCGATCGGTATTGCAGCTGTTGAGTCATGAAGTGGAAGGTCATGAAAAGCCTATTGCTTATGCCTCTCGAGCTTTGACCCAAGCGGAATACAATTACAGTCAACTTGATAGAGAAGCCTTGGCTATTATTTACGTAGCCACACACTTCTACAACTATGTTTATGCCAGAAACTTCACCCTTGTCACCGATAACGAGCCGCTGTCTCGTATCTTTCATCCACATCGAGCATTACCTCAGATGACATCTGCCCGTCTTTTACGCTATGCCTCCTTTCTAAGTGGATTGGACTTCACGGTGCGCTGTAAAAAAGGAAAAGACGACGAGAACGTAGGTTGTCTTTCTCGGGCTCCAATTTCCCAACTGCTCAGAACATCTGAAACATCAATGAATGAAGAAGTCAATGCGTTGTATGCTGAAACTATACTTCAAATCTCCAGCCCAGCTATAACTTCAGAAACTATTATTGAAGAAACAGCCAAAGATGAAAACCTTCAAACCCTGATGACCAGCCTCAGAACCAGTCAAAGAGATGAACCATTCACCATCTTTAACGGTATGCTTTTCAGATTGGACCGCCTAGTCATACCAAAATCTCTACAACGCCAAATCCTGGAAGAACTGCATGCCTCACACTTGGGCATTACAAAAATGAAACAACTCTCCAGACGATATGTATATTGGGAACGTTTAAACAAGGACATCGAGCAAATTGTTAAAACCTGTGAATCCTGTGCCAAAGCCCGGCACAATCCACAGAAAGCCGCTATTCATCCATGGGACCCACCAGATGACAACTGGGAGAGGGTACATATTGACTATGCAGGCCCCCTTGACAACCATTATTTCTTAATGTGTGTCGATGCAAAATCCAAGTGGGCTGAAATTCGAATACTCAAAGAAGCACCATCATCAGCATCAACTATCAAACTCCTAGAGACCATATTCTCTGTGCATGGCTACCCATCTGTCCTAGTATCAGATAATGCTGCCATATTTAAAAGTGAAGAGTTCCAGACACACTGTAAAGAAAGGGGAATGTTTCAGAAGTTTATTGCGCCAGGTCACCTATCAACTAATGGCCTTGCAGAAAGAAATATACAAACCCTGAAAAGAACATTGAAAGCTGCAGCTGAAGACTCATCACCAATAGCCACAAAAGTACAAAATATCCTTTCTCGATACCGTGCCACACCATTAGCCTCCAGACAGTCACCAGCAGAACTTTACCTGAAAAGGAAAATTCGAATACGCCTTGATGCTCTCCTGCCTAACAGAAAAGCAATAATGCCAACGAGCCGAAGCAGCTGTCACATCCGCTCATTCCAAATGGGAGAGAGAGTTCAGGCAAGAATGCACCTGAACAATCAAAATAGCTGGCAATTTGGGACTGTCGAACAAAAACTGGGTCAGTACCATTATATCATTGACTTAGACTCAGGCCGAACTATAAAAAGGCACATCGATCAACTGATTTCAACAATGGTCCCGAAGAAACAAGTCACCTTTTCATCTCAGCAAAGACCAGCCCCAAGCCCAGGTGTTCCATATCGACTATTGCCAGCTGATGAGTTACCACCAATGGACACACAGCCTACGCCATTGACTGTGCCAGGTGTCAATCAGCCAGAAACACTTACTGGCACTCTTGACCAACAGACACCAGCAGACGGGAACACAAACAACCCGACGCTACCACCACGCAGATCTGCTCGTCAACGATGTCCTCCAAACTTCTTGAAAGACAATGTCACCGAATAATAGAATTAAAATTATATTTCTATATGTTTTAATTAAGTGGGGGAGACTATTGTGAATCGTTATTTTCTATGTGCCGTTCCTTTGACAGTCAGTGTCGTATCGGCCTTTCCCGATGTAACATGTCTATTGTGTTCAATACAAATATGTATCAATTAACGTGTGTATTATTATTGTCTTATCATACCATCTAGTCACTTTCATCACCCAGTCACAATAAAAAAATAAATTTACAAAACAAAATAAGTAGATAAATACAACATATTTGAAAGCAGGAGAAATTTAAATGAATTAGATAAAAAAAGAAAAAAAATAATTAAAATGCTACAAAATAACTCGTACCTACGTCGCAGTACAGAAATGGAGGAAATCAAAGGTAATAACAATGAAATCATTAGGTTGACTAAACATCGTTCCGCAACACCCCCTTCCAGTATAACCTGTTGAAAAACATGTTAATATTACACACAAATGAGGACCTCCCATAAAAGACATTGAAAAAATGTATGAAAAAAAACATAGATTAGGCCTGTTACAAAATATGATGATAAAGATGAATAAATTAGATGCATTCCTGGCTGCTTATTTTCGTCAATAGTGCAGTAGCAGCACGGAAATTTATGTTCAAGGATTTTCACCTTAGTCAAATACCACCTCCATTTACAGTCAACTGAAAAACTAGTGCTAATCTGTAAATACAGCCAAGCATTTTGGGGAGGATTTGCGCATCCGAAATCAATTCAAGATTTACTCACAATTACTTGGTAAGGTTAAAGGGTTGCAGAGGAAGATTTATCCAAATTTGTTCCAGTGTGCATGCAATCAGTCGTTGATAAATTAATCGTATTAAAATATATCTATATGAACGAAATGCATTTCCGATTCATGTTGCACCTTGCGCTATTTTCTCCTTCTCGCCATATTATTTACTAAAAATCATGATTAAGATTTCTGCGATTTTGAACGAGCTCTTAACTAATCAATACTCGATAAAATATCGATTAATTGTCTTACATTAAATGGTATGCATAAATATACGAATGACTGATTAACCGTATTGCATTTCGTGTTAAGCAAGGAAATTAACTGAATAAAAAGCTTACCTTGACTGATTCGCTTCCACAAATTACTTTTCACTTCACGTGCTTCAGGTGAATTCCGTTTCCCGCCTTTTTCGGGAATTGGTGGGCAACATATAGTACAATTGAAAGCACCCAATTAAACACTTCACTCGTTGGAAATACTTTCCATCACTACAATCACAAATGCACAAGGAAGCGGCTAGTTCATAAAGGTACAACAAGAACTCGAAAGCTAAATTTGTTTCACTTCTAACAAATTTTCGATCCTTCCGCACCAAAGTCCTTTTTCACATTGAATAACTGTCTCGGACTGCAATCCACCTTCAGTCTCGCCAACTCAACCGTGAATGGTATGGAGGATGTATGTACATCCTTTTCATCATTTGCCACCCACTATGTTGCCTGCGGCCACTTAGAGTACACGCATTTTCGAAGTTTACTCGTACGTCCGCGGATCAATGGAGTCTACCCAAGCCGCCCCAAACAATTCGTACACTTTCCAGACTCAGTGTGAACGCGTGGTAGCCAAAAGAGCTTTGCAAGACGTAAGCGTCGATGCTAGGTCGCCCTGAAATCGATAATTTTGGGTTTTCATATTGATTTTCTGAGAGCGATAGCGATTGTTCCTAGTAAATAAACTGTTGAGTCAATCGGTAGGGGATGTTTGTTGTAAGGGTGAATGACGTTATCGATCCGAGTAGCGCCGTGTATGGGAAAGCATCCATCGTACCACTGTTATATGATCATTAAATCGATTCTATTTTCGATTTGCGCATTACATAATTTGATGACAATAAACTGTAGCCTCAATAATTTATTGAAAAGCGATTATTATTCATTTATGATGACGCCGGTTGGACTGTTCTGCCTAAACTGCACGAAAATTGTTATTTAACTAAATACATTTTTTTATATTCCATTTATGTTACGACATACGTGTAGTATATATTTAAGAGTGGAGAAAATTGAATTTCATATGGATTTAGATTCCTTCTAATCTTATTATGAAGTTAATCAACCTGCTAAAAAACTTTAGGGTTACAAACAATGTTATTCGAAAAAAAACACAAACATATTATGGTGATGGTGTAAGAAAAATCGTCCTGTTGTTGATGTTATGCTGATCTCTTTTATTGGTTAGTCATTAGACATATTAAAGTTGTAAACCGTTTCTGAAATTTGCTTTGAAAATATAGCTTCTCTTGCAAACGAGAATCTCCCCAATATTACATATTTTTGTTGTTGCGAAATCCAAGGACTTTCACATACTGTTACAGAATTCGCGATGTCGTTTCAAATAAGCCGCTTGATAAACTCTTCGGTTGACAATATAGAGTTTCCATTGTGTTTCACGCTTTTCATATGTTTACACGTTTTAAAATAAAAAAAACAACTGTAAATTTTTTAATCTTCAATCGATGGCATCGCACCAAAATCAAAGATACAATAGATTTACTATTAGAAAATTATTGGCTTCGCACCAAGACGACCGCCCGATACCGCGTTTATCGAACAACTCGAGTTAATTAGCGTAATTTTGGTTAATTGGTGTGTTTAACCTTTCTGCTTACTCAGCTATGGAATTACAAGTGAAAGAAATGCTGAATTCCAATAATTGCATCATTTCCCTCAATTGACTTGCAATTTGCATAGCTTTCAATCCAGAGTTAACGACCGCACTCCATGACCACTCTGTTCACTTCGATCATAATTGCTTGGTTGGTTATTGGAAGAAATAGCTTTGTCGATGATACATGGATGTACATATGTGTGTGAGTGGCGCTGCAAACGTTTGGTCTCGCCACCGCGATTGAACAAGAACGCGGGTAAGGAGTTAGTCTTTTAGTAAGCGGCGGTCCGAGCGCATCGTAGTGGCAGTGCGGAAGATAAACAAAACTAAAATATGTTATAAGAGTTACAGATTATAATATACTAATAAAGTTAAAGAGTGTTAAGAAGAAACAGTGTTTTTAATTTTATCTCGCAACACAACAGCCACCTAATTCATGGGTGTACCGATTCACTTCTACATGGTAGCAGAGCTATAAAGGTCTACATTGCACCAGGGTGGCATGTTCAGTGATTTTAATTGAGTTCAGTGAATCATAAAGGAGAAGTGTTCAAAAAATTACTTAAAGAGACATATAGAAGCCGGCTGACCAACGTGCTGGAAAGGCGGGAAGAAGCATAGACGCTGCATTCCAGAGGGTCACCATTTTGTTATACCAAGCGTCTCACAAGAAAAAGAGTAAGTTGAGTGTTTGCTAGTGTTAAACTTACATGTGAAGCGTCATACGGGAATTCCGTGAGCAGCGTGTCTCTGTGTGTGTTTCCGCGCTTGTCTCGACATGTCGCGCGACGTACGCCGCCATTCTCCGAGATAGATGTGCTTCAGGGAAATACGATTTGTATTTATCTGAACGGAGGGAGTTTAGACGGCACTCACGATCCTGGGCTGATGCAAAATAAAGGGGTTCTCATCTGCAATCAAGCTAAAATTTAATGAATGTATTTAAGATGTAGCGATGATATCCAATAAAGAGGATACATAACAGGGAGTTTATACTGCAGAAGGTAGTAAGTTGTGGTTGATAAGAAGTTGTCTCTCATCTTATTATTAAGAAGTTTAAAAAAAAAAAAAAAATAATAATAATTTGGTACAAATGCTGAGGAATAAATTTCGTCAGTATTTTATTGAAAGAAAATAAATAATAAAAATTTATTTTTATTACAATCATTCAGAGAGAATTTGACGAGTGAAATAAAGTTTTTTTAACTTTATCAGGGAATCAGAGTAGAAAGAAGATAGTATAAGAGGTTATAAGACGAAGAGAAATTTAGTCAAATTCAGAATTTAGCTCAAATAACTATCGAATTAAGTGCTAAAGGTGGTTTGCATTTGTTCATATGAGTTTGGTGTCCTGTTCCGGCTTGCCTTGCGGTCAGATACCGGACTACTGGCTTCTGTGGATTTTTGTTCACTGCATAAATTAGAGTTCGGTTCATAAATAAAAATACGAGCAAATTCTATGAATTCCAGGGTCAATGTTCGGCTGAAACTTGTGTTCGGTGTAGGCTGCTCGTTGACTAGGGACATTGGTAACCTAAAACCGACCAGATTTCGTGGTAACGCGCGGAGCTGAACCTCGGCGAGTGGTGTACATGCGTGGTGGTGCTCGGTGGGAGAATCTGATTTCTCGCTTCGAATTAAAATTACTTGTGTTCGGTGTTTTGGTTCAGAAGCAAGAGACATTACTCAGTTAATTAAAATACAGAGATTACCTGGTATTGGAGGGTAAAATAAGAGGTTAAAAAGAGAAATGCGTAAGAGTTAAAGATTCCAGAGAAATTTATCAGAAAAGTTGACAAAATAAATAAGTAATAAAATAAGTTTAAAAATATATAAATGAATAAAAACTAATTGAGAATGTTTCATAACCCTGGAACAGATGGCTAGTAATCTTATTAAAGTCAACGACGATATGAGTCAAGAATATGCTGAGTATATGAGAATCAGGCTTGGAGAAGAAGTTACAGGTTCTGATCGTGCTATTCAAACAGCCACAACAATAAGAGCTTCAGAGGGTATGAGTGGGACCGATAGTCAAAATTCAGAGACGAGAGCTACGACTGAGAGAACACACAACAATCAAGCAAATTTAGAGGCGTTGCAGACGACAATTGCTAATGTTAATAAATTAGTAGCGACAATTGATGCAAGTGACATTTCAACTAATAAAACAACCGGAAATCTATTGAAGGAAGTGGTGGACAATTTGTACAAAATTCACAACCGCGTACTTGAATCAGAGAGGGCTAAATTAAACAGCAAAGAAGCCGAGCAAAGAGTAAAAATGCAATCTCAAGAGTTTCCAGGAGGCAACAGCGTAAACAACATGAGACCAAGAATTCAGAGGCAATACAAGTTGACATCCAAGGCAAGTTTTGAAGTATGGTTAGACTGCTTAAAAACCGAACTTACAAGTTGGAGTTTACTTGACATGATTGAAACAAATCATCCATCACCAACTGGAATTTCAGAGTCTGAGATTATGCTAAGAAAGAACTCGGTGAAAGACATCATTATCAGTCACATAGACGAAGACTATCATAAGAGAATTTTAGGTCTAACGGAGCCTATTGAAATCCTGAAGAGTTTAAGAGATAGCAGAAAAGGAGAAGTTAGCTCAACTCCAACATCCATCAGAACTCGACTGTATAATCTGAGAATGTTGAAAGATGAAAGAGTTCACAAATTCTGTGAAAGATTTGACCAGATAATAAGAGAACATGAATTAAGTGATGATCCTCATAAGCTCACTGAACAAGAGAAGCGCTCAACGTTCTATCAAGCCATCATCGGAGCTATGCCAGAAGTACGACGCACAGATTCGGCTGTGATATCAACTACAGGCAATGAAATGAATATGACAGCATTGAGAAAGACTATGTATCGTATACAAGAAGATAATGATGCAGTTAGAGAAAATTCAGATGGGCAAATTGTTACAGCCTCAAGAGCAATGATGCCGAAATTTAAGAGTAACAAAAACAAGTGCTATAGATGCAACAGAGACGGTCACTGGCAAAATCGTTGCCCATTAAGAGACACAAATAAATGGTTTTGTTATGTCTGCAATTATACAACAGATCATAAAGGAGATGATTGCTCTGGGAACTCAACCCAGCGATACAAGAGGCCGTTCAACAATAGAAACGGCTATGAACCTCCTGCCAAGAGAAGCAGATCTACTCCAAATCAACAAATAAGAGGTAGAGGCTCGAGCAGTTCCAGAGGAACAGGTAGCAACCTTAGAGCTAACACCAGAGGGAACTTCAGAGGTAATTTCAAAGGTAAAAAGGTCAATAGAGGATCCAATAATAATTCAGCGGCTAGAAGAGCTGAAGTTTATAATGAACAGGAGAACTACGAGAACAATACTGCAGAACATGATGAGTATTCAGAGTCAGAAGGTAAGAAAACTTTTAATAAAGATTTAAATGATGACAATCAAATAGAGTTTATTGCCGATTCAGGAGCTACTAATCATATTGTTAATAAAAGTTTTATTTTAAGTAATTTTAAAAAATCTGAAAATGGAGTTATAAAAAGTGCAAATAAAAATGATTTTGCTGATATTGTTATAGATGACAGAGGTCATCTTTTGCTTAAAAATAATAAAATAGATAAGAGTCATATTAAATTAACGAATGTAATTGCAGCAAAAGACATATCAGAGAATTTATTGTCATTACGTAAACTAGTAGATGCAGGGTTTTGTATATACTTAGATGATAAAATTTTCCGAGTCTATGCTAAAGAAAATAATAAGACGATTTTTGAAGGAGTTTATGAAAAACCTAATTGGACAGTTAAATTTGAAGTCCAGAAGCTTAAATATGATAACAATAATGTGATAAATGAGTATGATGATTATTGTTGCACTACATCCTTAGCAGTCGACAATGAGTTTTCCGAGCAATCGCAAACTGATAAACTTGGTGAAATTTCACATTCGGAGGAAGTTAATTCAGAGTCTGTTAATATGCTTGTGACAAATGTAGGGTCTGCGATTGGGAGGGAGAGTTTGGAAGAACTCATTGTCTCAGATATTCATATAAATTCAGAGGAATCAAATTCAGAGTGTGCAAGCGACTTGATACCGTATAAAACAGTAAAAATAGATGAGTTGAAGACTGGAGAGAGTCTACAAGGCTTACTAGATGAAAATCCGGCAGGAAATATGAATTCAGAGGCCAATCAGAGTGAAGCCATGTTATGGCATCGTAGATTAGGACATGCTTCTTTAAATTATCTGAAAATGTTACAAAAGAAAGAAAAGAGATTAGAGCGTGTTAAATTTGATGATTCAATAAAAGACTGTGAAGTGTGCATATTGTCGAAAATGGAAAAACTTCCATTTAAACAAAACAGAAGTAGAGCAGAGAGGCCACTTCAAATAATTCATTCAGATGTAATGGGGCCAATCAAACCTTCCTCATGGCCTGGTCAAAAGAGGTATATAACTGTATTTGTAGATGATTATTCTCGATATGCTAGAGTATATTGTTTAAAATCTAAAGATGAATCGGGTCAAGCGTTTGAGAGGTATTTGAGTTCTACCCGAAACCTGCTGGGTTCAGACGTAAAAGTTTGCTATGTTAGGTCAGATAAAGGAACTGAGTTTACAGGTGGAAAATTTGCAGAGATAATGAAACAGGAAAAGATTGAGTCAGATAGTGGTCCACCATATACTCCAGAACTTAATGGCACAGCTGAAAGATTCAACAAATCTATACAGAAAACGATAAGAGCGTATATGTGTGATTCGGGCTTACCAGCAAGTATGTGGGAGTTAGCTGCAGAAACAGCTGTACATACGTATAACAGAACTCCACATAAGTCAATTGATTATGAAGTTCCTTTGTTAAAATTCTCACCAAAATCAAACTTTCATTTAGAGAAAATAAGAAGATTTGCTTGTATGGCTTACGCTAAATTACCTGCTGTTGAAACAAAGTTTAGTAATGTAGCTATAAAAACTGTATTAGTAGGACACACACCCACAGGGTATATTTTGTGGCATCCTAGCACAAGGAAACTCTTAGAATCTAGACACGTAAGATTTGTAGAAAGATTAGTTTATAAAGATGTATACCTGAAAAATCAGAGTCAAGTATTAGATGAGAAAAGTAAATCAGACGAGATGACAGAATTTACTGTAGTTGAAGAAACAACAGAAAACGATCATTCAGAGGCAAATAAAATTCAGCCTAGAAATAAAGGCGGGCCAAAGAAAATACATTCAGAGGAAAATGATAAACATTCAGAGAAAGAAAATAAAGCGAAAATGTCAGAGATACCAATAAATAAAACTGATGGTCCAGTTACCAGAAGTAAAGCTAAAAAAAATCGAAGACATAAGTTTTGCTCGTTGCACGAGAGGCTCAGAGACCAAAGAGTTAGACGAAGATGAATTGAGCTATGTTCTATTAGCGTCAATTCATAAAGACCCAACTATTTTTGAAGAAGCAATGAATTCAGAGAATAAAGAGTTATGGAAACAAGCCATTAGAGAAGAGTTAGACTCTATGAAAGAAAATACAGTTTGGATCTTAGTAGATCGACCGAAAGAAGACAATCATGGTAAGAGGCCTAATATTATTGACTCCAAATGGGTGTTTAAAAAGAAAATTGAGAGCAATGGGTCAATCAAATACAAGACACGACTAGTCTCAAGAGGTTTTAAAGATAAAAATGTATATGGGCTCAAAGAAACATATGCTCCAGTGTCAAGGTTGTCCTTGATTCGAGCAGTTCTGTCTATAATTAATAAAGAGGACTTAGAAGTAAGTCAAATGGACGTTAAAACAGCATTCCTAAATGGAGAACTTGAAGAAGAAGTCTTCATGGAAATTCCAGATGGTCTAGAGTTATCAGAGAACTTCAAACTTGAAAAAGTGTGTAAATTGAGGAAGTCTCTATATGGCCTCAGAGTAAGTCCTAAGTTGTGGAACAAGAAATTCTCAGATGAAGCTCGAAAACTTGGGCTAGAAAACGATCTTCATGATCCTTGTCTGTTCACTTGGAGGTGGAACGGAAAAATGGCTATAGTGATTTTATATGTAGATGATATGTTGATAGCCAGCAATGATCCTGAGAAACTTATCCAAATAAAAACACATTTAGGTAAAGCATTTCAGATGAAAGATTTAGGTGAACCTCAAAATTTCTTGGGTATGACTATTCAGAGAGACAGGAAAGAGAAAAGTATATTCATACATCAAACAGCATATGCAGAGAAAGTTTTACAGAGATTAAATATGCTTGAGTCGAAACCACAGAGTACACCTATGGTAACCCGTCAGGTAGATCATAGGAATAAAAAGTTTAAAAGCGACTCCGAAAATTCAGAGAAACAAAACGAAACCAAAAGAGTGCCATTTAGAGAAGCCATTGGTAGTTTAATGTACCTGGCAAACGCAACTCGACCAGACATAGCTTATGCGGTGAACTATCTGGCAAGAAAACAGATGAATCCAACTGAAGATGATTGGGTAGAGGTTAAAAGAGTGTTCAGATATTTAAGAGGTACAACCAGTCTAGGAATTAAGTTCCTGTCTAATTCAGAGAGTCTGGAAGCTCTTTCAGATGCAAGTTTCAGAGACTGTGAAGATTCTAAATAAACAGGGGGATACATAATTAAGTTGTTTGGAGATGTAATAACTTGGAGAAGTCATAAACAATCTATTGTTACGACTTCTACGTGTCAAGCAGAGTACTTAGCAATGAGTGACGCGTGCCAAGAACTGATATCACTTGATAAATCAATTAGGTATATAATTGGACGTAAGTTTTATCCTATTACCTTATGGTGTGATAACAAATCTGCCAGAGATTGTACAGAGAAAGATGGAAGCCACAAGCTCAAAACTTTTGATCAGAGTGTAGAAGAAATTAAAATTGAGTTGGCATTTAGAGAAAAAACTGGAAATAGGAAAACTATGGCAATCACTCATGGAGACTTTGTAAAACAGTGTGTAGAGGAAAATAAAATTAGAGTCCGTTGGGTACCTACTGACGAAAACTTAGCCGATATAATGACAAAACCCTTATCTCAAAATAGGCATGTTTATTTAAGAGACATAATTACCAATACAATAGTCAGATGAATCTTCAGAGAAACATTAAATAAATGCAGGTGAGAAACAGAAATTAAATTGGAATCCAGATAAATCTTTAGAGAAAATATTAAGATGTATAAATTCATGTTTGAATTTTCTACAGGCAAAGAATGATTGCGTAATCCCTTTAGGGAATGTATACCAAAATTCAAGTCTAGTGAAATTAGTCATATCATTCTTTAATAACTTTTATATTTAATTTTAATGTTTGTTTCTTTTCATATTGCTTATTTAATGATTTAAACATTGTTTATATATTCGACAAAGGGAGGGAGTGGAAGAAATAGCTTTGTCGATGATACATGGATGTATGTGTGTGAGCGGCGCTGCAAACGTTTGGTCTCGCCACCGCGATTGAACAAGAACGCGGGTGTGGAGTTAGTCTTTTAGTAAGCGGCGGTCCGAGCGCATCGTAGTGGCAGTGCGGAAGATAAACAAAACTAAAATATGTTATAAGAGTTACAGATTATAATAAACCAATAAAGTTAAAGAGTGTTAAGAAGAAACAGTGTTTTTAATTTTATCTCGCAACACAACAGCCACCTAATTCATGGATGTACCGATTCACTCCTACAGTTATTTATGACCAAAGAGTCAGTGAACTATGTTCATAAACTATTAAATCAAAAAAGCGTAAGCAAAACGTTCAAATAAGTTAAAAACAGTATTCCGAAAGCTCAGCAATTCCCACATCATCTGCATGTTCTCATGATGAACAACTGCCAACAATTTGTAATGATTTTCAGTCTAAGTTCGTACGAGGAACCGACCTCTCATCGGTTCTAGACGTTAAGTCTGAGTAGTGCCAACGGATGGTACCAACCGGTCAACCAATCCGTGCACCGTAATCCATTTTTGCGGTGGCTGCTTGTCGGCCAGCTACATCGGAGAGGATTTCGGTCGCGGGTCTCCAAATGGATTACGCTCATTTACAATTTTTCAGCCACCATTAAACGCCCGTTTCAAACGCGTCAAAAACACAATCATACGGAGAAGAAGCCTACTTTACGTTACTCCGTATTTCTTCATTCATCCAGCCAAAGTATCAAACAAATCTAATTTCTATTTCGCGTTCCCGAATTTCTCGACGCGGTACCGAAAAATATACTACGCTAACTCAAACCCGACGAAAGCTACGCTAATGAAAAGGCAAAACCAACAAGGATGCCGCGTACCGCGCGCGACGCGAAAGTGACCTCAGCGGATTTACTCAAACCCTACCCTCGCGACGGCATACTTACCATGCACTCTACTCCCCGCTGAAAGAAGGAACCACTGGAAAGGAAAGTCGTTGTTAAGGTTTTAGCAATTCATTATATTGTTAACCTCATTTCGTTTTTCAATAGGTATTAGACCTCTACTTGCATAAATGGTCTTTGTTATGTTTTTTTTATTGTTTGTTTTCAACTAATGTTTTAAATAGGAAATCAGTCTTTTTATTACATATACTATATTTATGATATTAAATAATCTATTTCTGTTTCTCTTCTCATTTATTACGTCGAAAAGGAGTTTGACATTCTTTTTTTGTCTTGTGTGTGATTTCAATGAACAATCCTGACAGTAAAATGTTATTTAGTTTTCTTTCCTTTGCAATAGAAATTGTAAAATTTATTCTGAGCATTCCTTTATCCCTTTTTTACATAATCTCGTTTAACTATTTTATTCATATTAAATTCTTCATTTTTTTTTATATAATTGTCAAACCAAGCCTTTTAAAAAAATTAATGATCCTTACAATACAAAAAAAGAAAATATTTTCTTATTACTAACTATGTAGACATAAACATACAAGTGCAAATTTTGAATTTTCATTTCTTTTCGTCGTGAATTTTGTTTTTCTTTACAAGTACAACTTGTCTTCAAAGCCTTATAATTTTTATAAGTTAACAATATTTTATTATGTGTAACAATATTTCCAAATTCTCGAAATGATTCATTTAACTTATCGATATAAAGTTTTCATTTTTTTATAAATTGAAAAAGGAAATCAATTTTTTATTGCAAACGCTATGATCATGAACATATATTTCAATCCAAATTAAGTTGAGGAACGGTACAAAGAACGTAAATTGTCCTAATATTAAACCCTGGCCATGAGATGTTAAAAAAATTCTGGAATTTGATTAGAACTGTTGAATGGTGAATTGTTTTTAGAGTATATGGAAGCTATAAGGTAGAACACGCTATATGGTAGAGATCCGTTGGATTTGGGAAGAATTTACGGTAAAATAATTTGAGCCTGCGCTATTCGGTGGCGCTTGTTAAAACAGAGTATTGATTTCAGTAATGCCATTGAAATCGGAATATATTGAAGAGTTATGAGCTTAAGCAATTGATATGGATCATGAATTTTTCTTCTCTAAGGCTGTAGGGACACTCATGACCATTCAAAAGAGCTAATCAGACATACACCAAAGATGGGCAAGCATTAAATTTTTTTTTTTTTTTTTCAATGGATTTAAACCGCTGAAACATTGGATATTTAAGAATTCCCAAATTGCTCTTACATTAACCGTCAATTCGGCTCGATAAGCATTCTGATGTTCGTGCTTGTCAGCAGCAGTTTCAATACCCAAGGTTCAACGTTTATAATATAATATAGAACTTCAGAGACTCTTCTCGTATTTCTGCTTTAAAAAGAGTAGAGTGTGAGTGTGTTTGCCAAAAAGGACGTCACCAAATAGAGAAAGTCATATATATAGTTTTAAAACGAACAATCAGTATTTAATATATTACTAGTAAAGATTCGCTTCCGTTGAATTTGCAACCAAAAACAATTCTTGTGAACGTTACTGATGAAAGTTGGTTTCGAAAATTGTAAAAAAAAAATTACTCATTCAAATTCTTAAATTGGAATTTTTTGCTTATTACTAAACAAAACTCCCATTGTTTTTCACGAAAATGCAACACTCGGTACCTAGTTTTGAAATGCACTTCCAAGTGTCGTGAGCTATAAACTTTCCAACGGAGCATAAACCCTGAAATAATGACTTAGTATCGTCATAGTTTATGTCATTTTTATATTATTTAAAATGATTAAAATGATATGTATGGTAGGAGTGTGAACTTCTTGGATGACAATAGCTAATGCATCATCGTATGTTCTGTGATTATCATTGTGATGCAATAGAAACAGCGGTAAGAAGTTCAACTGGTAATTGTTATCGCTGAAATCTAAACAAACGTATTGTTATCGCAACATGTCATGTAACACTCTCGAATGGGTTCTCTCGGGAACATGTAGAAGCGGTTCACCTCTAGAGACTCGCGCTTTGCCCCGAAATGACAGCATACTGGCAGACGAAGTTCATTCTATTGCGATATGACCTTTGCATTTCCCGAATCGATACGTTTCAATGCTTCAGTATTGACTTAATACGTGTCGTCACAATCGCAGCCGCTGATAGTGAAATAAAGAAGAAAACTTTTATCAAATCAAGGTCAATTTCGATAATTTCGCATTGTATGAGAACGTGAGGGGGGATTCGCTGACATTATAGCAACTTTTGAGAGAAATCGGAAACCAGCACTTGCTTTATTCAGGTGCATTCCAGACAAGCAAAAACGAAAGCTAAAGTTCGATGTTTTTTTTTAAACAATTCAATGCCAAATTAGAGGCTCGATAGTCGCAGTCGTTCAGAAAAAAAATAAATTCGCCACTAGCAAAAAAAAAACACGCGAGAAAATGGCCTGTACGGTGGCGGCGCTAAATTCAGTTTCTTTGCTAGGAGACGATGTATTCAGCGGTGATGCGCTGCTTCTAACGTTTACAAAAACAAATCGATCAAACTTTTGCGCAACATTCTAGCATTCAAGAGTGTCTAATTCCCACGAATTCCAAGGCAAGATCGATTCGTGCGCGAATTAAGTTGGAGATTTTTACACTTTTCGTATGATTTTCCAAGGCAATAAATGTGCGAATAATGTAGTCACTACATAATATTTTATCATCATCGACGAAATTAGACTGCGACTAATTTGTGAACGACGAATAAAAATTTTTCTCCTTACATGTCATATCCCTTCACGATATTGCACACATTAGAGATTTTAAAAAAAAACTTTTCCACCCACACGAAATATGATTCTATTTACTTACGATGTGTCTACGTTTTACGATCGTCGTTCGGTTGAATTTTCCTAATTATTTGTAACTGTATTTCCCAAATTTTCGATAGTCACAACACAGAAATTGCAATTTTAGAACGGAGGTCTCCATTTTAATCCCATCACTGAATCTGACAGCTCCAACTTGCTCCCGGTAAAATACCGATGACGACACGAACGGATGACGAATTGGAGCGGTCAGTGTTACCTGATATGAGAAATTTGTTGTGTTCTTCGAGTTGCGCTTTGCGTCCAGTTGGAGGTGAGGTTAGATCGAATTTACGATATTTTGTGAGTAATCCACATCAACTCGTTTGGCGCCTACAACCAGAAGATATGTTAGCGAAGACAAGTCGACGTGAATTTCTATGATCTGGCTCCGGCGTGTGTGACACTTACCTAACTAAGCAGAAGTGTCATTTCTTATTAGAATAGTTGGAATTTCAAGGTCCTCAAAATGAGTAAAGTGTATTTATGATGTAATACGAGATGAATTGAAAATTACGTTTAAGCATTAAGGCGGTTGTTAAATGGATCGAACTGAACATCATACCTTTGTATCCGCGCACACTCTTGCTTTCTTGTACTCCTGCAAGAAAATTTCAGACCCAGGTTTACACGAATAGCCTTGTGACTTTTAAATATCACAAACAACACTTCACGCTTCAATTAGACTTTGTTAATGTTTAACTCTATCAACGGTTACACGTTCTGCTTCCTTACTTTCCGACCTCTTCGCTCGAGCTCTTAACCGCAACTCGGCTGCCATGTGGCTGTCCATCTTCCTTTGACATCCCACGACAAAATTGACGTGGGATGTGCAACCGTCACGACCAACATGAGATGACAAGCCACATAGCAGCAAGGTGTGTTGGTAGTGGTCACCCAGTGGCGTCGCCCGATTCATTACAAATTCTTCGAATCGTCAACATAAGTTCTCATCGATAGAAGCAGATAATTGCAAACAATCATTCCCATCAATAGTAATCGAAAACAATCATATGTTTCCAAAACAATAGATGTAGATGCAACGGTGCAATAGAAAATTATAAAAGCTTTCAGATTATCACGGAGTCCTCAGTATTGGATCAATATCCGTAAATAACATTTGAATTAATTGTATTGTAAATCGATTTTAATAAAGTCAGATTTTATAAATTACCCTCAACCCGACTTTTCAATTGGCGGCCAACGTGGGGCTGTTTTCGCGAGCGCGGCGTTATTTGGATAGACCATTTATCTCAGCATAATAAGCCTACTTTAGGCATAACATTGTGCTGAGGCTCGCCAATGATCCAAATCGGGTTAATCAGTGAATTTAATAAAAGTGAAGTGATGTAACCCAAAAATACTATATACTCCAACCGACGTACGACAACCAAGTGCATAAGGAGTAGCGATCACCGAGACAGATCCAATCTCGAAGGCCACGCATTTTCGAGGAAAGACCCTCTCGTAGTTCACACCAATAACCAAGGAGGAACAAACAGACAAAGCCTACCCAATCAGCGAAGCAGCCCATAAGAACCCAACGAACGAGGGATGCAAAAAATCTTCCATTTTTGCTATTTTTTTAATGTAAGGTCATAAACCTGAAGAATAGTTAACGAGGAAATTTTATATATACACATTTCAAAAAGAAAACATATCTTTATATAAACTTATTTGGGAAACAAATTTTTTTATATGCACTAAAATTATATACACAGCAAAAAATAAAAAGCCTGTAGTATAAAACAAAGAAAAATTTAGTCTTGTTTCAAAATATTTAATTGAATCTTTGTTTGTGTTACTATATATATATATATATATATATATATATATATATATATATATATATATATATATATATATATATATATATATATATATATTGTCGCGTGTTATGGTTCGCGGCCAATAATTTTAATGTTCCGGGAAAGTGAAAACGTAATGTCTTTTAATTTAAGTTAAAAGAGTTTATTTAATTACAAAAATGCACAATAATCAATTTAACACTTTCACTAATTTTAATTTTCACTATTAAAAGTCTAACACTTGTCCATAAATTTTTTATCGCAATTGTCTTCTAAATCACTTCACTATTACGAAAATCACTTTTCTATTACTCGAACAATATCGCTTCCCACACACTATCGCAGTTCTTATCGCGGTCAAATGAATGATTCCCCCCATTCATTCAGCTCGCCTTTATATAGGGTCTCTAATCATTCAACTCAGTTCTCGTGCATTGATGAATTAGCGGGAACATTTCAGCAGCGTAATGAATGGAGCAGTGACTCACTTTCAGATGTTAATCATGCTTGTTGGGTTCTCGTGGTTTCGAGTAAATTCGTTTTGTTGATGTTCTTAATTGTTGTGAAAACAATTGCGACAGTAGCTCGCAGAATTATTTGTACATGTAACTATATATATATATATATATATATATATATATATATATATATATATATATATGGATATATATATATATATATATATATATATATATATATATATATATATATATATATATATATATATTCAAGCAAGTGAAAGTGCGAAAGTTTGTTTTTCTAGTGTTTTTGAGGTGACAGAATTTTCAATTGTGTTTTAATTGTGAAAAGTCAGATTTCCGTTCACCCGCCACTAACGTTTTGGAAGTTTTTGGAGGGTTTTGTGTTGAAGATTTTTCTCTTCTTTGGATCTTGTTTTGATTTTTCTTAACCTAGTTTTGTGCTTGATTTTTTGAGAAAACAGTTTGTTCCGCCATTTAATTTATTCATTCTTGACTCTGTGCCCTTATTACCGCATTCACTAATGTCGAACCCTAATGATCTTATTAGACCCGCGCGTCTTGATGCACAAATCCAGGGTCAACAGGGTGCTCAACAAGGGCCTCTTGGAGGCAATTTGCAAATCGGGAAAGATATCCACAGTATTATCGCGCAGATCGTTTCTACCACGCTTCAGGAGCGGGGTAGACAAATTTTCAATTCCTTCATGAACCCTGCTTCGGATATCAACAACGATGTTGATGTCTTTATCGTGCAAGCGCAGGACTTGATGGTATGGACAAGATACCGGACGTGGTGAGGAGTTTGCGTGATTTTTCTGGAAATCCAGGAGAGTTCAGCTCCTGGAAAAAATCGGACGACCGGATTTTAAAAATTTACGGCAATTTGTGAGGGACACCCAAGTATTATGGGATTTTGTCTGTGATTCCTAACAAAATTGTAGGGCAAGCGAATATTGCCCTCGAGTCTTATAACACACCCCTTAAGTGGGAAAAAATTGTCTTACGCTTCATTACGCTGATAAGCGTGATCTAGGTACTTTTGAGTACCAAATGACCACATTTATTCAGGGTCAGGAAAGCGTTTCTGGATTTTACCAAAATGTATACCATCACTTGTCTCTAATCCTGAATAAACTAGGATCAATGGAAATGAGTCAGGAGTCACTGAATATCATGACTCAGACTTATAGAGACAAGGCACTCGATACATCTGTTCGTGAGCTTAGAGGGGATTTTTCCAGGTTGCTCAGCATTCGAGAACCTGTAGACTTGCCACAGGCGCTTCACCTATGCTTGAAGCTCCAGAATATTCATTACAGAACACAACATGCGAATAGTTCGCATGCGCGCATGAATAAGTACTATGCGCAGAGTCCTTCACCAGTACCACCACGAAAACAGTTTTCAAAGGAGCCTTCTCCGGCTCCCACGCCTGCACCAAGGCGGCAATTTTTCCCAGAGCTTGTGCATAATCCACAAAATTTTCAGCCACCTCAATTTTTTCACCAAGGACCACCAATGTTTCCCTCGAACCAACGTCAATTACATCTCAAACCGAATAGGCAAGAGCCGATGGATGTTGATCCCACATTGAAATCACGGAATGCAAATTACATGAATAGACCGTGAATCGAACAGGGGTTTGGGCAAAAGAGACAACAACCAGGGCCCCATCACCCGAGTAAATTCCAAAGCACATTTTTCACCACCCATAATAATAATATTACACCCGAAGCTTATAGCGAATTCTTTGAAGACATTGGACTTAGGGAAGAAGACTCATTCTTGGAGTATCTGGCTCTTGATGACACGCAACCTTTCCCATCTGAACCTGATGCATACAGACAATGTCGACCCTACAACTACTGAAGGCACAACTCAGACGAGTGGTCCAACAGACAACACAGAACATCTCGAGGACATTTATTTTTAAGGTTGAAACGCTCTTCACTTCCATACTTCCAGCTAAAACTTAGAAGCTTAGAGCTCCTTAAATTTCTTATTGATACCGGATCAAATAACAATTATATTCAGCCAAGACACATTAGACATCCTCTCCGGAACGAAAAAGATTTTTACGCCAGGTCCATAGCTGGATGTGTTAAAGTTACACATCACGCCTATATTCAACCTTTCGGATCATCTACGCGAACTCTTAAGTTTTTTATTTTACCGAGCCTTATAGCATTTGATGGGATTATTGGTAATGACACCCTGAAAGAAATCAATGCAATCATACACACGAAACAAAACTGCATGACTATTGACCCCGGCTTACATATTCCCTTGGAGCAACATTTCTTTGAAACCGTTATTAATATCAATACTCAGACATCCCATTTAAACAACGAGTCATCTAAAAAATTACACCAGCTTATAAAGAAATTTCCCAATCTTCTAACCGAGCCTGATGAACGATTGACCTTTACCACAAAAGTTAAAGGGAGATCCGTACTACTTCGAACGACCACGTGTACTCGAAGTCGAACGCATATCCTATGGCATTGAAAGGTGAAATCGAGGAGCAGGTGAGGAGGCTCCTTGCTGATGGAATTACAAAGCTTTTGTTTGGATCGTTCCAAAGAAGGACGATGCATCAGGTGAAAAGAATTACCGTATGGTGGTGGACTTTCGTAAACTAAATTCCATTACTATCCCTGATCGGTAGCCTATTCCGGAAATTAACGAAGTTTTGTCGAACTTAGGGAAAAATCAAATTTTCTCTATTATTGACCTCAAGAGCGGCTTTCATCAAATCCCCCTCAAGGAATCTGATGTCGAAATGACAGCGTTTTCTATCAACAATGGCAAATTTGACTTCACTCGATTGCCATTCGGGCTGAAAAATGCACCTTTGATCTTCCAAAGATGTTTGGACGATATTCTTCGTGACGAAATAGGCAAAAGTTGCTACATTTACATAGACGATATTATTGTATTTGCAAAAGACGAAGTGGAACATTTAGAAAAGCTTGAAAGAATTTTCCACATTTTGGAGGCAGCAAATTTAAAAGTCCAATTAGACAAATGTGAATTCTTGCATGAAGAGATTGAGTTTCTCGGTTATATTGTCGGCAAGGATGGAATAAAAGCGGAATTTCCACCCCCTAAAAATTTAAAAGATCTACAATCATTCCTCGGAATTTCAGGATATTACCGGCGATTCATTCGCGATTATGCGAAAGTCGCTAAGCCCTTGACATTCCTTTTAAGAGAGGAGGATGGACGCGTGTCCAGGCATTTGTCAAAAAGTAAACAAATATCTCTTGACGAAAACGCTTTAAATGCATTTAATAAATTAAAGAACTCCCTGATTACAAACGAAGTAGTTTTGGCCCATCCCGATTTCAGCAAACCGTTTGAACTCACTACAGATTGCTCTACTTACGCTATAGGCGCTGTTCTCTCTCAAGGCAATAAGCCTATCACGTTCCTCTCAAGCACCCTAGACAAAACGAAAAGGAAATGCTTGCAATTGTATGGGCCTTGAACTCACTAAGAAGTTATCTATACGGGTCACGCAAGGTCATAATCTACACAGATCACCAACCTTTGACGTATGCCTTGAGTAATAAAAACACAAAGATTAAGATGAAACGATGGAAGGCAATACTTGAAGAATATAATGTCGAACTCAAGTACAAGCCTGGCAAAGAAAACATTGTCGCTGACTCATTTTCAAGACCTCCAAGATCTGCGGAAATAAACTCTCTAACTATTACTCAACATAGCGACGACAGCTTCTCTCATAACCTTATACCTACTGTGGAAATTCCCGTAAACGTGTTTCGAAACCAAGTTCTTCTTAAAATTGACCAAGAGGATAGCTATCAAATAGTGTATTCTTTCGATAAGTATACAAGGCATATTTTAATAAAACTCCAGTACACTGATGCAAGTCTCATCAGCATTCTCAAGAGATATTTAAATCCCGATACAGTTAATGGACTTCTGAAAAGCGAAGAGGTAATGGGGAAAATACAAGATGTATATCCGTACCGTGAGATTTACCCAGAAGTTAGTTGAGGACCTAGCCAGTGATGTAGCGCAGGAGGGAAAAATCCTAGAAACGCATCGCAGGGCCCATCGCAATGCCGAGGAAAATCGCCTGCAGCTTCTGGAGAATATTTATTTCCCTCGTATGGCTGCAAAAATCAAGAACCTCTTTAAACGATGTACCACTTGTAAGGTCAGTAAGTACGATAGGCATCCAAATAAGCCCGTACTTGCGGTAACAAAAATCCTTAAATATCCTGGGCACACTATCCACATTGATCTTTTTTCACGGAGAAGAGAGTGTTACTTATAGACATCGAAAAATTCACGAAACTCGCTCAAGCGAAATTAATAGCCTCGAAATCCGTCGAGGATATAAAGCAACTCCTTTTAGACATTCTATATTTCTTTTGCATTCCGGAAAATGTGCTCAATGACAACGAAGGTGCCTTTACGTCAATATCCTTAACATCATTGATGGAGGGTGACCTTCAAATAAAGGTCTACAGAACCCCATCTCACAAAAGTACAGTTAATGGTCAACTTGAACGCTGGCACTCTACTTTAGGCGAACTGATGAGATGCCTTAGAAAAGATGGATCAGCGCGATCCTTTCAGGAACTTTTGGCTATACCAGTGAATGAGTACAATCATTCAATTCACTCTACAACAGGTCGGAAACCTGTAGAACTGTATTTCGGCAGAATTCCCAATATCAATCCCGAAGATCTCGAAAGAATCAGACAAACCAATATAGAGAATCCTGGAAAAACAGAGAAAAGATCTCGATTATCATAATAAAAAGAGGCAACCAATAAGGGAATACGAGGCAAGTGAGGTGGTTTACGTTGGGAAAAATAAACGCCTAGGCTCCAAATTAACCCCTCGTTATAATCAAGAAGTTGTTGAGGAAAACAAAAACACTACAATCATAACTGAAACAGGAAAAAAGATCCACAAAGATAGAATAAAAAGCTAATCGCGTACTCCATTTCAGATTGCTTCTTCGCATGGTATTTGCGAACATCCAAATATTGGACTTCTCAAACTCGCACATTGCGACCTTCAACCTGGGACAGACTAAAATCCGACATGGAAACTTTAAACTAATTCATGTAGTTGATTCGGAAAAATATCTGAGATTGGTAGAGGACATCAACAATTTCCTTAATGTTCCTTCAACTCGACATCATCCTCTCTCCCGTTACTTAGACCAAGAAGCGCAACAGATCCTTGGTATGATTAATAATTTGAGGCCACGTCAAATAAAGAAGTCCCTCGACTTTATTGGTACTGCATGGAAATGGATAGCCGTTACCCGGACCACGAAGATTTTGTCACCATCCAACAAAAAATGTCAAATGTTTTGGAAAACAATAACAAACAGGTTCTAATTAACAAATTATATAATGATAGAATAAACAACATCACAAAAATCACGTATACTATACAAGAAATGTTAAAATCAAATGATGATTCAAAAAATAACCTAATAATGGATTTACAGTACAGGCTAAAATTTATAAAAGGCGACCTCACTAATATTATTTATGCCATTCATTGGGCAAAAGTAGGCATTGTTAACTCGATAATATTGTCAAAAGAAGAAACAAAAATAGCAACAAAATTGTTAGATAAAGAATCCATTCCTTACGCAACAGTGGAAGAAGCCTTAGATGTTTCCGAAGTAAAACTGAATAAGTCAATATTATACATAATTAATATTCCAATAACAACAAAATAAATATTTGAAACTTTTCTTATTAAACCAATAAAA
Source organism: Odontomyia ornata (assembly GCA_963969285.1). Classification (NCBI taxonomy): domain Eukaryota; kingdom Metazoa; phylum Arthropoda; class Insecta; order Diptera; family Stratiomyidae; genus Odontomyia; species Odontomyia ornata. The sequence continues at coordinate 100,250,041 of OZ017741.1, read as the reverse complement.
CAAAACATAATGTATGAGATACCATTCGAAAAAATTATAAAACTCAAAGATCAAGTTTATGCGCTCACTGGAAAATGCAAACCTTTTAATAATGTAATTATATATAACGAAAATGACCTATTAGACATAAGTAAAAACGATTGTATACCAAAATTATTAAAAAGCCTAAACGCTACATGACAACAAAGCAATAATCATCAATTACCATCAGTGGGGGAGACATACCTGGAAGTTATTCTACTGAATCAATATTCAGGAATTATGGAGGTCAATGGAACCACTCACAACCTTAACGGGCCATTCATAGTAAAATTCCACAATACAACTGTAAGAGCATGCGGAAGAACCTTCATCTCGAAGGAAGTATCAACACTTGAGGTGCTGCCAGCGATCCTACAACCAGCCCCAACATTGCAAAAGCAGAAAGACATCCTGGCCGGAAAAAATATGAGCGAAATTTTCATCGAAAACACCAAAATTATCCGGCAGTTTGAATCCGACAACCTCATTCAAAAAGTTACATCATATGGAACTTTGGGTTCACTAACAATTCTCGACATAATACATATTACCTGCAAAATCCTAAAAAAATCCAAGAATATCGTTATCACTAACGCACTCATACCAGAAACAGCCCCGAGAGAAGAAACTGCACTACCAGCCATGCAAGAAGTTTCCACAAGTTGCGGTAACTTATCCACAGCAATGAGGCGGTTCAATGACCTGCCTTATTTTTGACGATCGAGGACAATCGAATATCAGCAGGTAAGAGTTGAAAACATTATTCCAAAAGCTCAGCAATTCCCACATCACCTGCATGTTCTCATGACGAACACCTGCCAACAATTCTCCGAATCGTCAACATAAGTTCTCATCGATAGAAGCAGATAATTGCAAACAATCATTCCCATCAATAGTAATCGAAAACAATCATATGTTCCCAAAACAATAGATGCAGATGCAACCGTGCAATAGGAAATTATAAAAGCTTTCAGATTATCACGGAGTCCTCAGTCTTGGATCGATATCCGTAAATAACATTTGAATTAATTGTATTGTAAATCGATTTTAATAAAATCAGTCTTTTTAAATTATCCTCAACCCGGTTTTTTAATTAACATGGGGGGAACAAGGTTTAAGACAGTTACTACATTTTTTTTGACACACTGTCATCCTTGAATGTGAAAAAAATGATTTTTATTTTAAATTAAAAATAACATGTCCACAAATAATAATTAAAATGGTAAAATATTTTGTTTTGCGCAAATTGAACTTATATCATTGATGTTCTGCTCTAATTGTCGGTGGCAGTCGGAGCTGAGATATGCAACCAGCTTCCAATTATTCTATCCTCCAATGATAGACGGCTGATGAATGTTGGGGTTGGTTGTTGACGGCAAGTGTACACCAAAACTGCTACTAGAACCATCGAGACCAAGAAAACACCTGCTCCAAAGGCTAGCTTGACCCTCAAGTACGTCTTCCAGCTGCTGAATCTGGAAGCCCTCAGGTTCTAACAGTGGTACAAATCCTTCCACTGGGAGTGCAGTCATAGTTGTGCTTATATCGTGAATGTTACAATAGTTGACTCTCCACTTGTTGTGATTGCACCAGATATCGAGAAATTGGCGGTGTCCACAGTACAACTATCAAAATTGACAAGGTGTAATTGGCGTCTATCTGATATTTTTCTGTGGATTCAACAGCAATAAGTGAAATTATTTCTGCATTTGTTGTGAAATTAGTCTCGGGTAAATTTCCTTGGAGAAATTTTGGACCTTTAAACCAAAGCGAGTACCGGATGAATGCATCTGGGCCGCAGTCTGCTAGATTAGCTTCCGAACGAACATGATGTAGATTTTCTGGCGCTAAGACTTTCCTAATTTTTTCCACTCTTCTTTTGACAAACATTGATAATAATGTCTTTTCTGCTGCGAACCCAATGAAGTGCTACTGATGAGTTGGTGTATGCTCTGAAGATCAACGGTATGTTGCCAAAGCTTTTGTTAATTTCACTATACAGTTCGGTAGGCAGAAGAATGCTCTCGAGTTCCATTTTCGGAATAGTATTTTCTTTCGATTCTTTGTTGGTTTTTTTGGGTGGCGCGATCCTGCCTTTTGCTGCGATCAATCGCACTATGTACCCTTCACTACTGGCCTGGCTACTATATATAACTGCTGCATATCCGTCTCCGGATGCATCACTAAATCTGATTGATTGTATTGCGTTCGTTGGATCACTAGCCCCCATCCATCTGAGAATTCGCACATCATTTAAATTTTCTAGCGTAGCGAAAATTTTCTGAAACTTATATTTGCAAGCTGCGTGTATTTCTTGATCCCAATCATAACTTTTTTGCCAGAGATGTTGGATTTCAATGCGTAGTTTCATTATGACAGGTAAAACCCATCCTATCGGGTCATATAATGATGCGGCTACGCTAAGGATCTCTCGTTTAGTATATTTGAGTGATATGGGTGAACGTTTTAAAAAGAAAAAATAGTCAGCATCCAAATTGAAGTGCAACCCTAATATTTTCGTACTATTGTTGTTCCTCTGGATATCAATATATGAACCAGCTTGCTTCTCCTTTCGAACCTTTCCTAGCAAGGTTGGATCATTTGCCACCCATTTCGTTAGCGAAATCTTTGCCTTTTCTAATGTCGAGGAAATATTTGTGATAAGGGTTTGCGCATGGTCGATTTCTTGTGCTCCGTACAGAAGGTCATCCATATAAAATGCATTCTCAATTATCCATTTCGTCTCCTCATCTGGAGAGTTGTCATGAGCGATTTGGTCTAAGGTGCGGATTGCCTGCCATGGGGCGCAGTCAAGTCCATATGCAACGGTCGTTAAGCAGTACTCTTCGAGCAGTGCTTCCGAGTTTATCCTCCACAATATTCGAAGTTTTTGCTGATCTTCATTGAGGAGATGAATTGGCCTACACATTTTAGTAATGTCGCTGGCAAACACATATACATATCGAAATTGACGAACTCTGGTAACTGTATGAAAGATATGGGTTTGTAATTTGGACCTGGGTGAATACACTGATTTAAGGCGACACTGTTACTGAACGCACTAGAACCATTCTTATCTTCGTGGTGATTGTATCCTCTCGGAAGACACTTATACACAGTATGTAAAAAACTTCACCGCTGATATTGCATTCATCTTCCTTTGCGACCTTTCTCATGTGCCCCAAATTTAGATAGTCAATCATGAATTCATCTGACAGCTTTTTATGTGTATGGTTCAATGACTATTTTTTTTCTTGACAAAGAAACTGCTTAACTGCTATATAGTATGAGTTACCCAACTTTGGTGCATCTTGTCGCCATGGTGTAGGTACTACATATCTTCCATCTTTGAGTCGGAAGTGCTTCTGTTGGTAAAGCTTTTCACACTCTTGCTCATTTACTGCTGCCACATCATCTTATTCAGTGGCATATCCCAGAGTTCAAGTAGGCTGGTTTCCATTTCAGCTAAAGAAACATAGGTATTAGCAACTCTAGAAACTTTGTTTTCGGCTGGTCCAGATACAATCCATCCCAATTTAATTTGTCAATTACTTCTACACCTTCTTTGAAGAGTAATGGTGGAACATTGGAACCTAATAGAACTGGAACGTTAGCGGGATAGTTAAAAGCTGGGTCCACTATCTGCTTTCCTTTTAATGTCCTATTGATTTTGTTTTGAATATTCGGAAGTTTGCATTTCGTGATTCTTCTGACAACCAACGCTTTTGTCTTAATTATGGAGTTTTCTGCACTATCCAGTTTTATTTTTAAGCATACTACAGCTGTTAAATTTTCGGATGATATTCCTCCTAACCCGAATATTTCAACGTTAGTGCGCTTCTTCTTTAAGTGCGACTTTTGCACCAATTGGTCTACTAAACAGCGCAATGATTTTGTCGTTCCATCAGCTGCGACAAGCTTTGCGATCGCAGTGGGCAGTACTGTGGTTGAAGTCGACTTCTCTGTGGCGTTTTTACAAAAATTAGCACTCACTTAAACGAGCTCTGTGACGAGCTGCATGGCAGGTACATGGGAAGTTGGAACAAAGTGATGGTGCATAATAGCCAAATGGTTCTCTTTGCAAATATCGGAATTCAAAGTTGATCGCTTTTTGCATGGATTTTCGAAGTCAGACCTATGCACTATACAGTAAATGCACACCTCAAATTGGCGGAAAAGCTTTTCTTTGTCAGTGGTTTCCAGAATTTGGGGACACTTTATAGTGTAATGCGGTTCAGAGCAAACAAAGCACTTCAGTAAATTTTTTCGTTTTACGTTCGCTTTTAATTGTTTGAATTCAACTTTTTCCGCATTTGGGTTTATTTTTTCAGCCTCTTCTTGCATAAAATATGTATGCTCTTTCCTTTGTTTGCTCTTAGCGGTGGTGCGAGATTGGAGACCTAGCAGAGTACTACTTTCTATAGTAGATGAAAGTATAATGTAAGTCTAAGTCTAAGTCATCAATATAAACTGGAGTACGTGGGTCCCTCAAGGAAGCGTCGAATTCCCGCTTTGTCTTCAAATCCATTTTTCTAGTGATCGCAAAAGGAATAAGTGGTACACCTTCTCTAGCATCAAACCCTGCCTTCAGTAAGTTCTGTGTTACTGACCGCATGATGTCTAGCGCTTTCCCTATCCTTTCTTCGGTTAAGCAAGTCCCAAGCATGGCGATAATTTTCCCCGTTTACTCCTAAGTGTTCAATCACTCTCTTAGCGTCTCCCATGAGCTTCTTTTGTAACATCATGAGACGTTCTGCTTCTCCAACATCAGACCCTTCATACACCGAATTAAAAATATTTCGAATTGTCGTATATTACCCTCAAATTGTAGTATTTACTGTATTGGGGATAATGGACGCGGACGGTAGCTACGATTCCATGTCAATGGGTAACCGTCATAATTTGGAAACCGAGTATTATCACTGTTGTGGATGAATTGTCCTTGAGGTGAATATCTCGGAAAGTTTTTTCCACTCCGTTTCCATAGTCTTTAAAAACACTCCGATCGCATCGCGCATGGTTCGCATATTTCGAAATTTTGGGAATCGCACCGGTAGAAAGAAAATCACATTGTTTATTGGGCACATTTTCTACAGCTGATGCGTCTGCTTCCTTGCTAATATTTTTGACACCTTCCTCTATTTCTGGTCCATCCACAGTTTTTCCACTAGCTTTACCCTGATCGCTCAGCAGTCCCAGATAAATCCGTTCGATGAATTCCTTTGCCCGTTGGTAAACTTCCTCGAATAATCTATATTTGTTGTCCTGCAAATATGGTGTACCATGCGCCTCATGTTTTCCCATCAGCATTTCATGGTAGTTGAAGAATTCCCTTCTAAGCACTTTTATCTCTTTCCAGCTCTCTATGAACTCTTCCTCTGTGCGGTTTTCCTTTCTGAGCTTACACAGGGACTCCAGAATGTCCTCGATGGCATAAACCCGCCTCTGCTGATCCGCAATCAGCTGGTCAATATTTATTTGTTCCATACTAAATCAATCAAATCAATCACCTGAATTAATATTCCCAATTTTATGTCCAATAAGCAATATGTAATCACTTATGCACCTTGTTCACTACGTCACAAAATTGTCACTTACTAGCCCAGCTGAACTGTCATATCAGCTTGGCTAGTGCAATACATTAAATTCACTTTTATTAAAGTTATGGTTTCTCACTTTAGGAGAATAAAAAATATCATTAAAACTTAGTTTAAATTACAAGTATAGTGCACTTTCACTAAATATATCAGGGGAATACTATTTCACCAAAGTTATGACTTAAGTTTTAGCTCGACTTATGTTTACGCGTTTTAAAATAAAAAACAACCTTAAATTTTTTAATCTTCAATCGATGGCTTCGCACCAAAATCATAGTTACAATAGATTTACTATTAAAAAATTATTGGCTTCGCGCCAAGACGACCGCCCGATACCGCGTGAATCGAACAACTCGAATTAATTAACCTAATTTTGGTTAATTGGTGTGTTTAACTTTCTGCTAATTCAGCTACGGAATTGCAAGTGGAAAAAATGCTGAATTCCAATAATTGCATCATTTTCCTTAATTGACTTGCAATTTGCATAGCTTTCAAAACAGAGTTAACGACCGCAGTCATTTCGATCAGAATTGCTTGGTTGGTTAATTATGACCAAAGAGTCAGTGACCTATGTCATAGGCCATTAAATCGGGAAAGCGTAAGTAAAACGTTCAAACATCATACCTGTATAAGCCAGTACAAGCTCAAAGACATTTCCTTTCGGAAACTCAACACTTTCATCATGCTAGCACTTAAATTAATAAATCAGATCTGGTGCCTATATGTCAAGATTGATCAGACCAAAGTCTTGTTAAAGATAGCTTTGATATGTTGGTGAATGTATCTGGAATAATAGAGTCGTTGGAGGGATATGAACACTTTATGCGCTCTCTTCTTTTTCGTAGCACTACAGCCCCTCTCGGGCCTTCACTTTCCGTAAAAAACACATCCAACTGTCTCGATCCGTTGACCGCGTCCTCCAATTTAGAAATCCGAGCAGCGATGAATTGTCTTCATCGGCCGAGTCAAACCAGCGTTTCTGCGGTTTCTCCGTTGGTCTCCGCCCTTTAGTTCTCCCAGAAAATACTGTTGAGAGAAAGAGATAGGATATGTGTTCTCGCATCATTAAATTTCTTAAGCTGTTAGTCAGGCGGTCCGCATTCTACAAGCTGATCGCAGGTAAATTTTCATGTCCATTGAAATAAAGTTGTATTTTTTGTTAAACACTGAGTTTTACTGCACAACCCCAACAGGTTATGGGCCAAGTGTAGTAATAAAATCTTAGAAGAAATCGTAAAGGTCAATTGTTCGAATAATAAAAACTGTATCGCTAATTCAAATCATGATTCACGATAAAAAAAAACCGTTACTGACGATATTGTAGTGATTAAGCAGCTCACCTAGGTAAACTGCTCGAGGGACCTTCCCGAAAAGAGCAATTTCATGATAATAATAATGCAATAAGTACGGAACAATTTGACACGCAACTTATTAATATTAAAATCACTAGCCCGAAATAAACCCTGCCACTATCACCGCTGCCATTATCGATAAAAAAATTTTCCGATTCCTACTCAATGAAACTTCAAGAAAATATTAATTCACTAATAAATAAAATTTGATAATTGTGACACTATTACTACGCATTTTAGCGAAGCAATTGCGAGATTTGTTGGGGCGGGAATCTTCTGTTGCCGCCATCAAGATAGAGATAAATGGGATGGAAACAAAGCGGGACTCGCATTGTAAACGACGAGCGGGGTTTCCGTTCCATTAGTTAGTGCTGTGGATTTTATTTGAATGTCAGCGAGATTGACTTAATTGTAAGTGCTAGTGGACTATCGGGAGTATAAACGGAAAACTTTTAATGGAAAATTGGATTTGCTTTAAAGAAAAATCTATGTAGATAATCCTTAAGACGCGTGAGTTACACATGATCTTAAATCCCAATATCAGCATATTACTACACATTTCAATGACCCTTTATCATAATCTTCCATGACTCATATATTAATCATCCATGACTCATATCGCGTCATCCAGTAACTTGATCAATCTAATATAAACGTCTCGTTATCACAATATCAAATTTCGCTTACTTGCATTGCTGAAATCAGCAAATCAACGTCCAATTCTTAGCTAGTTTCGTAGTGAAGCGTGGTCGAGCACAAAAAAATAATTATTCCACAGAAAGGTGAATGAAACACACTTTTAACAGAAAACAATTTAACTTTTACTATTTCACTCGCGTTACACGTTGTTTACGTAATTCACTTACATTGACCGGGGGCGACGTCACGTATGCGAGAAGTTTAAATAGATAATTTTTGCTGAAGCTATGTCTGCGATCAGACATGTGTCGTTTCCGAAATCTTCACGTTGTATTTTCCTGAATGAGGTAAATGCAGCGTTCGCAGTAAATCTTCTACCGAAATGTTATTTTTATTGGTTTTTCAGTTACCGAATCTGTGACTTCTCCCCACTTTGAATGAGAATTCTCCTGAATTCTATAAATGTTTTCAAAATTTTTCTTTTACATTTTTAAATGATTTTAACATGCTTTTGTTTCTTTTGAAAGTCACCTCATTTGAAGTGTTTGAAGTTCACGCTACAAGCTGTACAAAAAAGATTTACCAGGATCGTCTTCTTGAAATTCCAGATTCCTTACATTTTTTATGACTCCTTCGCTGGAAATGCATCGAATCAACATTGATGAATGTTTCCTTTACTGGCTTTGCCGTGGTTTGCTCGATACTCACATTGTCAAACAGGTTACTGTGAGGCACGTTATGCGTTCTACAAGATCGTCGAATATCTTTAATGTTCCATTTGCACGTAGTTTGGTGTATTTTCACTCACCCATGCTCAGATTACCTCGTAACCATGATGACCTTCCGCTTGAGCCCTTCCCCCTCTCGTATAAAGTTAATAAAAGATTTGTCAACTGTCTTCTTCTTACCTCTTAGTAATTTTTCTTATTTATTTTCTCCTAGTTTTTGCATTTTTTTATTACTTTTATCTTGCTTTTTGCATGCTGTGCTATTATTTAATTCGTTTTGCTGTACTATTATTTTATCTATTTTGTTATTAGATTTTTTTCCTGTTAAATATAAATAAATAAATAAATTAGATCCCTTGGAGATTGTCAGCAACTTGAAATTGATCTCTTTAAACTCTAACATATAACTGGTGTAATGCAAACTCCCTTCGTATCAATGTTTCCAAATGTTTCAAAATGACTTTTACTTTGAAAATTATTCCTTTAACTTACAATTACACCCTATGTGATGTTTTTCTCCCCTCTGCAGGCTCATGTAAAGATCTTGGTGTAATATTTGACCCCAAGCTTAAATTCGATGCCCATATTTTTAGCATGATTACCAAGGCATCCAAAGTTTCGGCTTTTATCATCCGGCATTTGCACAATTTTTTTAAATATTACTACCGCTGTTCACTTGTTCACATGTCTTGTCCACCCGCTTCTTGAGTACTGCTCAGTAGTGTGGTCTCCTAGACATTTATATCTTGTGAGCTCACTAGAAGCTATTCAGCGTAAGTTTGCCGTGTTTTGTTCTTCAAATTCAACTTAGCCTATGAGCCTTATGAGCGTCGTCTATCCATACCTCGTCTCCCTTCTCTGTCGTCCCGTAGAACCTTCTTAGATCAATAGTTCCTTTATAAGTTGTACCACCAATAAATTGCTTCCACTCTAAGCACTATAGACAGTATGCGCGTCCTAGTCGGTCTAATAACATTCTCGATCTTCCGTACGCCGGGACAGATTTATATTTTCAGTCAATTATGCCGCGAATCATCGGAAAGCATAACAACCTCGAGCTTGGTTCTCTATCCACGTCCTATCTGTACTTTGTTTTCAAAAATAAACTGAAGACGTCACATTTTGGGAATAATGATTAATGTTTCCTTATCACTCAATTTTTTCGAATTTTCATCTAGACTCTAATTTCTTTTCTTACGTGTTTTAATTATCTTTTTTCTGCTTGATTTTGTTGTATAAATGTGTCTTACTTTAAACGGCATTTAATTGTCTATGTCTATTTTGTAATTGGATTTTTGTATGTTAAATAGATTTAAACAAATAAATAATTAAATAGTTCTGAAGACCTTGAAGAGTAGTTCTCGTGCGATGGCCCAAGTTATTTGCCTTGACGGAATGTTTCCTATCACTTCCGCTGCATGTCCTATTATTTTCGGAAAAATGTGCAAGTTTTCAACGAATATTCGATCCTCTGGATTTTCGATTGCGTTCTACACCAAATCAACTTGACGAATAAATGTAGCCAAAACCTCTTCTCCATTAAATGGTCGTACTGTTAACATCACCCTTGCGGTTGTATCTGCTATCGCTTAGCGGTTTACGTTTTTGGTGGATTATTTGGTGGGTTTATAGCATTCAACTGCTGTCGAATGACTTCCATTTTTCACTTTTTGTTTTCTCTTCACTTTTTTCCTTTGAAACGCTGCCGATTTTTTTCCAACTGTTCTTGCACAAAATTGTCACTTACTAGCCCAGCTGAACTGTCATATCAGCTTGGCTAGTGCAATACATTAAATTCACTTTTATTAAAGTTATGGTTTCTCACTTTAGGAGAATAAAAAATATCATTAAAACTTAGTTTAAATTACAAGTATAGTGCACTTTCACTAAATATATCAGGGGAATACTATTTCACCAAAGTTATGACTTAAGTTTTAGCTCGACTTATGTTTACGCGTTTTAAAATAAAAAACAACCTTAAATTTTTTAATCTTCACTCGATGGCTTCGCACCAAAATCATAGTTACAATAGATTTACTATTAAAAAATTATTGGCTTCGCGCCAAGACGACCGCCCGATACCGCGTGAATCGAACAACTCGAATTAATTAACCTAATTTTGGTTAATTGGTGTGTTTAACTTTCTGCTAATTCAGCTACGGAATTGCAAGTGGAAAAAATGCTGAATTCCAATAATTGCATCATTTTCCTCAATTGACTTGCAATTTGCATAGCTTTCAAAACAGAGTTAACGACCGCAGTCATTTCGATCAGAATTGCTTGGTTGGTTAATTATGACCAAAGAGTCAGTGACCTATGTCATAGGCCATTAAATCGGGAAAGCGTAAGTAAAACGTTCAAACATCATACCTGTATAAGCCAGTACAAGCTCAAAGACATTTCCTTTCGGAAACTCAACACTTTCATCATGCTAGCACTTAAATTAATAAATCAGATCTGGTGCCTATATGTCAAGATTGATCAGACCAAAGTCTTGTTAAAGATAGCTTTGATATGTTGGTGAATGTATCTGGAATAATAGAGTCGTTGGAGGGATATGAACACTTTATGCGCTCTCTTCTTTTTCGTAGCACTACAGCCCCTCTCGGGCCTTCACTTTCCGTAAAAAACACATCCAACTGTCTCGATCCGTTGACCGCGTCCTCCAATTTAGAAATCCGAGCAGCGATGAATTGTCTTCATCGGCCGAGTCAAACCAGCGTTTCTGCGGTTTCTCCGTTGGTCTCCGCCCTTTAGTTCTCCCAGAAAATACTGTTGAGAGAAAGAGATAGGATATGTGTTCTCGCATCATTAAATTTCTTAAGCTGTTAGTCAGGCGGTCCGCATTCTACAAGCTGATCGCAGGTAAATTTTCATGTCCATTGAAATAAAGTTGTATTTTTTGTTAAACACTGAGTTTTACTGCACAACCCCAACAGGTTATGGGCCAAGTGTAGTAATAAAATCTTAGAAGAAATCGTAAAGGTCAATTGTTCGAATAATAAAAACTGTATCGCTAATTCAAATCATGATTCACGATAAAAAAAAACCGTTACTGACGATATTGTAGTGATTAAGCAGCTCACCTAGGTAAACTGCTCGAGGGACCTTCCCGAAAAGAGCAATTTCATGATAATAATAATGCAATAAGTACGGAACAATTTGACACGCAACTTATTAATATTAAAATCACTAGCCCGAAATAAACCCTGCCACTATCACCGCTGCCATTATCGATAAAAAAATTTTCCGATTCCTACTCAATGAAACTTCAAGAAAATATTAATTCACTAATAAATAAAATTTGATAATTGTGACACTATTACTACGCATTTTAGCGAAGCAATTGCGAGATTTGTTGGGGCGGGAATCTTCTGTTGCCGCCATCAAGATAGAGATAAATGGGATGGAAACAAAGCGGGACTCGCATTGTAAACGACGAGCGGGGTTTCCGTTCCATTAGTTAGTGCTGTGGATTTTATTTGAATGTCAGCGAGATTGACTTAATTGTAAGTGCTAGTGGACTATCGGGAGTATAAACGGAAAACTTTTAATGGAAAATTGGATTTGCTTTAAAGAAAAATCTATGTAGATAATCCTTAAGACGCGTGAGTTACACATGATCTTAAATCCCAATATCAGCATATTACTACACATTTCAATGACCCTTTATCATAATCTTCCATGACTCATATATTAATCATCCATGACTCATATCGCGTCATCCAGTAACTTGATCAATCTAATATAAACGTCTCGTTATCACAATATCAAATTTCGCTTACTTGCATTGCTGAAATCAGCAAATCAACGTCCAATTCTTAGCTAGTTTCGTAGTGAAGCGTGGTCGAGCACAAAAAAATAATTATTCCACAGAAAGGTGAATGAAACACACTTTTAACAGAAAACAATTTAACTTTTACTATTTCACTCGCGTTACACGTTGTTTACGTAATTCACTTACATTGACCGGGGGCGACGTCACGTATGCGAGAAGTTTAAATAGATAATTTTTGCTGAAGCTATGTCTGCGATCAGACATGTGTCGTTTCCGAAATCTTCACGTTGTATTTTCCTGAATGAGGTAAATGCAGCGTTCGCAGTAAATCTTCTACCGAAATGTTATTTTTATTGGTTTTTCAGTTACCGAATCTGTGACTTCTCCCCACTTTGAATGAGAATTCTCCTGAATTCTATAAATGTTTTCAAAATTTTTCTTTTACATTTTTAAATGATTTTAACATGCTTTTGTTTCTTTTGAAAGTCACCTCATTTGAAGTGTTTGAAGTTCACGCTACAAGCTGTACAAAAAAGATTTACCAGGATCGTCTTCTTGAAATTCCAGATTCCTTACATTTTTTATGACTCCTTCGCTGGAAATGCATCGAATCAACATTGATGAATGTTTCCTTTACTGGCTTTGCCGTGGTTTGCTCGATACTCACATTGTCAAACAGGTTACTGTGAGGCACGTTATGCGTTCTACAAGATCGTCGAATATCTTTAATGTTCCATTTGCACGTAGTTTGGTGTATTTTCACTCACCCATGCTCAGATTACCTCGTAACCATGATGACCTTCCGCTTGAGCCCTTCCCCCTCTCGTATAAAGTTAATAAAAGATTTGTCAACTGTCTTCTTCTTACCTCTTAGTAATTTTTCTTATTTATTTTCTCCTAGTTTTTGCATTTTTTTATTACTTTTATCTTGCTTTTTGCATGCTGTGCTATTATTTAATTCGTTTTGCTGTACTATTATTTTATCTATTTTGTTATTAGATTTTTTTCCTGTTAAATATAAATAAATAAATAAATTAGATCCCTTGGAGATTGTTAGCAACTTGAAATTGATCTCTTTAAACTCTAACATATAACTGGTGTAATGCAAACTCCCTTCGTATCAATGTTTCCAAATGTTTCAAAATGACTTTTACTTTGAAAATTATTCCTTTAACTTACAATTACACCCTATGTGATGTTTTTCTCCCCTCTGCAGGCTCATGTAAAGATCTTGGTGTAATATTTGACCCCAAGCTTAAATTCGATGCCCATATTTTTAGCATGATTACCAAGGCATCCAAAGTTTCGGCTTTTATCATCCGGCATTTGCACAATTTTTTTAAATATTACTACCGCTGTTCACTTGTTCACATGTCTTGTCCACCCGCTTCTTGAGTACTGCTCAGTAGTGTGGTCTCCTAGACATTTATATCTTGTGAGCTCACTAGAAGCTATTCAGCGTAAGTTTGCCGTGTTTTGTTCTTCAAATTCAACTTAGCCTATGAGCCTTATGAGCGTCGTCTATCCATACCTCGTCTCCCTTCTCTGTCGTCCCGTAGAACCTTCTTAGATCAATAGTTCCTTTATAAGTTGTACCACCAATAAATTGCTTCCACTCTAAGCACTATAGACAGTATGCGCGTCCTAGTCGGTCTAATAACATTCTCGATCTTCCGTACGCCGGGACAGATTTATATTTTCAGTCAATTATGCCGCGAATCATCGGAAAGCATAACAACCTCGAGCTTGGTTCTCTATCCACGTCCTATCTGTACTTTGTTTTCAAAAATAAACTGAAGACGTCACATTTTGGGAATAATGATTAATGTTTCCTTATCACTCAATTTTTTCGAATTTTCATCTAGACTCTAATTTCTTTTCTTACGTGTTTTAATTATCTTTTTTCTGCTTGATTTTGTTGTATAAATGTGTCTTACTTTAAACGGCATTTAATTGTCTATGTCTATTTTGTAATTGGATTTTTGTATGTTAAATAGATTTAAACAAATAAATAATTAAATAGTTCTGAAGACCTTGAAGAGTAGTTCTCGTGCGATGGCCCAAGTTATTTGCCTTGACGGAATGTTTCCTATCACTTCCGCTGCATGTCCTATTATTTTCGGAAAAATGTGCAAGTTTTCAACGAATATTCGATCCTCTGGATTTTCGATTGCGTTCTACACCAAATCAACTTGACGAATAAATGTAGCCAAAACCTCTTCTCCATTAAATGGTCGTACTGTTAACATCACCCTTGCGGTTGTATCTGCTATCGCTTAGCGGTTTACGTTTTTGGTGGATTATTTGGTGGGTTTATAGCATTCAACTGCTGTCGAATGACTTCCATTTTTCACTTTTTGTTTTCTCTTCACTTTTTTCCTTTGAAACGCTGCCGATTTTTTTCCAACTGTTCTTGCAGGCTTCTCGGGTTTTTATTTAACTGGTTTTTTAAAAGTTACTCACTAGATACGCTAACGAGAGTCTCCCCGAAGTATTTTTAAGATCCCTTATTTTAAGGGTTGCCGGGATCTCCAGAGAAATAACTAGCACTCGATTTATTATTTGAGCGGGATATATTTTATTATCACTAAACTAAGTCCGTGTAATTTCACTGTAAAATTAATTTTACACGATTTCTATATGCACTTCTAATAGCTCCGTTTGGACGCGTATAGAAACTCAGTTTCACGTATTTCGCGAAAACTTTCTCGTTTCGTTAAGTCCGTTTACCGACTGCGCCAGTTATGTTGAATCCCAAGCAGATGTTCAAAAAAAATATAAAACGGGAGTAATTTTATTTAATTGAACCGTCTTTATTCCATGAATTTTAACTTAAGACTAACTAACAGGATCTTGATATATTCCCATGACACCTCTGGATACAAAGGGACCGTCTTCTAAAGAGGAGCCAATGCAGACAAAACATAAATATCTGAACGGATGCATGAAATTTAGTTAAAATCTTACGATAATATTCCCATGAATCTGCTCGTTCGAACTTTAATTAAAGTTCATGTTTGCGTTATATACTTGGGTGGTCTATTGGGATGCACATGTGCAGTGGCTCTGACGACGTATATATATATATATATATATATATATATATATATATATATATATATTGTTACATGTACAAATAATTCTGCGAGCTACTGTCGCAATTGTTTTCACAACCATTCAGAAGATCAACAAACGAATGTACTCGAAAACCCGCCAAGCATGATCAACATCTGAAAGTGAGGTCACTGCCCATTCATTAAGCTACTCGAATATTCCAGGTAGTTCGCCAATATACAGAAATGGATTGAATGACTAGAGACCCTATATAAAAGCAAGCTGAATGAAAGGGGGG
The DNA here is from genome assembly GCA_963969285.1 of Odontomyia ornata. Taxonomy (NCBI): domain Eukaryota; kingdom Metazoa; phylum Arthropoda; class Insecta; order Diptera; family Stratiomyidae; genus Odontomyia; species Odontomyia ornata. Next base: position 100,234,574 of record OZ017741.1, on the reverse strand, counting down.
ATTATTACAACCACGATAGTAAAACTGCGATAGTGTGGAGTTCGAATTGAAAAGCGATATTGATTGATAAGGGAAGTGATTTTAAAGTGATTGTTAGCGGAGACAGTTGAAGTAAGAATTGATAGACAAGTTGTAAAATAGTGAAATTAATAATTGTGCATTTTTTGTAAATAAACTCTTTTAACTTAATTTAAAAACCTGTGCGTTTTCACTTTCCCGCAACATTAAAATTATTGGCCGCGAACCATAACACGCGACAATATATATATATATATATATATATATATATATATATATATATATATATATATATATATATATATATATATATATATATATATATATATATATATATATATATATATATATATATATATATATATATATATATATATATATATATATATATATATGCATATATATTGTTTTTTCAATGGAAAAAACTAAGCTTTAAAAAAAACTTACGGGGGCCCCGTTCGCAACATCCGATTCTTCTTCGTTCCTCTTGTTCTTTTGCTTTCCGTTTCAATATATTCACTGGGGCTTTTGTGATATATTCACTGGAGGGTTTGGGATTTATTCACTGGGGGCTTGTGCAACGAATGACACATCTTGGGAAATTTTGGACTTTTGTGAAATTGCGAGACGTCAGAAACAATATTTTCAACCACTAGAAGATTTCAACCTTGTCACTCACTGTCGCATTCCTTCCCGATCACCGAATAAAAGCGTTGAGATATGACCGAACCAATGCCAACGAGATCAAGAGCTATTCAGGATTTCAAGCCCCTCTCACGATACACACATTCACAATTAGTTGTCAATTAATCGCTTGTTGAAGGTCTTAATGGGACTGATCAGAAGTGATTTGCGAGCAAAACTTCACTGAGGCACAATAGTTTGCGAAACAGACGCAGCACAAATTAAAATTATTGCAGAATCCCACCGCACTAACTCGTACGCACACGACAGAAAATTCACCGAATGGCTAGGCAAGAACAAATTAATGATGGCAACGCCTAGACCAATTGAACCAATTAAATTAAGGTTGGAGCACTCTTTCATCGAATGGTTACCGCTGCACCGATTGCGTTCAAATTTTGTATTCTGGAGCACTTTTTAATTTTAAATCCGATAAGGCGAAGAAAAATCCGATTCAAAAACTTTTTCAATATAATTTTCATAATTTTAGTATCGAACTGACAGATGAGAAGCACTTCATTTATTCGTCAATTGACAAACCACACATTTATTCAATTGCGATGAGATGTTTTCATATAACACAATCGCAGAAAATAACTTCTAAAACTAGAAAGGTGCCCTTGTCAAGAATAGAAGGGTGCTCTTTCAAAAAATAGAAGGGTGCCCTTCCAAAGAATAGAAGGGTACACTTCTAAAGAATAGCAGAGCACCCTTATATTTTCTTGAGGAGCACCCTTCTATTCTATAGAAGGGTATCCTTCTAAAGAATAGAAGGGCACCCTTCTATTCTCAAGAGGAGCATCTTTCTATTCTATAGAAGGGTACTCTTCAAATGAATAGAAGGGTATCAAGATATCAAGAATACAAGAATGCTTCCCTAGAGAATAGAAGGATGCCCTTCTATAGAATACACACCTTAAGAATAAAAGGGTGCTCCTCTAGAGAATAGAAGGGTGCCCTTCTAGAGAATAGAAGGCTGCTCTTCTAGCACCCGTCCTTGCACAATATATTACAGAAGCATCGGGGATCTGCCATTTCAAATATTATAATTTAATGCCTTAAATTCCGCAAAAATGTTGTTGAAATACAATTCTCATTCACTTATTTTCTTCAATTGTGTTATATGATAACATTTGATCACAATTGAATTAATGTGAGGGTTTTCAATTGACGAATAAATTTAGTGCTTCTCATCTGTCAGTTCGATACTAAAATTATGAAAATTATATTGAAAAAATTTTTGAATCAGGGTTTTCCTCACCTTATCGGTTTTAGAATTAAAAAGTGATCCGGAATACAAAATTTGAACGCAATCGGTCCAGCGGTAACCATTCGATAAAAGAGTGCTCCAACCTTAAATTACTGGACACTCAATTTCAAATTCAAAAAATTTAACTGACTTTGGATAAATTAGAGCAACTGTCAATCTATTTATTTATTTGGATTTGTTGCTGGCAGTTCTCCGTGCTGGTTGCACGTGTTGTTTAGCCGGTTGAAATGTCATTTACGCTAATTCAATTCTTAAGCTCAGTAACCATAGACTGTGTGAGTAATGGGAAAGTGGCAAAATAAGAGGCCTAGAGGCAACCACCATCATTCAAACAAGAATTTTGATAAGAGGAAGGGTCCTTTCAATAAGCGAGACTTCACCAGCAAACAACACGGAGCACCACGTGAGCCAAAGTATTCTTCAATTGTAATTCAAAAAGCAAATCAAAGCAGCAACATATTTTTAGAGTGTTCATTCCGTTTGCAAGCTTGAAAGAGGAGCAAGTTGAAATAACCGAATATGTGAGAAATGGCCCTGGATTCACTGGTACAATCAAAGAACGGTTTTCTGATTTTCATGTCAATGAAATCGATACAGCTAGGAAGGAAGTAAAACTCACTGACTTGGAAATACCGAAGGAAAAGGATGATTGTAAGATGTTTTTGTTTGTTTGAGTTACTCAAATCAAACCACCTTCAACCCAGCCCTAGGTGAAGAAGAACTCAAAAGCGGTAAAAAGGAATTGGAGGAAATCATTACCGAAGAAATTTGGAATCAGATACGCTCCCTCATACAAAGTAAAGACAACGATAAAAAGTCTGTCGATATAGATGTGACGGACTTGGATAAAGATAAGCGAACGCTGGTTCATAAGACACTGAAATCAGAATTTGGTTCTTCTATCGTGAGCACCACCTCCACAGTGGATAATAAAAAGTTCATACAATGCTTTAAAGCCAAGAATCATCGTACGTAGCTCTATCATCATGCAAGCCTCTAATATTTAATTTTCAATTCTTGCAGAGGAGGTAAAGCGCAACAAGTGGCTGTGGCCAGGTGAATATGTTTACTTCGTTGTGCACAAAGAGAACATCGACACTGTACGAGCCGCCTCCGATTTAGCAAAAAACTTGAAGTAAAAATTTCTTAGCCTACGAGTATTATCTATCTTTACTGAATTATTGCAGGCTTCGTCCATCAATGGTTAATTATGCAGGCACTAAAGACAAACGAGCGAAAACTAGTCAACTGTTTTGTGTGAAGAAGAGAGAGCCAAGCGATATTGCAAAGGCAGCAAGAAGGCTTTCATACTTGAAAGTAGGCAACTTTACGTTCAAGGATAAAGTATTGAAACTCGGCGATTTAAAGGGTAATAGGTATTGAATTTGTTCAGCTTGGTTTAGCGGAAATCAAGATTTGCCTTCAATAGGTTCCGCATTGCAATACGACAGGTCGACGGAGATCCCAACGAAATCGAAGAATCATTGAAAAGTATAAAAGAAAATGGATTTGTGAATTACTATGGACTACAACGGTTTGGCAATTGTGCCGGAGTACCAACATTCGAGGTTGGCATTGCATTGCTGAAGAGTGAATATAAAGAGGTAGTAATACGATACAATTGTTGCTAACAATCAAAGAAATTATCTTCAGGCGTGTGAATTAATTTTAAAACCAAGAGAGGGCGAGCAGGCATTCATGAAAAATATCCGAGAATTTTGGTGGGAAACAAGAGACTCGGTCAAGGCAGCAGGTATGTTCTACGACAATAAGTTTATAGAAAAAAAGCTTTTGGATGGTTTAGCTGAATATGGCGAAAAAGATTATGCCAACGCTCTGAGAAAGGTAAAAAATGTAAGTGAATTTGATTTAACCACATAAATGCAACATCGCTTACAGATTCCTCGCAATATGCTCCTGTTATACACACATGCATACCAAAGTCTGGTATGGAACCGCGTTGCATCACGTCGCATAAAGGATTTTGGACTGAACGTTATCCCAGGCGATTTGGTTTTCAAGGACAAGACGACTGAAATTGTCCCTGATTCTCTTGAGCTTTTCGACGGTAACGTTTTGCATAATAATAGTTAAAAGAAAATACTCTGATTTAAAGTATTTATTAGATGCAGATATCATAGATGATGTTATTGAAGAAACTGCGGAAGACGGAATCGAGCAATCGGAATCACAATTTAAGGTAAGTCAATATTGTATGGATTTTTGCATTTTTATGTCAAATTTGGTCTTTAGACAATGGTAAAATCCCTCACGGAAGAAGATATCTCTAACAATACGTACTCGATTTTCGATGTGGTGCTTCCTTTACCAGGTTACGATATAACTTACCCCGGAAATGTGGTAGCACAGTGGTATGAAGAAATCTTGGCTGAAAAGGGATTGTCATCAGAAAAACTAAAACATAACGTGAAAACATATTCCCTGGCTGGTGCGTACAGGAAGCTTGTGGCTAAACCTGAAAATCTTACATGGGAATTTAAAGGCTACAATGACTCGACATGTAACTTGATTGCGTCAGATTGGGAAAATCTCAAAGAAATTAAAATTGACGCTGAAGTTGCCGACGCGAAATTCAAAGCATTAATACTAGATTTTACTTTGCAACCATCATCTTATGCTACCATGGCGTTGAGAGAAATACTAAAGGCTGACACTTCAGCTGCAAGTCAGCAAAAGTTAGCAAAAGACCTAAACGAAAAAAACCAAGAGAAATATTGCGAAAATGAAGGAAACGAAAAAGAACTGACAGAAGCCAATAACGGAAGCATGTTAGAACACACCGTAAAGAAGGGCGATCAAAAGATGGCGGAAAAGATCTGTGAATTAGAACCCGCAGCCGGAAAAGATGATCAACCAATTGATGGTGAATCTGAAAACAATAGGAAAAGGAAACTTGAGACCGACGAAGATGAAGAAGTAAAGAAATCGAAGCCGGTGTAAAAGTAATCTTAATGAAACTACAATTATTTGATTTCATCCAAATATTTCCCAAAAATGTTTGTTTGACGGCGAATATAATTTTGTCGAATGAGCTTTCTATCCATCAAATTTTCAATAGTTTTTATTATCTTCAAGGAGAATTATTCGCACTATTCTTCGACTGAGTTTATAAGATAAGCAGAATATGTGTTTTGATAACAAAGCCAAGTAAATGTGGATACGATATAATATAGTTTTTGTATATTATAAAAGATTCTCCTAGTTTAAATTGATAGAAATGTCTCTTTATCTCGCCCTTTTTACAAACAGCGCCGGAAAGATATTACTTACAATAACACGTCTTCGGCAACTAAAGAGTGGGGCATCCAGGTGGAAGTGGTCCCCCCTCCCACCTCCCGACCCGGATCAAGATCCACCGTAGACATGGCCGGATGTTTTTCATTTGAATGAAAAACTCTTGCAAGCGTAGTTCGCATGAACTTTTCCCTCAAATGGAAACCATAAACGTTTTAAATTTGTTATAGCTAACAAAATGCAAAAATACCAACAAAATTGACAGTTTTGATCATATTTTGTGCATCACTCTTCATCAAAACCTTTTCTTGTTTTACGTCCACCAGCCACATCAATATGTAACAGTAGATATGATAGAACATATCTATTCAGAGCTCAATACAATATACGAAGCTTTGCGTTTTCATTTCTCTTTTCAGTTCTTTTGTTTGAAATTTTTCTTTTCGAACCCCTTTGAATATATATAATTTTTGTATAAATAAAAGTTTCAAGATTAAAAAAATATTAAACATACTCGTAAATATTCTATAATGAAAAAAATAATTAATAGGCAAACAAAAAGGGTACTTACTCTATCTCTCGACGCAACGGGGTGGGCGCGGCCTGTATATTCTGGGAACACAAATAGTTACAAATTTCCTTGTCACTTTTTTTTAAGATTGAGCTTATGGTTTTGTTTTTATAAAAATTTGAATTCCACTAAACTTGATATTTAAGTATTTCCGTTAAATATATAATTAATAAAGTATTAGCGGTGTTTATTGCATGTAGCCAATTTGTTTGTTTGGCTGTTTCCTTCTAATATGTGGAGAAAAATGAGCGATTTGGCGTACGGGCGTTCCGCTGATTTCGTCAAAAGTCGTAGAAAAATCTCTTCTCTCTTCTGCTTTAAATTCCGAAAAAAAGATGAGAAACGTGACAATTCAAAAAGCCAATCGCAGAAAGCTGCCACTGTGCAAGCGGGAGCAATGCGTGCACCGCACGCAAATTGTCGCGAGTTTTCTCCACTTATGTCTGGGGAAGGATGCTCAAAGGCGATTCTACTTCTAGCAGTCGTTACGTATGGATGTGTTTTAATCGCTCCTGTCAATTTTCAAAAATTAAAATAATTTTTAAAACGTCACTTTTGAAGTGTCAAAAGTGTCAGTTCTTAAGATTGTCTGTCTTTGATGTAGATATAACTATAGTCAGAGCATATACACTAAATATCACTGGGAGTTCCAGGGGTTGTCCTTAAACCCCAATATTGGGGAAAACGAGAAAATGGAATTGGTTCACGCTAGACGCACAAAAAATGGAAAGTGGTTGCACATTCTTCAGGTGAATGGATGTATATATAAAAGACTGGTAAATAGGTATATAAACATCGATTGCGTGTCCTACTTCGTAAAGGAAGACTACAATGTGACAAGATGTTATAAGTGCCAAAAGTTTAATCATAAAACGGCGAAATGTAAAGGGGAGCACATATGTGCTAGGTGTGGGGCAAAGCATCAATTGAAGGACTGCAAAAGCGCGTACGATAAATGTTGCAACTGCGCGGGAAATAGTAAGAATGCTGATCATTCCCACAGAGCAGACTCTACGGAGTGCCAAAAATACCAGCGTAGGATAACAATTGCTAGGAGGAGCATTGACTACGATTCCAAATGATTTTTAGCAATACAAATCGATCAAGTGGCACACAACTAACGATCTTATATGCTAATATAAGAAGCCTACGGAACAAACTAAGTGATATTCAGATTTATCTGCAGCAAAATCCCGAGACAGATGTGATTGTTCTAAATGAAGTATGGATCTACCCAGAGGAAGCAAAGTATTTTAATATCGTAGGCTATAATTCGGTATTCTCCTGTAGACTTGGAAGAGGTGGTGGCACAGCTATTTATATAAAGAATACAATAAACTTCATTACTAAATTCGTCACACCTGATAAATACTGCATTATAATAATCGAAATAAACTACGCAGGAAAAAAAATTAAAATTCGTACTTTCTACAAACCCCAACCGTCTGAATGCGCAAGATCTATGCTCGGTACTAGACAACCTTTATTCCTCAGAAAAAATCTACTTACAATAGCTGTCACAAACATCGATATAATTACTGATTCCTCAGAATCAAGGCTATATAAGGATACTCTGGATACAAATGGTGCTATTATCGTGAACCAAGAAACAATTACACGTCCTGTTTCGAAAACTCGCCTCGATCACATAGTTACAAACGATAAGCCAACTGCGGAAAAAATTAATTTCATATATGAGGATTGGCCAGACCCAGATCATCGTGTTTTAAAAATAAACATTCAAGGCATAAGCGCTCATAAACAGAGGCCTGCTTACAAAACTTTCCGATACTTGAACAAGAAGCTCTTCAAATCTTACATCCAACGATTATTAGAACAAGGGAGACCTACAAACCTTTCAAAGATTATAGCAGAAGCTAAAGACAACGCGACTAAAGAGAAAAAAATTAGATGTCGTCAGCATTTATGGATTACTCATAAAGTGATTGAGGCGAGCAAGAACAAGCGGAAGGCATATATGGACTACAAACGGAATATGAACGATCAGTCACTAAAGTTCATGTATAACAAAGCAAACAAATTATCCAAATGCGCTGTGAAAGAAGCGAAAGCTTTGTACTATTCCAAAAGATTGGATGCAGCGGCTGACAATCCACATGAAATATGGGACATAATAAACGAAGTTAAAAGTAACTCACCGCAACACTCATTAGCCCAGGAATCTTCTTTCAGATTAGAGAACTCAACTACAAAATTAAATGCATTTAAAGCTGCAAGTACACTCAATAATTTTTTTTCGATTATTGGTGAAAAGAGTGCAGATGAAATCCGGACAAACACAACAAGAAATTTTAGTCCCACAATTACTTTGCCAAAATCCTCATTTCATATGTATCCAGCAAACAAATCTGAAGTTATAAACATCATTGAGGGAATGAAGAAAAATACAGCACCCGGGATTGACAACATAACCATGGATGAAATAAAATTCATTAAAGAACTGATAGCCTTAATGAGCACATTAGGAAAGGAACTTTTCCAGAGGAAGGGAAACTAGCTAAAATAGTCCCAATTTTCAAGGGAGGAGACCGAATGGATCCAAACAACTACCGCCCGATCGCCCTTTTAACAGGTTTTCGTAAAATTTTCGAAAAACTAATAAATAACCGCCTAACATCTTTCATTTCGGAAAACTCAATTTTAAATTTACAACAATTTGGATTCCAGGAAAATAGAGGAACTTTCGATACCCTCCTTTCAGTCACGCGTTTCATCAATATAGGCCTGGATAAAGGAGATTATGTTGCTGCGATTTTTGTGGATCTGAAAAAAGCTTTTGATACGGTGGATCATGATCTTTTACTTCGTACAATGGAATTATATGGCATTCAAGGCAATGCAAATCAGCTATTTAGAAATTACATGAAAGGCAGATCGCAGAGAACAGCAGTCAATAAAGTTTTGAGCGACGCTGCTCCTTCCACAAGGCTCGATACTTGGCCCAACCTTATTCTTGTTATACACTAATAATTTGAATACATGTGGACTTAAAGGACATTATGCACTATACGCAGATGATACAGTACTACTTTACTCGGGACACGAAAGAGATAACCTCGAAAACACCATTAATTAGGATCTAAAAACATATCATTCGTGGCTAATTGATAGTAAAGTAGCACTGAATACTTCGAAAACAAAATTCGTCATTTTCATGCAAAAGAAGAAAGGTGACATTGACATGGACATAAAAATTAATGACGAAAAACTAGAAAGAGTAGCTTGGACTTATCATTGACCATAGACTAACATGGTTATCACACATTAATAACTTAAGGAGACAATTAGCTCCTATTGTCGGACTACTTAGAAGATATGAAGGTTTTCCAAAAAACATCAAGCAGATGATCCTAAATGCCTTCGTACTGTCGAAACTATATTATGGAGTAGTAATTTGGAGCAGCATCTTAATATCATCTCTAGAATGCTCACCAAAGCGTATAAAAACATTCTAAATCTTCCGATGCTCCATCAAACCAGATAAGTGTACCAATCAGCGAAAGCATTAACCTTTCCTTAAATCATTGAAATGGAGAAAGCCAAGTTTATCTTCAAATGTTTACAATCAAAATCCTCATCACAAGTTCAATTTATTAAAGTATCGCAAAAGAATCAGTACAATGTGAGAAATGTAAATCAACTCGTAATACCTTTTGCAAGAACGGACCGTCTGAAGAACGATGCTACAAATGATGGGCTGCGAATATACAACAATCTTCCTGATTCAGTTAAGGAAGCAAACTCACTTATAGTCTTTAAGAAAAGGCTTAAAGAATATTTAATTAATAGCGTTTGAAATTCAGTCCAGTTAAGTTCAACATAGCATCTTAGGGCATTTTTGAAACCATATCGTCGAGATGCTTGAAAAGACAGCTATTTTATAACTCAGAGTTGTTTTTACTGCCTCGAATTTATAATTTTTTTTTATCTCTGAGAGCTGATCACGAATTGGACAAGATAAGATTAATAGAATGACCACATATTTTTGTGTGCACCCTTATACCGATGTTATAAACATTGCCTGGATGTCACACTATAAGAAGCGACGAAATGTGAAAGGCAGATCGCACGAGCGTTGTGCGACGAAGAAAGTGTGACGGAGAGAAGTGGTAGGGAATGGAGGTAAAAACAAGTTGGGTAGACAGACCTATGCTCATGTCAGAAGGGTTTTGTACTCAATTTACAAAATGCAGTAACCAGCAACGAATAAAATCAAGATACATGTCAAAGACGATTTTATTGGAGAAAATGTGAAATTCGAGGATCATACTATTATTAACAAAGTTGAACGAATTTTGACTTCTGAGGTATTTGTTATAGTAATACCCATAAATATCTCCTTTGATAATTTTTTCAGATTTTTTAGATCACGGGTGTCCATTCGCGAGGGAGGAAACACTTTTTTCATGTATTTCCCCCCCTGCGCCCCCACTGAAGCAAAAACTGTCAGTTAAAGAACTGTTTTGAAAAGCTCTCATAGAGAACTTTTAGTTGATACTCATATTGGCTACCTTTCATGAAATTTTTTTCAGGGGCCACTCCTCTTACTGTAATCATCGATTCATGGCCTATTTTTTCGAATCCTAGAATGGTTACAAAGCCCTTTTGCTAGGATATCTCTCCTGCCTCTTCGACTTGTATGTACTCATCTTCATGATACCTATCACTCCTGAAATTTTCATGCAAATTCTAGCAAAGCTGTAGTGTCTAAGTCGGTAAAAAGCGCATATGGCTCCATAGCCATATGTTTCCATAGTAATACAGGGCATATTGCTCCATAGTAATACAGGAAAATTCAAATCGCTATAACTTCGGTAAATACCATTGGATCTTTATGAAACTTTCAATCTTATAAATAGTCATCTGTTTGCTAAATTTTATTGAATTTAAAGGTACCGTTTGGATTTTATTCAAGAAAACACAAAACCGATAAATCATACTATTATTAACAAAGTTGAGTGAATTTTGACTTCTCATGTATTTGTTGTTGTTGTACTCATAAACACCTACATTCATGATTTTTTTCAGACTTTTCGGATGGAAGGTGTCCAATCGCGAGGGGCGGGTACGCGAAAAGTTCGTACATTTCCCCTTCCCCTGCCCTCCTCGGTACCGACCTCCCAATACGGGGAGACACCCGTTAAACCCCTTTGAAAAATTTTTCCACCCTTGAACTTTCAAGAGGTCATCACTTCTGACCTTCCTACGAAGTTTCATGGCTGTAGCCTCTATAGTTTCGGAGAAAAAGTGCTGTGACATACAGACGGACGGACGGACGGACAGACGGACACAGGTCGGGATTGCAATAGGGTTTTGTATTTTAGTACAAAACCCTAAAAAAGAGAGATCCGAAGCATAAATATTATTAGTAAAGAAAGAGATGCATTCGATTGGAGAGAAAAACATTTGAGGAAAAATGCGACAGCGCTACATATGCAACATAAAAATTTTTAAGCATTAGTGATAATCGTAGCATGTGTGTTAGGTCCAATCGTTAACTTGATCGAAATGTCAAACATCAAAATGAATTTGAAAAATGAAGATCGAAAAGAAGTAAGTTAATATTTTTTATTAATAGCTAATAGAATATTTTAACATTTTGCATTTTCAATTCTTATAGAATCAATGGAAATGGCAGAAAAATGAAAATGCATTGTTGCTGGGTGCGTGGCACCATCGAAGGAGTTTGCGGATGTTGATAGGTAAAATATTTTACAATTTTAAATCATTTATTCTTTTATTTTTACTAGATAGACCGCGTGGGGTAGAAAACTCGGAAGTTTTAAAAAATAGATGTCTTTAGGTACATCGACAATAGGGTCTAAATGCCCTACTGCATAGTCAATCCCCATGACTTATCAATCTGAATTTCTTAGATGTTCCTTAAGTCTTTTCTTTAATATTAAAAGTGAGTTCGGTTTTTTTACTGTCTCTGGAAAACTGTTATATAAAAGTAGAGCATCATTTGTTGCATCGTTCTTTAGTCGATCAGTTCTGGCGAAAGATATTGTGTATGATACTTTTATGAATGGGTTTTTTTTTCGGAGAAATGCATGAAAAATTATATTGAGATATCATCGAAGTCACTCATCAGATGCTAACTCTGACTTCGATGGATTAGCATGATCTCAATTAGGTGTTACGTAATGCTCATAACTTTTTAATTACTTAACACCTAATCGAGATCATGCAAATCCATCGAAGTCAGAGTTAGTATCTGAAGAGTGACATCGATGACGATATCTCAATATAAATTTTTTTTTAATACCTCCATTCCCTACCACCCTCTCCATCTCTCTTTCTTCGTCGAACAAGGCTCGTGCGATCTGCATTCACATTTCGTTGTTTGTGCCACTCAGGCAATGTTTAATATATCGGTATAAGGGGGCATCCTTTTCATGAACATCTAGTCCAAAAATAATGATCAGCTCTCAGATTAAAAAAAAATTTCAATATAATACGACGCATTCAAAAAAACTCAGAGTAGCTTTCACTTCAGTATCTCGCCGATAGGGTCAAAAATGCCCTAAGATACTGAGCTTATCAAAGCAGAACTACAGGTCCACGCTTCAATCAGTGCTCAATAAATGCACCCTTAATCTTTTCTTAAATACCAAAAGTGTTTTTGTTTTCTTAACCATTTCTAGTGGATTGTTATACTCGTATATACGCAGAGCATCATTCGTTGCATCGTCCTTTAGACGATCTGTTCTGGCAAAAGGTATTACGAATTGATCTGCATTCCTCGCATTATATGGATTGATCTGTGATACCTTAAAATGGTGTTCGTTCCGATCCATTAGTTTAAAAATTTTTGTAGATAAACTCAGTTTTCTCCATTATAATGATTTGACTAAAGGTTAATGATTTTGCTAATTGGTAAACCAAATTGCATTGGCAGTTTCAGAATGTTTTATACGCTTTGGTCAGCAGCCTGGATATACTATTTAAATGTTGCTTTGCTGAGCGACTCCAAAAAGTTACTCCATAATGTAATTTCGTCAGGAGCATTTAGAACAAGTTTCTTGATGTGCATTGGAAAAGATTCATATCTTCCTAACAAGCCTATTATTGGGGTTAATTGCCTCCTTAAGCTATTTATGTGTGGCAACCAGGTCATACGATGGTCTTTTCATGCGTTTCTCAAAAAAAAAATTAATAACTACCATAAGTCCCCTTTGGACAAATATCAACATATCGATGGCTTTTGCGCTTGAGCCATAGCCAATACACACCTAACATTGGTTAGGCAGAGGAAAAAATGATTCTACTGAAGGTGAATGAATTGGTCCGTTGGTACACTAGTCTAGTTGGAGTGAAAATTGGAAGATTTAGGATATTTTTATAAGCTTTAGTTAGCATCCTGGATATAATATAAAGGTTTTGCTTTGATGATTGACTCAAAGTAACCAACCGCATAATATAACTTCGTTAGTATAAATGCATTTAGTACAAGATTGTAGCAAGCACCAATTTCCAGTGTTTTACCTACGTAGGTTATTTCAATTATTATAATATATTTGTCAGATGTTACTCTCTTGTTCACGAAATTAATTATTTTTTTATATAAATTGCTGCGCCTCCACCTCTTCCGGGCCTGCAAGAGAAAACTGAGCTATATCTCTGAAAATTGTAACACTTTGCTTCTTCAGGTTATATTCATACTCCATTTAGTATAATCAAATCCGTTTCAGGATTTTGCTGCAGATAAATTTGAATATCACTCAACTTGTGTCGTAGGCTTCTGATATTGGCAAAAAAATACTTAATTTGTCGCCCGATTGATTCGTATCGTTAATAGTCATAACCAAAATTGTTGTCAGCACTCCTAGCAATTACTAGCCTACGTTGATACTTTGACGCTTCCACGAAAGGGAATGGCCTGCAGCAAAGTGGGCTGCTAGACACTCAGCCTTCTTGGCCTATGAGGCATTCTGGGATAGGAACTGGTTGGTATTGTTTGCAGTCTTTTCAAGATGCGGGCAAGTTTATTTGAGGCGGGTTTCGCCATTTTCACCATCATATGCGCTTGGATGAGTGCATTGATCTCTAAATGGATCTTTGCACTGAGATATCGGATTTAATCATGTAGAAATTTGATTCTCAATCGTATGACGGAAGAGTGGTCTTTGAAGAAACTTTTTCTTCTGGATATCACTTATAGTCTCTGGTGATAGTGAGAGATCATATTCTTGTATCCAAGTTTTCTTTTCGGGGTATTGCTGTAATTATATTTCCGAACTAACTTGATGTATTTATAAACCGTGATCTATTACCATGTCGGAGACTTCTTAATTGGTTGGTAGGAAGTATGGACAATATTTTTCGTTGTTCCTCAGCTGTTTTCAACTCGCTTTGACGATACTAAATAAACGAAAATCTTTTTTTTATTGCTGAATATTGCTTTTTATTAATGGGGTGAATATTATTTTTTATAAATTGAAGAGGATTAAGCGGATAAAGAATACCAGGTAATTAGAAAAGTTAACAAAGTGATCCTTTAGGAGAGTTAAAAGAAATAAAGTTAATTACCATGATTAGTAACTTTTGAATGGCTTATTGAGAAATCAAAGAAAATAAAGATGATTACCCATTACCTACGTCTACATTCATTCGTTTTTCTTGTGATTCGTTGCAAATATACCAGCTTTCATATGCGTCGAGCTTCCGCTGTTTCGAAGCCTCCTTCAACACTACGTTGTCCTTCGTTATTTCGTGGTTTTCCTCTATTGCGTGCCTCACCACCGTCGATTTTGTCTCTCGAAGTGCTGTATTCCTTTTTCTTGCGCTTGCGACTTCCCTGAACCCTATTAGCCGTTTTTTTTTGTTCGATATATGTTTTTCCACAATTCGTACAGGTTATCCTATATATTCCATTCTTCTTTCATCGGTTCTTATGATCCTTGGAGATTCCGAGAATTGTTTTGAGCTGTGTTGTCCTGCTAGTATCCACGATTTCGATACCTTTGCGTTTCAGGACGAATTTGATTTTGTAAAATTCTGCTGAAAAAGTTACCACTGCTATTGTAGTGTTTTTGAGTCCCTTCGGCTGCTTAAATAATGTGGTCTGGGTGTATATATTGTTATGTTGTAATTTTTTGCTGACCATTTGTTATATCATGTTCATGTTATAGCCATTGATCTCGGCCGTTTGTTCGATATACAGTCATTCTTTGTCGTATTTCTGCGCATTAAGCAGTACTATTATGAGGCGATTTACGATGTGGTGAAACGCTGCTAATTTATACTGTATCTTATGGTTTATTTAATTGTTTTATTTAATTGATAAAAAGTAATGTTCACCCAATAAAAGAAAGAGGAAGTACGGAGCAAAGTAATCCATGAGCGACTCATTAGCTTCTTCCCAGTTTATACTGAAGTCGGGTACTTTGGGAGGGGCGGAGAGCACGTTGATGCGGTTCTACAATTAGTAGAATATCGCCATGGTAACTTATTCCCGGGATCGTTTCGAGGACAACATGGGTGTTGGGGTTGAAATTCACATTTGTGTTATCACTGACAATGAAGAGATCAAAGTATGAGGAAGATCTGTGAAAAGTGGGAAATACTGGGATGAAGATTATTATTTTAAGAGAACCAGTTTCTCTCGCCCGCGATTTATGTAGGTGGATACCATTTACATCGGTATTTGCGCAGAGAGCTAGGATGACTAGCATTTAGATCTACACAAATGGTAATGCGGATTTATTTGCTTGTGCGCTGATGCCGCATGAACGTCACTAGCTGTCGTACTTCGGAGGTATGTAAGGATTGGTTTGGGCAGTCAATGGAGGCGCAGAAAAACAAAGAACTATGGGTTTCCAAAGATGGAGTTAGTTGGGTAACATATGCTAAGTGGAACAGATGGAATTGTGTACCAGAATCCCAGTACTACCAACTGTTGAGCTGGGGAGGTCAGATCTGTGCAAATAGAAGTCGCGTAACGTAGGGTTATGACATGCTGCTATTCTCGTCTCCTATAGAAAAGGGATGCTGGACTTGGGTTTATCCAAAAAAGACTGTAGCTCATACCGCTTGGCAGTACCACGTATGGAGTTAACGTTCAACTGAATAAACCTAAAATCCATTGGGACCTGAAGTCAGCTAGCAGGGGAATGTGATTAGGGTTTTCGAAATACACTAGCAAAGGTCACTTCAGGGGTCCTCTTCATAGCCAGAGCAATGGAAAAGTAGGGGTGTCAATACAAAATACATGAAACTACAATCCATAACAACGAGCTAAATCTGAATCCGTTACATTGTATTTATACTTTTCTTTCGCATTAAAATATTGTAAATTAAAATATTTGTCAACTGTATTTTTGACTTTATTTTTCAATCCATCCGAAGGATTTTTAACAAGATGCTTAAAGTATTTAGTACCATTAATTGTTTCTTCTATCTCATGATTATATTTACATCTATCAACAATGATTGGGATTGAACCTTTATCAGACCTAGTTACCAAAATATTAGGATGACTTTTAATAAATACCTTATTAATTTTCTTGATTTATTGATTAAATTGATAATTTTCTTAACATCTGATGGTATCTTTAAAGATGTTAAATTTTTTATCCAACCTTCATGATAGAAATACTGTAAGAATTATTGTTATTAAATGCTATTGTCAAATTATTAGTTTGATTATGACTATCAAATCTACTTTGTCTATCAATAATAAGTGAAGTTTTATCCTTAAAATGCTCTTTGAATCCAGTTTTAATTTGATTGTATTTAAAAAAATATATTTCTTCAAATTTCTTAAAAAATTGTTTGTCAACTAATTCTATTATAATATTTGACTCCGAAATTACATGTGAATTTAAATAATTTATGTTAAAACTGGTATCTGTTAATTTCAAACATAGTTTTTCGCAATTC
Source organism: Odontomyia ornata (assembly GCA_963969285.1). Taxonomy (NCBI): domain Eukaryota; kingdom Metazoa; phylum Arthropoda; class Insecta; order Diptera; family Stratiomyidae; genus Odontomyia; species Odontomyia ornata. The sequence continues at coordinate 100,217,871 of OZ017741.1, read as the reverse complement.
TTAAACAAAAATATTTTAACGATCTATTACATTTTTTACCATGAAAAAATAATTTCGATATTTTATTAAAAATACCTTCAATATGGCTAGGATCATAACGGTGTTTGCAAATAGCAAAAAACCTGTTTTCCTCCAGTGAATTGGCCAGCTCCTACAGTTTAACCCATTTCTAAATTCTTCCTTAGTGTCATGACAGGATACCTTGTAGATGAGATTTAAAAAAGTGAACGCGCTTGTCCATGTTTCCGATGAGATGATGCAATTCAATCTGCAGGCATTATTAAGTGGATGCTCCAATCGATTTTTCATTTTAAACAGCATATGTCAATTCCAATGCTTAATGTTCAGCAAATGTATGAAATACCTGCAAATTAATCATTTTTAATAGGCTTATTTTTAAAGGATATTTTATTCTCAGCATATACTAACCGGGCATCCTTGTTTTCTCTGAACGTAACGCACATACAACCAAATTTCACTGAAAGGTAGATGAAAGATTTATCCTGCGAATCCATCAACACTTTGATATGATTAATCGGTAAATGTCAAATATTCACTAGATCCATTTCAAAATAATTATATGAATTAATACTAGACAGTTGCTACTAAGAGTTAATTGCACCCATTTCCATAACTAACTATTCAATACAAATAGTCCATCGCGGAGATAAATACGATTACTCTCGATTTAATTCCAGAAACATAATAATTTAAACAAACTTTTCAAACCGGAGTTTGTAACTTTGCGAAGGGGGAATCGATTCTCGCTATCACTTTTGGCGCACAATTCATTTTTTCTCACTAGTATTCACTAAATCAACTACGCGTAACTCATTTTGATAATTATATAGTAAGGATTTAACCCGATATACACTGAATTAGAAAATTTATTTACGATTCGTATTCGCGTGTCACTTTTTGACAACTGACATTTCTCAAACTGTCAAAAGAATCGTCAAAACTGTCGTGAGTAATTTTGATGTTCGTCAAGTTAGAATGAACCAATCATAATTAAAGATAATCTTTTATCTCGTGTACACGTTTAGAAATTTCAAAATTTCGTGTTGCTATCTTATTCTATCGCGTTCTCAGTAAATTTTCAACTACATATGTTTTGCTGCGTTTACATCCATTTAACTCTCGCAAATACATTTAATATTTTATGATGTGGGTTGTTTACAGTTAAAATGGAAAATTGTTCACAGTGCCAGTGCTATTTAGTGTATATGCTCTGCTATAGTCAGATGTTCAGAATCAGCTGTTTAGAACAAGTGAAATGATTCTAGTTTTGCTCAATCAAATTAAAGATATGTATCGATTTTTTAAGACAGTAATTTCGTTTATTCAATTATACTTATGCGAAGGAAAAAATAACGGTATCGGGAATTCTCGCTTTAGTTTCGGAGTGCGATTTCCGTGTAGATAAATTTATTGTAAATAATTCTGAATTTAATTTTAAATTGATATTTATATTTTTCAATATAACAATTCTTTTTTGCAAGTGCGGATTTCTACTCTTTTTTGTTAATTATAGAAAATAAAAAATAGCCAATGTTAACTAAAAATATAAGAAATAAAAAATACCGGTAATCGAGGGTAATCTTAAAATTTTATAAATAGTAAATAATAAAAAAAGTTAAATGAATAAAATAATAGTCAGATTGAATAAAAAATTTAAAAAAGGGAAATTATAATAGCTACTAAACCAGCGAAGGATAAGTGTGGGAAGTGTAGAAAACCTGTGAAGGGTATCCATTCGGCTATGGGATGTGATAGCTTCTGCCTCAAGTGGTTCCACTTAAGGTGCATCAAAATGTAGGAAGAGAGATACCGGACTATAATGGACATAACTGAAGATGTCATTTGGATGGGTGCCGGATGTAGAACTCAGCACCAAAAGTCTAAAGAAGACCAACTCTTCCAACAAATGATGAATTTGCAAAGCCAGATTGAAGAGATGAACTCAAATGTAAGCTTATTAATAGATAAATCTACGTATTAAATTCTACTTCTCCATCAGAGCATCGGTCAAATACAATATCGCAAAAAGAGATTATAGTAAAGCCTAGAAATCACTCTTCCTAAGAAAAAACGCTGATTGGTTTTAAGTCGAAGACCAGGCCATCAAAATGTAAAATTTCTTTTCAACTAATGCGGCCTATTCGTAATGGTGGAGGCGATTTTCAAAACATCGACCAATGAAAATGCTCTTTCGCTCTTTAATATAGCAACCGAGGCAATGAAATATGAGTATGATATCGCTGAGACCAGATTGCGACATCCTAGACTTATCATCAATGGTCTAGAAAAACAATATTCAAATGAGGAACTGAGAAATGAGATCCAATCATTAAATCCCAGTATAGAGGAGTGAGATTCTATGGAACTTGTACATGCTAGGCGTACAAGAAATGGAAGGTGGTTGCACATCATCCAGGTAAATGGGAGCATGTATAAGAGGCTTGCAAATAGATACGTTAATATAGATTATGGATCATATTTTGTGAAGGAAGACTTTAATGTAACAAGGCGTTATAAATGTCAAAAACTCAATCACAAAACATCAAAATGTGAAGGGGAGCAAATATGTGTGAAATGTGACGGAAAGCATTACCTATAGGACCGCGTAAGCACGATTGAGAAGTCCTCCAATTGTGTTGGAAACAATAATCATGCTGATCATTCTCATAGAGCTGACTCTGTAGAGTGTCCGGAGCTTAAACGCAGAATATTGACCACCAGGAGGAGCAACGACTACAACTTCGATGATTGCTAATCTTTCAAATCAATTAAGTGGAACAAATTTAACACTCATGTATGCTAATATAAGAAGCTCAAGACACAAGCTAAATGATATTCAGATTTACCTGCAGCAAAATCCTGACATACATTTGATTATTCTCAATAAAATCTGAATTTACCCAGAAGAAGCACGATTTTACAATATTGAAGGATATAAAGCGGTATTCTCCTCCAGACCTGGAAGAGGTGGAGGTACAGCAATGTACGTAAAAAATACAATCAATTTCGTTACCAAGAGAGTGATGCCTGATAAATATAACGTTATAATTATTGAAGTACGCCATGCAGGTAAAAAAATAAAATCAGCGATATACTACAACTCCAAACGTTTCAATGCGCAAGATTTTTGCGCAGTACTAGATAAATTATTCTCAACTGAAAAAAATTTAATCACACTACTGGACACAAACATTAATGTACTAATTGAATCACCAGAATCAAGGATTTATAAAGATACGCTAGAAACGAATGGTACAATAATCATAAATAAGAACAAAATTATTGGCTCAGTGTCAAATACCTGTCTGGATCATACAGTAAAAATGCGCCCTCACACAGGCCAGAAAGCGGAAGCATGAAGTCACAACGCGCACCAAGATGTTAGACCTATTGACCTATTCTTTTAGACTAATTGAACAGTTTTTGACAGTCCCCACTGTGACGTCGTGTACGTTAATTGCTTTCCTTTCGGGCCTGAGTAAGCAGGCGTTGATAGTAACCAATCATTTAAAAGTCGCTGAAAGCATGACATACACATTTGAGGACTGGCCGGAGCTAGATCACCGTGTGTGAAAAATAGCTATTCAAAACCAAACCCTGAACAAACAGAAGCCGACCTACAAAACGTTCAGATATCTAGACAATGAGCTCTTTAAGTCAATTATACGAGAATTACTGAAAAAGTGGAAACCAAATAGCATTATTGAACTCTAAAATATCATCATAGCTGCTAAACGAAGCTCTACAATTAAGAAACAAATCAGATGTCGACAACGGACTTGGATAACGAAAAAAGTACTTTATGCAGGTATAAAAAATAGGAAGGCATACATGGACCACAGGAAGAACAATGGCAACATAGCTTTCAAGTTTGTATATATGCAAGCGAAAAAAGAATCGAAACGACTGATGAAAGTGGCTAAATTCCCATATTTTTCAAGAACAATGGAAACGGCGGCTGACAATTCCCATCAAATATGGAAAATAATACATGAAGTAAAGGATAAATCTTCACCCCGCGGTATATCACAAAACTTTCAACTGAATCCTGAAGGGCCCTCTAATACATCGTGTCCAAGTGACGCGGTGAACTCATTAAATAATTCTTCGTTATCTCGGTTTTTTTGCGCCATTTAAAAAATTCTCCAAATAAATGTTCCTCCAACTTTTCCAGAAAAACGCAAATATTGTAAATTTAATGCTAAACAAATATATATTTCGGAGGTAAGAGTTCCTCCTTCTTCAGTGTTTTTTGTTATATAAAAAAAACATTATTGTTATATAACAAAAAACACTGAAGAAGGAGGAACTCTTACCTCCGAAATATATATTTGTTTAGCATTAAATTTACAATATTTGCGTTTTTCTGGAAAAGTTGGAGGAACATTTATTTGTAGAATTCATTAAATAACTTTTTTTCAACAATTGGTGGAAGAATCACTAAAGAAATCGTTGCCAGTTCAGAAAGCAATTCAAATACTACAAATATCTCAATAAATTCCATCCTTCACATTCATCAAACAAATAAAAGGGAAATCTTAAATGTAATCAATGAATTGAAGAAGAATACGGTGCCAGGCATCGATAGCATCACGATGACAGAGATTAGTATAATCAAGGAGAACATAGCCGAGCTTATAGCAAATTTTATAAACGTGCATATTAGGAATGGGTAATTTCCGGAAGAAGAAAAACTTGCAAAACTAGTTCCTGTATTTAAGGGTAGTGATCATCTCGACTCGAATAACCATCGCTGCTGACGGGATTTAGTAAGATATTTGAAAAAATACTAAACAATCGATTGACATCATTCTTAGTTGAAAACTCTATCGTAAGCTAACATCAGTTTGATTTTCAAAAGAACAAGAGTACTTTAGATGCCCTACATCATGTCACATGTTTCATCAATCTAGGACTTGACAGAGGTGATTATGTCATCGAAATTTTTGATCATGACCTCTTGCTTCGTAAACTTGAATCGTATGGTATTCAATGTAGTCCTAAGCAGTTGTTTAAAAGTTACTTGGAGGGAAGATCGCAGAGAATTTTAATCAATGTCCTGAGCAATCGAGCACCTACGAAAACAGGAGTTCCTCAAGGTTCAATACTTGCCCCAACGTTGTTCCTGCTATACACAAATAATCTAAATACATGTGGGCTGACGGGATATACATTATATGCAGATGATACAGTTCTACTTTATTCAGGACGAGACAAAACTACCATTGAGAACACTATCAACGAGGATCTACGAAAATTTCGTCAGTGGTTAATTGAAAACAAACTAGTATTGAACACTACAAAGACAAAATATATTGTTTTTAAGCAAAAAAACAAAGGAGACATAGATTTCGAACTAAATATTGTAATGATTTTCAACTTTTTTAGTTCGAAACGCGGAACCGACCTCTCATCGGTTCTAGACGTTAAGTCTGCGTAGTGCCAACGGATGGTACCAACAGGTCAACCAATCCGTGCACCGTAACCCATTCACGCGGTGGCTGCTTGTCGGCCAGCTAGTTCGGAGAGGATTTCGGTAGCGGGTCTCCGAATGGGTTACGCTCAATTACAATATTTCAGCCACCTGAACATGCCCGTTTTCCAAAACGCGTTATCAAAACAAACCATACGGAGAAGAAACCTACTTTACGTTACTCCGTATTTCTACTTATAACCAGTCAAGAATTCAAAATCTAATTTTTCTCTCGCGTTCCCGAAGTTTCGACGCGGTACCGAAAAGTATACTACTCTAACTTAACCCGACGAAGACTACTCTAAATAAAATAACGAAACAACAAAGGTACCGCGTACCGCGCGCGACGCGAAACCGACCTCAGCGGATTTGGCGAAACCCTACCCTCGCGACGACATACCTACCCTGCACTCTCTCTTCCCACTGAAAAAGAAGAACCGCTGAAAAGGAAAGTCGTGGTTCTGTTTAGCAATTCATGTTGTTATTCCTCAAAATGTAGGTATATATATATGCATAAACAAACTTAAAAACAATAATTTCAATAGTTTCTTTGCGATTCACTATAAATCGGATTTGTTTAAAGAAAAACATGCCAAAGATACGTTAGACTCTTGCAAAGTAATTAGAATAATAATACTAATAATAATAATTAAGATAATTGAACAAATAACAAATAATTCTTAATAAATTCTTAATATTTTTAACTTAACATCTAAAGAATGACTTCATAGTATTTGACAATATATTTATTCTATTTATACGGCCGGTAGGAAATCAGAAATGACTTGTTTAAGTTAATGTAAAGGTTGAAAGGCATTTGTAGGCGCAGTACAGTCTATAAAAAAATGGACGCATATGGTAAGGAATTGATTAGGAAATGAAGACAACCATCGCTCTATCTATATTGTTTAAACTCCCTGGATTTTGTAATTATGTCGAATATTCGTGCTCATTTAAGCAAGGAGAGTTATACATTTAATATATTAAACGAACCACGAGCTTCTAGCATCGCAATATTAAAAAAATTACAACCAGCCGGTCATGTCGAGCGTATGCTGGAAGCTAGGATACCTAGGAAAGTGATGAAGGGACGCATGAAATTCACCGGGCACAAGAAAGGCCACGCAAATGATAGGAGGACTCAGTTGACGCTGATAGAAAAATATGGCTAAGAAATTAAACTGGCGGACGTGATCAATGGATCGAGAAGACTATCCCAGATTTAGACTTTAGCGCCACCGAAGATGTAGCAGGACTCTTTACGGAAAACAAGGACTAAAAAAAAAAGATTTCGGTTTCCAGAGAAGTACAAAGCTACTTTTTAATGCAGCAAGGAACTGAACACGGGCTCAAAAGCTGGATCAGAAGAAACATGATCATTTGAGAGCATACATCGGTGACTTGAACGCAACTTTAATCCACTGGATCACAAATAACAAAGTATTGGACTTCAAAGCATAAAATCGCGCAACTTGTAACGCAATGGTCAAATTTCTTCTCACCAATGAAAGCGTTGAAGACTAGAGTCAAAGAAAAGCATATAAAGAGGAACCGAGGAAATAACGGAGCCACTCAATAGAAGCTGGTAGCAGATCCTTGCTAGTCCGAAAGGTAGGTGGTGACAACTCCTTGAGTTACCGAGTTAACGTTTACTATAGATAATCATATAATAGACTCCTATACTAATCTAAATTGAATTTTTACATCGAGTTTCTTAATTTTACTTCTAATTTATTGCCTGATTTTTCAATCAAAGCCCCTCACAGCTCATTACTCGGACAGAAAAACCAATATACAAAATTTGAGCTTTGACTTGCGAACCAATGCACCAGACGAGTCCTCCCTAACTATTTGGACGGTATAAAGATGATGAAACACCTAAATCAAATGGTGGAGGCATTATTGAAACCCAAATTACAAGTGATTGTCAAAGATGTCCAACAACAATGTTCGGAAGGCTAGTCTGAGTACCCAAAAATATTATATCCGGTATATCTTACTGTAAACTATCCTCACAAATGGCAAGTCGTCAGACAATCCTGAATATCGAGTGGCATTTATCGTGGACAAGAAGTTCAAGCAAATTGTTACCGACCTCAAGGTAGTCAATTAGCAATAATGTTCGCAAAGACTACTCTAAATGACCTAAACATATTATATCCACGGATCTTATTGTAAACGATCTTCAAAAGTGGAAAGTCTTCAGGTATTTATGAATATCGAGTGGCATTTATCGTGGACAAGAAATTTAAAAAAAAATGTTCACCACCTTCCTTTTTCGCAACATTAAATTTTTTTTTGACATGTCCTGTAATTTATATCAACTTTAAGTTAATACTCTATAGATAATAGACGTTAGAATTATTAATAGAAATATGAAAGTACTTTGGAAATCGTATTATTTCATAATAATTGCCGTGTAATGCTTTTTTAACTAAAGCAACTTTTTACTTGTCCTACATTAAATTTATTTCCGTGAAATTATTTCTACCTTCACGTCTTATCGAAAACTACCTGCTAGATTCTCGCTAGGCCGTTTCTATTACAACTAACATAAAAAATTTCGACAATTTGTGCATAATGATTTCCTATTTCCTACTCGCTGATTTCTCTTCCATTCGTTGAGTGTAACTCCTTTCGATATAAAATAAATTTGGATGACTAGCTCTGCTGTTGCCAAAATTGCTATTATCAGGGTGTAGACCGATAAGATGAATGATAACCCCATTTCATATTGATCGAACACCTCGCTGCAATCGTCTGGTAGCAGGATATGCACTCCGAAAATGTGGAATAGCAAAAATGGATGGCACACCGCGGTCAAGGTTAAATTGGCAGCCAACAGCAGAGCAAGAATAGCAAAAATTAAGCCAAAGAGATAGTACCTGTGATTTGCTTTTGAAATACAGCAATCCAATATAAAACTGTGATGATCAAAGCGTAATGTGGTCGCTTGGCATACTACACAGTTGTTACTCGGCCGATTGCCAACATAATCACTTTCGTCGGAGTCTTCGCCTTTTTCAATCAAGACTGCTGATGATTCTCCGTCATTATCTGGATCACCCTTTCCGTTTTCTGATTGCAACAAGCAATTTTCCCGACACTTACGTTTCACTTTATAAATACAGAAGGAAGTTAAGACCACGAACAAGAACAGCACAGCATTCTCCTCCGGTAAGATTTCCAGCAATCCTCCACTTGATACGTCATCGGCTTGGAAGTGGATACAGGGGGTAACTTTCCCGTTGAAGGATCTTAGATTCGTCAGCCACGACTTGTGTTTAGTGCTTTGGCAACTTTCGAACGTGTTGGCTATCTATAAGTGGGAAACGATTGTAATTGAAGGAATGTGCCAAAAAGATATGTCCTGTCTTAATAATATTCACCTTGACTAGCTTGAACCGCGCTTCCATAGAAGTTTCACCTTTAGTTAAGTGTCTGTTCCTGAGACTATTAATATTTAATAAAATGAGATCCACGTCTTCTTCACATTAACCGAGGGAGCAGAGTAATACTAGCAGTTCTTTTATTTTCCGCCGTTTCTATTCCTCGTTGCGTCGGACTATCAATCCGACAACCGCCGACAAAACAGATGTGTGGAATGGAACGCCACATGGCGGCAATGTGCATTTCCATTTGTCGCCAGTGGCATAGTGTTTCGATGGCCACGGTGGAGGGGGGCATTCCCAGATGGATGTGTCTCGAAATGTGTCGGGGTTTTGATTAATATTATGTTTCAAATATTTAAATCCGCAGATCTAAATATTTGGAGAGAAAGAAGAAGAAAAAATATTTTCTGCGCAACGATATCCGCACGAAAGATGAAGTCCGCTTGCATTTCGAGGTCATACCCATCTGGCCGGGTGCACGGGTTCGGGATCGGAATCACTTCGATTCCCGGGCGTAGGCGTCACATTACAATATTAACGGCGAAAAATTGCAAAGAGTGCTAGAAATGAAATATCTTGGTTTTATCGTAGACCATGGTTTGACCTGGTTGCCACACATAAATAGCTAAAGGAGGCAATTAGCCCCAATAATAGGTTTGTTAAGAAGATATGAGTCTTTTCCAATGCAAATCAAGAAACTTGTTCTAAATGTGTTTGTCCTGATGAAATTGCATTATGGAGTACTTATTTGGCGTCGATCAGCAAAGCAACATTTAAATAGTATATCCAGGCTGCTGATCAAAGCGTATAAAAACATTCTGAAATTGCCAATGCTTACTCAAACTAGTTTGGTTTACCAATAAGTAAAATCATCAACCTTTAGTCAAATCATTATAATGGAGAAAGCTAAGTTTATCTTCAAAAATTTAAAAACGAATGGGTCGGAACGAGCACCATTAATTAAGGTATCACAGATCAATTCGTAAGAAGGATGCAACGAATGATGCTCTGCAAATATAGTAAACAAATTCACTTTTGGTATTTAAGAAAAGGCTAAGGGAGCACTTAATGAGCACTGATTGAAGCGTGGACCTGTAGTTCTGCTCTTATGAGTTAAGTATCTAAGGGCATTTTTGACCCTATCGGCGAGATACTGAAGTGATAGTTACTCAGAGTTTTTTTGATTGCGTCGTATTATATTGAATTCTTTTTATCTCTGAGAGCTGATTATGATTTTGGACTAGATGTTCATGAAAAGGATTAGTTCGCATCATTTTGTGTACCCCCTTATACCGATATATTAAACATTGTCTGGGTGGCACAACGGACGATGCGACGTAATCTGAATGCAGATCGCACGAGCGTGTTCGACCAAGAAAGAGTGCTGGAGAGAGTGGTAGGGATTGCAGGTATTTACAAAAAAATTAATCGTTGCTTATTGAATTTACTAATGTCCTGTTTAATCGTTTTGTCTAAGTCTTGCTTTGAAGAACTTTCCTTTTCTGACAAGATGACTTCATTCGATGAGTTTTCAGGTATAAAATGATCTGCAACTGACATTGTATCTAATTTCTTGTCTTTTGTTATTTCTTGAAGTTCCTTGTCGATGAATTTCTTAAAATATCTAAATGTGAGAATCTTGCATTTTGTGTAGACATTTTTGTTTCCCTACGTCTGTGTAGATATTTTTCTTTGTTGCCTGGCAGTGCTTTCAATGAGGCCGTTTATCAAACTGACAGATGTCATGTCAAATTTTGACAATTAAGTTGTTATTGGCCTGTTCTCAGTTTATGCCGCAATAATCGCAATATGGTTTACATTCACTTCCCATCGCACTTAACTGAGGAAGAGCATATGCTCAAAGCAAAATATCAAAAACTCAAGAAAAAGGCAAGACAGTAGGTTCACATAAATTGTGCGCCCTGCTAAAAATTTTCGCTTTTGCAGAAGAAAGCACTGCAGGCGTTGAAAGCACCGAAGCCGGAACCGGAAAAACCTTTGATTTCCAAACGTCCTGCCGATGCCCGGGATGCACGAGAAGTCGCTCGAAAGTTGATCAAAAGTGGAGCCATTCCAGCCATACAGAAGCAACAAACAAAACAGGATCAAACGTCATTCAAAAGACCAAAAGGTTTAAATAAATCAAAGTGTTTATTGTAATAAAGAATACTAATTTTTAATAATACTGTTCAGGACAAGAACGAAAAAGACCACAAGTTGAACCAGCAGTACCAGCGTATCAACCATTTTCATCTACACAAAATGACGTAGCCCAGGAAACCATTGGAGATTTCTCCGACAAAGGAGCAAGGTTAGCCATTACTCTATTATATTCTACTTTGCAGTTGTTTCCTATTTCAAATAATGATTTTTCACAGCCGCATCCATCATTTGTATCAACAATTTGCCACAGTTAGAGACAGAGAAGAGCGTGGTATAAGTGAGAAGAAAGGTGATGTTCCGAAAAATGACAAACCTCGTGCGGGGAATACGATATTTGTATCTGGAAATAAAGTTACAGAAGAATTTTTGAAGAAGAATTTCGCGGATTTTGGAACTATTGTGAACGTATCAATGGAAATCGAAAAAGGGCGTGGATTTGTTACTTTCTCTAAGCCGGAATCAGCAGAGCGCGCTATATCGGAAATGCACCAGAAGAATATTGCCGGCATTCAGTTGCAAGTTCAACTAGCACGCAGACAGCCTCAAATAGAACCCATCAATGAGGCTTCATCATCAGCAGTTTGGTCTACTATCGGTGAGTTGCTTACAGTTATAATAATGATGGTGTCCTAAGATTGCGAATATATTTCAGCTGCTAGCCAATCGCAAAAAGGAAGTCATAAGGATAAACGTGAAATGGTCCAGTATGACGATATGTTTTAAGTTGTAAGTTTAAATATTCGTGGTGGTTATAAACCTGTTCAAATATCCTTTAAGTATAAATTATAAAACACAATCTGAAATATTATCGGGTGGTTTGTGTTCACTTGCTCTAAAACTCATCGGAAGGTAAAGATAGTTAAATAGATTAGAACTGATTCACGAAGGACTTAAGATTAAATCTTTGCAAGATCAAAAGACATCTACTTAGAAATCAGCATCAGTTTCCTCGCTAATTAAATGCTTTATAACTAATCAAAGTAATTAGTCCATAAACGGGCTTAAAACACTTGTGCATACGATATTTTAACAAAAGTACATTTTTCTCCTCGGGTTTCTGTCCAATGGACAAAGGTAATTGGCCCTGGTAATAAAGCATTGGTTAGCGTGTTTGATCTTGCACCTAAAGGCGTTGTGGACTCACAGAGTTGTGCAAATATGATCTAAATCGTAGCTAGTTGAATTTTATATAAATTATCACTTGAAAATGTGATATCAACAAATACGGATTGAATTGTAGCAAAATATGTGATTGTGACATGCATAACACCGAACTTTGCGACCCTTGGACTGGTAAACCTGGTTGGAGTGGCGAGCAGTGCAATCGACCGTGCACTTTCCTGAAATATGGAAAGAATTGTGATCTAGCTTGCGAATGTAAAAATAATGCGAAATGCTCACCAGTTAGCGGTGAATGTTGTTGCGCTGCTGAGTTCCGCGGTAAATACTGCACGGAATCATGTCCGGAAGGAACGTATGGAGTCGAATGCAATCAAAAGTGTGATTGCAAAAAATGGAGCTAAATGTTCGCCGGAAACTGGTCAATGTTTCTGTACTCCTGGTTGGAAGAATGTAAAATGCGATCGACCGTGCGATGAACAACATTATGGAAAAGATTGTAAAGAAAAATGTCAATGTCTCCATGGAGCGTGTCACCCGGAAAATGGTTCATGTTCGTGCAAAGCCGGATGGATGAGTGAAAAATGTGATCAAGTTTGCCCAGATGGATTCTTTGGAAATCAGTGTATGGAAGCATGTGCTTGTCCATCTCAAAACTTCGTATGTCATGCTGCCCTGGGATGCATATGTAAACTTTAACACTGGAGATAACTGTGACATTCCATTAGTTCTAGAGCGTGTTGCTGTTATTGACAATTCAACGAATCAAGCTGGTCTGGCATTTGGTATTGTAACGGCTTCGGTACTGATTGGAATATTTGCTGCCGTGCTTTTCTACTACCGGCGTAGAGTATCGAATTTAAAAACCGAAATAGCTCATGTTGCTTATATGACTAATCCGCAATCATATCCAGAAGGGGATAATTTCGTTAATCCTGGCTACGGAATGCAACCACCAGCGGACAACACACGACTGCTAAATAACTTACATCCAAAGATGAACAATCTAAATGGACAACCATCACTTTCAAACTATGATGATGATTCAAATGCTAACAATTGTACTGATACGTATTCAATAAACTTTAACACAGCAACTAGTATGAAGAATTAGAATGCAGATTTAACTAATCCAAACGTGTATCACAGTATAGATGAAATGACCAAAGAAGAGCACGTATACGACGAAATAAAGCAAAAGAGAGGTTTAAGAGAACCAGGCGAGTACGATCACTTAAACTATTCGGGACCAGGCACATCGCTGAAGCCACAGTATCACCGAATGAATGATATGCAATTAAATATTGAGGCCGAAGTTCAAGATAAAACATTATTCAAACCGACGAATACAGATCGCACTTGAAGTGATCACCACGGAAACCAAGCGGAAACCAAGTGGCGGCAGAAAGAAATTACCACGCTGAAGAGGTGGATGACCGGAGACAATGACATTCGGTCGAAGAGCGGAACATCGGCCGTTAGGAGGAGGCTGTAAAAGCGCGCGAAGAATGACGCGCCTCCTCTTTTTCTTTTCTTATCGTGTGCGGCAAACCAGAAGTTCAGGAGAAGCAACAAGTGCGGAGGAAATTCGAAGTGCGAAGCGACGAGAAGCAGCAGTTGCGGAAGGAAGCAATATTGAAGTTGAAGCGACCAGCAAACCCCAGACGTGGAAGGAATAATAATAAAGTGCACCAACGCATGCAACCTTCGAAGGGGCCCCTTGTAGGTACTCAGTAGAAGTAAGTTCTTTTTAGTGTGAATCAGATGTTTGTTTAAATAGAATTTGAGAGTTTTATTACATGTTATTGAAATTTCATTGATTATTTCATTGATAAAATTTACGCTTTGAGAAAAAAAGTGAGAAAACAGGTAAAGATTTCTTTCAGATTATAGATTGTGACGGGTGCGGCTTGAGTGGCAAGTCGATGTAAAAGTGCAATAAACCAAAGTGAAATTAGTGATATATAGAATCAAAGTGTTCGGGGTTGGTGTAGTGGTCCCAGCGAGGGTTAGTGATAGGAAGGAGTATAGTAGGGTCGCATAAGGTTTGAGTGGTAGTGCAGGTGTAAGGTTTGAGTGTTAGTGCAGATGTAAGGTTTGAGTGGTAGTCCGTGTGTAGGTAGGGCTCGGCCGAATCGCGACGGTGGTTATCCCGGCAAGCCGCATTCTCGCTTGGCGGCTTATTGGGGCCTTGAGGGACAAGCGAGTGGCGTCCCACGCCCGTCTCCGAACGAGCTAAACCGGGTCCATAAGCCCCGCCGGAGCACCCCAATTTCCCTGAGGGCCATAGTGGCTCCCGTGGAATTAAAAGCGGTAGTAACAAATGCATGTAAAAGAAAATATTTGTATTCATATGTTTGAAGATAAACATTACTAGTATTTACGCAATTTTTGCGATAAATATCAACTAGCAAATTTATACGAAGTGCTAAGTCATATCGGAGGTTTGCATCATAATACCAAACTAAGCCTGTTAAAAGCATTATACCATCCAATTTACTTGAAAAAATCAATATGCAATATTGAACCTCCTGACAGAAGTTCAAATTCAATTAAATTCAATTCAAAGAACGACATGGCTGTGGATCAAAAGACACAAACTATCAAAAATAGCCAATTCAGTAACGAGTGCCATCAAGAATGAGGCGATTTGAAAATTGCCTCAAAAACTAATATAAATGGCAAGAATACACCTCTAACTTTAAACTTGTTTAAAATAAAATATCTGAGCCTCGAAATTGATAGTTTGTTAAAAGTTCAGTACAGTATGAATTTTAAGCAAAAAAAAAAACAAAAAAAATGATCGTTTATAAGGGACTCCTATACTTGTGTAATATCTACAATGAGGCATGTTTAGAAAATGAATCAAATCTAAAAATGCATATTAGAGGTGCCACTCACTCAAAGAAGGTAGAGAGTATTGTTGAAATGTATGATCCTAAAAATTGTATCCAGCCCGAAAACATACAGACTGAAAAGGGTCAATCAATAAACAGCGTAACTGCGAACAAGCCACAGAATATAATAGCGCAAAATTTCAGATCTCAATATATCAATTTGGGTATCGGAAACTTATTAAAAATCAAATATAAAATACTAAATAGTTCTAGGAAGTGGAGTCGGATGATAATTTGCCATTCATCATATTTTGGGCGTTTCACCTACATTTTGTGTGATTCTATAATGTCTAAAAATGGTGAGGAACTGCGGAAATGTATCTCACATTAATAAAGTATCAAACATATTCGATATGTCACTCAAAATATTGTCCTGGGGGTTAAACTTGAAAGGCGTTCAATAGGGCGTCAAAAGTGAAGCGAACTTAAAATTATCAAATAAATCACACAATAAGTCTGAAAAGAAAATGGATTTCCATGAATTTAAGCAAACTTATATCAAGTTGCACTTTGACAAGTTGGTTGGCGTGTCAAGAAACGCTAAATCATAATTACTGATTTTACTCTGGCGTGTAACCTCAATTAAAAATAAAGATAAATAAACAATAAATTTGTGCAAAGGTAAATTTAAGAACAAACATCGTAAACCCAGATTTGATTTGGCAACATCAATGATCCGAGAATAAAAGCCAACAAACACATCATTTGATAAACAATTATAAAGCAATACGCGAGTGCATAATGCAATGGAGAGCCCGCGCATAGTGATAACGCCTTTATTTCATTTTATCCAATTATTTCCTGATCTCTCTGAAATCCACTTGTTCTGCTATTATAGTACCGAAAAGATTCTTTTCAATATGAACTTTAGTTCGGTGGATAATCGAAGCATATAGAAGCAATTAATGTCAAGTGGCATGTTTAAAAATAAAACGACTTGGGAAGATCCCGTTCCGGCGCGAGAATAAGAGAAAAAAGGTTGGTCTCGTCGACGACGAGTAGCTGTGCGCTTGGCGACAACGAGGAATTGAATGCAAAACGTCAGTGCGTGATGGTTGGTCAAGGCGGCGTGCGAGTGAACAGATTGTGCATTCTGATCCACTATTTGAGATAGATTAATACTTGAATCTAGCCCACATAAATTTTTCCTGATATTTTTTCGCGTTGCTGGGGATTACGTTGCTAATTATACTCGTATACTGTTAAAGGGCTGTTGCATGGATATTCAAACATATCAGCAGTGGGAACACTGAAATAGTTACTGTGTTAGCTATTCGCATCGATACTCAGCTCCTCATTGCATAGCAATACTTGGTGTTGGGGGTCGGAATCAGTCATGTATTCAATGTTTACTCGAATCTACTGGTCAAGCATCAGAAGGAAATTTGCGTGTAAATCGAATGACTAAATCAAATCAAAATTTTAACGTGTCATCATCTTGCTGAGCTTGTTAAGCAAAATTATTGTCGCTACCTAATGGGTCAAAGTCTTAGTAAAATTTTTTGGATGCCAAATGCAGCATCATCAAAAGATTCACATATGAATGATGATTTAGCGGGAGGACTTTGTTAACAAAAGTTTTATCGCGAAATTAAGGAAAGAAACGAATTATCAATAGGTACAGAAGCATCAAATGCTTTTAATAGATGCAATTACGCTTACACGTAAAGTAGGTAAGTGCTAACTGATATTTTTTTATATTTAAAAACGTGATTGTTATATTTTTGCGAATTGGGAATGCTTTATGCCAGAAATATGTTACTTTTCGTTTTTTGTTCATTAAACCTAATTGAAATTAAAGATAATCTCCGAATCCTTTCAGTATGCTGTTAAATTCTTCAAGGAAAGCCCTGTTAGTTATTGTGATCGTCGCGAAACTTAATTTAAAAGAAACAAATATTAATGAAGTTAATTGTGATAGAACTGCTTGTAAAGTTTCAGGTACTTTTACTCTTATTCAGTGGAAATTCAGAAAATTTGTAAAGCGAGATTTGTAATAATTTTCTTCACCTAAAACTATTAGAATTAATCAAAAAATGATGACTAGACAAACGCAACAATTTAGTCTTTCCGTTGGCCTCCCGAATAGGCATGGGACCCGCAACGTTGGTTGGCTGACCTAGCCATCGGGTGAGCTTTCCTCCTTTTCCGCTGTTACAGTTACTCTCGCAGCGGGACTTGGCCTTCCACCCCCGATATCGGCCAAGAAATCAATTTTAGATTTCGATCCGGTTGGGAGGGGTGCGTGGGGACACCGCCACCACCTGGATGAACCACTCTTACTTGTGGGCCGTGACCGACCTCAACAAAGACGAAATCGTCTCACATATCGTGCGCGGCTAACCGGTTATTCTTCGTCGCGTTTTTCCTTGTAATCCCTTTGGGTAGGTTACGTCGGCCATTGGTAGCTTTTCCACCAGCCAATCGGTTCAATTTCGACACTGATCACCCTGTAATTCATAAGTGCGAAAATATTTTGTAGTACGCCCTTGCGCTGTGGGAAAAGAACCCGCCCCACGACACCGCAAAGCTAGGTTGCTAGAACAGTTACGCGTCCCCAGACAAGGCCGTTCCCAGCGTAGCACTAATTCCGCTCGCTGAAGCAGCAGAACACCGCTGCAGTCCTTAACGGACATTGAACAACCATTAAAAAACTACAATCTATTCCCTTAGAGTTGTTCAACTCGTAATTTTTTTTTTTTGTGTTTGGGAGGTGAATGGCATTTACGCACTGAGTGTGGGGCTCAGAAGCCACTGGACCATAGTACATTCACCTAGTACCCACACCTTCCATTTACCCTGTGTTGCACACTTTCTGAATTTTCCCAGGGGCCTGTCAGCTGATCCGGGACACGTCAGCTGAGCCCAGGCCTGTTGCGTTCAAGAAACAAAGCAAAAAGCAAATAAAATTTCCGACGCAGGTGTTCTTTTACTTATTTCAGAACATGGGAGTCCTGCCAGATCCTAATAAAAAACTAAAAGATAGCATGGAACGAGTTTGTTTTTCTGCCAAGCTATTGAATTTTAGAGATCTGGTAATCTTGAAATCTCTCATCGAAGCATATGTTTATATTCGCGCCAATTCTCGTGTCACCGTTTACCTACCTACCTGCTACCGAAGATTTATGGCTCGCTGTTCGGCTTCTGTTCGGATTTTACTGGAGGGTTGATGGAGTGTGGATACTATATGAGTATACTACCCACTAAACACCTCCCCTGTCAATCCGAGAACCCAGCCTAGAACCGTAATCTCTGATATTGCTCCTAGCACAATGTATGTAACTTCCCGCCTTATTTTAGATTGTCACACGTGTCGTTATTAATTTAGAGAGCGTTAGATCATTATTCACTTTAATGTAAAATGTTGTCAAAGAATTGATACTTTAATTTGTTTGTAATTCTTTTGGTAGGTGTACGTCAAATACGTTTATTATGGTTGTAGCGAATTTAGCTATTAATGCTGTGATCCTTCATGGTAAATTTTTTTTGGTAATATGTAAAATAAAAAAGTGTAGTGAGCTCCCGATATCTTTATGTTGAATGGAATTAATCGCATTCATTTGTGGACGATACCAGTAAAAGACCAATGTTAACGGATGCAAACTATCAGACAGCGGTTATCGAATGGAGGTGACTGAGTGCCAAGGCGCGGTGTGTAGTATCATCGGCATGTCACAAGCAGTTGCTGCTCCAGATTATAAATTGTGAAACGGCACATTCGATGTGGGCGACGCTCAGGAGCATTTATGAGCAACCATCGAAAACAAATGTATTTTTTTGCAACAGAAATACTATGATACTATGTGATAATATTGTAACGTTTTTATCGAAGTTGACAGAAATCGTGCAACAGCTGAAGGATCAGAATGGACGTATTTCTGACACAATGGTTATGACTAAGGTTATAGCCTCGTTCGAGCCGATGGCAACGATCGAAATAAGAGACATTGAAAGCTTCACAGACCTGGTCGAGGTAGAGCAGGCCATCAAAAGGGAATTCCCTCGCGTGGGTAGGATCAAAGCGAGGCTGACACCAGAAAAGTATAGGAGAAAACGTATGGCCATCATTAACTTGATCGAAAAGGACACCGAAGAATTTTTGAATAAGGGCAAAGTAAGAATAGGGTGAGTTGTCTGCAGGATACGGCGAAGACCTGCGTTTCTTCAATGTTTCTAATACCTCGGCTATGGACACACTGCATAAGTATGCAAATACCCGATAGGAGTTCCATATGTTACAAATGCGGTGAAATGGGACATAAAAGAAAAGAGTGTACAAAGAAGGCACACTACATTCTTTGCAAGAATGTTGATCCAAGACCGGATCTTGGGCACGTTTAAGGATCAGAGAAATGTCGGGGTTTCCAGGAAGCCCTCGCCAAAGTAAAATCAGAACTTTGATGACCCGTATCCTGCAGCTGAACTTACACCGCTTTTCACCCGCACAAGATCTGCTTGAGCAGTTTGCGAGGGACATGAAAGCCGATTTTTTGCTGATGATGATGACGATAAAAGTTCTGCATCATGGTATCCTAATGAAACTGAAACCACCTTCTCTAGTGTGTTCTCAACGCCGAATAACCCATATCATCTCTCCAAGCCAAGCTTTATACTTTGGAGCCATCGGGCCCAGTTCGTCAGTCTTTTTTAAAGTTCCGTCACGGTTCCAAGTCGTATCTGTTCCAACTGTCCCAGTAGCCGCTCCAAAGTTATTTTCTACTCTAATTTTCCTGTTTTTGATAACTAAACGCTGTTTTGGCATTCTTACATTAATTCTGAGATAATTTACGCGTTTCAGGATATTCAGATTTGGTGAGCAATCGACGATCGGGGACAATGAATTGAGAGCAGTTTGGAAGGTTCTTATCAGTTTTGACACCTACTCTTAGCAGTCAGTAAATCGCACCAGCAGCAAAAGTGACACCTTTTGAAAGGTATGACGCCAAAAATGAAAAGGTTTCGTTGTACATGGACCTTAAAAATGTTAGTAATAGGAAAAAAAGGCTCAACTCTTCCATCCATAGATTAGAAAAGATCACTATAACAATTTAGTTGTATTGCTAGGACCAGACAATCCTATCAAGGAAACCAAATGGTCTTTGCCTCAACTGTGGTCGCGCAAACCATAAATCGCGTGATTGCACAACAGATCGCATATTCATGAAGTGCACATCTTGTGGAAAACTCGGTCATGTCAATAAAGTCTGCATTACCACCCATCTCCGAAAATTGAAGCCCAGCACGCTGTCAACTCATCATCCTAAAGAAGAAGAAGATCGTCACCTCAATAGCGAATATGGTATCGCTTGCAATGAAAATATCGAGGATTTGTACGAGGTAGGACCTCGTACAAACTCTCGATGGACCTACCTAATAAATACATTGTTGTGGTCACAGTCTACAGCAAGCCACAAGCATTTGACTCAGGGGCACGTGTCTCTTTGCCCTCAGAAGCTACTTTCAACAAATTGGGACTCAAAGTACCGCTGCTACCGACTTCAGTCTTCTTCCATTCTTACTCAGATCACGACATCAAGCCTAAGGGTAAAGTCACCGTCTCAGTCGCCTACAAAGGGAATTCAATGGAAGCCGATCTATTCATAGTGCCAGTAGGGTATGACACTTTGCTCGGACGTATGTGGATTCGTAGTCTCGGCATCAGGCTCAACAAGGTAGATAGTCACAAAAACTCAGATCTCCGTCCACTCAACATAAACGTAGTCACTTCAAGAAATACCAGTCCATTGGGTGGGTTGGGTGTGTTCCGAACGAAGAAGTTAAGCTTCAACTCAGAGAAGGCGTGAAACTAGTTTTCATCCGTGAACGCGATGTTCCCTTTGCATTGCGAGAGCTGGTTTAGAGAGAGTCAGCTACACTGGAGTCTCAATGAGTCATCAGTCCGATTGTATCAAGTGATTGAGGATCGCCACTCGTTGTTATAGCTAAACCCGATGGTTGGGTAGCGCTATGCGTAAATTATAAGTGTGGGGTGAATTCCAGACTGCTTTAAATGACCCCATCTGCTGAATAGATGAGTTTCTGCGTAGTCTCAGCGGTTTCAAGTACTTTTGTAAATTGGACTTACACAAGGCATATTTGCATTTACGACTCGATGAAGAAGGGAGCAAGATTTAAATGATTTCAACGCATAAGAGTACATTCAAAATGAACAGTCTCGGCTTCAGTATTAAGACCGCTCCAACAAAGTCCAAGTCCTGAGTGAATTGCTGAACGGCCTTCCGAAGGTTGAGGCATTCTTTGATGACATAATCTGCCATGGCTCAGATCTCGAGGAGTGTACCAGAAATCTTGGCACATAGCTGGAACGTCTCAAAGAAAATGATCTCCATTCAATCGTGCTAAATGCTCATTCTTCAAGGACACAAACGACATCAACTAAAATACCTCGGTCATGTAGTGTCACATAATTAGATTTAGAAGTGCCCAGCTACGGTTCAAGCATTTTTTTGGATGCCGCGACTGAAAAATGTGAATGAATTGAGGAGATTTCTCAATCTAGTCACATATTATGCCAAATTTATTCCAGACTTCTCTTCAAAGACCTACCCATTACGCCGCTTACTCAGGACGGGTGAGCGTTTCTTCTGGTCTGTAGCTACTGAGGCCTCCTTTGTGGATCTCAAGATAGAATTATGCTCAAACAGTGTGCTCATTCCGTTTGATCCTTCAAAACAAGTGATACTTACAACTGATGCCTCGCCAACCGGAATACCCCCAGTACTTAGTCACAAAACTGATGGTCACAAGCATCCAATCGGCTACGCCTGGCGAGTTCTGACGAAGGCTAAGTCTTGAAAGAGAAGCTCTGGCTATCGTATACGCAGTGACGCACTTCTTCAACTACTTATTCGGCTAACGATTCATTCTCACCCCAGACACACTTTCAAGGATTTTTCTTCCAGACCCTGCACTGCTGCGGATGACCTGTTTGCGTTTGCTGAGGTACGACCCTTTCCTCTAGAAAACAAAAAATGTTGACTGTCTGTCCCGTGCATCAGTCTTTACAAGTAGTGAGTCACCGAGATTTTAATTTATGAAGAAGTCAACGCACTGTATGCTGAAACACTGCTCGGGATCTCCAGTTTGTCTATCACTGCAAAGATAGTCGCCGAGGGAGCTGCAAAAGACCAGAAGTTGCAACCATTACTACAGGAGCTCAAGACAATCCACGAGGATAGCTTTTATACTGTCTCTGGCAACATGCTATTCCATCGCGAGCGAGCAGTGATCCCAAAGTCTCTCCAAATAACAATTCTGCAAGAAGGAACTCGCCAAGAGATACGTTTATTGATAAGGCATGGACAAGGACATAGAGCATCTTGTGAAGAGCTGTAAGTCCTGTGCCAAAGTTTGCCATAGTCCATAAAAAGTCCCACTTCATCCCTGGGACCAGCCTGATGAAAATTGAGAGAGAGTGCACATCGACTATGCGGGGCCATTTTGATGGACATTTTCTTTTGATGTTGATGGATGCAAAGTCGAAGTGGGCAGAGTTTCGCATAGTCCGTGATGTTCCGTCTTCTGCTTTCACAATCACTCTGCTTCACGGCATTTTTTCGGTGCACGGTAACCCCTATATGATGGTTTCGGACAATGCTAATATTTTTATAGGCGGAGAATTCCAGAGTTATTGTAAAGAGCGTGGGGGTATTTCAACAGTTCAGCACACCGAATCATCCAGCCACAAATGGTCTCACAGAACGCAGCATCCAGACGTTGAAGAGAAGAATCAAGGCTGCAGCTGATGATCGCCCTCCCCTTTTTATCAAGCTACAGAACATAATGTTCCGCTATAGAGCAACACCTTTAGCATCAGGTTTGTCTCCTTCAGCGTTGTTTCTGAAGAGAAGGATCCGCATGCGTCTCAACACACTGCTCCCCAACAGCAAAGCTCTTGCTCCAACAGCACCTCCCGCCTTGTGGGTTCGTAGTCTCCAAGTGGGAGAGAGAGTACAAGAAAAGATTCAATTGGGAAATCAAGACGTTTGACAATTCAGCACCATCAGGAAGAAACTTGGCCCGTATCATTATATAGTTGAATTGGACACCAGCCACACTCTGAAAAGCCACATTAATCAGTTGGTCGTCACCTTAGTTTTAAAGAAACAAGTCTCCTTCAATCCTTCAATTATGCAGCACAAAATAGATGTGCCATCTTCAACAGAAACTGCAGGGGTACCAACAGACTACCTGTTGCCACCAGCGCCAACTTTGGCACATGAAAACCGTCCAGATACACAATTCGAGACACATGGTTCGCTTGTTTAGCCTAATCCAGCTGCGACTCTATCACCCAGGTCTACAACAAACTAACGAAAGCCTGAATATCGGGACTTTGTCTTTAACATATGTCCTGCTCCTTAAAATAAGTGGGGGAGACTATAGTGAAGCGTACGAACATATTCGACCTAGACTGTATCATTGTGTAGAGTGCGAACGTGTTCAATCTAGACAATCGTGAAGTAGTGAGTGCCGAGCCGCGTTTGGTTTGGCCATGCCTCTTTGTAAATTGCATATCATTACTGTCACAATAATGAGTATTATGTGTAGCTTATATTAAATGTAGCATCGTATTCGGCTCTTTGTCACAGAATTGCCTAAAATCAGATAGCTAGTTCGGGGTTTTTTAGCTTCTTCCCCAGTGGTCTATCTTATTCATTAGATTTGTTTTTCCCTAAAATCAGACAGCTGTTTCGACGCTTATCTAGCCTATACCTCAGTGATCAATCTAATTCATTAGATAGATCAATGGGGAAGAGGCTAGATAAGCCCCAAATCATGTACAATATGATTTTAGGGGAAAAAAAAATTCAACCTGAAAACGGATTTAATTGATTTTTCATTTCTTATTTCTAATTTAACTCGTTTTCTCCTGGTGAAACAGAGCTCACCAAACGCTGTACAACGAGAAATATATATATAACCTAACATCTATCTATAATTAATAACCATGCCGCAGGAATGGAGGTTGGGCGACGGGCTAACTTCCTGTTCCAGTTTTTAATCCTGCAAAAGAGCTTTAGAACGGATTGGACCTACGGCAACGACCTCGCAACCGAAAAATGGACTATGGCATTGTATCTTAGAATGTCACTCAACTCACTCAACTATCCTGGCGCTATTAAGGACCTTTTACAACATGCCAGTCAATATAAGCTAAACATACTGGCAATCCAGGAAACGAACTGGACTGGAAGTGGTGTTCAAGATATGTGATCGCACAATATTCAAAACTGGGAGGCCTGCTGGAAGGCGAGAATTCAGAGTGGCCTTCATTGTGCATAGTAAATTCAAATCACAAGTTATTGATTTTAAGGCAGTCGACGAACGGTTGTGTGCGATCCGTATAAAAGCGAAATTCTTCAAAATTTGGTTGATAAACGAACATGCCCCAACCAAACAAAAAGATGCAGAAACAAAGGAAATGTTCTACAATTACCTGGAAATCCTAGTCGATGCATTGCCAACAAATGACACAAAAATAGTTCTGGGTGATTTCAACGCTAAGGTTCGCTCTCATACTATAAGACACATCGCTGAAAACAAGAAACGCGCTATGGGTGGAAGCGAAAGTGGCGATTAAGACCGTGGCAGAACAGACGAACGGACGTCAAGCCCGGTGAAAAAGAAATGATTGGTTCGATGATGAATGCCAGGATGCGTTACATATGAAGAATCAGGCGTACAAGCAATATATAGGTAGGAAAACCAGGACGAAGGGAGGACACTATGAAAATCTCAGAAGAATAGCGAATAAGATAATTAGAATTTAGAAAAGAAAATAATACGATGACAAATTGAGAAGTGTCAATGTAAGTCTAGCGAGTAACAACACAAGACAAGCATACAAAGCAATGAAAAGCTTGAAACGTGGTTATCAACCCAGGACCACGCTCTGCCGTGATGACATCGATAACATCATCGCTGATGAAACCAGGAGTAAGGAAAAATGGGCATCATATTTCAAGAATATCCTAACTCCTCCTCACAGCTTCAGAACATCGGAGTCTATAGATATTCTCAGATAGCTTCAATTGTCCCCACTACCTCTGGATGAAGCTCGTTCCACCATGAAAGCCCAAAAAAATAACAAAGAGCAAGGCATCGATGAGGTTCCAGTGGAGTTTATAAAATATGGTGGCAGCGGTGGTCAGAAAGCCATCCACAAAGTCATCCTCCACATTTGGAAACGAGAACATATGCCAAAAGAGTGGAGTCAATCAATTATATTCCCTATGTACAAAAAATGTGACAAGTTACAGTGCTAAAACTGTAGAGGCATATCACTACTTTGTACGGCGTAAAAAATATTTTCGAAAGTCTCAGAAAATAAAATCGGAGCATACGCCAACAGTATTATTGGGGGGTATCAAGGTGGCTTTAGAGCAGGTAATCGACGATAGACCAATTGTTCACAGTCAAGCAGGTACTTGAGGAATGTTGGGAGTTTAACATAGACGCATGCCAAATATTCGGCGACTTTAAGCAAGTAGTCGACAGTATTGATCGTAATGTACTGTACCAAATAATGCTTTGCTTTGGCATCCCAGCTGAATTAGTCCCTCTTACCAAAATGACAATGACATCGACAACCAATTGCCCAAAAAAAAAATATCGAAAATGTGGGCGAATTTGTGTATCTGGGCGCCAAAATAACCAGAATCGCTCATGAAAGAGACGAAATACGCCGAAGAATACAGCTCGCAAATAAAATATTTTATTCAGTTTTGACGATTTTGAAGACCAGCTGCTTACACAGAAAAACAAAGCTCCAAGTATACAAATCTGTGATAACACCTGTGCTATACTATGGGCGCGAAACATGGACCCTTACCCAAGCATTTGCAAACTTAGTGAACGCCTTTGAAAGGCGAATAATTGGAGCGAAATCGATACAACCATGAGCTGTATGAAATTTTTGACGAGCCGGAGGTCGCAAAGGTTGTAAGACTGCGGAAGCTACAAGGGGCTGGCCATGTGAATCGTTTGGATGAACAATGGAACAAAGGTATTCGTTTGGAGAACTGTGGCCGGAAACCAGTGGGGAAGTGGAGGAAACGCTAGTCTGACTGGGTCGACGGACAGTTCATCGCTGATTGGATTTCAAAATTTGCGGACGCGGTCAATGGACCGAGAAGTTTGAGGCGCTTGTTGTAGGAAGCAAAGGCTTGAGAGGGGCTGTAGTGCTACGAAGGAGAAGAAGAACATCTAGGACATATCTATTTCTAGACTCTTATAAATATAACATACAAATAATATCTGCTTATCTTTTGATTTAGAATCTCAAAGTTTATTCATTTAACAAAAACTAGGTAATTTGATCAAAAATAACAAATTAATACATTATACGCGTTGTATCTTACGTCACTCATGCAGATCGCAGAAAGTTTGGTAAAATACCTGTTAATTTTTACAATTAAAATCGTGGGTCGACTAGGCAACTACTGTTTACTTGGTAGTAGTAAAAGTTGTAAAAAATCCAAATCAAATGCAAGACCAACTTATTTTCTCCCCGATCAATTGAGCCTTACTATCGATACATTTGTGCGCGTAAAGCCTGTAACAAATTAAAATACAAATCATTCGCGTCCCTTATGATCTGGTGGATTGAAATAGTCCCAATGATGATGATGAATATTTTTGTTGCCAGATATTCCCAACAGCAAAAATCCTATAGTGACTAGAATCACCAGAACTATAGCTGTACTGATATTGCGATCATTTCCTTCTTTCGCATTTGCTCGAAGTATATTGACTATGTGATTCACCGTCTGCATGACTGAACTTCCACAAGCTTGCAGCAATTGTCCACCTAATTGGCCAATAGTAGGCTCTGGTGATCTTGTACTATGTCGACTGCGGCGATGCTCTCTGTGGGAGTCTTCTTCGGAGGAGGAATCCCTTCTGCGATGGTGGCGTCGTCTTCTGTGTGATGGACTGTGATGGTGTTCCACTTCGCTAGGATCTTGAAGAGTGTAAAATGATGGCGGAGGAATAGAGTACTGCATATATTCTGATGGGAAAACAGGCGGTTGTTGGGACCCTTGGATTTGTACTTGAGGCGGAGGCGGGCGTGGGGGCGGTGAGTCGGTTGTTGAAGCTACCGGTGGAGATTCTGGTAACTCTGTTGAATGCTGTTCCGTTGTTTGTGTCGTTACTGTGTCGGATTCCTTTTCTCTTTCAGCACTTCGAACTCTCCGAACAATTTCATCAATTAAGCCTTCGGGTATTTCCAATGGTTGAGTAATATTACTCGACCTGCATTCTAATTCGTCTGTTCTAAGCATAGAACTTTGCAGTTGTGAAACTATGATATTTGATGCCTGAAGTTCATTTACACTTAGTCGTTCAACTTCAAGTTCGGCTAAAGTTAATCTTGTTGGGAAGGGGCTGGACCTTTCCACCTCATGCTGCTGTAACGGCTCAATATCTGTGGTGGCTGGAACTGGACCAGTGCGCGTTGGAATAGTGTCTCGATCAGCTGGAAGGGATGTATCAGCTGTCACTGAAGACCGTTTTCTGGGTGGGGCTATTGGTGGCTCTTCCTCGTTATCTTCTTGTTCCTCTTCTGAGTATAATTCGTGTGCTCCAGTCGCAGGACTCTCGCGCGGTGATTCATGCTCAAATTTATCTCTTGTCAGTCTTTCCTCTTCCTCCTCTTGGGTTATTCTGGCAATGAATTCATCTACACTAGATTGGTCGTCCTTAGGCATATGATCATCCGTGTAGTCCTCGCCATCAACAGGCATTACCAGCAATGAAGCTTCGAGCATCGTTTCACCATCACGATTCGGGATCGGTGTTGGAACACGCCTCTCTATGAGTATTGCGGACGGTGTTGTTGGTCGGCTGCCATGTGAAACTTTAGACCGATCACCGGTTGATGCTCGAGATCGCTCAGAGTAACTTCTTTGGCTTGCTTCGCGGAACCGTTGCAGGGATTTCGAAAGACTGTCATCATCCTCTTGATGATCAGTGTGGTCTTCATCTTGCTTCAAGACATCTTGTAAAGTTCTTCCTACTCGTGGTTCAATGACGCGCATGTCGTCCGTTATTTCGAACTCTTCGCATACAAAGTCATCAGGCAATGGATCCGTTTGAGTAGAAACTTCCACTTCAATACACTTTTCACTTTGTTTTTCTACATTGTAATCTCCATTTAGCTGAAGGTCGTATGTCATTCTTTCAGCACCGTCGTCTCTGTCATCTTTATTGTCGGGTTGATCACTGCGATCCCTTCGTCCTTTTTTTCGACTTTCCCGAGGCGGACGAGGAGGTGGCGGTAATGGCCGATACTTCATTTTATTAATAACATCACCTGAATGAAGATCTCCACGAGGTGACTCTACCCGATTTTCCCTATCCTGTTCATTGCGCTCATCGTCAATATCAAGCTCTTCATATTGCGTCACATCAGGAGAACTCACTTCTCTGAAAGAAAAATTTTCAGATCAGTGGGGAGAACGTTTCAAAGGGTTGGCAAATTGTACTTTTTCGAATCTCCTAAGCTGGCTGAAGACCTGCGACGCGTGGGTCGGGACGGGCCCATAGTTTGAAAGCTTTGTTTTGAACGCTCAACGCTAGATACTTCTCTTTTAGGATGTGGCATCGTAGAAAAGTGGCGGTCGGGTAGAGGACTAGCTTTTCTCTGGCGAATAGGAGCTGGTGGTCTTGGAGGAGGCTCTTTTCGAACAGTTGCATACCTGTAATAATCGGGAAATGAACGATGATGAACATATGTACATAAAGCAAGAAATTAAATACGCAAAAAATGATCCACTGTATGAATGACTTACCCGTCGGATTCTTTCATATCAATGTGAAATTTGTTCTCTTCAAGCGGAATTGATTCCGACGCAAAAGATTCCGCGCCACGAGAAGTTCGATCGTCATCAGTAATGCGAGATTGCGACCTTGAACGTGACCTTCTTGGTGCTGGTGTTGGGGTGGAGAACGTTTCCGCTTGAGCCAAGGGAATAATATATTCATGTTGCGTGCGATACACTATAAACTAAAAAGAATTTCCTTTTTTTATGAAACACCATTTATTTTCTTCTTTTGCTGTATGAAAACCTAAAACATACTAGACATGCGGCTTCTATAAAACTATAACATAAGCGATTGTCTTGTTACATTGAAAGAAAAAGTGTTACGCGTTAACTTACATCTTCATCACGTTCTTCACTAGGTAAAAAACTATTTGAAACTGATCGACCCGCAAAGCGGTTTGCATACGAGTCTTTGTCAACTGATTCTCGTAATTGCTTTTTACGGCGTTTTGGTGCTTTGGGCGGAGTTGCTGCTTTGAAACGTTCGATTTGCTCTACATCTGGTTCTTCATAGTCTTTTCGTGGTGTATACTCCTGATGGTGCTTATAAACGTCAATATTCATTTTTTTGAAAAGAGCATTGTCCTCTTCGTCATCTAAGTATGGAATTTGCTCAGATGGGACCTGGTGGTCTTCGTCCCGAGGGTAATGTTTTCGCCTGGATCGTCGCGTAGGTCTATTGGGCGGTATGTTTGCAAAATAGCCTTCGGAGCTATGAGGTAGTGAAGTATTATCATCAAAACTACCCCTTCGTTCTGGCTCGAAATCCTGAGATAATTCTCTTGACTCAGTATTTCTGGCCCGATCAAAGTCATTTAGAAGTTTGTTGGCACGCTTTGGCTTTGGCGGTGGAACATCATAGCCATAATTCACCTGTTCATTGCTGATATCCATATCAGGATAATATGAGTCTTTATTTCCTAGCTGCGCTAATGTGTTGATTGGTGTTGTTAAACCTTCTCGTATTGCAGAGCTAATGTATTGTCTTATTTCGATATTGTCTTGCGAAATTCCCCGCTTGCGTAAAATGAATTCATCATCGTCAATCTCTTCTATTACCCCCTTGTGTCTGTTGCCCGAGCTTGCAGTAGATTGAGTTTCGTGGCTCATATTGACTGCAGAGGCGACTTCCATTTCTTCTGATGGATATTTTTCTGGCCTCTGGAGAAACTCAGAGTCAGGATCTTCGGTTCCCCTGAGCATAGCGTTGCGAATCGCATCCTTTTCACTCCAGCCTACATCTTTGCTTTCCTCAGAAACTAAGTCTGAATCTTGGTGTACCATTGGACGTCGTTTTTTGAACTCGCTCTCCCGAATCTTTGATATTTCATGAATAGCTCTGTTTTCCTCATCATAATCTGCAAATTGTTTCTGTTCTATAGATTGTAGAATCTCAAGTTCCTCCTGTTCACGCGCACTTCGTTCTATATCTTCTTTCATTCGACGTTCCAAAGAGGACTCTCGTCCTAAACTTTCAACTTCGCTTCCATATCTTTGATACTTACCGCTTTCACTGTCGCCATAGCTTACTTCGGAGACCTTCTCATTCCATCTAGGAGATACTGGACCTCCTTCTTGGCGAGGTAGAGTTGTTGATTCAACAGACGGTGGTGTCTCAGTGCTTGGCAGATCATCAGCTTTGGCGATCACAATAGTTGAAAGTTTTTGCTTGCGCTTTTTCAACATTCTTGGGTATGTTCCAAAATTAAATTCAAACCTTTTTTTGGGAGTTGTCGCCGTTTCGGGTGTAACTGCTGATTCAGGAGTAGTTTCTGTGATGGAAGTTGTAGGTTCTGTTTCCCTAAGTGACTTAGTTCGGCGTAGTTTGAGTGTCATGGAGTCCGGAATCTTGAACCTTGATAAATCAGGCTTTGTGAAAATAGGTTTTTCAAATTTTGTGAATTCTGGCCGCTTGAATTCCGGGCGTTTGAATTCTGGTGATTTGAATTTAGGCATTTCTGGAGTTTTAAACTTGGGGAGCTCGGGCCGTTTGATTTCAGGCATTTTGATCTTCGAAAAATCAGGTTTTCTGAATCGTTTTCTCTCTTTCGTTTTAGGACTACCCGAGGGAACTTTCTTTGAACCATGAATTCTAGTCTTTATTTTGCCAGCCTGTGATCGTATATTCTGTGTCATTCTTCGACTACGATCCTGAGCACTTGCCATGAAACTTTTCTTTCTGTTCTCCGCTTTCAAAGGTAGTTCTTCAATTGCACTTGAATCAACTTGACTTGTATGAATTTCGTTATCAGTTCGAGAGTCTGTTCTTGGTGTGGTTGGCAATGAACTAAAATAGCGCTCTTCAATTTCTCTTTGCTCCTCAAGGACAGCGGAAATTCGGTCTTCTTCTTCGCCTCTCGCGATTGCAAGCTCTTTTTCTATAGAAGTAAGGCTAGATGTTTTTTGATCCGATGCATGTTCACTTGGTTCAGATATTTTGAAAGTTAGAATAGGGGACGACTCTTTTTCGACATCCATAGGCTCTTGGGTTTGTGTTTCATCCTGAGGCAATCCGATGGGCTCGTATTCATGATTGCTAAAAATATAAAAAAGAATATGCTTGTTTTAGCCCAATAAAGTGAATAGAAATTTATCTAAAATTGAAAAATTTATTTTAGCTAATGAAATTTATGGGTGTTTGGTTTTGTGATTTGTAAACTATGGATACTTGGGTGTTCATTCCTTATCAGTTAATTTGATAAACAAAGTGACCTTTCAAAGATAAGAAATCATTTTTCGTTTGGCGAATACTCTTCACAACTACCGAGTAAGGGTCATATTTTCAATATAGAAACAAAATAGATACTTACGCTTAATACAGGCCCAAAGTTAGAAACAAAGAGAATTTCTTAGTGAGAAAAAAGAAGAGACTCATGAACAAGCAAATCTTATTTGAAGATCATCGAATAGGCTCTGATCACCTTAACAGAAAGCATTATTAAGCATATCACCACTTTTTGAGCCTTCGCTTAGAGAAAGTTAGTATACCTCATTATCTTGATCGAATGTATCGGTACTAGGGAAGGTGATATGGTCAGTACCATGCTTTGGCTGTGTGTCCGTCCACCCAGTTGCGATGTGTTCTGATTTTAAACCAGTAAGTATCATAACTGAACAGGCTTATAGTCCGTCCGAAGAATCACTCAAAACTAATCTCGTTGTCACGAACGAGACTCGAACCAGGAAACTTCAGCTTACGGGGTGAGTGCTCTAACCACTACACCATGCGGACTACAAGCATATCACTAAGGAACATCTAAAGGTTGTTCAATGAACAGCATGAGCCTGCTTGCTACAGAATGAATATCTAGAGAAAAGAAGAGAACTCCTGTAGTGCTGCTGGTCAATCATTTTACTGGCTGCATGGTTTGTTATACTCAAAATATTTTCTTTGGATTGAGGTTTGCCGAATAAGGACTATAAGGGTCTTCTGACTATACATTCTTTATCATTTGCGTCCACTTCAGGGAAAATTTAATTTCTTTATTCTTTCGTCTACTGCACCGAATTTCTTCAATCCGACTAATGAAGTGATATTGGGTAACAAGTGATTAATTTATTAAATAACTGGGTGGTGAACAGTAAAGTTAATGCACATTTTTCAATGCTTTTTTATAAGAACGGTTCAAATTGCATCCAGATATCAAGACTGAGATGGCCGTTGATCCTTCGTTTCTAGCTCAAATAGAACTCGGCACGTCTTTTCATCGTCCGTGTTGCCAAAAAGAGTTAACAACCTTTGCGGGAGGGCTTCGTATTTTCTCGTTTTGAGCGGAACCTCCACAATATTGGTGACTTGGGCCAGAATTGGCATGCCCAACCCAGCAACAACTTTGTCAAAATGTTCCGCGTCAGTGCTAACCTTGCTGCTGCCAAATTGCGTTTCAACGGTCGCAAATCATAGCCCTGGCTTACTGTATCAGAAAGGCGGCAACTTGAAGAAAATGGCGTTCACTTCAGCACCAGCAGCCACGGCGTCTATGGCAGCAGAGGCTTGGCCGCCATTGGCGTCATCAGCATCATAAAAATCATTCGGCATCTTACAAAATACTCGCGTCGGTGTCGTCTCTTTAGAGTACGGGTAAAGTTGTAAATAAAAGACTGGGTAACAATAATACAATACTATTTATTCATAATATAAGTGAAATTCTGAACATACATTCCTACACAACGAAGTCTTAATCAAGAGAGAGATTACAAAATCTTCTACTTGCCTTCCTAGCGCACGACACAGCAATGATCAAAAATCAGCAGCAACTTCGGCACAGTACTCCCTCCCAAGTGACACTGAGATGTTAGCTTCTGCGAAAATCTGGGAGCACAAAAAATGCACGCGATTCCTGCTCGGCGGGCTCGGTGGAGGATCCACCTGCGCAAGCCACTACATCGATGCTGGGTAGTGTAGTGAATTTGTTTTCGCAAAACCCATGTAGGACACGGCTGTCGATCGTATGCCACAAGTGTCAGCAAGCTATAAACAAGACCGAGCTCAGCTGACCAACTTCGTTTAACGACCACGTACACATGCTTGTCGACTAGCTATATGTGGCGCGTCCTTGTTGAGCCACGAAGCTACACTGCAAAATATTTATTACGCGTACTCTACTCTACGAGACGTACCAATCAATTTTTATTATCTTTAGAAATGTTCTATTATGTGTCAAGTCAATTAAGCTACTCTACAGTAATTCAAAATTTTTTTGTCTCCTTAAGTTAGCGGACACGGAGGCTTGAGACAAACGCAAAAATTCTACAAAAAGCAACCATTACTTTCACCGAAGAAGGTCGTTGCATTGCAAGGGGAATGTCAAACCTAAAGATGTTAAAGTGGCTGAAGTGAATCACTCATCAATGCCTAAAGGATGGAAACTTGACAGATGTAGTTAATTTTAATTTTGTAGAACAACAAACTAAGCAGTTTCGAAGGGATGACAACTTTACCTCTTCAGGAGCAGCCACTCCTGATCTCCACGGGGCTGCTCAACTGCTTGTTTATTACAGTGGAGCACGTCGAAAAAAGAAGGTTGTTGTGATGGCACTCCATTTTGGAAAAAATCAAACCGGACGCTGCGGAAGCTGCGAAAGTCTGTGGGGGGTAAGTGGATCCAGATGCGTTAGCGGTTCCAGGTGTGGCAGAGGCTTCAGGTGGGTAAGCAGTCAGATGCAAGTACACTTCGAGCTCCGTGAATGCTGGCTTGAGCCGCTCCATCGAGACATTGACCTGGTGACCATTAACACCGATTTTATACAAGCCGTCCAACAGTCGCTGGAGAACGTGGTGAGGTCTCAAATAAAGTGGCAAAAGTGACTTGCAAACCGCCTCCACGAAAAAAAAGGAAAACATGCATGCAAGTATTACGTTTTTTTATTAGCAAAAACTGCTCAGTTGCCACGGTGGGACGCTAGCATAAGCTGGAATTTGGGCATAACTTCCCAAAGCTTGACGAGAAAATTATGCAGACTGATCATTGAATCGCTGAGGCTGATGAGTTTTCAAGGAATTGATAACGTAGTTCCGTAAACTAGCTCCGCACATGACGCATTTATATCTTCCTTGTAACTAGTTTGCAGCCCCAATAAGTGAGGATAATGTCCATCTAGCAAGGACTATCGTAGTGAACACATAATTGCGGCTTCAATGTACGGTGCCAGCGCTGAATGATCCCGTTTGACACAGGATGGTGAGCTGTCATTATATTCTTGGAGCGACAAGAGATCTGAACAACGACGATTCGAACTGGGCACTCTGATCCATCGTGATGAAGCAAGCTGTACCAAAATGAGCGAACCAGTTGTTAAAAAAAACTCTCGCCATGGTATCCGCTGGTTGATTAGCAATGGCAAACGCTTCCAACTACCTAGAAAGACGGTAAATCATGGTTAGGCAATATTTATAGCCTTGCGAAGGTGGAAGATGTCCTGATGAATGTGCTGGAAGCGACCATCGGGCACCGGAAAAGAGTTATCCGGATTCTTTTGATAGCGAACAATTTTTGAACGCTGACATGGCCTACACTAGCGAGCCTACATGCGGATGTCTTTTCTCATAAGTGTCCATACAAACTTCTCAGCGATGGGATGCGCTAGCTGGTAAAAAATGTTGAAAACTTTTTTGCACAACGAAACTGGATCGAAGGGCCTCAGCTGACCCAGAGAGTTGTCGCATACCATATCTTGACGAGAGGCACGGGAACGGCGGCCAACAGTGAGGGAGGTACTGTTGTTACGGAGCCGCCCCTAGCGTTCAACGTCTCAGCTCTGCGCATAAGCCAGCTCGTCTTCGCTGGTAGGCGTGGGCATCTCGATAGTCTCCACCTGAGAGAGTGCGTGCACGACCTCATTGCTGGCACTGAAGATCAAAAGAAAATCGGTTGTGAACTACGATACGTAATTGAGATACCTGAGTTGACTCGGTGAAGCTTTACTAGCAGATAGGGTAAATGTGCACGTGAGTTGCATGTGTTCCGTCAGGACAGAGAACACAAAGCTCTCCAAGTAGTGCCAAAAATGAAAAATGCTAGTACTTATAGCGAGGAACTCGCGGTCGGAGACACTGTTCTGGAATTGGGCATGGAAAGCTATCTCTTGGAGAAAGCCAACTGGAGCAACTGACTACCCTGTTTCTGTTCCAAACCGGCACCCGTGGCGAAGTTATTGGCTTAAAAACGGACAAGCAAGGTGCAGTCAGCCACGCAATTCTTAAACTTTATAAATGCATCCTCAGCCTCTAGAATCCACTCGATGACTGTCTTGTCTCCTTTTTTGTTGCCTGCGCATAAATTGTTGAGAGGAGCCTGTAGTATAGCAGCGTTGTGGGTAGACTACCGATAAAAGTTTAGTGTTCCCAAAAACCATTGGAGATCCTTTACGTTGTTGGGCCTCTTAAAATCACTATAGCATCTACTCGAGATGTCGGGGCAAATTTAGTTTTCCCGAAAACCGCCGGCGATGTTTTAAGGTGATGGGCCCCTTGAAGTCACTATCGCATCTACTCGAGACGCTAGGGGGGGAGGGGGGGGGGGACTCAGGCCATTATCATTGATAATATGCCCCAGGCACTCCACCTCGCTCACTCCAAACATGAACTTAGACACGTTGACAACAATCCTGACCTCCGAGAGGCGTTGGAACACTAGACGCAGGTGCTCTACATGCTACTCCTCCTATCTCGATGTGACCAGCACATCGTCCAGTTAGCACACTCAAAAGTCTAGTCGTCGGAAAACCTCATCCATTAAGCGCTGATAGATCTGCGCAGCGTTACAAAAACCAAACGCCGAGAATTCAAATAATCCAGATGGAGTTGTAACCACCATTTTCGGGACGTCCTCTTCTGGTATCGAAATTCGATGAAACGCTCGCAACAGATCGATCTTTGAGAAAAATTGCCTGCTACTCAAGTTCCGTGTGCCGCATGGGGTATTTATTCAAAAACGTAACGGTGTTGAGGCTGCAATAAGCCTCGCAAGGACGCCAGGCACCCTCTCTTTGAATAGAGGTGCAGGGAGCTTACCCAGAGACTGCTGTAAGGTCGGCAAAACTCTCTATCCAGCATGAAGTGGAATTCCTCCTTTGCTATGCGTAGCTTGCTTTTATTAGTCGACGAGGGCGGTCTGCCACCGCATGGCTCACGGTCGTCATAAAATGCTTTGTTTGGTACGCAGTGGTGCGTACGGGGACTGCCGGACTTGTGAGGTCCAGAAATACTTCAAGTAGTGATGAGTACGGTGAACTTCCATCGACGAAACACATGCTGATGCTGACCGACTTTGTCTGATGCGGACGCGGGGCTAATGAGGTCCGAAAGTTTGTCGGTCCTGAAATGCTTGAGATAATCAGCGCCTAAGATAAGACGCGACACTTTCGCATCACAAAAACGTCAATAAAATGAATGTGGAAGGTCCAACGAAATTGCAAGGGTTCTGTCACCGCATGTGGTAATGACCGTTCCGTTTGCTGCAAATAACTTGTATGGAGGCACATTTTGCATGGGTCCCAGGGGTGAAACTGGAACGACAGTGATATCCACT
This sequence comes from Odontomyia ornata, assembly GCA_963969285.1. Classification (NCBI taxonomy): domain Eukaryota; kingdom Metazoa; phylum Arthropoda; class Insecta; order Diptera; family Stratiomyidae; genus Odontomyia; species Odontomyia ornata. The sequence continues at coordinate 100,180,926 of OZ017741.1, read as the reverse complement.
CTCGTGTTGCTGAAGAATTTTAACTTTAGGTCAAAAACTTCGAGGTGACTTCTTGAGGAACCACCAGCTGCCGCCTCTTGGGCTAGCGGCTCGATGCGTTTCCCACTTCTCGGCTAAAAAAGAAACATAGCGGATGACGCTGACTTGCTGCAGGGCCAAAATGGCGATAAAAATAACATATTTGGGTGCATTCCTTGCGTGGAGTTGGGGCTGCCGAAATGAGGAAAGACAAGAGCTGCAACCGGACGAGGTGCTCTGCCAAGACCGTGCTTAAATGCGGTTAATCTCCGTCGTCAGCTCCACGATGCTGCAAAAAAAAAAATGGGACAAGCAGAACTTCTCCCTGAATATTATAATCAGAGTTAAGTTCGGCCAGTTCGGGTAGTTAAAAATAGGTTACCTGAGCACCACGAGGCATCAAGAGTGAATGAGTCTCTTGTTTAGCAATTCCTTTCCCCTCTTTCCTTTTTCAATCGAAAAGCGATTTCTATAACTCGAAGCCATATCTAAGCGTGAAAACGTAAAGGCTAGGCTAGATTCTCAGGTTGACGGCAGAGGTGTTTAGTGGGTAGTTCAGAAGTCTTGGGTGTCTGGAAGCCGTATACTCACAGCATAATGGCCTTCATTTTCAGCTACAAAAAATATTTTTTTATTTAACCGATTTTCCTTATAATCCAAAAAATCTTTTTTATTGCCGCAAATACAAAAATATATGTTGCCTTCTGCAATGCGAGATCGGTTGATGAAAAAATCTCGAAGCGTCTTTTTTATACTCATGGTAATCCGATTTCATAATGAACTATTTCAAGCCTAAGGCCATTATTTTGTTCGCTGAACTTTGTTAGGAAGGAAGAACAACAACCTGTTGATTCATAGTTCCGGATGAACTTAAATTAAAAATAATATTCTTAATAAAGACCAAGACAACATTTATTCTTCTTTGTTTAAGCAAAATTTACCAGATCCACGTAGGAGTCTCTAAAGCACGAATAGCAGGGCCCGTTATATCCCTACTATATATGGTATATTTCTGCACCGACAAAGATATTACAACAACAACATTCCCCGACCACACCGTCCTAATCTCTGTGCATACGTACTCCAATACAGCAACTTGAGTAATCCAAGAGCAACAGACAAAAGTCATCGCCTGGCCCAATAAATGAGGAATTCAATCAAACAAGCGATAAAAAAGAAAACGCAAAAGTGAAAATCTGACGTAAGGCTCCTAGTCAAAGTCAAAAGCGCTTTATTCAATACTAATCGTTATAAATTTTGAAAGAATATAAAGCAAATTCCAAACAATAACAATACAAAAACTTAATGGCCCAAGTGTAGCAATAATGAGCTAAGTAACGAAAAACACCAAAAGTGAAAATAAACACGAATAATTTAGACATTGTTATTCAGCGACCAATACCTAGATTGCCCCGTCTCAGCTCGATCAGCTTCAAAGAATCTAGCAAATGAGTATCTTCGTTGGAATTTTTGGTCTCGTGAACTCAAATTCGGAGGATATTATATCTTCTTATCGGTGGCCAGTCTACATATGTGATATATGACTGGGACGCCGTCAGAATCAAAAACATATCGATTCATGTCCAAACACACGAATTCTTCTGGAGGAACGAAGCTAGTAGCGAGGTAAGTCGCAATATACCCGTCTGTAGGGTGGAACAGCTGTGAAATTCAAGGGTTTTCACTCACACTTACAGATCTTGTGATATGATTCCGTAGAAGTTTCAATATAAAGATATCGATTCTCGTCACATGAGCAGTTTGATAAATTCTTCTATTCGATATATAGTGTTTCCAATCCATCTCAGGCTTTCTGTACAAACCAGTACATGCACGAAGACATTTCCTTTCGAAAACTCTTAATTTTTCCATAGTGCTAGCACTCTGGTTGTACCAGATCTGACATCCATATGTCAAAACTGGTCTAACCAGGGTCTTGTAACAGATAATTTTTCCATGTATCTGGAATGAACGAGTCTTTGTAGGGCCCATGGCTACTTTTTGTGCCTTGCTGAGCATGATTTTGACATGTTCAGTACAGTACAGATACTGATCGAGATGAACACCGAGGTATTGAACACAGGATTTATGTGGAACTCGTTCTAAACCACCCTCGCCAGCCATGATGTAGAAATCTTTCAAATTACATTTCAGGTCTTGACTGACCCCCTGCAGCGTTGTCCGAAACAGAATTGTTTCGCACTTCTGCGCATTGATTTTCATTCGCCAATTGTCAGTCAGTACATCATTGAACATTTTTCGGAGATTACTCTGTACTATTGTAGCTTTTCGGTCTGCCGTATAGATAATTAGATCATCAGCAAGCGCTACCAATGATCGCGTTGGCGGGACGTTAAAATCAAAGCCGTTCAATAGCTTGCGAACGAATATTGAGAAGAGCAGAGGCGCAGTAACTGTTCCCTGCGCTGTAGACCATTCAAGACCTTGAATTCACGCATTGTTGTGAGATTTCCATCAGTTACAACAAACGATTTCCCGTATAACATATTGCACATCATAGCGATAAGGTATCTGGGGAACTTCTCCTAAAGGAGTTTAAAAATTAGTCCATCTAACCACACCATATCGAAGGCTTTCTCCATATCAATGAGACATGCTCCAACACATTCTCTATGATTTAGCTTCCAACAGATCTCTGAGGTTACTTTCGTTATTGCATGTGTGGTCGAACGCCTGGCACGAAAACCAAATTGGCAATTCGGCATCAACTCATATTTCTCAATGTGGGCGTTGAATGCTCTGTTGAGTATCACTTCAAATACCTTGCTGATGTTAGGCAATAAGCTGATTGGGCGATAGCTTTTAGGGCATGAAGATTCTTTTCCTTTCTTCAAGATCGGAAATACCTTAGCCTTTTTCCACTCATTTGGGAAATATGAATTGCTCAACATGTTGTTGAACAACATGCAATAATTCCTAAAGCAACATCAGGCAAATGTTGGAGAACTACATTTGGAATACCATCAGTACCACATGATTTCTTGTTGCTTGTTCTGCGAAATATGAAACAAAAGTCTTCATAGCTGACAAAATAATCAATAAGATTCAAGCTCGGTATGAGTCAGATGTTAATGTTTCATCGAAATGAAGAATTGATTGGCCGTTCAGGTTTGATTTGAAGTCGGAAACTTTTGCTTCAACAACCTCTGAAAATATTTCATTCCCTCTCTCAGGGTTTGGTAGGTGAACCAATTCAAAATGTGTTACAATCAGGGCAAGTTTATGCAACCCCTCGCAAATAATCCTGTTTCCATTTCTATCATCAGTCGTACTATCAATTTCGATCCCAGCCCTATCGAGAAGATTTATCTCATCACTAGTGACTTCAAGATTCGATACCTTCACTCGAGACTTCTTACGGAATAAGCTATTCACTTTCGCGAAAACGCCATCTGGGTTCTGTGCACTAATACCCCTTAATTTTTCCGCCCATTGATTGCTGACCTCACGTAAGGCTCCTATGGCCATTATCCTAGAAATAAGGGATGTTGACGGCAAAACTAGTCAAAGTAGAAGAAGTATTGAGAAAATGATCTCCCGAACTTGATGCCTGGAAGATATGACTAACTCTTGAAAACCAGCGTTTTTCTAAATCAATCGCTGCAGTAAGTTTCAAGGGACCTAAACATAGTACGTTGTAATATATGTGGACCATCTGACTGAAAGCTGAAGATGCGCCCCAACAACACACGGGAGTCCTCTGCAAAACTGCAAGCTTAAAAATGGTGACCTACCCCATTTTTTTGGTACAGGAGCATATCGAGCCTTCAGAGTAGGCCTTACCAAAGCAACGGCTAAAATTGTATGATCAGTGTCTCAATCGCCATCATAAGTTCTTAGGATCTGGAACAATATAACGGGAGAAAAGAACTGATCGATTGCTGCTGTGTAAGCTGCATCGAGACACAATTTCACCATTTTGGGTTTCTGAGGCCTCTAAAACCTCTACCATCTGGGTTAAAATAATGACTCATCTTTGCACTGGTGAAGGGAACTAGATGATTACCCGGCAAGTGACCACTAACATATTGCGTTTGAGATCGACAACCTTTAACTACAGCCAACTCGTTGTCCCCAAAAGTCGATAAAAAATCAAACGAAATGGATGTACAGTAGTTCACCGACCTGTTTCGGGAAACGAAAGGAATGCAGCTAAAAGCTTGGTAAACTCTGCACTGTATTATTGTATCTGCCTGGATTCTTTTATGATGTGATGCCGGATAGGGCAGGGAATTTGCTGAAAAACCAACCAATAGACATCACGACTTTTAGCAGCTATAAAAAAACTGGGATGAAGCTTAGAACAGGTTAGCACAAAAAAAGCTCCGAAGTACGGTCAACATAAACAAAGCTTACTGTTGGCTGGAGCTCTTGAAGGATGGGGAAAAGCATCATATGCCCCTTACATAAAAAGCGAGATAGGCTACGCTGTGAAAATTAGAGAGGAATTGCTTTGTTGTGCACATCGTACAAATTGTTATCCAAAGTCATTGAGTGAAGACTGAAGCTCTATTCTGAAAATATCATTGGAGAGTACCAAGGTGGTTTTCGAGGAGGACGGTCAACGATTGAACATGTATTTTTAAGCAAAACTGATGCTTCAAAAGTGCTGGGAATATAGTATCAATGTACACTAGTTCTTTATAGACTTCACGCAAGCATACGGCAGTGTTGACAAAAATGTTCTGTATAAAATATTGCTTGACTTTGACATTCCAGCGAAACTCGTCTGCATGATCAAGGTCACAATGCCTAACGCTCAGTCTCAGGTCAAAATTACCCGAGAATTGGCGGAAAGCGTCTTAACGAACTCAGGCCTAAAACAAGGGAATGGGCTTACCCCAATGTTGTTCAGTATTTTTCTGGAACATGTGGTCAGAAAAACATCAGCAGACACCACGGGCACGCTACTTTACAAGTCTATGCAACTAATAGCTTAGTCGACGACGTAAACATTATATCCAGATGAATTTCGGATACGAAGGAAAATTCATGCAGCGAGAGTCGGATGCGAAAAAGCCGGCCACCTGATCAATGAAATTACAAGTAAAACTAAAGAAAGCTTCCTATACTGAGGAGTCCATATTGATAGAAAGGGCACAGTAAAGAACAAAGTATGGAAAAGAATAAACGCAGCAAACAAAGTCTACTTCTCAGTAATTCTTATGGCAAGATCCAGAGATGTTCACAGGTAAAATAAGATTCGCATATACAAGTCACCAATAAGACCTGTGCTGCAGCATAGATGTGAAATATGGACTTTATAAATGTTTCCGATAACGCCCTGTAATGATTTTCAACCTTTTTAGGTTCGAACGCGGAACCGACCTCTCATCGGTTCTAGACGTTAAGTCTGAGTAGTGCCAACGGATGGTACCAACAGGTCAACCATTCCGTGCACCGTAACCCATTCACGCGGTGGCTGCTTGTCGGCCAGCTAGTTCGGAGAGGATTTCGGTCGCGGGTCTCCGAATGGGTTACGCTCAATTACAATATTTTCAGCCACCTGAACATGCCCGTTTTCAAAACGCGTTATCAAACAAAACCATACGGAGAAGAACCTACTTTACGTTACTCCGTATTTCTTCATTAACCAGTCAAAGTCCACAAATCTAATTTCCGTTTCGCGTTCCCGAATTATACCGACGCGGTACCGAAAAGTATGCTACTCTAACTCAACCCGACGAAAACTACTCTAAATAAAATGACAAAACAACAAAGGTACCGCGTACCGCGCGCGACGCGAAACCGACCTCCGCGGATTTGTCGAAACCCTACCCTCGCGATGGCATACCTACCCTGCACTCTCTCTTCCCACTGAAAAAGAAAAACCGCTGGACGTTTTCAAACGCAAGGCACTCAAGAGTATATATGGCCCAGTAAAGCGTGGAGCAGAGTTGAGACACTAACAACAATGAGTTGTATAATTTTTATGATGATCAACCTATATCCGTATGCTATGCAAGCTGCAATGAACGTGAAGAACGTGAAGAGTAGAGCGCAAGGAAAACGTCTGCTAGGGAAACCGAGGAAACGATGAGAAGTTTAATCGGCGCTCACAGTAGATCCCTGCTTGGTATTTACAATTGGCGAACAAGCTTTCAGAACTACAAAAATTAGAGGTAACTTCTACTGAAGGTGAAGACCCGAATGGAAGCTATGCTAAAGATGATGATGAGAACAGTCGATTAACATCAAGCTCGGCGCAAGAGAAATGAATGATTTAATAATGAGTGCCAAGATGCGTTGGACGGAAATAAACAGGCGTACAAACAGTACGAGGGTCACTTTAAAATCTTTAAAATGTATGAAAATGCAATTGGTTTTTATCAAAAATGGTTTTTTCCCACTCTAATTGAGACCAGTGGAGCAACCGAGGAAACGCTGGTCTGACTCGGTCGACGAATACAGTTCATCGCTGTTCAGATTTCGAAACTGGAGGACGCGGTCATTGATTGAGACAGTTGGAGGCGCTATTTGTAAGAAGCAAAGGCCCGAGAGGAGCTGTAGTGATATGAAGAAGAAGAAGCATTGAGACACCTCCAAAACATGGGTTTTGAAGGCTTCAATAGCTGCCTCGGGCATAGAAAAACGCTCACCACGCAGTTTATTTTTACCGTCCATTGTTCAGCCTTGATTTGGCAACCAACGATTTCTTCTCATTCCCACTTATAAAAAATAAGCTGCGTGGTTCGACGTTTTGACCGGCCAAATAGGCGCTAGCCTAAGCTGATACGCGAGAGCTCACATTCTCATAATGATGAATGATTCGTCTTTTCTTTGTTCGCTTTGCAAATTTTCTCCAAAAACTTCCAGCAAGTCTTGTACCACTCAGAGTTGACCATCATACGTTCCTAAAGACCATTTGCTTCGCGCTTCGTGCGCGAATAACTTTTGTTGGATTAGGCTCGTCTTGTGACATCCACACGGTCGCTTGCTGGTTCGTTTCCGGCTTATAGGAGTAAATCCAAGATGGTATTTTCTGATCATTTCTTTGCACCAATCGACATGAGCCTTTTTTCGAGTGATTATCAAATTATGTGGGATCCAACGCAAACAAACCATTCTTACGGCCAAGTGTGCAAGCAATATCGAATATCTGGCCTGCAAGCACCTTGCTGCATTAAAAGCCCGTGAAAGATTGGCCCCTGAAAACACTACTGTCAAAAACACCTTTCTAACAACACTGTGATAAATTTAATAATTTGTAATAAAGTAATCATAACTACTTATCTCGATTGGTGCACATTTTCTTATTCTCTTTTTTTCTTTTCGCTAGTCTCAAACCAACTCTGTATGAATAAATGCGTAATTTGATAATTCAAAAACATTTTTATAAATTGCCAATATCTTTCAACTGGCTTTGCATCAATAATCCCACAGTATGTTACATGACGATCTTTCAACTGGTCGGTTTAGATTTGCTTGGGAAAATCTTGAGCGGATGGACGAGAACAAGCCGAAAATCATTACAAATTGTGGATAAGGGGAAGTATTTGCGTCTTTGAACGTTTTTTTTCCTTTCCGGAGGATGTAGGTTGCCTCGGTACTAGAGTCCTATGGATAGGAGTAGCGGAGTTGTGTGAGACACATCCTTAATCACTTCACGTGAGTTTTAGCTTCCTTGGTTTTATTTTCTTCCCCGCGGAAGTGTTCCTTCCGATGTGTAAAACCTTCTATTTTCTTGAGGGAAAATGTCAGCCAGATCGGTTTCTCCTATCTACAGGGAAGCTCAAGATAATAGAAGGGTACTTTGCCTTTATGTTGCGGAAGGACTTTACACATCTTTTTATGCGTGATAGATGAGTGATTCGTGCTTGACTTTTGGTGGCGGAGGAGTGGGTGTTCCTGATGAGAAAAGCTGGTCACCCCGTCGAAACTGCTTAGTTTAATGCTTTACTAGGTTGAAGTTAACTTCATGCATCAAGTTTCCATCCTTCAGGCAGAGATGAATGGTTCACTTCAGCCACTTTAACATCTTTAGGTTTGGTATTACCAAAACCTTCTTCAGGGAAAGTAACGGTTGCTTTTTGCACAATGTTTGCTTTCGTCTCAAGCCTCCATGTCCACTAACTTTAACGAGACAATAAAATTGCAATTACTGTAGAGTAGCTTAATTGACACATAATAGAAAATTTCTAAAGATACTAAAACTTGATCGGAATGCGTTGTAGAGTAGAGAACGCGTGATAAATATTTTGTTATGTAGCTTCGTAGCGTACGTGGTCGCCAAACGAAGCTTGTCAGATGAGCTCGGTCTTGCTTATAGCTCGTTGACACTTGTGTTAGACCACCGACATCTGTGCCCTGCAAAAACTTAAACAATTAAAATCATTACAGTCCAAGCATATCGTCAATTAGACTATCCGGAGAGAGCACTTCTATTTCCTTGTAGAGATCCTGGCGCAGCCTGTCAGATCTTTTGCATATAAAAAATGTGTAGTAGGTATCATCTTCCTATTCTGCTTAAAACCTACAGTCGGGGTATTGCGACTTACCAACTTTGTGCAAATACGACTGAAAATATCCATTACTGCTCAACAACTGGGTTACGTAGTAGTCAGATTCACCATGCGTTCTATTGAGCCACGGTTTCAAATCTGGGATGAGGCACGCAATCTATCTTCTCTTCGTGTTGTTCACTCAGAACTGCTGCCAATTATTGAGTGAGCGTTGCCTCTCCTCACGGGCAGCTATCTCACTTGTATTTTCATTCGACAGAGGTAGATAGTAATGCGCTCTCTAGCAAGAAGGGCGATATGCATCATGCCTGCGATGACTAGCCCCACCGAATCAGAGGCTGTCGGAAGATGCAATCCTTAGTACTTTTCTTCTTTGCAAAAGCCCAGCAATTCCTTGCTGAGAGGGTCGCCCCATATTTTTACTACATACAGCAGCCCCGACTCTATGGACCTTGCCCTCTTGATGGATTGGGTCCCCCTACATTGGCCATAAGTCGATTTAGGGCCGATACGACTGAAGCAGCTTTATCAGCCGTTGCCCTGATTTCTTCAGAGAAACTCATCTCGATCAGTAACCCCAGGTAATTTACGGATGGTTTTGATTCAACCAGTACTTCCTCAATACTGATCATTGTGACTTTGGGGATTCTTTTCTTTATTACGGTCTCTCCAGTGCTAAACTGAGTTCACAAACAATCATCCAGTCTCTCATCTGTCGCGTTAGCATGGCAACAGGAAACAGAATTTGAGAAAGATGGCATCATATTTCAAGATCCTCCATAAAGGTCTGCAGAGCTCCAGAACACCAGAGCCTATAGACATTACTGGAGATTTTTCCATTGTTCCCACCAAGCGATGAAGTTTATACCGTTATCGAAGCCCAAAAGGTAATAAAGGGCCAGACATTGATGAGATTCAAGTGAAGCTTATCAAATTTGGCAGCAATAGCATCCAGAAATAATAAATATCGCATATGTGGAGTGATATTCCCTATCCACAAATAAGGCAACAAATTAAGGTGCGAAAACTAAAGAGGCATTTCACTGCTTTGTACAACGTATAAAGTATTGTAAAAAATAATGTCAGACAAAATTATTCTTTGTGCCGCTATAGCCCCTCTCGGGCCTTCACTTCCTACGAAAAGCACCTCTAATTGTCTCGGTCCGTTGACCGCGTGAAAAATGTTTGGTGTCATCAGGATAGGCTACTACTTAGCTCGACTTGTATAATAACGTATCACCGACAGGTAGCTTTCTTTTAGCAATGGAGCCAACATATCTCCGTGCTATAGTCCGATATTTGTGTCAAAGGCATCGGTGAATTTTTCATTGATGCGGACTTGGGAGGCTGGCAGATCATACGCTAACAGTATTATTGAGAAGAATCAAGGTGACATTAGAACAGGTAGATCGAAGACTGACCTACAAACAATTGGTACTTTAGAAATGCTTGAGTTCAATATTGATGTAGGTACATCAAATTATCTTGATCAAAAAGTAATGCGTTGCCGTTCCCGTCTTAATTAGAAAGTCTAACCGAAATGACAATGATGCTGCAGCCTCCCAATTCCAGATCAATAACCAACTCATCGACGTATTTGACAACGTCATAATAAAGCTACCTGCCAATATAAGAGGTGTATTATTATGTTGGGTGTACAACTTAATAACCGGATTTTGACGCTAGATGTCCGTACTGGCAAATATCGTGAAAGCTCGAACTTTATATATGTGTCATTTTGAAGGTACATTTGACAGCTATCAAAATCAGTCAACAAAACAATTTTATCTTGTGTGCATCATTATTATTTTTCACGATGAATAACTTCGAAAATTGGAGAAAAAGACAGCATTTGCGGGAGGCTCTGTTGGGTCATTTTCTTGCAAAGAAAACTGCTGCGGAAAGTCATCGTTTGCTTATAGAAGTTTATGGCGACGATGTTTTAGCGAAAACACAGTGTGTTGAATGATTTCAATCCTTTAAAAGCGGCGATTTTGAAATCAAAGACAAATAACGCCCAGGACAGCCAAAAAAGTTTGAAGACGAAGAATTGGAGACGCTACTCGATGAGGATTCGTGTCAAATGCAAGACGAACTTGGCAAACTGTTGAGCAAGCCATTTCGAAACGTTTGAAAGCCGCCGAATCCATTCAGAAGCAAGGTAATTGGGTCCCCTATGAGTTGAAGCCAAGAGACGTTGAACGGCGCATCCTTTTGTCTGAAATTATTTCGCTCGATGCAAAACGTCCTCACCGGAATACGCTCCACTTCAGAGCAAGGCATGCGAAATTGGATAGATTCGTTTGTGGCCGCCAAGCCGGTGCAATTTTTTTGGGATGGAATTCAAAAATTGCCTGAAAGATGGGGAAATGTTGTAGCTTCCGATGGGTAATACTTTGAATAAAATATATTGTAAGATTTTTCCACAATAAAGCATCAAATTTTGCTAAAAAAAAATTCCAGTTATTAAGTTGTACACCCAATATAAGACGAGATAAGAAGAGTAGACTATGTGGGTGACATCAACCACATGTCGCGATCCTTAATAACTGCCAAAGAACTCTTCTAGAAACTCGAATATGAAGCATGGTTACAAATTAATGAGGCTAAAATAAAAACCATGGCGCAGTCAAGGAAATTGCCCTAAATATATGAAAGATCATACTTTGGGAATATAACGTCAAAACCGAGGATGAATTTGTATAATTAGGTGCCATAACAATGGAGAAGATAATGAAACAGACGTAATACATCGAAGAATACAACTTGAATGCATTTTCGGACCAGCAGCATATACAGCAAAACAAAGCCCCAAGTATACAATATACATATACTATGAGTGTGAAATATCGACCGTAACTCCAGCATCCGCATACATATTGAACACTTTCGAAAGACGGGTTTAAGGTAAATAATCGAAGCGAAGTTGTAAGGGATCAATGTTGAACGCGATATACAAATACAAGCTGTTTCAAATTTTTGACGAGCCGGATGATTCAACGATTCTAAGATTACGGAAGCTGCAATGGACTGGCATGGTGAACACCAGATATCCAAAAAGGTACTCATTGAAAAAATTGAAGGGCGGGCAACAGTGGGAAAACCAAGGGGACGCTGGTGCAACTCTGTCAACGAAGACAGTTCATCGCTGTTCATATTTCAAAATTGGAGGACGCATTCGATGGACCGTGGAAGTTGAAAAAGCTGCTTACAGGAAGCAAAGGCTCAGAAGGGGTATAGTGCTACGAAGAAAAAGTAATCATAAAAAGTACTAATGTATAATATGAGTTTGAAATCTCCTGAAAAGTTACGTCATAAAGTATTGGGGAATGCTGGGGATGTTCACTGAGTGAAGACCAGTTCAACATAAACAAATTTTTAAACAGAAAACAATATTCTTACCGGCCATACAAATATTCTTGCGAGTCTCCCTGTTTTCTTTTATTACCAGTTAAAGAGTTCAGGGTAAATTCATTTTGGACGCTTTTTGGTTTTGTGGGCTGGTCAAAGTCGAAGCTTACAGTTTTTATCATACGATGTGTTCTTAAATCACTGGCCGACCCACCATAGTTTGATGCTCTGTCTTGTGATTGTGTCCTTGGAAAATATTGTTTCCGCCTCAACAAATTAGACCGCAATATTTTTTGATCCAATTGACGTTGACTACCACTTTCGGATGCTGTACGTGGTAATGTGACTGACGAATACATTTTTGGTTTTGCAACAGCATACTGAGGTAAATCATCAGCACGAAATGGTAATTCGGGTTCGGGATCTGCCATTTTTGTAGTGTATGACATAATATTTTCCGTTGTTTTAACAAGCGATGCAAGTGTCTTTAAGGGCTGAGAGTCAGATTCTAGATCTTTTGTAAGGAACTTATTGTTATCCGTGGTGTGGGTTTGTTTTTCAGGTTCGTTCATCTGCGGATCTAGACTAGGGGCTATTATATTAGGGCTATGCTGAATTGAGCTTTCGGTGGCAAAGGTTTTGAACTCATTTACCGGGACCTGAGAAATCGCTGATGATAGAGGAGCACGTAAACCTTCATCAATCGCACTATAGGGCTTAGCAGGTACATTCCACTCTTCGGGTGGAGGAGGTGGCTCATGAGCTGTTTTATCCACGATAGGAACTAGAAATTGATCCAGATTGGTATCTTCTCCTTTCTCGATGAATGTCTTTTCAGCTTCCTCGATCGCTGGTTCATGCTTAAACTTCGAAACAGCAGGCACTGTATCCTGATCATAATCTTCCTTTGTTGTGGGTTGGTATTGTGGTAGCTCTTCTGCTCGAAATCGAAGTTCTTCGACGTGAGTTTTTTTATCTCCGATGTGCATTATATTTTCAGCCATTGCTCGCATTTTAGGGGCTAAATTTGCAATTTCTCTTGCAACTTTAAGGGCTTTTGAAGACGATTCTTTGCTGTCATTTTTTTCGGACTCAACAGAACTAGATGATGGGATCTCAGCTTTCATTCCTTTAGATGCATGCTCTCTGGGAGCACGTGAGGTTGTGTCAAAACTTAAAGGTTTTTGATAATTTAGGCTATCTTCGTTTGATCCGAGTGTGGGCAGAGGTTCCTGGAAATGTAATTCATGAACTTGCACGATTCTTTGTTTAACAGATGACGAAAATTCAGTATTTCTATCCTCAGTATCTTTTTCCTCTAGTTCTTCAGCTTCTGCTTCGACTGTTTTGCGTTGTTTCACTGGAGTAGTATATTCCAATAGGAAAGCGAACTGTTCTGGTGGCTTTGGTTTAGGTGGAAGCCTTTCGTCGTATGCAGAGAAGATTTTATTTTCTTTGTTATATGTCGATGCCTCAGCCATGACTTGGTGATGATTACCAAATGGCGAACGTGCTTCCATTACGGGAGTCGGTGCAATTATATTGAACTGAGGTATGTCAATTTTCGACCCTCGCCGTGACCCTCGCAAGGAAGGAATATCAATTTCCGCGACGTATAAATCGCTTTGTGAAGGACTCCTTGATATTCTTTTCAACCCGACACTCCGCATCGATATGGTATCCGCATCCCGTCTTGAAATATGAGTATGCGATCCGAAGCTATGAACTGATATTCGATCAGAAGCTGGCTTATTTTGCCAGGATGAAGTAGCGAGTTCGCTTTCGTCAGCATCTGATATACTTCGGATGACAAGCCCCTTGTTAGATAATTCGTCGAAAGCTGGTTGCCTTTCGACTCCGAAATTCCTGGTTGATACTTGGTCGAAGGATACTGGTCGGTTTTGCCCCATTGCAAAGCTTTTTGTTGACATCCTTTCGGGATCAGGAATTGGTGGTGGTTTGCCAACAACAAAGCTTCTATTTGACGCATGATGAAGCCCTGGCCTTTCCAACTGAATTATATTGACATCTGGAGAAAACCCAGCACTCGACCCGGGTCGTGAATCAACTGGGTTAATTCTATCTGGGAGCAGTGAATCGCATTGAAAATATTGGCAAGCACACCGAACATCTAAAACAGCTGCGGAGGAACTTTCTGCTCGCGAAGTAGTGTGTCTTCGTTCGCGGGGTAATGCACCAACTGAAGCTGATCTCGTTGGCTGCGATGATGAATTCATCTAATTTTGAATTTTAGCTAACTAAAAAAGTGCGTGTATACACTTAAATTTAAAAAAAAAAAAAACTGATCTAGTATTTTTATTCTGGGCTTTCCCGCGAGGATTCCACTTATTATGAATACATCATACATATGAAGAGGACGCACTTCCGAAATGCTGCTTAAGAGAGAATTCTTACGCGCAAAATATTTGAAAACAAAAATGAGTATCGGAAACTCAAGCCGGTGGTCTCGCTCTTCACCTAAAACCGTGCTCAACACAATGCAAGAACCTAAAAAATAAAAGCTAGATTAAAAAGCAACGAGAATAAAACGATTCCCGCCCGGTAGGAGATAAAAAACCGAACAGCAAATACTTTGCTAACGTGGTATGTTCATCGTTGAAAATTTCTAGGGGCACTGAATTGGCTGGACTAGCGAAATCTTTCGCCACATCGGAGTCTAGCTATACGTACTCATTCTAGATACAAATCGCGTAAGAGAAATTTCGTCTTTTATTCCGTTTGATTATTTCTGTAAAGGCCATTAGAACTTAGAAAAGTGTTTTGCCGCTTCTTGTTTCCCTCGCGAAAATGTCGACTACTTCTTGGCACAATATAAGCGTACAGCATATACTTTGCTTGTGTTCATAAATAATTGAACGTGAATCTTAACTCTACGCGATTATTTCGAAAATTTGGTTACGTCTTATGGCAGCCACCACTTTCACTAGCATCAAAAAATTTCATCAAATTCTTAAAAAAACACGAGACATTATTCACACGAGAAATTTATTTTAAATGTTCAAGATATATCGAGTCCTTCGCTAAATTTATCTAAATATTATAGTACTGAAATGAATTTCTGCAAATTCAATTCATTTACAGAGTGGAAGAGCGCATTAAAGGGTTAAAAATCGCCAGAAGAAACTTTCATCTTTCGTCTACAACTTGTACTTTTGACGAAAGATCTTTTGAAAATTTAGCAAAACAAGATCATCTCACTTGGTGGGGACCACAGTTGGCAGAGCATCGCTAGATTTATTTTAAGATGCTACTGACACCAGCAGTTCAACAGAATGAATGAATGTCAATTTAAGATCTTTTGAAGCACGCCAGCTATTGTCGTAGATGCGGAAAATAAGATAAATATTAAGAATTCGAAACAGCAATAAAAATAACCAAAATGTATCTCTGTATAGGGGGTTAAGTAATGTGTGTAGATTGTTTAAGAATTGTTCCAATATATCTGGTATGATGCGATTCAAAATTTGCCGTTTAATCGTTTTTTTTTGAATATTGATCCTTTTGCACGCATTCCAACACTTTTATTTTAAATTTAAGAATGTTTTTTAGCATTGAAATCAACTGTGGAAGGGCACATTTCCACTTTGTAAACACCATTTTCCCTTAATTTATGAAAGTAACGCTCATTCAGTGTAAGTTCAAAGAGAGGTTGATTATAATATTAGCTAAACTTTAATTGGATCATTTCACCCTTTTCACATCAATTTAATGTAAATCTATACGACAAATTCGCTCTACATTGAAGCTTTTCATTACGTCGCGCGGATTGATTATAAGTTTAAGGAAAATATTTAAAAATGATAAATCGAGAGAGGAAGCAATGCTTTTTAGGGTTTTGTACTAAAATACAAAACCCTATTGCAGTCACGACCTGTGTCCGTCTGTCCGTCTGCCCGTCCGTCTGTATGTCACAGCACTTTTTCTCCGAAACTATAGAAGCTACAGCTATAAAACTTTGTGGAAAGGTCAGAAGTGGTGACTTCTTGAAAGTTTTGGGGTGGAAAATTTTTTCAAAGGCTTTTAAGGGGATCTCCCCATATAGGGAGGGGACGCTTCAAAAAATTAACCGTCGGTAGTCGAATAGGGTATCGTTGGAAAGGTCTTAATGAGATCTTTTCAAAACAAGTCTCTAAATTGCCGTATCTGTACCGTGGGGGGCAGTGGAAGGGGAAATGTACGAACTTTTCACGTAGCACCCCTCCCCCCTCCGTCGCGATTGGACACCTTTCATCCGAAAAATCTGAAAACAATCAAGAATGTAGGCCTTTATGAGTACAACAACAACAAATACATGAGAAGTCGAAATTTACTCAACTTTGTTAGTAATAGTATGATTTGACGATTTTACATTTTCTTGAATAAAATCTTAGCGGTACCCTTAAATTCAACCAAAACGAAAGACTATATACAAGATTGACCTGTTCTGCAAGTTTCATAAAGATCGAATGGTATTGAACAAAGTTATAGCGGTTTGAATTTTCCTGTATTACTATGGAGCAACATGCGCTGTATTACTATGGAAATGTAGCGTCTCTGTCGCCTCCAGTGGTGGCCGTTAATCAATTCGTTGTCGCGGCGATCGGGCTGAATGTGGTCAGAGCTCCGCGCCGTGTTGGAACTCTCTCTTGCTCGACATCCACCCACGGGGCAACACGGACGAGTATAAAATTCCACATAAACTTTGTATATTCTTGTCAATAGAATTTAAGTTAGTAATTGAACATACCTGGTCTTTCATTTCATTGGTAACACGCTCTGTACGAAGACACATCTGTACATTGGTGACCCCAGAAGGTAGTTTTTTAAAATTGTCTTAATGGCCGAGGAAGAGTTTCAGGACGCAGACAGCGGGGCCATGAGCCCAGTACCCAGTCAAGAAATCAGCGCCATCGCCATTAAGCTACCTCCATTTTGGCAAGACGAGCCGGATTTGTGGTTTTTGCGGATTGAAGCACAATTCCGCACCGGCAAAATCTCCAGCGATCAAGCCCGATTCGACAGAGTGATCGCAGAACTGGAAGTTTCTGTGATTTCGCAGGTGGCTGATATCATCAAGTCGCCGCCAGCCGTAAATAAATACGCGGTATTAAAATCCCGGTTGTTGTCAATATTCGGTTTAAAAGAGCACGAAAGACTCAGACAGCTGCTGTACAATTTGGAGTTGGACGACCAACGTCCGTCGCGTCTATTGCGCAAGATGCAGGCAATTGCAGGTATCGACATGCCAGAGGTTATGATCAAAGACCTGTGGCTGCAGCGCCTCCCGTCGAATATACGCTCTATTTTGGCCGCCTCTGAGCAGCAAACCTTGGCCAACGCAGCGGACCGGATCGCAAGCTATGAAGCATCGGAAATGCTGGCCAATGTGCAACGTCGTCCCGAGGGTAAATCAACGGAGACCGCCGACGTCGAAGGCATGGAGTTTAAAATCGCAGAACTCCGTTCGGAGATAGGTCGAATTAAATCCAGCGCACACAATCCAAACAACGCACGATGCAACGCATGCCGCTGTTCCGGTCAACAAAATTCCTCAATTCAAAAGAAACCGACGAATAATTGGTGTAGCTACCACAAACGATTCGGTGCGAGGGCAAGACGATGCCAATTTCCATGTGAATTCCGACTTGCGACGTCGGGAAACGTATCGAACCGCTAGCCTCACAGGCGAAAGCTAGCGGTTGCAATTCTAATCGCCTACTAGTGTCAGACCCAAGAAGTAAGCTAATATTTTTAAGTCGACACAGGCGCAGACGTTTCGGTAATTCCCGCCTCATTACTAAAACGTAACAACAAATCATCATCACCGAAGCTTTTCGCTGCAAACGGTACACAAATCGACACCTTTGGAAAAACTACACTGAATATTTCGCTCGGACTACGACGCGACTTCCGGTGGAGCTTCTACGTTGCAACTGTGTCCCGCCCTATCTTGGGAGCCGATTTTTTAAGGAATTTTGGCCTGTTAGTGGACATGCAGAATAACCGCCTTTCCGATCCGCATTCGCAATCTTCTACACAAGGCCGAGTTAACCGCACGCGCTGCGAAACCGTTTCTGTGATAAATGCTAACAGCCGCTACCACGCTCTTCTAAGGAAGTTTCCAGTATTGACCGACCCAACCATTAGAACAAAGCCAACGGAACATAATATTCGTCACTTTATAGCTACGCCTGGCCCACCCGTATCGGAACGCCCACGCAGGCTCAACAAAGACAAACTCGCAATCGCCAAAGCAGAGTTTAAGTATTTGTTGGAACAGGGTTTCTGTCGCCTTTCGAGCAGCCCATGGGCAAGTCCGCTTCACCTCGTCCAGAAGAAAAACGGTTCGTGGCGACCCTGTGGAGATTACCGGCACCTTAACGCAGCCACAATCCCGGATAAATATCCGATGCGCCATATACAGGACGTCACTATAGACCTAGCCGGAAAACGATATTTTTCAAAAATCGACCTATTCAAAGCTTTCCACCAAATCCCGGTAGAGGAAAAGCGGTTGTGACTCCGTTTGGGTTATACGAGTTCACAGTTATGACATTTGGCCTCCGCAACGCGGCTCAGTCGTTACAGCGATTTATGGACACAGTGCTCCTAGGCCTCAATTTTGCATCTGCTATATAGATGACATATTAATCGCATCGGAGTCAGAAGAACAACACGTGGAACCCCTCCGACAGGTGTTTGATAGACTGGCGAAGTTCGGTTTGAAAATAAACCCTGAAAAATGTTCCTTCGGCGTTAAGGTAATTGAATACTTGGGCCACTTGATCAACGAACATGGAATCTCACCGCCACCGTCTCGAGTCAACGCTATTCGAAACTTCAAAAAGCCGTCCAATGTAAACGAACTCCGCCGTTTTTTTAGGAACGATCAATTTCTACCGTAGGTTTATTAAAAACGCGGCTCAGCTTCAAGCACCGCTAAGTAAATATTTAGCTAAAGCAAAAAAAAAAACGATAAGACACCTATCAACTGGACAACAGAAGCAGAGGAGGCATTTTTTAATTGCAAAAACAGCTTGGCGGACGCCACTATGTTGGTCCATTTTAGGTCAAACGAACCTTTAAGACTGGCGACTGATGTTTCAAACCTAGCGGTTGGAGCGGTGCTTGAGCAGAAGCAACAAGGACAATGGCGATCTCTCGCTTTCCATCAAAGGAAGCTCTCCGCATCAGAAACTAAATACAGTGTATACGACCGCAAACTCCTGGCAGTGTACGATAGCATCCGTCATTTCCGTCATTTCTTGGAGGGTGCAGAGTTTCATGTATTGACCGATCACAAGCCACTGATGTTTGCATTTCAACAGCCAGCCGCTAAGGCCTCGCCTCGTCAACTTCGGCACTCAAGCTTCGTGTCACAGTTTTGCACAGACCTTCGATATATTCCGGGGTCCACTAACGACGTAGCGGACGCCTTGTCCCGAATCGAAGAGATCACGATGCCCACGACTATCGATTTAAAGGATTTAGCGAGCAAACAGGAAAGCGATACCGAATTGAAACAATTGCTTAATAAAAACGTCACATCGCTCAAACTTAAACGTGTAAAGCTGGACGGAAACCTGGAGGTAATAGTGGATGTTTCCTTATCACGTTCATGCGTTTTTGTACCGGAGTGCATGCGCCAACGAATTTTCGATACATTCCACCAACCCTCGCACCCAAGCGGTCGCATTACTGCAAGAACAATTGCCAACAAATTCGTATGGGTTAACATGAAGAAGGATTGCCGTGCATGGGCACGTTCGTGTGGGCCTTGTCAGCGCTCAAAGATTGGCCGCCACCAAAGGAATATTCATCAAGATTTTCAAGTGCCCGACGCGAGATTCCAACACGTTCATCTGGATATCATCGGCCCACTCATCCAAGTACAAGGATACAAGTACTGTCTAACGATGATCGATCGGTTTTCACGGTGGCCAGAGGCTGTCCCTTTGGCAGATCAGACAGCGTAGTCAGTGGCACGAGCATTCTTTAATAATTGGGTGGCACGATTTGGAGTACCGCAAACCATAACCACAGACCAAGGAACCCAGTTCGAATCGTCTCTGTTTAAAGCATTATCCGGGTTCATCAGCTGCGAAAGAAACAGAACGTCACCGTACCACCCAGCTTCAAATGGACTTATTGAGCGATGGCACCGTACACTCAAGGCTGCCATCATGTGCCACGAAAATAACCATTGCTGGCCGGACATCCTTCCAACGGTGTTGTTGGGGTTGCGAGGCACCGTCAAAGAAGATTTGGCAGTTTCATGAGCAGAAATGCTCTACGGGACAACAATCTCATTCCCAGGAGAATTGATAGCTCCCAGCAACACCAGAGCTGAACCTCACGAGTTTATCGTCTATCTTCGCAAGACGATGAGTCAACTGCAACCCGCCAACCCATTGCGGCACGGGTCAAGAGTAACATTTCACAACAAACCTAACCTAACTGCACTCACGTACTTTTGAGAATCGATACGGTTAAGAAGCCACTCACACAGCCCTACTCGGGCCCCCACAAGGTACTGCAACGAGTTTCAGAGTGGGTGTACTCCATCGACGTTAACGGTCGCAAAGTCAATGTCTCGACAGAAAGACTGATACCTGCGTTTCTTGAAGTTTCCCAGTCTTCTCCAATCAAGAGTCGCAACACCACTTCAAGAAAGCCAGGCCATGAAGAAAGTTCCAGTTTCACACACGATTCCGATTCAACCGCAAGTAACACACACACCAAGGTCGTCACACGCAGCAACCACAAGGAATGTATCACCCCGTACGCACAACACTCCTGCACCGACTTGGCGCTGCATTTTTCCACCGATCAATCCTCCGCCGATGTCATTAAGGACGTACCCGCCAAGTAAAAACTCTCCCTGCTTTTACAAGAAAGCAGTAAGTCAGTTGCGGCACCGCAAATTTATTAACGATCTTGCTCTGGGTCCTATCCACTGGTAAGGTCATCAGATGTAAACATCGCCGGTGCGTCACATTTCAAGTAATATCGTGACATTAACTACAAGTGTCAACGCCACTCGGGAGGGAGTAATGTAGCATCTCTGTCGCCTCCAGTGGTGGCCGTTAATCAATTCATTGTCGCGGCGATCGGGCTGAATGTGGTCAGAGCTTCGCGCCGTGTTGGAACTCTCTCTTGCTCGACATCCATCCACGGGGCAACACGGACGAGTATAAAATTCCACATAAACTTTGTACGCTCTGTACGAAGACACATCCGTACAGAAACATATGGCTATGGAACAATATGCGCTTTTTACCGACTCAGATACTACAATAAATGAATGAATAATTTTGAGTTATTTTTCCCCAACTTCAAGTGCTTTTAACACTTGATTCAATTTAATGAATGACTGAAGATGAGTGCCTACAATTAATACTCATATGTGAAACAAGTCAAGGAGGCAGGAGAGAGCTCCTAACAGAAGGGCTTTGTAACCACTCTAGGGCTCGGAAAAAAAATTCTGATGCCATGAATCGATGATTACAGCACAGGGGAGTGGCCCCTGAAAATAAAAATTTCATCAAAGGTAGCCGATATAAGTAGATATCAAATGAAAAGTCTTTATGAGAGCTTTTCAAAACAGTCCTTAAACTGACAGTTTTTGCTTCATTGGGGCACGAAGGATGTGTTTCCCCCTCGCGATTGGACACCTGTGATCTTAAAAAATCTGAAAAAATTATTAAAGTAGATATTTATGAGTACAACAATAACAAATACCTCAGAAGTCAAAATTCGTTCAACTTTGTTAATAATAGTATGATCTTCGAATTTCACATTTTCTCCAATAAAATCGTATGGATGCCTTCAAACCCAACCTTACATAAGGTCTTAATACTCTGTAAGTTTGATGAAATTCATATCATATTCACGGAAGTTATATCCATTTGAAATTTCTCCAATTGCAACAAATATAACACATTATTTGGGTATTTTATGGACTTTCCATCGAACTAGACACTGCAGTTTTGATTTGATCTTCTTAAAATTTTCAGATATGATGGATGACATAAATGCTTTAGGGATTTCATGATTCGAGTGATTTTTGTTGGTTGAAAATGGAGAGACAATGGATTTTCTTTCAAACGAGCAAATCTCTTTGACATGTTCCTTGATTTTATTCGTTGCTGGTAATTGCATTTTGTAAGTTGAGTACAAAACCCTTCTAACATGAGCGTAGGTCTTACTACGCAACTTGTTTTGTTTTTAAGGCGAGGAAGTTATTATTCGACCTCTTTTTCGGTTTTGGGTGGATATCATCAAATTAAGGCCCTATACAAAGCGGATAAACATTGATCGGAGGTAAAGGATAGCTTTAGCATGCGCTTTTCTTCATTTAAATTGTAAAGATACAATTTGTAAACAAAATGCTGGAGACTAATGTACCAAAACGTGATGAGCCCAATAATGGAAAATGCAGATATACTATTATATAAGCCTGGAATTAATATATCAAACTGTTCCAGACTAGGATTTTCTGACAAAGGGAGACTTTAGCAAGTAGTCCAGTAGGTGAGTTCTGCTTAGAATCCTATGTTTTGTCTGGTAGAGAGATGAAGGCCACTTGCGCCTGGATCGTGGGGACTTCCAACAGTACAGAACATGATACCCTAACCTGGAACCGTTCAAAACATTACTTCGGGCAAGGTTTCTTTCTTTCATGTCTTAAAGAATCATTGAGCTACATGAATCCCTTTTCCAGCACGAGGGACAGAGTTGAAAGAAAGAGCAAGAAAAGGGAACCCCTGTTTCTGGTGCAATCAAGTATGCTCGTTTTATTGTTAGGACTGTTCGAGCGTACATTTGTCAACTGAACCGCCGAGTTGCATGAAAAGGATATGTAGTGGATGTCATCCTCCTCAGCCAAATGAAAACAAATACCCTTGGTGACAATGAGTTAACAAGCTAAATTAGGTTGAATTCAGATAGCCATAAATTGAGCAACAGCCTTAGATCCTTGATAAGCTGTGCGACTCATTCACAATATTTTTTCGTTCATTCGAAACTTTTGCCATGCCCTGAATGTGTGTTGGTTTTTTCTGTTGAGACTCCCCATCGCTCGTATTTCCCAGCAACTCGATATTTTTATACCCTCTAGCAAGGTGAGTAATGGAAATTTCACCTGCCATCACTAATGCAGTTGTGTTTTTGTCAGTTTGGTACACAAATGCAATTCACTGTGTTTCTCCCCTGGTGCACCTGCAATAGCCGTTTTTGATATTGCTGATTCCTGAGAGCATTACGCTTTAACCTCTCATCTGTATAGCAGCATGAACTGTACAATGCTGTTACGCGTGAATCTGCCTTCTTCCTAAGTGTAGTAATTGAACAGCCGCCAAGGCAAACTGCTCGCAGGACCTTTGCGAAGGAATTTGTGATAACCTCGTTCTTGGCGCCCTATGCCACTGACGCCGACTAGCCGATCCATATGCTCTACGCCACTGACGTTGATAGTTTGCTGTCACTGAATCGCGACTGATATCTGTCAGAAAAATTCCTCTTAGTCCCGTTGGTCCTGTTTCCGGCGCGAGGAAAATTGCGAATGGGTTACAATTTGCGTGGCCTAGTGCCGAAAAGTAAATGAAACTGTTAGTGGTTTGATGTATTCGAGTGTTCGGGCATAGGGTGGCGAAGGATAAAGTGCTGTGAAGTTTTAAAATCGAGACAAGACTATCCGGGAGTTGGTTAGCAGAAGGTGGAAAAACGAAGGACACCAAATCGACAAGAATCTTCTGAAGGACTTATTCCTGGTGGAAAAATATACGGTTTTGCGATTGTCGTCGGTGGAGATTGACGAGCAGGGAACGAAACATTTTGATTGATCCGCCTGCTAACCCCATCGATCCAAACGAGGCGGATAAATTACAATGATTTGGGCAATATTGCAACCGAACACTGTACGAAACATATAACTACTCGCTTGTTGAAAATTGAGAGCATTCTAGCTCAAGAAGGTCGTACGTGATTGAAACGCCCGTGTTAAATAAATTGGTCATATTATGTATCTTTTTAAGGAATATTTCTGCAGTTTGTGCAAATACGGCTTCCAAAAGCAGGAGGAGTTTGCATGATAATCCACATCAGTCTGCTCCATCTGTTTTACAACTTAGTCGGCAGCGTAGCGTAACCGATAGACGAACTACGAGCAACCGGAGACGAGCTGTAAGTAGCAGTGATCATTCAGACAAAGAAAGTTCCGATGAAGATTGGTCACAGGTAGGTGCTCGTATGATAGATTTTGCGCATACAACGTTTGTGCCAAAGAACGGTGCAGACTTTATCGCGCTGGCTACAGTAACAACCGTTCACCAAGGGCCAGGCAGTGGTTCCTTGACTGGAATCGATAGTTTGAATAGACACCTAAAAGAAACTCTTGCCGAGGAGATACTAAACATAAGGTAAAGATCAATGTCAGATACAAGCAAATGCGGATAGGCAGTCGAGGGAGAGAAATTTTAATAGAGCAGATTGAATAAAATAAAATTAAGCAGGAAGTTTATAAAGATCTATACTGAATGATGTGTGTGAAAGGCAGAATACAAACAATAAGTCTCTTATCAAAACAACAAGGATATCTCTTCCATTTATTTTAAGATGCTCTAAGTCCAAGTTTGAGACGGAAAAATCCGCTTCCTTTCAACTCGAATGATTAATTCAACCCCATTTCGGTCCCTCGTCTTTCCATCAATTGTGTCTGCATTATATTCGTGACTGTGGTAATACAAAGATTGTATGTTCGATTGAGTGAAATTCCGAGTGAGTACGTGAGTCGAATGTGGGATTTTATGTTTATCAACCATTCGTTCACTATAGCGTTAATCCATCCTTGGTTTACTTCTCCCTGCTTCATTCAAACATTCAAAATTGCAAAAATTAAAGAAAACTATTGAAAACAATTTTGTATGCAGCCACTTTGGTGCAAGAAAGTTAACACTTGCTAATCTTGATTCTTCTTATTTTTACAATATGAAGATTTCCAGCCAATGGCTCATTTAAAATTTCAAATTTGGTCCTTCTTTACGTAAATTTCCAAAGGAAAGTGTCATTACGCGGAAATTACATTTAAAGTAATATTGAAAAGAGAAACGGAAAGATTATATCGAAGGTATATGAACGCTTTTGCAATTGTCAACTGATTTTCCTTAATACCATTTGCATCGACACACAAAGAATGTATAACTTCACCAAAAAACAAAAAGTGTTATTATTACTAAACCGATTATTTGATTCAGTAATATTAGTGAAGATTAGAACTCGTTAAACAAGTCACAAATTTATACGTTTCAACAATAGTACTTTTACAAGATTAATTAATATACAAAAAAAATTATCTTCTTTTCCATTATTCTAACAATGAATAAATTATGGACGAAGAAAGTAAATTACGTCAAGATTATGTGCGATCTCTTTAAATTTGTATAATGTACATAAATATTTTTAATAATTGAAATAAAAATTTATATTATACAAACACGTCTGTAAAAACGAAAGTGCAGACTGAATAATGACAAGTTCATTCTTAATTGTTGCAAGTACTCATAAAAATGAAATAGTTTATAGTTCATAAAAAAGGGAAAGAAAATAATAATAATTCATGGGAATAATTCCAGTTTAATTAAGATTATTTTCTTTATATGAATATTTAACTTATCACCATGTAGATTTTACTATTCTCCATAGTTAATTATAATTAAATGGTAAAGTTCTCATTTATGAATAAAATTTTAGTTAGTAAACAACGATCATAAAAATATCTGTAAGGTTTTTACCATTGGAATGTGCCTTAGAATGAATTAAATGAATTGTTAGGCTAACCCAGTCTTTCCATTACAGCAAAACCTTCTTTTTTTCCAGTAGGACAATGTCGGCAAACGGTGAGTATGCCGTCGAGAGGGTAGGGTCCGAGTAATCCGCGAATGGTCGGTTTCGCGTTGCGGTCGGTACGTGATGCTATAGTTTGTGTTTGCGTGTTTTTATTAAAGTAGATTTTTTTCGGTACCGCATTCGAGTAGCATATTTCGGGTACCGCGTTGGTTATATTCAGGAGCGCGTGTTTTTTGTTGCGGTTGTTTTCGTTCAAAAAGTACGGGATTTAAAGTCTGGAAGTTGATTGACGCGTTTTAAATTGGGCATGCGAACCGGTGGCTGAGTTTTTTTTTGTGTTTCGGACCTAGTTACTCACGTAAGACCCGCGACCGATTCTCCTCTCCGAACTAGCTAGTTAGCCAGCAGCCGCCTCGGAGTAGATTATGAGTGTCCGGACTTGGTGACCTGATGGGTACAGCCCGTTGTCACGTTCGAAGACTTCATGTCTAGAACCGATGAGAGGTCGGTTCAGATTTTCTTCCAGAAATCTCGAACGTTCGAGACGTGTGTTTCAGAATTATTACAAATTACCATCTCAAAAAAATAAGCACGCAATAAGGGTGGAACAATCTGATGCGCAACTTATTAACATTGTTATTTCTAACATATACTAAACCCCGCCACTACCACTACAATTATCGGTAAAAAGTTTTTCTAAAGAAAAAAAAAAGATAAAATTACAAATAAAAAATTGATAATGGCAGCCCCTCTGCAACACGAATAGAATGACTGGTTGACGATGGCAACGGGTTGGTTGCGCTACATTTTTTGATTATTGCATCGTGGGAATTATTCCGGGAGTACGCGACGGTGGTTTGATGAAGCAAATTTTCTATCATTTCTGCAAACGGAGTGGAAGTGAATGAAATCAGCAAGAAATTATCTTCCCTTGAAGTATCAAGAAAACTGAGTTGCGATGATCCACGATGTGATCATTTTTGCATACAACTTACACGTTTCATTCGTTAGAGAAGATTTTATACGTGACGGGTCGTACATTTAATTAGTGCCCTGTAGTGTCAAGTATATAAGTCGCTTATCATTATTATGATGTGGAGCAGTGACTCAAGTGTACTTAAGTTAATATTCTTAATCTAAAGTCAAAGCCAAAGGAGTATAGAGGAGTGCATATTTCATACATAGTGTTCCAAAGATCAAATGTGCGTTGTGCGTGTTCGCGAGTCTGTGTAGCGCGACTGGGTTTTCTTTCTCATTTAATTTTCCCCAGGGAGTACTAATCTCTATGAATTGATATGCGGATTTCTTTGTTGTTGTCTGAGATTAAATAAAAATAAAACAAAATGCAATGCCATTTGAATGAATTATGCAATAAGCTCGAATATTTACATGTTTCTATTAAAATATCATGACGAAAATTAACATAAGATGAAAGATTATTAATAACGGCAAGTGTGCGCAAGTGCAAGTGTGAGTAGCGCAAAATAGGTGCACCTTGAAGACAGTAAAGTTGAACGGCGAAACCACACAAAAAGGGTGAATTTCCTTCGTTACAACAGAATTCGTACGTAAAACATTGAATATTTTGACCAAAACTTCCCGAGTACAGTGCTACCGTTAACCCCATGAAAATCGTATTTCCACTTTTAAAAGCGTCCGTCGCTTCCACCTGGATGCCCCACTCTTATTCGTAGGTATAAATAGTAAAGACGAGATCCTCTCGAGTCTCGCGCGCGTTCACCAGGCTCAGTCTGTCGGCTTGTGTTAACATTCCATCTCTACAGTAGGTTACATCGGTCTCGACGCCGTCGAATTGAGTCAATCGATCGTTGAATGAATGCGAATTTTTTTGTAGTGGGCTTATGCTGAGGAAAAGAACCCGTCCCACGACACCAAACTGCTAGCCTTCCAGCGCATTCACGCGTTCTCAGGCAAGGCCAATTCCGGCGAGAACCCACATCTTCACTCGCTAGGCAGCAGACCATCGCTGCAGTCCTTTACAGACACTAAACATCCAGAATTTCACTACATATGGCCGGCTGCCAGTCGCTCTTTTAGGGTTTTGTACTAAAATACAAAACCCTATTAAAATCGGTACCTTTGTCCGTCCGTCCGTCTGTATGTCATAGCCGTTTTTCTCTGAAATTACAGAAGCGACAGCCATGAAACTTTGTGGAAAGGTTGGAAGTTATGATTTCTAGAAAGATTTGGGATGAAAAAATTTTCAATGAGTTTTAAGGGGGTCCCCCCATATAGGCGAGTGACCATAAAAAATTTTTTTTCATCAAAAGTGGTGAAGTTGGGTGTCATTGGAAAGGTCTCAATGAGATCTTGTCAAAATAGGTCATAAAATTACTTTACCAGTATCGAGGGAGGTAGGAGAAGGGGATATGTACAAGATTTAGGCGTACCCCCTTGCGATTGGAAACGTTTTATCCGAAAAATCTGAAAAAAATCATGAATATAGATCATTATGAGCACAACAACAAAAAATACGTGAGAAGCTGAAATTCACTCAACTTTGTTAGTAATAGTATGATTTATCAATTTTACATTTTCTTGAATAAAATCGTAAGGGCGTCCTCAAATACAATAAAATTCAATTAATGTCAGTTTACAAGTTTAATAATTTCTAGAAATTTTAGAAAGATCGAATTGTATTTAACAGAGTTATAGAGGTTTAAATTTTCCTGTATTACAGCAGCAACTATACATGGCTATGGTACAATATGCACTTCCAATCAACTCAGACACTACGGGTTTGCTAGGATTTGCATGAACATTTCAGGAATTATATTCATGATGAATATCTTTGAGAATTTATTCAACGAGTGGCATCCGTAATTGTAAACAAAATGGCGGCCTTTTCAAATGAGAATATTGCATAAAATTGTGTTATTTTTAAGCGAATTCCAACGATTAAGGTACATGCTGTTAACACTTGATTGAATCTATTAATGAATAGCTGAAGATGAGCAGCTAAACATAATCGGCGGAAAAATTATGAAGGTAGATCCAGCAACAAATAGCATAGTGGTTGAAATTCTTTCAACTTTGCTAAAAATAGTAGGATCTGTAAATTAAATCGCCAGTAAAACTGTATTAGTATGATTAAATTGGATTGATGTAGATATTTAAATGTTCTTTAAAGGATTCTTATACTCTGGGAGTTTTAATAGAGTGTGCAGAAATTATTGCCGCTTGAATTTTCTCCGATTACAACAATCAAAGACGGTTTTTTATACTACATGGGCTTTCCATCTAACCAGACAGTTCACTTGTGATAGTACTTTCTCGAAATATATAATATAAAAAAAAGACATTTAAGATTCGGATTAATCAATGATATTAACAACATTGCAAGAAAACGTTGGCCAGTTAAAATGAAGTAACACTTGTTTTAATTTTTAAGCAAAAATATATTTCTTGTATATGTCATTGAAGTTTTTCTTGAATTAAATCATTCTATACACGTATGTCTACATAGCGTATGCTAAATACAAAACCCTTCTGACATGAGCCTAGTTCTGTTTACTCAACTTATTTGAAGTTGGAACTAGTGAAAAAAAATCTTTTAGAGCCAATGTCGTCGCTTTATGAAGTTTCAAGAAGTAATGTAATTATTATATAATATTAAAGAAATATGTAACTGCAAGTAACAGTCAATATCAGATTTTCTAGTGATGAACAAAAGTCTTTTATGTGTGTTTACCTTTTGTCAGTTGTAACATAATTCAGGTAAAATTTCCACATTCTTCTTAACCCGACTTTGATTGTTTTACATTTTCATAGCTATATTAAAATCGTAGTCGCTCATTAAAATTACAAATATGAGTGGCAAACAGAAAAGGTTAAGCGGCACAGCATTCCGCAAATTATCAAGTGAAAAGCGCGAGAAAGAGGTTTTCTTTTTAAAATCGGTCAAAAGGGTCGAGAACTTTTTTTCAAAAAAAGGGAAAACAGAGGAAAATGGTCAACGTGAAAAAGAAACCCAAAATGATAACATCAGCGGTAAACCAAGAAATATCATTTCAACTAACACTGACAGTGGAAAAGTTCAAAATGTAACCCCAGTTGAAGTCTTTGAAATAAACAGTGATAATGATAAATGTGATCCTGAAACTGAAAGTAAGAAGAGTGTAACAGTCGCGCAGTTAGATAATTTAAAGGAAATTGGACTCTTTAGTGATGATCCAATTGAATGGACAGTTAATGATGCTACAATTGAAATTTTATTGCGTCGCGGTATCAGCCAGAATAAAATTTGTGATTTTTCAAAGTCCAATAGGAAAATTGGAGAAAAAAAAGATGTTTAACAGAAGGTGCTTTTTATTGTCAACTAGCCAACGGAGAGATTATATCAAGAGACTATTTAGTTTATTCTCCATGTAGAGGTTCCGTTTTCTGCGCTCCATGCAAGCTTTTCGGCTCAAAATATGTGGCCTCCACAAGATCAAATCTGGCTACTGTAGGTATATCAGACTGGAAAAATATTGCAAGTGCTTTGCCTGCACACGAAAACTCTCAAGACCATAAAAACTGTGAGTTCGATCTACTAACAGTAAAAAATTGCTTAGGAACTATTATAAGTCATTATGATTTGTATGTAGAAGCTGAAACAAAATACTGGAGAAGTTTTCTTTTTAGAGTTTTTGCGGTTGTAAGAAAATTGACGACCAGAGGCCGCCCTCTTCGTGGTCATGATAAAAAATTTGGCTCTTTGCACAATAGAGAATTTCTGATGTTATTAGAGCTGGTTGCTGAATTTGATCCCTTTCTGACTAATTATATTCAGCGTAACAGTAGCTTTGGACCTGGATATACTCGTACCTCCTACCTTTCTTCAACAATAAGTGACGAAGTAGTCGATTTACTTGCTAGTAAAGTCAAGAAGATCATCGTTAATGAAATTAAGAGTATCAAATACTTTTCAGTAATAGTGGATTCAACTCCTGATATCTCTCACACCGACCAATTATCTTTTGTAATAAGGTATGTTGGAAAAGATGGTTTTCCAGTTGAACAATTCTTATTATTTGTTCCTAATTCTGGACAAAAATCAGAGAATTTGGCGGACACTGTATTAAATATTTTAGATTTACTGTCCATTAACATCACTGACTGCCGAGTGCAATCCTTTGACAACGCAAGTAATATGTCTGGAATTTATTCCGGCTTACAAGCTCGTATTAAAGAAATCAACCTTAATCCGCTTAATGTTCCATGTGCGGCACATTTACTTAACTTAGTAGGTACATGTGCTGCTAATTGTGCCGGAAGGCATGCTCGTTTTTCAGTTTAGTACAAAATATACACAATTTTTTCACAGCGTCCACAAAACGTATTGAGAAGTTAATGCAGTGCCAGGTACAGGAAAATATAACGGTGAAGAGATTATCTAATACAAGGGGGTATGCACGTGAAGATGCTTGCAAAAAGCTTGTGTGAAAACTGGGAAGCTGTAATTGAAGCCCTCAACGTTTACCAAAATGAGCCGTATGAAAAACCTCTTGTAAGAAATGCAGCTTGTGGTATTTTGAATGGCATAGACAGGTTTGAAAATGTATAGACGTTGGAGATTTGGATAGATATTTTAGAAAGGTTTGGAAAAGTGAGTGAAACTCTCCAAAGTATTGATACGTCCATTGAAAGAGCTAATCGACTTTATAGTTCTCTTCTCGAATATAGGGGCGCTCTTCGTGATATGTTTGACGTATATGAAAAGAAGGTAATGGATCGATGTGAGAGTGATTATGAAACTTCTTTTAAGCGCTTGCAGAAGAGAAAACGTCGTCAAGATGAAGAAAGTGGAGAAGAAGTCGCCCTTACAGGGAGAGAAAAGTTTAAACTAGAAATCTTTTATGTAATTATCGACAGACTCAGAAGTGAACTACTAAAAAGAAAAGAAGCATACCCTATAGTAGCTGATCGATTTTCAGTATTTTCCAACCTTTCAAACTCAAAACCATCAGTAATTTTAGAATATGCAGCAAAACTACAAAAACTTTACAATACTGATCTAGAGTCATCATTTGGAAGTGAGTTCGTGTATTTTTCAACTGCAACAATGCTAAAGCCACACCGATTTCTATGAGCTAATTTCTCTGAGAAGAGAACTGCCAGGATACCTTATGTAAATATAGCTCGAAGAATGTGTTTGTGTACTGCAGTTAGGAACTGTTCCGCTAAGAGGTCATTTTCGTTATTAATAAGGGTTAAGTCATATTTACGTTCTACCCTAAAGGAAGAAAAATTTGAACAATTCATAGAGGAATTTTCTCTTATGAAAGTAAGACGTAACCGCTTTATTTAATAAATATATTATATAATTAAATAAGTGATCTTTCGAAGGCATTTAAGGGTGGTCCCCTCATATAGGGGAGTGACCCCGAAAAAAAATTCATCAAAGGTAGCCAATGTGGGTATAAAATAAAAGCTCTTGATAAGAACTTTTCAAAACAGGTCTTAGTTTGGCAAAGTTTGCTTCAAGGGGCGCACAGGGAGGGGAAATACACGCAAAAATTTGTGTCCCCCCCTCGCGATTGGACACCAGTGATCCGAAAAATCTGAAAAAAATTAGGGGTGGAGGTGTTTATAAGTACAACAACAAGAAGTACCTTAGAAGTCAAAATTCGCTCAACTTTGTTAATAATAGTATGATATTCGAATTTCACATTTTCCCCAATAAAATCGTATAAGTACCCTTTAACTCCTACAGAAGGTCCTTAAACTATGTAAGTTTAATGAAAATCGAATGATATACACGGAAGTTATAGCCATTTGAAATTTCTCCAACTACAACAGCAATAACACATGATTTTGGTATTTTACGGACTTTCCATCGAATCAGTCACTGCAGTTTTGATTTAATCTTCTTGAAATTTTCAAATAAGGGCAATAACATAAATATTTTTAGGAGTTCATGATTTGAGTGATTTTTGTTTTTTTGCAACAAAATGGCGCCCGTTGAAAATAGAAAAACAATGGATTTTTTTTTAAACGTGCACATTTCTTTGACATATTTCTTGACCGTATTCGTTGCTGGTGACTGCATTTCTGAAAAGTTGGGTACAAAACCCTTCTGACATAAGCGTAGGTCAGTTTACTCAGCTTATTTAGCCTTAAGCATAATTTAGAGAAGTAATTTGTGAAAATAATCATGCTGGTTATCTATGTGTTCATAATAGAACAGTTTAAAATTAACCTGTGTTGTCTAGATATATTTGCGGTTGAGTATTAAAGGTGCGATAGTGGCGCTAAAACAATATGCAAAATTTGAGGATTGGATTCGATTCAAACTTGCGGAAATAGGCGAGACATTTTGAGCTGCGAACTTCCGCTCTAAGTTTGTTGTTATATTATTTTTTTGTTTAGTTCGAACATGCTGTATTTGCATGCCTAACAGAATTATATTCACTCTACTCGCACATACACCTAATACAGCTGAAATAATGAATAATTCGATTGTTTTTAAGGGAGAATAATACCCGTTTTTTTTTGATTTACTTACAATAGTTTACTAAAACAAAAAATTTAATTAAAAAGAAAAATGGGATAGAATAAAAACGTGTTGAGAACTTGAAGATTCAGTATTTCCGTTGGCACCCCGAACAGGTATGGGACCCGCGACATTGGCTGGCGTCTCCACTCATGAGCTAGCCATCGGGTGAGTTCTTCCCCTTTTTCCTTTGTTACAGGGGCCGTCCTCGCCAAGGACGATTTTGCCCTACGCCTCGCGCACGGTTAAACGGTTCTTCGTCGTCGCATTTTATCATAATCCCTTTCGGTTGGTTACGTCGGCCATTGACATCTTTTCATAAGTCAATCGGTTCGGTTTCAACACTGCGAAAATATTTTTTAGTGGGCCTTTGTGCTGTGGGAAAGGAACCCGCCTCACAACACCGCAAAGCACAAGTATGTTCGATTTTGGCTATGTCTACGGTGCAGTCGACACAATAGCTGAGGTCCACTCTCAAAATAACTCACAACCTATCATAATTTCCCATGTCGATGACATCGGCGTACAAATGTCGGAAATGCAAACAGAGATCAACAAGAACCAGTCTAAATTTACGGGTGATAGTCTACCGTGCAATGAATGTCAAGGCTCATTACTTCATACAAAAACCCCAACTGCAGCATGCGAACATTAGGCCAACTATTGTTTTTACCATCCGCGTTTCGGGCCAGCTGCCAGACGCTGCCAGCAACCATGCCATTTTCAAGCCGAGCGGTCGGGAAACTTCTGGGATCATTAGCTAAACAAGCGAGAGCTAATGATACTTTTAAAAACCACCTGGACATACTCGACCCTACCTCACAACTTAAATTTTTAATTGACACTGGCGCAGATGTGTCTGTGCTCCCAGTAACTGCGGTTCGGACGAATGTAATCGGGGTACCTACAGATTGTGCGCAGCAAACCGCTCACTGAACAACACATATGGAAAGAAGACACTAAACATGACATTTGGATTTCAACGCCGTTTTCAATGGCAGTTTCATATTGCGAAAGTTTTGCAACCGATCATAGGAGCTAATTTCCTCCAACATTACGGTTTGCTGGTGGATATCAGAAACCGAAAACAGTCCGACCCCTACGCTAAAATTGCAGTTGAAGGTTGGAATAGCACGCTCACACATGAACTGGTCTACAGCATTAGGAAAAACTCTATATCATGAGCTTCTCAAAGAGTTCCCGAGTATAACTAAACTCTCCATCACTACAAACGCGCTAGATCACTCGGTCTGCAACCACATCACTACCACCGGTCCACCCATAGCCACGCGACCTCGCCGACTGAACCAGGAGAAATATAAAGCCACGAAAGTGAATACTGGATAAAGGATTGTGTCCCCGTCAAACAGCCTTTGAGCAAGTCCACTGCACCTCTTCCGTAAGAAGAATTATTCTTGGCATCCATGCAGAAACTACCAAGACTTAACGCCGTCACTATCTGAGACAGCTACCCAATGCACCATATCCAGGATATAACGTTTGATTTACGCGGCAAATGCATTTTTACTTAAATTGATCTGCTCAAGGCTTCCCACTTGATCCCAATAAAGGAAGAGGATATCCTTAAAACCATCGTACCAACTCCGTTCGGGGTTTGTAAATTTACGGTGATGACATTCGGCAATGCAGCACAACCCATCCAACGTTTCATGGATCTGGGACCGCATGGTCTTGAGTTTTGTATCTGCTACGTAGACGATATCCCGGTAGCTTCCGAATCTGAGGATCAACATATTAAGCATCTGTGGCTGGTTTTCGAGCACCTCGCCAACTACAGAGTGATAATCAATATGGCCAAGTGTTCTTTTGGAGTTAAGGAGGTGAAGTATTTAGGACATACTATCAATGCGAGTGGCATAGTGCCACCATCGTCACGTGTTCAGCTGACCCGGAACTATAACAAACCAGCAACGATTAAGGAGATTCGTCGACTCTTAGGCATCATTAATTTCTACCGACGTTTCATTAGAGATGCGGCCGGTATTCAAGGGCCATTGAACAGCTATTTTACCTCGGCCAAGAAGAACGACAAGACACCAATTATATGGACTCCGCTAACAGAGAGAGCTTTCTAGTTGTGCAAAGACGGCTTAGTGGATTCTGCACTGTTAGTAAACTTCCAGGAAAACATGCCGCTAAGGCTTGCTACAGAGATAAACACGCAAATGGCTACTGCTTGTCTTCTACCAAAAGAAGCTTTCAAAACCAGAAACCAAATACAGCTGCCTGCCATTTAAAACAGCATACGCCATCATTTGGAAGGCGAAAAAGTTTCACATTCTAACAGAACATAAGCCACTCAGTCACGCTTTCACACAACCATTCAGAAAGGCATCATCACGCCAACTCCGACACCTGAGTTACGTCTCTCAATTCTCCGCCAACGTATGATACATCCCAGGAGAGTCCAATAAGGTCACAGATGCCCTTTTATGGATTGAAGCAATTACAATGCCGGCTTCAATAGATATTAATAACTTCGTACACGAGCAATAAAAAGATGCCGTACTGCAGGAACTCTTTCTCAACAACTCCACATCACTCCAACTAAAACCAGTTACAATTAGGGACAATTTCAAAGTCATAGCTGACACTACATTCCCTCATCTGCGCCCCTTTTGTACCAAAACCATTACGCACGTTGATATTTGACATTTTTCATCGGCTTTCACATCCAAGTGGCCATGCAACATTCAAATCCATCTCAAAGAGGCTTTTTTGGACAAACATGAAAAGAGACGTCAGAGTTTGGGCCCGAAATGGACTGCCTTGTCAGCGGTCAAAAATCGGACGACATGAAAGAAATCCGATACAAAATTTTTCGACGAACGCTTTCAACATGTGCACCTAGACATTGTCGGACCACTCATACCATCCCAAGGATAAAAATACTGCCTTACCTTAATCTACCGCTTTTCCAGGTGATCAGAGGCAATTCCATTGGTTAAGCAAACGGCAGAAACTGTCGTAATGTAATTGGGTTGCACAGTTTGGCGTCCCACTCACGATAATAACGGATCAGGCCACGCAATTCGAATCATCGCTATTCAAAGTGTTAGCTCGCTTCATCAGATGCGATAAAACCAGGAAGTCGCTCTACCACCTGGCATCCAATGGATTAATCGAAAGATGGCAAGCAGCAATCATGTGCCACGAACAAAATCAATCCTGTACTGAAGTACTTCATACTGTTTTACTCGGTTTACGCGGAGCCGTCAAAGTGGATATGTCAGCGTCTTGCGCCGAAATGCTGTATGAAACAACGCTTACGTTTCTGGGAGAGTTAATAGTCCCCGATTGTTCAGCCATTCAACCGTATGAGTTCACGTGAAATAATGAACCAGGTTCATCCCACTGCAACGACACATAACAACTCTCGGGCGCCATATTTCAACAAGGGCATCGGCAATTGCTCGCACGTATTCTTTAGGAACGATGCTGTAAAGCGATCCTTAACTCAGCCGTATTTGGGATCTCATAAAGTCGCCACTGAGCGACTGAAGCCCTCATTCCTAGAATGTACTTCCAATCAAGCGATACATAATCTCCAAGAGGTTGTAATAAACATAAGCAGTCGAGCAGGCCCGTGGTGATCAGGAGTGGCTGCTCCTGAAGAGATAAGGTGGTCACCCCGTCGAAACTGCTTAGTTTGTTGTTTTACTTGTGTAAAGTAAACTACATCCATCAAGTTTCCCTCCTTTAGGCAGAGATGAGAGGTTCACTTCAGCCACTTTAACATCTTTAGGTTTGACATTCCCCTTGTAATGCAACGACCTTCTTCGGTGAAAGTAACGGTTGCTGTTTACGTTTGTCTCAAGCCTCCGTGTCCGCTAACTTTAACGAGGCAAAAAAATATTGAATTACTGTAGAGTAGCTTAATTGACACCTAATAGAACATTTCTAAAGACAATAAAAATTGATCGGTGCGTCTTGAAGAGTAGAGTACGCGTGATAAGTATTTTGTAGTGTAGCTTCGTGCCTCGACAAGAACCCAGCTCATATGATCCCGCAAATGCTAGTCGTCAAGCACGCGTACGCGGTCGTTAAGCGAAGCTAGTTAGCTGAGCTCGGTGTTGTTTATAGCTCGCTGACACTTATGCCAGACTATCGGCACCCGTGTTCTACACGGGCATTTCGAAAATCATTACAAGGTTCCGATGCAAACATCGTATTATACCCTAAGAGAGAGTAGATCACCAGTCGAACCGACAGCAACAGAAATTTCGAAGACAGTGGTCAGCAAACCTACAACTGAAACGACTTCAGAGACGCATCTTCAACCGCAGGAGCCTGCTATGCCAGCTCGGCACAAAATCTTTAGACTCGTTAATGCTCATCCACCAGGACTAAAAACATGCCCACCCTACAAGAGGCTGCAACCTTCCTCCGCAGGTAGGCAAATGCCTGCCATTTCTAGCGCCCGGCTAGACTATACGGATGGGATTCATCAACCAGCAAAAGCACGATGCAGCCCTTACACGAGTCTCCATCGAGTCATCTCGTGACAATTATCTATTGACAAAGTCACTTGAGAGGGAGTGATGTAGCATGACTGTCATACGCCACACTTGGTACGGTTTGTGTACATACGCAATTGGAACGAACATCGAAGGGGAGATGAAATTTGAGAAGGATTTGGTTGGAACGCGGAAAAAGGTTCGAGAAGAGTCATGGTTATTATTGGCCTAGCAACTGGTGACAAAGCATCGTACATCCATCTTTGATTTAAGCATCATCGTATATTTTATTAGGAAAATTAATAAAGAAGTTAAATCAAAAGTTCCGTGTGACGTTATTGATTATAGTTCTTACATTTTCGTATGGAATGCTAGTGTAGCAACATCGACTGATTCGTACGTTTCACTTTCACTCTATAAGTTTTGGACTGGTATGCGAAGATTGGTGTTTAAAATATTTGTTTAAATGTATAGCTTTCATACAGTAGAGCATTTTAGTAATCCATGGTTTACATTTGTAAAAATATAAGAAGGAATTTTTTTCGTATTAAATAATGTAAGCACCACTTATGAATTTATTTCTAAGCAAACACCGGTTCATTGTAATCTACATATAAATGGAAGATATAGTATATACCGCACGTTTATAAAACCCTACGCCATTGAAAACAGCAATATTTCAAAGACGAGCTTCTCTAGTAAGTCCACTTAAAGAAGTACTCATAGTGCTACTTAATTGGCTTCCAACCAATTCATTCGCCTTGCAGCGCAGCAGTTAGATGACATTGCGGTGATCTGTGGAATAGGGCAGACAGGCCATTCGAAAATCTTTCTTCAGGGATTGTCTACTCCTACAGACGTCGATTATGTTATCGCCCAAACATCTGTGGTTAAACTTATATATATACCAGAGGTGAATGGTTTTAATGATATCCGCAGAAACAGAAGCAGTAGAATTATACACCAATAGCTTCAAATTAGACAACTGAGTGGGAAGTGGCATATTTTCTGCTGGTTTCAACTTAAAGCCTTCACTGGGCTTGCCGGGTCACTGTATTGTCTTCCTAGCAGAAGTGTTGGCGAGCTTTCAAGTGGCTAACTAATCAGATTTTTGGAGTGAATGTTTGTATTTTCAGTGACGGCCAAGCGGCTATAAAGTTTCTTGCTGGAACTCATACCACCTCGTAGCTTGCCTTCAAGTGTCGTACATATCTCAAGGAAATATCGTGACATTAGTTGATTCAGCTCATTTGTGTACCAGAGTGTATAGGAATATTAAGGGGAACTGTAAGATAGACGAACTGGAAAAAGCAGATCTTGTTATTTTCTGATTGGTATCCAGGATGGCTTCAGTTAAACTGGCCATCGAACAAAAAAGTACTATGTGGACGAACCTTTCTGCTCGATTGCCAGACCGTTTTGGTCGCATCAGGGAGCTTTTAAACTTGGAACGGAGTCTGTCTTAACTGGGCATTGCCTATTTGGTAAGCATTCGGTGTAGATGGGGTATCCCTCACAATGAATTCTGCTGGAGCCGTATATGCGAGGAAGAGGAAACTGTACTTCACCTCTTATGCAAATGCTCTGCCCTTGTAAGGAGAAGAATGCAGTCTCTCGGCTCCTACTTCTTTATCTACCAAGCCAAAGTATCATCAGTGAACCACTTAGCTTATTAAGAGCTCAGGGCAGTTCTCATAATAAATTATCTTGTACATTTACTTGCGGTATCTCACAATGGGATCTTGTATGCCTAAGTGAGCCCTCGTTGAAGCGTATGGACATCGGTTGCCATTCAACCTATCTACGTACCTGAATGAATATAGACCCAAGTAAATAATATCAAAGAAATACTACTTACTCAGTATACCGGGCAGGTTGTCTATATTCTTCGGGAAGTATGATATCTTCTCTATGCGGTTCAGCTTCGTCTTCTGTGTGAGAAAATGTTACTCGTTTGTCTGCTCCTGGAGATGATTCCCGTTTTAGCGCAGATTTTAATTCCAAATCTTTTGCTTCCGGTTGTTCGTCTGTTTCAAAGTCTTCAACTATCTTCAGCTCTACAGTTTTGTCCACTTCTTTTTCCGCTTCGTTAAGCTCCTTATCTGGTGAAACTTTTTGCATCTCCTCTTGAATTTGTTCCGATATTCTTGAGGCACTTTCAACAGCTTCTTGAAGAATCTCGTCAATTTCATCTTCAATACCTTTGTCTTCAATGTCCTCATAAACATGCTCCTTTTGGCGCCTTGGTAACTTTTTGGGAATTATGTCCAAATTTAGTTTTAAATTGCCTTTTGAAGTAGAAGATTGGGACGGGTCTTCTGGACCTCCATGTTCATCTTTTTCAATAATTTCAGAAGTATTTTGAATATCATTTTCGACTTCTTTGGCAGATGTAGGAAGCTCTATAATTTCATCAGGAACGAGAATACTAGAGTCTTGTTGGCTAGGATCGTTATTATTATAAATTACTCTGCGAGTTTTGCTGGGTGACTCCTCAAGTTCCAAAATTTCAAGAACATCGTCGCTGTCCTGTTTTTCTATGAAATGCGGTATTTGGCCATGATCAGCTTTTGGCGAGGCTTTAAGTTTGAGGATTTTTTGTTTCTCAGAAAGCACAATTTTTTCATTATCTTTGAGCGGCACTTTTTTTATATTTCGCCTCTTCAGCTGTTTGTCAGCCATTGACTTCAGCTTGTTCATGATTGGATGACAACACTTTGCTATTCTCCGAGTTCCAATGAATCTCCTTTTCCTAGCAGTTGGTGTTGCTTCTTCCGCTCTACTTTCTGGGGCTGATCCTGGCTTCGAATGCTTTAATGACAACCGCCTTTTTAGTATGCCTTTGATCCTTGTAATTTTCGATGATTTGTCATCTGATGCAACTGATAAAATGGGTTCGCTTTGAACACTGAAATTATCTCCAGGCGGTGAACATGTGGTTGAATCTTGATGAGAACTCTCGTCTTCTTCTCTTTGATCCTCGGGCCGATCGTCAATTTCTTCGTCAGTATCGTTATCAGATAAATCACTGATATAGCGTTCTGTTTCTTTAACTAAAACTTCTTCATGTATACGCACGACTTTTTTAACGGACCGTGGAGATTCCGAGGAGAATTTCTGACGTTCTTGTGATTTTCGTAATACAAGTATTTCTGGATCTTCACCCGGAACTAGCGGACGTTTGTAGAGATGTGTCCATGGATATCCACCCTGTAAATAGTAAAATTACAAATTATGAATACGAGGTCATTTGTTAATGATGGAAATAGAATTGCAGAAAAAACTTCAGTAACTATTTGAGAGTAAAGCAGTGAAAGCCACTTTGCAAGTGGTCCGTGCACAAGCGTCGTTTGTACATTAAGATATGTGAAGGATCCGTTTTCATTTAAAGAGCTTTTAAAAATATTGTTGGGTTTTAATGCCATAAGGGATTTTGTCAGAACTTCCCTTGGCGGCGAGCATATCCCCAAAGTTTAGTGAAATAACTTTCAACTCATGTGGATTGTAATGAGTTGCATGGATGAAATCGCAAAGAAGGTACCGTGAAAAGATTGGAGTCAAAAGATAGTTGATGCAAGGTAGGAACCCTTGGAAAAAGCGAACACAAGAAAGCCTTTAGTTTGTGTGGCAAATACGAAATTGAGTGTACTTGCAGGTTTTTGTTGCGGACTTCCCCTTGTGCCCTCGAGTCCGCGTCTAAAGTGCATTTGAACGGTGCTTGGTGCTTGGTTTGAAGTTACGCCAGGACAAAGGAGTCCGGGTTTCGATCCAATCCTCCTATCCATTGACGTTTGCTTGTTTAAAACAGATTTCGTTCAAATCCAAACCCTCATTAAGTCCCTTAACCTCAAACTTTCTCCCCGGTCCAGATGCATTACCTAATATCTTTGTAAAATCTTTAGTGTCTTCTTTATCTATCCGTCTGGCTTTCTTGTTTAACCTTTGTTTAATTACGGGCATTTTTCTTGCTTACTGGATAAGAGCCAACATCGTCCCTATTCTCAAGAGTCGTGATTCTTCTTTTGTACCCAATTATCGTCCAATATCGTTAATTTCCTGTTTTAACGTCTGGTAGAAAACCAGCTTTCAGTGCATCTGAGCCCTATTTTGGCAATGGAACACCACAGATTTCTCAAAGGTCGTCCTACCTCTACGAACTTGATTGAGTTCACCGATTTCATCGCAAAAACATTGGATAATCGCTTGCAATTTGACGTAATCTTTCCCGATTTTCAAAGGCGTTTGATACCGTCAACCATTAGTTTCTTTGCTACAAATTGAGTGCGTATGGCATTGCTGGGCCTCTTTTACTATGGATAAAGTCAAATCTATCTTTTGGTATGTGTTGTGCTAGTTACTGTGGTATACAAGGTGTGTTGCAAAATAAACGAAACTGAGCTAAGTAGAAACGACAGGAGCTTTGTTCTGATAAATTCGAGTTTATTTATTCAAAATAGTCTCCTCCGGCCTCGATATACTGTTTTTTGCGATCCAAAAGCTTTTCGAAAGAGTGTTTCAGGTCATTGACCGGAATGTTCTTCCAGATATCGGTACAAGCCTTTTGGATGCCCTCTACGGACGCAAAGCGTTTTCCTTTCATGGCCAAATGTAATTTCCTGAATAGGTAGAAGTCACAGAGAGCCATATCAGGCGAATACGGTGAGTGATTGATGGTTAAAATGCGATTTCTAGTCAAAAACTCAGTCACAAAAGTGGATTTTTTATGACAAAAGTCTCGTTTATTTTGAAAAAAACGTGCATGGACCTTTTGTAAACCCAAATGATCGGTTGAAATGCGATGAATCGATGTTTTGGAGATATTCAACTCTGATTCCATGAATTTCAACGATGATTTCCGCTCATTTTTTATAAATTCACGCAAAATTTCGATGGAGTTTTCGGTTATCACTGATTTTGGGCGGCCTGTACGTTCATCGTCATTTATGTCCTCACGACCATCTCTGAAATGTGTAATCCACTCATGACTCTGGCACGAGATAGAAAATCATCGCCAAAAACTTTTTTCATCAATTCAAATGTTTCGGTAAACGTTTTACCGATTTCAAAACAAAGTTTGATATTAGCCTTTATTCGAAACTCATTTTTGTACCGATGACATAAACATACTGTCACTTCAGACGCAATATATTCGCTTCCACTGAACTGAATATCACCAAACTTTCACTGGAAGCCAGAGAGGGATGTAGCTTTCCAACGCACTATATCATTCACATATAACGCCACCTAAAAAATTTTATGACAAAAGTCTCGTTTATTTTGGAACGCACCTTGTACCTTCCGCTCCATTTTATCCTTACTCTGGTGTTCCTCAAGGTTCCATTCTTGGCCCGCTTTTGTTCTTTTTGTTTATAAATGATCTCCCATCGGCAATTGCCTCCCCTTCCCTAGTCTATGCAGATGATTTCAAAATATTTGGCACAGTTAGGTCTATGCAGAACTGTTGGCATCTTCAGGAAGATTTAATGCCTTATATAATTGGTGTGAATCCCCGCTTTATTTTCAATTATCTCTGTCTTAATGTTTTCAAATGCAGTAAAATGTCTTTTACCTTTAACCTCTCTCCATTAACGTTTAGCTATATGATATATGATGTTTTGATGCTCACATCGGCGCTCATTTTCAGACATCCTCATAAATTCAATAGTATTTCTACTCCTACCTTTTTTCTTCTCTTGTCCGTCCTATCCGTGAAAACTCCTCTGTCGTTTGGTCTCCTCGGTACTCGTATCTCGTCAACTCATCAGTGAATGTTCTGCGTGAATTTACTCGTATCTTGTTCCATAAGCTCAAACACCCATATCAACCCTATGAAACTCGTTTAGCCTTCCTTTGCCGCCCAACCTTGTTGTCTCGTCGTATCTATCGGGATCAGTGTTTTTTGTATCGACTTTGTAACCATCAAATATTTTCAACACTGTCTTCTGAGTTAGCTTTCCGTCTAGATACACGCTCTTCTCGGGTAAATAACTTCTTTGTAGTTCCGTTTGCTCGTACAAATATATATTTTCATTCATCCATTTTGCGAATGATTAGAAAGCATGACAAACTAGAGTGGTTTATTTTTTTATTCATATTTTGTTTTCAAACTAAAATTGAGTCTCCTAGTTCTTACTCATACATTTAATTCACTTTGATATACCTTTGCTTATTGTACTTTCTTACTTTTATTTTACTTGTTAATAGTATTATACATAATCCTAAACTCATAATGAATTATTTTCTTTGTATTTTCATTGTTTAACTTGTTTTGTTCCGTTTTGTAATTGGATTGTGTTTTGATCTGTTAAATAGAATTTAATAAATAAATAAATCCCGCTGGCATAATTGGCAATTATGGAGCGCTTGGCAGAACGAGTTGGTCTCAGAATTGAACATCAAGACTCAGTAATGCAAAAACTAAGAGCCGAGTACCAAGAGGAAAGGTTTCGGAAACTCGAGCCCGCGCAGGGTGCCTTCAAAAGTGAGGATATCGAAATTCGAGCTTCACCAGAGGTGCCAGTGTCCCACGAGTATTTCACGAGCAGGTTGCATGAGACGACTCAAGCTAATTATCTCCGTTTTTAACAACATTTCAAAGTTAGAATTGGCGTTCTGAATTGGAAACTGGTAGCCCGTCTGCGCAGAATAAGTTGCTCACTGCAGATGGTGTCAGTAATTGAAGCAGACAGATACGCCATCGCCTACTGATCGTAGTATCACAAGAATTCTGCGACGATACAACGTGATGGCGGGTTCTCCGCAAAAAAATAAATATGTGGATCAGATTATCCGGAGCCGTCTCGACAATAATACAAGGTGAAAATTCGATTGGTTCAGCCATGCTGGTCGCAATTGGAGGAGGGTCATCATTAGCTTTGTGAACTCAGCGATATTCCTGGAGGATACGGTTTCGACCTAAGTTAGACTGGTTGTTCTAGTTGGGAAAAGACTGGATAGATTCGACACAGTATCTGTGTCACCACCTCCAAACATGACAGGCCCCAGTTTAA
Source organism: Odontomyia ornata (assembly GCA_963969285.1). Lineage (NCBI taxonomy): Eukaryota > Metazoa > Arthropoda > Insecta > Diptera > Stratiomyidae > Odontomyia > Odontomyia ornata. Next base: position 100,136,243 of record OZ017741.1, on the reverse strand, counting down.
GCCGGCCCAAGATAATACTCCGATCGTTTGATGGAGATGCCTGGCGTGGCGACATTTTTCACGATTTGCTCAATTAAATGGTAGGCCAGCAACATATGTCCAATTGGCAACCTCACAGGAGAGGCAAAATGTTAATTCGAAACTTTGCACTTTCTGAAGACTCGGAGAACCTTGAAAAAGTGGTATGACAACCGACGGCTATTGGTTACTGCTCTCATCGACGAATTAATGGGTCAACCATCCCACGTGGGTGAAAAGTCTTCAGCAGCTGTCGTGAGGTCTCTACTAGATTGAGCACAGGAGTGCATGAGAGGCCTAGAGAACATCAACGTCGCCACTAGTGATTGGGATCTGTTGCTGTTGCACATCTTAATAAAGGATTTAGATTTAGCCACTCACGCACTTTATGAGTCCACGAAAATTACCACCTACGAAAGGCTCAGCAACAACAACCGAAAGAAACGTGCCAAATCTACAGTAGCTACCATCGCGGCTTTCTCATCCCTTATGTGCAAGCAAATGCATCCAGTGTACTACTGTTCGAAATTTTTGAAGCTCACCGCCATCGGACGACTCAAGTACGTCTAGTCTTAGAAATTGTGCGTCAACTGTCTCCAGGATGGACATAAAGCCGTCAGTGGTTCCTCCAGAGGATGTAAGAAATGTATCAAGCCCCATAACAGCCTGTTATACTTAGGCGGAGATGCAATATCCAAGTTAGCCGCGCAAGACTAAACCTAAGCAGGAGGATAAGCTGCAATCAGAGGCACCTTCTCTCGATCTAACCAACGTTGTACACGTTCCAAAAGAGCTGCTGTCAAGCTTATTGGCAGCAATGGAAGTACAACGGAATGCCGAGCTATGCTGGATGCTGGCTCACAAATTAATTTGATAACATAATCCATATAATCCGAAAACTGGGGTTGCCTTCGGTACGCAACTCAACTTTCATTGAAAGACTCGGTAGTAGCACAGAGAGGGTGTAAAGGGGTTGAATATTGGCCTATAATCGCGATTGATGATCTAATATTGAGCGCTGAACATTTGTACGCAATATTGGCTATTTGTCAGATAAAATTAGGCCCGGAACTGCTCGTGCTATAAACCTCGCTCCTTGGATGGATAGTCGTAGGAAGTGTGGTCCCATCTCAAGTCTCATCAGGAAAAGGCGGAGTTGTAGCAGAGGATGCCAAATTAAATGAAACCATCCAAAGATTTATTGAATTGAAGGTAGTGCTGGATACGAAACCACAGTTTGCGTTGACTGAAAGGGCATGTGAAGCACATTTCACTTCCTAGTTATACTTCTGTTCTACGATGATACCAAAGTGCCCGGCGACTTCAAGGTGCCACACATATTTCTCGACGTAGAATACAGGCTAGAAGAAAATTTTGAATTGAAAAGTAATTACGAGAAAATCATGGATAACATTCAGCTCGGGCACATGGAAAAACTAAGATGGCATGGTTTTCTACTACATCAATGCGTATTGAAGCCGGATAGTAGTACAACCAAGTTGAGAGTAGGTTTTGATGCATCTTTTAAGACATCCCTGAATGTTTCATTAAACGGCATCCTTTATATGGGACCCACAATTCAAGACGATTTGTTTGCGAGTTGACTACGTTTCCGAGTGCCCCATTTTGTTTTCACCGCGGACATTGAAAAAATGTACCAGCAGATAGTAGTTCGTCCAGATGGTCGTAAACGAGAACGTGTCTCGTCTGAATAGTTCAACTCAGCCATCTAACTTTTCGATTTTATCCTTACTACCAATCCTGCCTCTATCTCAAAATCTCCCTCCAAATATGTGTAACCTGATCCTCATCATCTTCCGCTTGTAGTTTGTTTATCTTTCCTCGCATTCCAGTCCAAACATACACCTTTTTCCTCAAAATTTATTTTCCGCAAAGACAACTATGCAGCCATCCAGCTAAAGCTGGATAGTATTGACTGGAATTCATTGCTACAGCCACTAAATGTCAATACTGCGTTATCTACTTTCAACCAAAATCTCAGTAGAATAATTATAAATTACGTGCCTATCAGCCGTTTCCCTCGGAAAACAGCCCCAGCTGGTTTTCGGCTGAATTCTCAGACGCTCTTTGTTATAAGGTCCACGCGCAGAGAAAATTTCAGTATTCCAGGAGGACACTGTCCTCGCCAACCACTAACTGCTTCCCAATGAAGCCAAAAAAAGCAATGCGATATGATTGAAACATCACTGCAATCTAATAGTCCTAAGCCCTTCTGGTCATACATCCGTTCCCTGAAAACAACATCCCATAACCCTAACATCTTCTCATGACATAACTGCAAAGCTTCTGATGGGCAAACTATTTGTGACCTTTTTGCTAAATTTTTTTCCTCCACATTTACGGTTTCGAACCCCACTAAATACTTATCGTGCACTTTATCGTGATCTCTCCATCGGAAATTGACAGTGTACTGCTCACTTTTGACATGCGTGGTGGTCCGGGTCCTAATGAAATACCGAATTTGTTCATAAAGTTATTATCTTCTTTATTATCGACCTCACTATCAATTATTTTCAATATTAGTCTCTTTTCCTGCTGCTTTCCCGACGTTTGGAATCCAATCCATAAGTCCGGAGATCGTAGTCAAATCTCGAACCATCGTCCAATTTCTTTACTGTCTTGCTTTGGCAAGCTCCTTGAACGAATTGAACATAACAGAATATACGATGCCATAAGTATCCTGTTTGCAAATGAACAAGATAGCTTCATTAATGGTCGTTTGACAATAACTAATTTGTTAGAACTTACGAATACCATCTCTCTTGCTTTTGACCAGAGCTAACAAGTTGATGTCATATACACCGGTTTTACTGAGCCTTTGAACGTGTTGATCGTGGCCTTCTGGCTTACGAGCTCCAATCGTTCGGCGTTTCCTAATCAAGCCTCCGTTGGATCTTATCCTATCACTCCTACGCTGTTGCATGGAACAAGTTTTTTTCATTGGCCTCATTTAGTCCGAAATCCGGTGTTCCTCAACCATCAATTTTAGGCCCTTTGTTATTTAACATTTTCATTAATGACCTTCCCTAATGCTTGTCCTCTAACTACCTTCTTTACGCTGATGATTTAAAAATGTATCGTTCCATTAACTCCTGCAAAGCCTACTCATACCTTCAAAATGATCTTCACAATCTCCAAAATTAGTGTCAAGGTTAAATTACTTCCTCTTAATATTTGTAAATGCTGTCACATGAAATATGCCAACAAAATTCATCCAGTATTATATGAATATCGGATTGATGAATCGTTGGACACATTTGTGGACAAATTTAAAGATTTGGGAGTAGTATTTTACCCAGGTTTGAAATTTTACATCCATATTTCGTGCATAACCACTAGAGCTTCATTTGTCGCTGATTTTATTTTACAATCCACGTGCGATTCTTTTAACATCTTTACCAACGTCCATCTGTTTATATTCTTACCGCGGTCAATCCTTGAGTACGCCTCCTATGTATGGTCTCCTCACTATACCAATCTATCGGATGCTGTTGAGACTGTACAGCATAAATTCACGGGTTCTCTATTCTGCAAATATAGTCTCCCTTACAGCTCCCACGATGAGCGCTGACAGATCCTCAAAATTCCATCACTCAAAATAGGAGAGAATTCTTAGACCTGTGTTGCTTATTTAAAATATAGCATATCGGGAAAGTCTTTATGTACGTCCCATCTTAAGAACGTGTTCAACTGGCATATTCATTGTGCCTTTTGCTTGAACCGATATTTATTTTCATTCGTTTTTAGTACGCATATCACGACGCTACAATGAACTCCAGCTGGGCTCCCTGCCATGTTCCTTAAACGCGTTTAAAAGCATATTACATAACATTCTCCTTAAGTCCTAATAGTTTATCAATATTCTATATTCTTGTTTTTCTTTCTATTCAAATAGCTCCCTTTGTTTTTGCTGGTTTATTATATTTTATTACCTATTTTGTAATTGGATTCATGGATCTGTGAAATAGCGGAAATAACAACAACGCCATGACTAGGGTAGACAGATTAGCTGAAGTGATTGGGAAATAGGAAGAGTTAGTCAAAGTCCATATAGTTTGCCAATTATCCTCAACTTTTCCAGGGAATAACTGTCAAACTGGATTTCAATTATCTCTCCGAGGACTACATCAGAAACCTTCGAGTAATCTAGCTTCCGAAGGCGGACAAGTTCTAAATTCACATCAACCTAGAGCCAACCGATTCGAAATTCATCAAAAGAACGTTCGCATCTGATATTTACAGGATGTTTGACCCACTGGGCATTCTGGCACCGGTCATCGTTACTGCTGAGCTATTTCTACAGAAGATATATATGGGTGCCACCTTGCCCGCAAAAATGCATACCCAATGGGCCAATTTTCGCAAAAGTTTACGATCGTTGTAGAAGGTACGCATTCCCCGACACATCATACCTGCGAGAGACCCATGAAGATTCAGTTGTATACCTTCTGTGATGCCTCCGAGAAGGCCTATGGTGCTGCAATGTATGTCAGTGGTTAGTAGGTGCTTATTCACGAGTGGCCTCGATCAAGACAATAATCATTCCACACCTGGTGTGTTGCCAAGTTAGGAGCAGAGCTAACCAAGCGCATCAAAACTGCGCTAAACATATAGGATGTTTTCCAAATCTTCTGGACTGATGCTGAACTCGTCCTCGCTTGGGTCAAATCAACTACACTATCATACCTAGCTTTCGTTGCTAATCGGGCTTCGACCATTTAAACGCTTTCGAGGCTGAATCAATGGCGTCACGTTGCTTCCAGAAACAATCCAGCTGACATTCTCAATATATATGATGCCTAATAAACGAAGCAGCTGTGACATTTGGTTACACCCTTTTTAAGTAACGTTGAATCAGGCTAGCCTCCCAAGTACAAAAGTGAGGGACACTGTGATTTGGAGAAAAGGCAAATCAAAACGACAATGGTTGTGAAAACGATGGCAGACGTTCATTTTATGGATGAAGTTCAACATAGAAACTCCTTTGAAAGGTTGCAGAGAATAGTCGCATAAGTAGTGCAGTTTACTGAGTGTGTCAAATGAAGCTCTCAGCCTTCCCAAACGCACAGTAATCCACTCACGAGCCAAGAACTGTTCAGAACACTGGATATCATTATAAAATACATCCAGCAAGATGGCCTCTGCGAAAATGTATGGGACGTTGGTTTGGAAAGGCAGGTCAACAAAGACAGTCCTTTGGCAGGGCTGACACTTTCCCTGGATCAAGAGAAATCTTGCCCGTTGAAGGAAGGCTTTGGAAGTCTTATTTGAAGTTAAACATCCAATACTGCTGCTTCCTAATGACCCGCTAACCAAAATGCTGATGATGGACATCCACCATGACAACTTTCATCGTAGAGCTCAGGTATTGCTGGTTACTACAAAGCAGCTGTTCTGGCCACCATGTGGGAAATATTTTGAGCGATCAATCGTGTGGCAATATGTACATACGTTTGAACGAGGCTTGTACTCTTCTTTCAAATTATGGGGAATTCGCCACGCACTCGCGTTCAGCCTGCTCATCCATTCATTAATGCGAGAGTCGACTTCTGTGGGCCAATGATGGTTCACTAGTGTGGCAGAGATACTCGGCCCAAGAAAAGTTATATAGCCATATTTCACTGTTTTGCCACCAAGGCCGTCAACAAAGATTTGGTGAACGATCTGAGTACCGAAGAATTCATCGGTTCCCTGAAGCAATTCATTGGAGGACGAGACCATTGTAAGAACATCTTTAGCAACAACACCACCAACTTTATGGGGGCACGCAATCGACTACGGGAGTCGGCATTATCGCTCTATTTCAAGGAAGCTCACACAAATTGGCTGCCTCATGTAGTCCCCGAGGACTTCATTTTATTCCACCTCACACACCTCATTTTGGTGGACTTACAGCACCGAGGTACTCCATTGGCGACTCTCACATATGAAGAGTTGCACATGCTGGTGGTCGAGGTAGAAGCCATCCTAAATTCAAAATCAATAATCCCAATGTCAGCCAACATTTTCTCATTGGAGAACCCTTCAGAACCATGATGGTTACTCGGGTGGAACTAGTTAAAAGCAATTTGCAAACTCAGTGAAAACTGGTGAATCACATCAAGCATGAGATGGTCACGTGAATATTTAACTCAGCTGCAACATTGTGTCAAATGCAAAGAAACAAATCAAAATGCTTTGCCCATGAAGTGACTACTGGACTGAATAGTAAACACTTACGTGGGTAAGAGGTGCGGATATAAAGACCGCTTCAGGTGCACTGAAAAGGCCTATCCACAGACTTGCTCCACCACCATTTCATGAGAACGCTGACACCTTCTGAAGGAGAACCTCAAGCAATTAGTTCCAGCCCTCATGAGAGAAGTCATTACTTGAAAAGGATGAAGACATCAATCCTGTCGCTTCTTTTGGCTTGCTTGTTGGTCCTGTTGATCAAAACTGAACCCATTAAGGTGTCGTCAACTGGCCCATAACCAGGCCTACATTATCAATCGCTGGGCAATGCCTATTTATCTTCGAGCGAGTGGAAGCTTTTAGTCTACTACACTTTGGGATCATATTGGATAAAGTTGACCTTACTATAGAATAGTAAAGCCCTCTTGCCAAAGCTGTGTGATTGAAGAACGCTTCATAGTAATTGCTTACAGTTCCATCATTTCGGAAATCAGTTTTCAAATGTAAATCATATCCTGAAGATCAGAGCTGAAAGAGAAGCAATCAATGCAGTGGGTGACCTAGCTAGATCCTTATTTGGCATCCTTGAGGGTAGCTATGCCAAACGGATGCCCAAAATAATCAAAGCAATGGAGGCAAATAAAGATAAGTTACACTCACTGCTGAAAAATCAATCCTCAATTATCGACTCTTGGGAAAACCTAATAGATGGTTCAAAGGAAGTTCACAGCGTTAGAACAGGAGCTGGCTCGATTGTCCAATCAACTGATGGCTCCCTACATTGAGGGAAGCCAGAATAAGATGATGAACTTGATCACGATGTAGTCACTTCAAATGACATTAGCCAATCTCAATTTAAAGAGAATCCAGTCATCCATCACAGATGGATAGATACTCAGCACGATAGATACTCAGCACGGAAATTTCAATCCATTGCTGTTGTCGCAACAACAGCTGAGCGCGGAGTTAACAAACATCAAGGATCACCTACCTGGAAACAAACGCCTGCCGTTGTTTTGTGAGAAGGCCAAGGTTACTGCAGATTTCATCATATTTGAGCTAAGGATTCCCCCAGTTGGTCGAGATTTGAACTCTATAGGCTCCTTTCGATATCAACGGTGAAGCACAATGCTTATTGCATATTTCAATTCACCGCCACCTTATCTTCACTCTATTGACCTCATTGTTTGAGTAACCATGATGACATATCAATGTTACAAAACCTGTTTGTCTGTCTGCGTCCTTGCAAACGCATATCTTCACTATATTACATGCTATTGTTATAATTGATAAATTTTCAATTGACTGTATCTTGGCTTTTTATGGATCGATTTTTATGAAATTTAGATACGAGCAAATTTAAGGGTCACTTTTCGATTTTAAAGACGAAAATATAAAATTCATAAAATGTAGTATTGTTAACAAAGTTGATAGAGTTTTGACTTTGTACACTTCCTTGAATTTTTCCAGATTTTTCGAATCAGAAGACTCCAATAGCGAGGAGGAGGGGAGCACAAATTTTTTTAACATTTCACCTCCCTTTGCATCCCCTGAGCTAAAAGTGTCAATGTAAGATAATGATTTGGTATCCACATTGACTGCCTTTGGGTAAACAAAACGTTTAAGGTCACCCCCCCTAGATGGGGAGATCCTTTTTAAAAACCTTATAAAAATTATTTTACACTGACATTTTCAAGACTGCGCCACTTTTATTTTTCTAGCTTATTTAGATTTATTTTATGTTGCTAGCTTATGTAGTTTACGAGAAAACGTGCTGTGACACACGCACGCACAGGCAGACAGGCAGCGATTTTAGCAGAGTATTATAAAATTATTTTGCAATACCCTAAAAAGGGGGCAGTTATAGGACCTACCGAAAGAAGCTTTGTTTCTACACTGCATGTGAATATGAGGGTATAAATATATTTCGAAATGAGAATAAGAACAACATGGGTTAACATAAATATTTTGAAAGAATAAACACAACAAATATTTATGTCAAAATAAGATATGTCAAAATTTCATACTGGCAATTGTCGCTTTGGTGGGTTCTAGACAAAAACTGATATTTTTAAACGATTTTCCGATCCGTTAAAATTATCACCGCTTTTCAAAATTTGCATCATTGCCACCTGAGATACACGATTGCACTTCTGTAAGGCAATCGAAAATAGAGCTTTGGAGTTGGAGGAGCTCATAGTTTACATTACAGGCACAGATGGTTCAAAGCAGAGGAAGAGCAAAAGATCAACCTCACTGAAGGCACAGTAGTCTTCCCACCGCGTAATAACAGCAAAAGGTGGGCTTGTAGCCCAATTAATTGGGAACGAGAAGGAGAGAAGGTTCCGGTTTGATTAGAGGAGGGCTTCCAGGCAGCTAAAAAAGTAGCAAAAATTGCTACCTCAGGAACAGAAAAAAGTAAGCCTAAACATTCGGAAAACATAGAATCCTCGAATGCGGCTCGAAAGAAGAATAGGAAGCGGTACAAAGCAGGGCAAGCAACACTGGTCAAAGCCAATGATGGTAGATCATATGCGAATGCACTGCGAGAGATTAGGGAGCAGTAAAACCAGATGAAATATAAACTACCATACACACCCTACCATCGGCTCGTTTGGGTGACCTATTGACGAAATTGGAACCAGAAACCACTCGCAAAGATACATTTCACAACGCAGTCAAAAATTGCTTGGATAAAAGGTCACCTTAGCCTCACTTGAACATTAGGCTGCTCTCAAAATAAGGGATATTGACTGTATTATGGACTTATCTGAGCTAAAAGATGCCTTATACCGAGATTTTCCTACCTTGAGCGGTGCAAAAATCAGGCTGGCCTATCCAAACAATAGAGGTCAGCGCATGACCATAGTCGATACCTCATAAGAATACTCTGCAAAGATGATAAAAAAGGAAAAATCAGAATCAGTTAGGCCATTTGGTTAAGGCAAAGAACAACTCCTCTCCAATTTTTCAGGTGCTTCGGATACGAGCATACTGCAAGTCACTATAAAGGGATCAACAGGAGCTTCCTGTGCAATAATTGCGGCAAAACAGGGCATAGAAAGGAAGGAGTGCACAGAAGAGACACATTGTGTCCTCTACTAATATACTGACCTAGGGCCAGATGATTTGAAATACGTGTCAGGTACATAAAATTGCTGGGTTTTCCAGGAAGCTCTAACTAAAGCCAAAGCACTTTTGTAATGAGTCGTGTTCTGCAGATTAATATATACCGGAGCCCACTAGCCCGAAATCTACTCGAGCAGTTTGCGAGAAACTATCAAGCTAACTTGCTACTGCTGATGGAGCAACAGCACAACCAACGCTCCTCAACATTTTATCTTGACGAATCTGCTACTGCCGCCATCTGAGCTCGGAACAATACTGATTTCCTAGTAGAGAGCCATGTACAGAGGGATAGCTTCGTGTGATTTCGGTATTCAAGGACATTCTTCAGTATGTACGCAACGACGAACGAACAGATATAATCTTTCCAAGCCAAGCTTAATGCTTTGGAAGACGTTGTCTTAAACGCAGATGGCTACGTACTCGTTGGGGAAGACTTCAATGTGGCAGCGATCAAATGGGGCATGCCTCAAACTGATGTGCGAGGAAAATGAGTCCTAGAGATGGCAGCCAGGACAGGACTCGTTGTGTTGAACACCGGCAATATGCCGACTTCCCGCCGTGTGGACTGTGAAGGAACCATACCCGAAGTGACATTCGCCCAGGAGCTCCTAGTATAGAGGGCACGCAATTGGATAGTATGAGATGTCTACTCTGCCAGTCAACATCAGTACATTCTGCTTGAGATCCGTGATGCTATATCCTAAAGCCCATACTCTTGACCTTCCACGATTGGGTGAAACATTAGGAGGATGGACATTGAGTAGTTCGTCGGGATGTCCACGACAGGTGCGCTATTGCTGGATGATTCTTCGGAGACTGAAGAACCAGCAACTCAAGACGCAATAAATTCAACTATGAGCATCGTCACGTCTGCTTGCAGCACTCCTTCCGTCATGAAGCCCGGCATGGCAAGGCCCCAGTGTGCTGGTGGTCGACTGGAATCGTTAAAAAGCGAAGAGAGTGTTGCAAGCTTCCATGTTAAGATCAGCGGACATGGAGCTATGAAGCAACGAAGAGGTATGCAACCGGTTAGCAGCATAAAAGCCGGCTAGGAAATGCCTTCGCAAACTAATTAACAGTAGAAAGGCTAGCTGCTGGCAATATCTAGTGGACAATGTGAACAAGGATCCGTGGGGCCTTGGCTACAAACTAGTTACGCGGAAGCTTGGGGTGCTACCCAAGTCTTGCATATATGAAGCAGAAAAGGTGGGCGAGATAGCGCGAGTACTTCACCTCGCCCATATTGATGGGGAAACAGCCATCGAATGCCCGCTCTTCACGCACTGGAACTGGAAAAGGCAATCCTATCGTTGAAACTAAGGTAGGCTTTCTTGCTCAGAACATTCAACGCTTGCCTACGGTCAGTCTTACCTGCACAATTTTAGTAAGTTTCAGTATGCAAAAAATGGGACAGGCTGCGCCAGATCTCTACAAGAAAACAGGAGAGCTTTTCCCGGATAGGCTAGTCAGGGAAATGCTTGCATCGATTGAATGATGACACCATGTGACACATTATGCTCGGACAGTACTAATAGTTAAAAAGGACTCAAAGCAACCAGAGGCATCGGGGATCACTTTTCTACCAATTCCTCTTCTTCCCTCCCCTCCCGCTAAAAGAGGGATCTCCCAACTTGAAGGTGCCCTCAGCATAGCAAAACGAGGCATAGCTCGAAGTAATGTGTTAAACGGTTCCGGGCTAGGTTTTCAGGCTGACAGGGGAGGTGTTTAATCTGCTCTTTAAATTTCGATGGAGGGGAAAACTAACACAAATTTATTCAATATTTTCATTGAAACGAACTTTTCTTACATTTCGCCCTCCCTTACCTCCTCGACGCTTGCTCGGTAATTTTAAGACATGTTCTGAAAAGATTTTATTGGGACCTTTCAAATGATACCCCACCAGACTATATTTGATAGCTTTTAAGAATCATCTACTCGACTATCTTCAACGAAAAACATTTAAAGGGGGCTAGATCCTTAGATCAGGTGACCCCGCTGAAGATCCTTGTAAAAAATGTTCGACTACGAAGGATTTAAAAGGACACTTTTTCTGACCTGGCCATTCCACAAAGTTTGATGACTTTTGGTTCGATAGCTTCTGTGAAAATAATGGAATGCTTTTCTATATTGGTAGTTTTTTTATGCCATTTTTTCACTCCTATCGCTAGAACCCACCATAAGGAGCATAAACTAAAAAACTCAAAAACTTTTAATGCTTATTGCAGATTAAAGAGGAATCACCTTAAAAACTTTTAAAATTTTATTTGAGAGGCTATCATTTCTGACCTCCCCATGAAGTTTGAGTACTGTTCAGTGGCGTAACTATAGGGTGGCAGGGCTGGCCAAATGCCACGGGCCCCCGACCCAAGAGGGCCCCGGCCCAATAGGCCGCGAGCTCAGAAATATTTTTTTAACATTGTACCTGAGTATATTATTTTACTTGAAAGGTATATTTTTTATTTTTTTAAGTTCTGCTTAAAATCCATTAAAATAAGACAACTAAAGACCATAATACAATTTCAAATTAATCGTTAAGCATTTCAATACATCTTAAACAAAACGATGTTGATCAATTTTAGAACGAATTCATTGGTTTCTACATTTTTTGTCGGGGTACGTTGGCAGCGCGGGTGAGCATTGACGATCGGAGAACTCCCTCATTTTGTTAGCCAAGAAAGTATTTTTTCATGCCGCTGCTGCTGCGGCGAGCAAGCAACACTATGTTAGGGGGGTCCCGGATTTTTTTTGAGAGCTCTACTGATTGCGTATTCTTTGTGTGATTGTTTTAACAATTGGTTATGTGTATCTTTGATTTATCGTATATGTTGTTTTATTGAATCTGCAAATGCTGACAAAGTAAAGTTGATTGTGAAAGTTAGATATTAAAATGTCTAGTTCCATAAAATATTTAAGTGGGAGCGAAAAACGAAAGAGAAAGAGGGAGGCTGAAGAAAAAAATAAAAAGCTACCTAAAATTAGTCAGTAGTTGAAAAATGATGACTTTAATAATGAAAACTCGACTGAACAGTGCTCCAAAAGTGAAGAATTGGAACTCACTAAAAGTGTTCCAGAAGTACCAGATGCAGCACCCAACACCAGTGTCTATCCAGATCCAGAACAACCACAACAAGGTACTAGCAAAAATCAAAGAGAATCATATTTCAGCGTGAACAATATTGCATCTTCACCGTATGTTACTGATAAGGGTAATTTCAAAAAGCTAACTGATCAAGTGAAAAGGTTCGTGATTGAAAACGGACATTGTAAACCTAAGGGCCCTTCCTTAAAAGATAGTGACAATAGATCTTTTCTAGAAAAACATTACTATATTGTTCCCAAGTCTTGCGTGAAACTTGAACGTACATGGCTATCCTATAATACTTCAGAAGGCGTATTGGGAACCGTGTTGATTATTCGCAAATCGGGCATCTAAACAAATACAAAATGTTTGAATTGAGGGCTACAACAACTGGAAACATATTGTAGATGCCATAGAAAGACACCAGACATCGAAAATTCACCTGGATTCTTGTCTAACGTATCAACTGTGGGGGTTACATGGAACACTCGATGAAGAGCAAGAGTCCATGATCAAAAAAAAAAATCTTTTTGGCGCAAAGTACTTTGTAGACTCCTTGATGTTACTCTGACACTTTCAACGTGTAATTTAGCTTTTCGTGGCCACAGAGAAAACGCAGATAGCAGCGATCCAAGCTCCAAAGGAAATTTTTAAGTATTGTTGAGTTATTAGATAAATACGACCCGATTTTACAAGAATTGTTAAGTAAACCAAAGGGCCAGATAAAATACTAAGTCCAAAAATACAAAATGAGCTAATTTCTGTCCTGGTTCTAAAAGTAAAAATAGCACTTATAAATGAAATAAATGCCGCACCATTCTACTTCATCATATTCGATACAACTCAAGATATTTCAAAAATTGACCAACTGTGTGAACTTTACCGTTATTGTATGATCGAAAAAGATGGTAATGGGATCCCAAGGCACTTGTCAGTAAAGAGGCATTTTTAGGGATTTCATGAAGTTAAGGATCAAACTGCCTTAGCAATGTCCAAGCAAATAATTAAATCCATAAATGACAAAAATATTCCTCTAAATAAGTGGTACCGAGGACAAGGATATGATGGCGCAAACACAATGAAAGGGACTCATGGTGGAATTCCAAAACTCATAAAAGTTGTCGAGCCAAATGCCGTATATATTCACTGTGCTGCTCATAACTTAAATCTAGTACTCAATGATGCAGTGAGAGAGGTTATTGATATGAAACATTTTTTTCAACAAATTTATAATTTTTTGGGCATAGTATCAAAAGATGGTATATTTTATCAAGTTTTATATCTAATAAAGGAAGTGAGTCTTCGACTTCAATAACATTAAAAACATTAAACGTTACTAGATGGGCAGGAAGTTGTGATGCTGTTTTTGCTTTAAAACTTCGTTTTGTTGAAGTCCAAAAAGCGCTAACGAAAACAATTTTGTTAAATTGCAAATCAGGTGAAAGAAATGAAGCTGTTTCACTCAAGAAGAAGAGCTAAAACTACAGTTTTATTATGTTATTGGTTTTCCATTGCAAAATTCTACAAACTATCGATGCAGACCCTAAAGAACTTCAGCCTAAAGCCACCGATCCTTCAAATGCCTTAAAATGTTTGAAAATTTTTCTAGAAGAATTGGAAAGGTATCGACATGAGTTTGTAAATTTAAAAATGGATGCAAATGGTGCAGCAGAAAAATGGTCCATCACCCCTGAATTTTCTAAAACTCGTCTGAGGAAGGTAAAACCCCATTTTGACGAAATGGAAAGTTTGTTCAGAGTGAACATATTTTGTAGAGTATTGGACATCATTATTAACCAACTGAATTGCGTTTCCCTCCTATGAATGAAATTGTTTCAAATTTCAGTATTTTGCAGCCTTCAACTTTACAAGTTTTAAATGACACTGATCTGTTAAAAAAGCTCTAGAGTTTGTTGATATACACGTATATTAAAAAGACATATCTGAATCATTTGCCAGGGAAATTCTCAGTTTTCAGTCCAGTTTCAGAGATGAAATAGAAAAGTCTTCGTGTATTAGAGACCTTGCTGATTTATCAATAATAAAGAATGATTTTATGTCCTGCAACTTTCCTGAAGTATGTACTGCATTAATGTTATTTGTTACAATTCCTGTGACTCCAGCTAGTGCTGAACGATCATTTTCAAAACCGAAATTAACAAAAACCTATTTAAGAAACTCCAGGGGGTAAGACAGGTTATGTAACTGGGCTATTCTGTCTGTAGAAAATTCTATGGCCCGATCTTTAAACATTGTTGATGTTATAGACACTTTTGCGGAACAGAAAGCTCGAAGAAAAGATTTTTGTTAATAAATATCTTGTTGAAATTAAATTGTTATTTTTATTTCATTGTAAATGTATGCAGGTTTCCTTACGATGTTGTTCCTTCACCGAAAAGCTAGCGAATGGAAGATGAATGTAAAGTCTCCAATCCGCATTGGGCTAGCGTGGGGACTATAGCCCATTCCCTCTCGCCTAAGAAAGTAGGCCTATGGCCAGCAGTGGAACGTGTATAAGCTGGTGAATGTGAATGAATGTAAATGTATAAACCCATGCTCTTGAAAATAAAATTGTTATTAGTGTTGGATAACTACTTAAGTGGTTTATTAAAATACTAAGTACAACGTGATGAATTTTACTGATAGGGCCCCATCAAAAGAATTCGCCACCAGCCCCAGATGGTATAGTTACGCCACTAGTACTGTAGCTTGTATAGTTTCTGAGAAAACTTGCTATAACCCATGGATAGATAGACAGGCAGAATATGAATACAAGGCCATAAAAAGATTGTTCATTGAAATTACTTCTTGTGCCAATATTTATATGATTTATTTTTAATGCCGGCACATTCAAAAAACTAATAATTTAAAAAGATAAAATATGAACTGTACCACCTACCTGTTTCTTTGCTCTGCGCAAATCTTCCCACTGGTAGGTTTTCAAAGGAACTGGTGGACGATTAAACTCCTCGTTATTGAGGAAGTCTCGTAGGCGTTGATAATATTCTTTTTTCGCTTCACTACACAAACTTGAAATGTCTGATTGTGGTGATTGTGGAGATTTTGGATGAGAATCGTTTTCCGAGCTCAAATTGTCTTCATACTCAATTTTTTGAAAAATATTGGTATTTTCATCGGGATGCTGTAGGAAGTTGAGTTTCAGCACAGTTTTTTCCGTTTTAGATAGACTTAGGTCAACTTTTTCTGTGTTATTTAAATGACTAGTGTCTTCAATTATACCTTCGTCGGCTTCAGGTTGAATTGCTGACTGTATTGTGCTTTGCACAGAACTTGCTAATATTTCGTTTGATTCGGAAATGTTAACTTTTTCTTCATGACTAGGGCTGCTACTTTCTAAACTATTTGTAATCGTATTATTAGTGCTTTGGTTTTGATCTCCACTACTGGGGCTTGGAACTTCACTATTGAGACTCAGGAAATCGCTGGGACTAGTTAATGAAGTAAAGCTTTCTATGTCATCTGCAGTCTCTTTATAGGTGTCAGTAGGTTCGTTTATCAGCTGGCTATCAGTTTCGTTGGGGCTTGTGACGCCACTGTCGGATTCTGAGTTCTCTATATCATCTAGGTTCGCTTGGCCCAAAAATATATCCGAACTGGCGAGTACATCTACCGACTGGCCTGTTTCATGAACTCCTTCTTTGAGGTCAGATTCTAAGGAAGGTTCAGTAAGCAGTAAACGTGGAGGATGTAGCGGCCGTAAATCATCGACTGCAGACGTTGCTAAATTGTAGCTATCTTCCGTTGGACTAGAATTAGGTTTTTCTTCGACGAGTTGCTTTTTCGCGTCTTTTAAAATACTTTCCACTGCTTCCTGGATAATTCGCTGATCTTCAGGATCTAAATCATCATCTTGGTACCAAGGTCGGCTTTCCTCACTCTGGTTGGGTTCACTTATCACGGTTTGTTTACTAGTATCATCCGAGTAAGACGACTCTGACTCATTTGATAGCTCTTCTACAGCCGAAAGGCGCTTTTTCGCTGTATCAATAATTGGCAAACTTAGATCAACTAATTTACGAATAGTATTTACTTCAAGGCGTGCAGTATTATCAAGTGGAACAATATCACATTCAGCACTTATTGTATCTTTCGCAGAACTTGGTACTTCGTCTTCGGGCCGTGATGCCGGGTCTGCTACCAGTTCAGATATAACCTGAGCGCAAGCACTGTGACCAGCCGTTGTATCTTCTGCAATCAGATGCGACTGAAGCTCTAATATACGATCATTACCGTTCTCATTATCGTCTTGGTCTAAATCGGTCACTGGTGTCGGATCTGTGTTACTCGCAAGTATTTCTTGTTGATTAGTATCGTTAGGTCCACCGGGGCTGATGACATCAGTTGCGTGATCTTCATGCGGTTGATGCACCTCTTGAGGTGGTGGGTGCTGAGCCGCTACCTCACTATCGCATTCGTTGATTACACTCCTGTTAAGTACCTCGAGAATAGTCGGCTCGGCCCCTCCGGCGCCAGGAAGAGAGACTGTAAAGAACCAGTAAAAATTGTGATTTAGCGTTACATAAGGAACATCTGGACATTTGACGAAATGGATAATTTATAAATAGGCACATTTCAGATGAAAGCTTCACAGGAAATGAAAACGAGTCGATGATGCTTGACCAACACAGAATAAAACTTTTCCGCAACGTTCACTATCAAATAACCCGGATTTTCTTCACATGAAAATGTAGGAAAACACAATGGCAAACCTAGCGAGAGGAAAGACGATGATCGTAAATTAGGACGGAAAAACCAGAGCTACTAAACTTTAGCTTCCCTCCACTAAAAACTTAGAAGACTGACTCCGTCTACGTTTTTTGCCAATTTTACGTGTCTAGTTCGCTTTCGTACGCTAATACTTTTATTTTGACTATTTTTAGCTGAACGTCTTTTCTGTCGTCGTGCTTCCCACCGAGAAATATTACACAAATAAATAAAAACACTAACTACGAGCGGGCTGACACAAAAATTAAAGGAATCTTTTAAAAATACTGAATTCTTGGATTTCACTAACTGGACACGTTGGCTCTCTTTCAAGCACAGTCGACTTGAAAGAGAACGGACAAGTGGCTCGGGAAATTCACCAGAAGTTCCGAAAATTTCGCCAAACGATCCTCAGCGCCGAGAGGAGTCGGGGATACATAAATATTTATTGTTTCCTGGATCTAAAAGCTATCGAAAGCTACTCGGCATTTGTTCGAAATCTGCTCGTTTGAGGCCTCCCAACGGCCACATATGAGTGCACTTGCTAAATTAAACGGACCGCTAGTGCGTAGAAAAATCACAAGATCAATGTTGGGGTAGTAGTCGAATGAGCGAAAGCGAAATCTAGGTCTTCTGCGAGTTGGTACTAACAGGTAGTTGCTCTATTTTCACATCCAAGGTGCCAAAAATAGCGAGCTTTACTGTGGTGTGACGCTCCACTGCAATCTAAGCACGGTTAATTTTGTTTTTGTACGAATAAAATTATTGTGATCGTAAGCATACAAACACACATCGCTCATTAAATGCGCAAACATATTACAAACACAACAAAAATTCTTAACTTGAGAATTAAGAAGATATTAAGGGCATTAAAATTCAGAGTTAACATTTGAACAGTGTTCGCATATACATGAATATTTACTTGAAAATTAACAATTTAAGATTGTTTGCTTGTGGATGAAAATTATTCAGGAACAATTCATTACTTCGGTCTGCCGCCATAACCTTGAGCAAGTGCTTTTGATATTGCTGAATATATCTTGGAATAATTTACAATAGGTACGAGAAGATTGTTTCATGTGCATATGTCGTTTTTGAGATGTTAACTTTGCTTGATTAAATTTTCAGGGTTCTGGAAAACAAATTTCAGAATACCATATTGAAACGAATAAGTTTTTCTCCATCCGTTTTTCGCCTGACGGATGAATAACCAACTTTTATGATCTTATTTATATTTTGGTGATATGTGTGTGTATATTTTGAATAAGAGATTTTTAGGGAGGTTTCCAAAAAAAACAAGTTGTCTAGACAGACCCACGTCCTGTGGGAAGGGTTTTGTACTTAACTTATGATACGCAGCCACAAACAACGAATAAAATCAAGAAACACGTCAAAGAGAGTACATGTTTACGAGTATAAGAAAATCCATTGTAGCTCCATTTTCAACGGTCGACATTTTGCTGCAATGTAACAAAAATTACTCAAATGATTTCGAAAAAATATTTATGTAATGCATCTTTCCTAAAAATTTTAAGAAGATCGTATCAAAATTGCAGTATCTGATTCGATGGAAAGTCCTTAGAATACTGAGATAATGCATTGTTGTTGTAATAATTAGATACATTTTAAATGGCTATAACTTCTGTGAATATGATTTGATTTCCTTCAAACTGACAGAGTATGAGGACCTTTTGTAAGACTTGTGAAATATTGAATTCATTGAGTTTGAGTGTATCGTGGCTATTTCATTCGGGAAAATATGAAATTAGGAGATAATATTTTATTAACAAAGTTGAATGAATTTCAACTTCTAAGGTATTTGTTACTATTGTATCCATCAAGACCTGCCCCTATAATTTTTTCAGATTTTTTGGATCACATGTGTCGAATCGCGGTGGGGGGTACATTTTTCATATATTTCCTCTCCCCCTATACTCCATGGAGCTGGCAATACTGATAAATCTTGTAGTTATCGAGCAGTCGCCTAAGCAAACTGATCAAAAATCTTCTTAATACCTATCCGAAATTTTAATTGCAGATTTCAAAAAAAAAAAATTAATATTTCAATTTATAGTTATAAATTATAAAATATTTTTTTATTTTATTTAAACATAAATTTTATATTATTTTTTTTTCTATATTAAATTTAAACCTTTTGTTGTTATTTCAGTGGGTTCGGGTTTTTCAGTTGAGAAAAAGTCGAGTCCAAGTTGACAAAATGTTCAATTTACTGAACGGGGTTTCAAAAGGTACAATCACAAAATATGCTATAGCTTGAAAATCACGTCCGTCTTCTCTGGAGGTACCCTAAAAAGTAAAAAAAGCCTTTCCCCGCGAACAAATGATGGTTGACATTATGATGACTTTGATTCGAGCAAAATTCTGTGGTAGTTTGATTTCTATTTTCATGAGTACTTTTCCGATATTTTTGATGGCAATTCAATTTTCGAGTTTCGTACAAGAGCTGTGCAGAAAAAATATCACCAACGTTGACTCTATATAAAACAAAAGAAAATGCAAGGTAAGGATAGGGTCAAAGTTGGGTTGGGTTAGGTCGGGTCAGCTGTCAGTTGATCAAATCTCAACATTCCTCCTTGATCAATTTACCGCGGAGCGTCCCAAAAATTCTTCTGTTGAGTGGCTTGGTGAGGATATCTGTGATCTGCTTGCTGCTCTCGACGTATTGCAGTGCCACAGTGTTGCCGATGTATTGCTGGATGTACTTTCGTTGTATTTCGATGTGCTTCTTTTCTTTGGTCGTCTTTCCTTCGTGTGCATTTTGTTGCATGTGTATGGCTGACATGTTGTTAGCCTACTGAGTGGTCGGCAGCCCAGCTTCTAGAATGCCAAGTTCGAGTGCGATTCGTTTGATCCGGCACATATCGTCAATCACTGACACTGCTGCTCGGTACTCGGCTTCTGCAGTTGAAGTCGCTACCAGACGCTGCCTTTGTGAATACCAGATCACTGGCCCTCTTCTCATGACTAACAAACCACTCGTTGACTGTCCTGTCTCAGAGTCTCCTCCAAAGTCTGTGTAGTCAGTGTAGGCCACGAGTATCTTGTCTCCTCCGAAATGAATTCCAGCTGTCGTGGTCCCTCTCAAGTACTGGAAAACACGTTTTACCATCGCCTGATGGCTCTTCATGGGCTTGTTGCAGAATCAACTGAGGTAGGCATGTCTGGCCTGGCTATTGTGGCTAAGTAGAACAAAGTTGCTATCGCCTCGCGATAGCTGTTGCTCACTGCAAGTGCCTCACCGTTCTTGAACTCTGTCTTATGGTTGATCATTCCTGGCTCAGTGGGCGTGCATGCTGGATTGCACTGCTCGAGTTTCATCTTTCTCAAGATCTTCTCCATGTAGCGAGGCTGAATCACCAAGATACCGTCGTGGTCGATCTTGATTTCTATGCCCAAATACATTAACTTTGTAATGAATCGACCCTACGCTAATGCCGGCTCGCACACATGCGCATCACTGCCATATGGCTTTCGAGCGAACGTCAGCTTTGGATAACATTCCCATCCTACGTCAGTTTGAGTCGAGGAATGTCACCCAAAGCTGATGGCAGTTGGAGTCGGTTGAAGCTGTGAAAACGGGCCCAGGCAGTGTCGCCTCGTGGTAGGCGAATACAACCTAAAAGGGAGAAAAGGTCGTTGCAAGTTAGGTGCACGACTCGCAAAAATTCAAATCTTTTTTTCAGCATTGAAAAACAAGAACCATGCCGAATAAAAATATGAGTTATTCAAACATCGTCCACGGATGAGATCTGGGTCTTTTGCATGATGATTGGGAAAATCTACAGATTTTATCGAGCAATTATTTGTCGTGGAGTCAGACTATATAAACGATATATACACTCGTACCTATTTCATTGGAAATCGAATTATCGGCTGGCAAAGGACACTTGGATAAGCCGACAGAGGAAGTACAGACAACAGAGCAACCATATTCACAACTATTAGGCGTTGGCGCTCTTTTCCTGGCCGCAAAGTACGAAGAGCCTATCCACCAGAAATTTGGGGATTTTGTATATATATCGCGGACGATTCTTACACAAAGCCGCAGACCCTAAGCATTGCATAGAGGATCACCAGCAACATTGATTTTTATTTGGGGTGACCGTCCAGTAGTCACTTCCCGCGACGATTCTCCACTGCAGTAAGCACAGCTGAAGGAAATCATATGCTAGCCGAATATTTCCTAGAACAAATTCACTACGGCCATCGGTTAAGGAATTAGCGATATTAGTGAAAAATGTATCCACCTTCTCATTGGAAGCGTTTGTAGCAACTATCAATCATCAAAGTTCGACAGGATCGTGTGGAAGACTGAACTGCATGGCCGCTCTTAGAGAAGACAATTTCGGAATAAGCTTGGTTCCTCATTATTGAAAGGCGAATGTAACGTTCGACTGCAATTCAGTGCACAATATCAAAATGCATGTTTTTCTTTGATAATTTTTAGGCAAATATTATTCATGCTTTACTATCGCCTCATTTTCCTCTTAAGAACTTAGTTTATAGTAGCTAGGTTAAAAGAATCCAAATAGTAATTAGGTTAAAGTTATTTAATTGTTACGGACTCCATATTTGCTTTGACGATAGTAAAAGTACACTCAAGGTCTCGTACTCTGGCAATTAGTTGAGAATATTTTGAATGTTTTGCAAGTACGTTTACATACAACCTTTAATCATCTGGTCCATTGCCGATGAAGGGAAGGTCATTTCGTAAATATTCATTTCTAACCTTCTAATGAATTCTAGTTTTAGTTTCATGATTTCTCAGAACAATATTTTAGTGTTCTCTTACTGGTAACTAAAGCTATGTTACAGCGTAGGCGAGCTTCGTAAACAATTAAAAAAATTTGTTAATTTGGTTGCAATACAATATTTTTGCAAGAAAGAAAATTAAATCTAGATAAACTAGACAAGAAAAAAAATTTTAGTTTTAAATTAACCAAGCGCCCTTTTAAAAAAATCATTCAATGTCGAGGCAGCGTTTTATGAATTTTTGTTGTTGCTATAGCTGTAGCGCTACACCTTTGAACACAATTGTTATTGAGAAAAGTATGGAATGGTACGTCATTTCAAGGTTAATAGATAACCTATTGTAGAGTTAGAAAAAAAACTTATTTAAAAATTTTCCATCCTTGAAATAGTGATGACATTTTCTATTCTAAAGTAAATAACATGTTATTCTAAAGTAAATAAATCAGTATTATCGTTTTAAACATGTTATAATCAAAAAAACCTGTCAAGAAAAAAAAATTAGTTGAAAACTTATTTTCCTCTAGAATTCAAACGTAGTCTTGCATATAGCAGATTAATGTACAGGACTGATTTCGAATTTATCATACAATTGTTGCATTTGAGTAGTAGAGTGTAATTTAAAAGAGTGTGCCAAAAGTTTCATAATACTAAAATATAGCTAATATAAATGTTTGTACAGAAACTAGACGCTTATAATCGAGATTTAACAAGAGGATTAAAACATGAATTGCTAAAGTAAACACGACTTTCCTTTCCACTGGCCCTTCTTTTTCGGGGACAGTGGGAGTGCATGGTAAGTATGCCGGGAAGATGGTAGGTTTTTGAGAAATCCGCGGATAGCCGGTTTCGCGTCGCGTGGCAAGACAAACTAAGTTACGCGGTACCTTAGTTTGTCTTGCCTTTTTTTCTTAGCGTAGAGTTCTTCGGAATTGAGTTAACGTAGTATATTTCGGTACCGCGTCGGTAAAATTCGGGAACGCGAAATGGAAATAAGATTTTTGTAATTGACTGAAATGATGAATGAATACAGAATAAAATAAAGTAGTTTTCGTTTCCGTATGTTTGTGTTTTCGACGCGTTTGAAACGGGCATTTAATGGTGGCTGATATACGTAATTGAGCGTAATCCATTTTAAGACCTGCGACCGAAATCCTCTCCGATCTAGCTGGCCGGCAAGCAGTCACCGCGAAATGGATTACGGGAACTGGTTGACTGATTGGTACCATTCGTTAGCACGACTCAGGCTTCACGTCCAAAACCGAGGAGAGGTCGGTTCCGACTTCGTTCGCACAAGTTAGACAGAAAATTCATTACAACTTGTTTTGTACTTTCTTGCTGAATGTTATCTCGAATTCCTTGCTTATCTCGTCTAGGAGTTTATATATTTCTTGTTCATCTTTGCCGGCTACGAATCCATCATCTACGAAGAGTGAGAGCATAATGCTCTTATCCTTGCTGTACTATATACACAGGTTGTCATCTGTGTTGATCAAGCCTATCTCCCTCTCGTTCCACATCCTTGGAGCATGTTAATGTCCATAGGGACTCTTGTTCAACTTATAAACTTTCCTGGTTCCATCGTCGAACCCTTCAGGCTGTTGCATATAGATGTCCTGCTTCAGGTTCCCATTCAAGAAAGCCAGTTTCACATCAAACGATACCGAATTCATTTTCTCCGACACTGCATTACTTAAGAGTAGGCGAATGGATGCATGGCGAGCTACTGGGCTGAACGTTTCCATGTAGTCCACTCCCTCCTTCTGTTCAAATCCCCTTGCCACTAGTCTGACCTTAAGTCTCCCGTCCGCATTCTCTCGAAGTACCCAGCGACAAATGATCGGCTTCGCATCCTTCTGGACAGTCCACCAGCTTCCAAGTTTTCATCTCCATCAGCAAGTCATGCTCCTCCTGCATTGCTCTTCTCCACTTTCCATCTCTAAGTGCCTCACTCAGTGGAATGTCCTCCGTTTCACCAATCATGGCTACTTTGGCGCTCTTTCCTCCACGATGGGAGTCAAGTACGATCTCGCAGAACTCTCCTTTCTGTCTCGCTGCTGCTTCCTTCTTGCTTCTCAGGTGTGCCCTCTGGTGCCTGTGTCTCAAGTTCAGTTCCTTGCCTCAGTCTCATCTTTTCCTCGTCGAAGTTCACATTGTCTGAGCTGGTAATTTCTCTTTCAGATATACCCGGTATCTTGCCTCTTTTCTGTTTTTGTGTCAGCACGTCACATTCGCATCCAAAGGGTCGTAGCTTCTCAGTCTTCATTTTTCTTCTGAACCAAAGTTCTGCTGGGCTTTTCCCTGGTGCATTGCTGGTTCTAGTCTGGTTGATCGTGAAGATCGCATGGTTTATTGCTTCTGCCCACAGTTTCTCGTCCAACTCGTTCATGTGTATCGCTGTTCTGGCTGCCTCAACAATCGTTCTCATTTTTCTCTCATTCCTTCCGTTCTGCTCTGGTGTGTGTACATTCGTGAAGGTGTGGAAAATTCCCAACTTGTCCATCATCTGTTTGGTTTTTGTATTCTTCAGTTCGGTGCCGTTGTCAGACCACAGACTTTTGACTCTCCTCCCTAGCTGGTTTTCAACGAGTCTCAGGTAACATTCGATCTTCTCTGGTGCATCACTTTTCGTCTTCATAAAGTAACAGGTTCGGTAGTGAGTGAAATCGTCCTTGAACAGTACTTCGCTCCTCCCAATGACGGGATGTTCATCTCGCCGGTGTCGACGTGCACGAGACCTAACGGTTGCTGAGCTGTTTTGGGGTTGTTTGTGTGTGAGGATCTATTTAGCTTGCCATACGAGCACCCTGTGCATACATAGTCATTCCAGTCATCAATGTATTTTATTCCTTTCCCTTTCAGTATGTCCCTCACATACTTGACATTTTGATGAGCGAATCGCTCGTGCCAGACTTTGATCGACACGGCCATCAAACTTGTCTCTTCTTCTCTCCTGAGCATCATTTTGTAGAGATTTCCTTTGCGCTTTGCTATGTCCCTTGTCTAGCATCTGACTCACTGAGAAAAGATTAAAGTTGAGGTTTGGCACTTAAATGACATCATACCACTGGATACCACTTTAGACCATCAAAGGCTTCCATCTCGATGTTCCTGACTGCAACGCCATTTACCCTGGTTGAGTCTCCAATCACAATTGGGATGGGCTCGTCCAACTCAACAAGCTGAATAAACCACTTTCGGTGAGACGTCATGTGTTGGCTGGCTCCACAGTCTTGATACCATGAAGTGGCCTTGTTCTTCGAAATGTCGTTGTCCACTGCCGAGAGTGCCGTGGTCAAAAAAACCTTCCTATTTGGTTTCCAGTTTATTGACTTATTCGCTTCTTCGCGAGATTCACAGTCTTTTGCGAAGTGTCCCTTCTTCTTACAGATATTACATGGATACTTCCTCTTGCAGTAGGCAATGTATTCATCACACGGTTTACCTCTGTGCTCCTTGAGCACGTGACCTTTCTTCCCACATTTGTAGCATGCGTACTGCAACTTTTCCTGCTTGCTGTTTGACGACTGCCCTTGTTTCCTGCGTCTGGCCGTGACAGCCTTGTTGGTTCGGCCCTCCGCATTTTTCGTCGTTTCTTTGAGTCACTCGCCCTCGAGTCTCAAACGTCCCATGAGAGTTTCCACGTTCTTTGCTGTTCCAGTCACGTTGTCCCAGGATGTCCTGAAATGTGCCAATTTTGGCGGTAGCACACTCATGATCCTCGTCATGATCCAACTTTCCCTCTCAGGATCATTTTCAGTTGACACTTCATCCACGAGATCCAAAATCTTCATACAGTTCTCAACAGCTGACTTGCTTTCATCATACGCATAGGTAAGGAAATTGATTCGGGACGTTTCTAAAGTTACATCAGTCTTTATACCATATAAACTAACTAGTTTATCTATCATATCTTTGGCAGCTTTACAATTTGCAATTTTGTTCGCAATCTTACTGTTTACATTTAAACCTATCCATGTTTGAGCCACAACATCTTTCTTTAACCAAGCAGCAACTGTATCAGTTGCCGCAGCACCTGCTGGTCTGGGCTTTGCACCCGTTTATCATACAGATCTTTGTCCTTAAGTACTAGGTTTAATTTAAATCGCCAGATCTTTGTTCTTAAGTACTAGGTTTAATTTAAATCGCCATGAAATGAAATTGACATTTCTTTGATAATCTTCACTTAACATTTTCAATTGAGACTTTACAGTATCTATTTTGCTTTAAATCTAACAATTTCACTGACTTTTTAATCTTCCGTGGCGATTTTCTGACTTAAAGCGACTTGCGTGTTCGTTGCTCAACGTTGACTTGCTGTGCGATGGCTGCTCCAATATCGCTGATTTGTATGTTATGTTGTCCTTGCTGGTTTAGACGTCTTGGGCTGCTTTCTCGACTTGCCTGACAATTTCCTTTCCTGGCTTTTAAAGAAACCCTTTCACAGCTGCCCTGGGCCCATAATCTGTTGTGATTTCAGTGTGTTCGGGTTTTTCAGTGGAGAAAAAGTCGAGTCCAAGTTGACAAAACGTTCAATTTATTGAACTGGGTTTCAAAAGGTACAATCACAAAAAATTCTACAGCTTGAAAATCATGTCCGTCTTCCCTGGAGGCACCCTAAAAAGTAAAAAACAAATGTTGGTTGACATTATGATGTTTGTTTCGAGCAAAATTCTGTGGTAGTTCGATTTATATTTTCATGAGTACTTTTCCGGCATTTTTGATGGCAATTTAATTTTCGAGTTTCTTACAAGAGGTTTGCAGAAAACATATTACCAACTTTGCCTCTATATAAAAAAAAAGAAAATGGAAGGTAAGGATAGGGTCAAAGTTGAGTTGGATTAGGTCGGGTGAGCTGTCAGTTGATTAAATCTAAACAACTTTCTTTCTAATTATACTCTTTACGATATTTATCTTTTATTATTATTTAAAATTTTTTTCATTTTTTTACTTCTGTTGATTTTAAAATTCAAATCTCTTAATTAAAATTTCGGACATGAGAGCACTGAAATAATACAGCCATCCACGGGTTGCATTGCAAATGCAATCGAACTTGGCTGAGCTTGAAGCTTGGGAATTTGCCGTTGCGACACCGAGAAGTAGAAAACGGACAGAAAAGAGGGAGTCTGCTTTGAATCGCCACAGCGATCAGTGGGAAGCTGTTATTGATCGTTATCGCGAACACGTCGCGAGGAGTGCACCAGCAGCGGGACAATCGAAATGAGCAATAAGAATAAAAGATTCCATTAGCATGTTATAGACCATTGCGGTTGAAAAGTGGCTGCAATAAAAGAATGAAAATCGGAATAGTAGTGTTTATGTAGTTACCCTAGTGAGATTGCGAATTGACGAAGTGTCATCCGTGGGTGGAACGTGGAGTCATTGGACCGATGGTCAATAGTGCGTGGATTAAGCTAATAGCCGGCAATTGCCTGTGGATTATTATCAGTGCATTGGCTCTGGTTGATGCAGCATCCGCTTGTTGAGTTATGTTTTTTTTTTTCGTTTTGTTATGTCTATGCAAGCAGTTTTTGCATGAGAACTCCTCTACCCGGGAAAATTAAACGAAGCCTCGGAGTACGTTTGAAGTTCGCACCATTGGGTTGGTGGTGTAGGTTCGGTTGAGACGGACTCCCGATTAGCGCTGGTCTGGCTCTGAGCACTTGTCCCCATAAGGGCTTGTGCCCAACAAAACTGGAGCAAACAAAATCAAAAGACCACAAATACCCAGAAAAAGAAACGAAGAATAATAACGACGACGCAACCAGCGGTTGCAGCCACGATGTCAACAGTACATCGCGAGCGATACTAACAACGACAAAAACGAAGACTAACACAACAACAGTGAAGACGGACGAAAAACGGAGAATACAGACTGAAATTCCTGCGGCGTTCGGGTGCAGTAAAAAAATGATGCGAACACCCGAGCGTCCTATTAAGGAGAAACGGAAAACTCTGCAGGACACTTCAGGTGTGCGAGCGGTGGGAGATAACATAAAGAGCACCGAAAATTCGATTGTCATTGCTGCGATCGTTACCGAAGCGACCGATGCAAGGGTCACAAATCCCGACATTGCAACGAAACATCCGGAAGCCAACGAGGAGATTACGGCACTTAAAGCAAAGAGTGACCAGACACCGCGTGAATGCACCGCCAACGTTAAAAATGTGGCGGAAGTACTGCACTCAGAAATGGAACGCGATAACCTCTCCCAAGGATGGTTGCAAGGTACATTTGCGGCCCAGCGATATGATGAAGAAAGACTACTCCAAAAAGCGGGAGATGTTCTGAAAAGAATACATGCTGCATGCGACTCAGCAAAAATCAGCAAAGCAGCAAAGGCAGGGCTCCTTGAACTAGAGGAGCTCCTACATCGCATAAGGTACTATCGGAGGAGCTGGTTAAGGGCTGAAGACGAACAGAAGGCTAAAGAGGCGCTCGGGGTGAAATCTAAAGGCAACATGTAGATAGCTCCATCATTAAAAGTCAATAAAAGAATAGTGTCTAGCCCAATCCAAAGAGATCGGGATAAAAGAAGGAAGGAAGAGGCACTTGAAGGGCGTGGAGCAACAGATCAGGGGTTCCAGATAGTGCTTACAAAAGGAGCGAAGAAAGCCGCAAAAAAACTCCTTCAAAAAAAGCCAGAAAGTAAAGTTCGTACAGACGCCCAATTGCAAATAGGACCTGATGCAAAGCAGGAGATGCAGAAGCCCCGATGAAGACCCCGGCAGCAGGCACTGCTTGCAAAGCCCCAAGATGGCCGATCCCACGCGGAAGGACTGCGGGACATCAGGGGAAACGTAAGGCCCGAAGACACCAATACTACCATGAAAGTAGTACGACCAACGCGGTCGGGCACAAACTGGTCGAATTCGGAGCAGAGGGCGGCAGTAAAGAAGCATTCTGTGACGCAGTAAAGAAAGTCCTCGGCAAAAGTGCAACTGTAGCCTCGCTCCAGCCGATGGCAACGATCAAAATACGCGACATAGACTGCGTGACGGATCTGGCCGAGGTAGAAGAGGCCATCAAAAGGGAGTTTCCTAGCGTGGGAAGGATCAAAAGGAGACTGACACCAGAAAATAACAGGGGAAAACGCATGGCCATAGTTGACTTGACCGAAAAGGACGCCAAACAATTCCTGAACAAGGACAAAGTACGAATATGGTGGGTTGTCTGTAGGATACGGCGAAGAGCAACGCCTCTTCAATGTTTCAAATGCCTTGGTTATGGTCACACTGCACAAGTATACAAAGGACCTGATAGGAGTTCCCTATGTTACAAATGCGGTGAAATGGGTCATAAAAGAAAAGAGTGTACGAAGGAGGCACACTGTATTCTTCACAAGAATACTGATCCAAAACTTGATTTTGGACAAGTCTTGGGATCAGGAAAATGCCGGGTGTTCCAGGAAGCCCTAGCCAAGGCAAAATCAGAGCTTCGATGACCCGCATCCTGCAGCTAAACCTACACCGCAGTTCAACCGCCCAAAATCTGCTTGAGCAGTTTGCGAGGGACATGAAAGCTGACTTCTTGCTGCTGAGTGAGCAACACCATAATTAAAGTCCTGCATTATGGTATTCTGATGAAACTGGTACTGCCCCTATCCGGGTTCGGAACAGTGACTTTCAAGCGGAGAGTTGTGGACGGGGGGATGGTTTCGTGTGGGTTCGGTGCTCAAGGATCACTTTCTTTAGTGTGTACCTAACGCCGAACGAATCGATATCATCTTTCCAAGCCAAGCTTAATGCTTTGGAGGGCGCTGTCTCGTACGCAGAGGGTAAAGTGCTCGTTGGGGGCGACTTCAATGCTAAAGCAATCGAATGGGGCTTACCTCAGACGGATCCGCGGGGAAAACGAATCCTGGAAATGCCAGCCAGGACGACCCTCGTCGTACTAAACTCCGGAAACACGCCGAATTTCCGCCGTATTGGCTGCGAGGGAACCATACCGGACGTAACATTCGCCTCGGAGTCCTTAGTACGGAGGATACACAACTGGAAAGTATTAGAGGACTACTCAGCCAGTGATCATCAGTGCATTCTGCTTGAGATAAGTGATGCTGTCTCCTGACGTCCGTGCTCTCGGTCTTCTACAACTGGATGGAACATTGGAAGAATGGACGTCGAGAGGTTCGTCAAGGTTCTCACAGCAGGTGAGCCGCTGCAGGGAGCTTCGGAGGGGACGGAAGAACTGGCAGCTCAAGACGTGGTGAACTCTGCTATGAGCATAATTACGACTGATTGCTGGTCTTCCATACCCCGTCGAAGACCCCGGCACGGCAAGGCCCAGTGTACTGGTGGTCTACTGAAATCGCTGAAAAGCGGAGGGAGTGTCACAAGCTTCGGCGTGAGGCTCAACGGGCGCGGAACCGCGACGAGGCATGCAACCAGGTGGCAGCATATAAGTCGGCCAGGAAATGCCTTCGCAAACTGATCAACAGTAGCAAGGCTCGCTGCTGGCAAGACCTAGTGGACAATGTGAACAAGGATCCGTGGGGCCTTGGCTACAAGCTGGTCATGGGAAAACTTGGTGCCCTACGGAATCCTTGTATACATGACGCGGAAAAGATGGACGCGATAGTGCGGGGACTCTTCCCCGCCCAACCCGTGAGCAGTAGAGTGCTCACTCTTCACACAGCTGGAACTGGAGGAGGTAGTCCTCTCCCTGAAAGCGAGGAAGGCTCCAGGTCCAGATGGTGTTCCAGCTGAGGTTTTGCGGCTCGTCTATCACCATTGTCCTCACTTGCTGCTCAGCACATTCAACGCTTGCCTACGGGACGGGGTTTTCCCGGTACGATGGAAGGTGGCGAGGCTCGTCCTGATCAGCAAGGGGAAGGGAACTCCCGAATGGCCGTCTGCATACCGTCCATTATGCATGCTAGACACGGCTGGGAAAGTGCTAGAGAAACTCATCAAGGGAAGACTCACTGACGCGATTCGTGCTGCTGGGGACCTATCTCCTCGGCACTACGGCTTTAGAGCATGACGTTCTACCATTGATGCGATTGCAGAGGTGGTGAACGCGGTCCAAAAGGCAGAGGCATATAGTCGCACCAAGCGACGGATCGTCCTGTTGGTGACACTCGACGTCAGGAATGCCTTCAACTCCGCTAGATGGGTGGATGTTCTGGACACGCTGGAAAACTCTTTTCAAGTTCCAGAATATCTAATGCGGCTTTTGAGGAACTGCCTAAGAGACCGAAGCCTGCTCTACGACACGACACAGGGCCAACGAAGGATGGAAATCACATCGGGTGTTGCCCAGGGATCTATCCTTGGTTCGCACCTGTGGAACGTGTCTTACGACGGGCTACTGAGACTTGAGATGCCAGATGAGCCGCGCTTGGTCGGCTATGCGGATGATGTTGCGGCTCTGGTCGCTGAACGCACCGTTGAACAAGCGCAACTTAGGCTAGGTATGCTAATGCGCCGAGTGAGGGACTGGATGACTGCTCGCGGGCTCAGTTTAGCACTGGAGAAAACCGAAGTGGTCATCTTGACAAAAAAGAGAATTCCTAGAGTAAGGATGATCAGTATTGGAGACATACAGATCGAATCGAAGCCAGCGGTGAAGTACCTGGGGCTACTGATCGACTCGAAGATGAGTTTCTCTGAGCAAATCAGGGCAACGGCTGAATAGGCTGCTTCGGGAATATCGGCTCTGAGTCGACTTATGGCCAACGTAAGGGGACCCAGCCCATCAAGAAGACGCCTCTTGATGAGTGCTGTAGGGTCAGTGCTACTGTACGGAGCAGAGGTATGGGGTGACGCTCTCAGCAAGGAGGTATACCGTAAACGATTGGCACAGGTACAGAGAAGAGGAGCACTGAGAATTGCATCTTCGTATCCAACAGTCTCCGACTCGGCGGTGAGAGTGATTGCAGGCGTGATACCTGTCGCCCTCCTTGCTAGAGAGCGCCGCGCTATTTAGTTGCGGTGATGCTCGAATCGGTTGACAAATGGAACCAGGTGGCACATTATGCTCGGGCGGTCCTAAAATATAAAAGGGACTCACAGCAGCCGGAGGCACTGGGGCTTGGGGATCGCTCTTCTGGCAATTCCTCTTCCCCCCTCCCCTCCCGCTAGGAAAGGGACTCCCCAGCTTGAAGGCGCCCCACGGCGTAACAAAACGAAACCTGGCCCGAAGTAATGTGTCAAACGGTTCCAGGCTAGGTTCTCAGATTGACAGGGGAGGTGTTTAGTGGGTAGTCCAAAGGTATCCTCCATGGGAGTCCCACACTGCCAGACTCGGCGGGCATAAATGCCTTCACCTCCCTACCACAAAAAAAAAAAAAAAATGCTCAAAATCTGTTATAGTACCCGTAAATTTTATGCCTGTTGTTAATGATCTTATCTGTGGCCCGTTAAAAATGCCCGCATTTTTATTCTCTGCACTCAGTTTTGGGCACTTTTTTCATAGCATAAGAAAACAACCTCCATTTTTGTTAAGACTTTCAACAAATTATTTCATAAGCCCTAATTTTATATGCAATCGAGGGAAAATTATACAATCCCTTGATACTAGAGGTGGGTTTATCACGTTTTGTTGTTCTGGAACTAGCGCTTCCTGATGCTATAACCTCCGATATTTCAGAGCAATACCTGACAACATCTGTCATCCTTAGATAATTTGCTAACATCTCTTCCACTGAGCCGCCGCGTGAAGTCGGCCGTCTAATTGCAAGTCTGGTCATTCATTCCATTCTCTGTGACACGGTGACGGTGCTTCGTCAGTTTCGGAAATATGTAAATAGAATTATTATTCTCTTTGTAACATCTTACCGCAATCTAAACAAGTAGGGTAGACAGACCTACGCTCATATCAGAAGGGTCTTGTATTCAACTTGCAAAATGCAATGACCAGCAACGAATAATATTAAGGAACATCTCAAAGAGATTTGCTCGTTTAAAAGAAAATCCATTGTTTCTCCATTTTCAACTTACAAAAATCACTCAAATCATGAAATCCCAAAAGAATTTATGTCATCGACCTTATCTGAAAATTCAAAAAAAAATCCAAATCAAAACTGCAGTGTCTGGTTCGATGGAAAGTCCACAAATACCAAAATAGTGAGTTATATGTGTTGGATTTGGAGAAATTTCAAATGGATACAGCTTCCGTGAATATGATACGAATTTCATCAAACTTACAAGGTATTAGGGACTTGTGTAAGGTTGGGTTTACCGACATCCATACAATTTTATTGGAGAAAATGTGAAATTCGAAGATCATACTATTATTAACAAAATTGAACGAATTTTGTCTTCTGAGGTATTTGTTATGGTTGTATTCATAAATATCTCCCTTAATAATTTTTTTTCAGAAGGGGAAGCACATTTTTCGTGCCCCCAATGAAGCAAAAACTGTCAGTTTAAAGACTGTTTTGAAAAGCTCTCGTAAAGACCTTTCCTTTGATACTCATATCGGCTGCCTTTGATGAAATTTTTTTCAGGGGCCACTCCCCTGTAATTATTCAACTTTCGCATTTAAAACAGCCACTATTTTGTTTTACGATTACTGATACCACTAGCTGAACCAACTTTCAAAGATATTCATGATACCTATCATTCCTGCAACTTTCATGCAAATCCTAACAAACCTGTAGTGTCTGAGTCGGTTAAAAGCGCATATTGTTCTATAGCCATATGTTTCCATAGTAATGCAGCGCATATTGCTCCATAGTAATGCATGTCGTTAGTAGTGGCAAATCTCCTATGATTGTGTGTTTTGGGTTCTGTGAACTTCATTTTCACGCGGCGTGCGTCAACCTGAAAGGCACTGCGGCAGATCTCATTAACAAAGAGGACAATGGAGTCTATTGGTACTGTGCATCATGTAGGCGTTACTGAGTATCTGCGTATGCCTTTCGACTCCAAACTGCAAGGAAGATGATCACTTCCTTAACCGACGAGCTAAAATCCCTGCTAGGAAAGTGCTCTTCTGCATGTTCTGAAGTCGACTCCTTGTTACAATTTGCGGATTCCTCATCTTCCAATCCATCATTTAGTACGATCGAAAAGGCTGTGCGTTCAGTGTCGGATCCAGCTTCATCAATTCCGACAAAAAGTAAACCGCAGGTAAAATTATCCAATGTCTCCTCTCAAGGTGAACTATCCACCTTGTGCTTAAGTGACAGCCTGAACGTGAATTCTCAACATGATATGCAGCATCAACCAGCGTTAGTATTGCAGCCAGACTACCACAATTCTGCAGAATTGATTGAACCTAGTCTTTCAATTGTTACTAGAAGTAAGTCGTTCTTGAAGCCGCTATCTATTAACCAACAACCAACGGTTTCGGAAACTGACGATTTAAATGTTCCTGATACATAACTAGCTGCTCAACAAGATATGCAGATACAGCTAGCGTTCGTACTACAGCCGGATTGCTGCAACTATGTGGAAAGAGCGGAATCTGGTCAATCAATCGTCACTAAGAACAACTCGCTGTTGAGGCCGCTTTCTATTAATCAACAATCTGATTTACTTATCATCAGTCCACCTGGTTCTTCATCTAACAGTCGGGGAGCGATTCCAAAGAAAATACCACCTCCTATTCAACATCAGAAATCGAGTGACCTCGTTCCCTCAACAGATCTCGATTCTCCTGTCATTCGTGCTTCTATACCTTTGAAGAATATCTTCATATCTAGAGTGGCATACGAAACTTCAGTTGAGGACCTAAAGCGTTATGTCAACAAAAAGTTTGGATCATCCGTTAAAGTCTTTAGTTGTCATAAATTGACTAAGAAAAATTTACCGGACAAAGTAGTTACCTCATTCAAATTGGTGATTTCTGCGAATGCTGATATTGCCCTGAATCCAAATTACTGGCCTGCTGGTGTACTTGTTAAACCGTTTGAATCTAGACGAAGAAATTTTCGTCGGGCAATAAACGAAATCCCAAAGCTCTAGTCACAAGTAATCTTGATGAATATTCTGATAATCATAATGTTTTTTCTACTGTATCCTCTTTAAACGTCAATGAATCTCTTTCAAACCTTAATACTCTTCAATGTAACTTCTCTTCTCCTAATAAAATGTGTTCATCTATTTTTTACCAAAATGTACGAGGATTAAGGACCAAGCTTGAGGAACTCTTTATCTCTTATCAAGTTAGTAATGATTCTATTATCTGCTTCTCCGAGGCCTGGCTGAATGGAAACATTTTGAGCAGTGAAATGTTTCCTGATCATATTGTATATACGAGTAGATGTGACCGTGACCTGATTGCCACTAATAAGGCTGATGGTGGTGGAGTTTTGGTTGCAGTTAGCAAAGCTCTACCTAGTTCTGATTTCTGTTTTTCTCCTACTTTAGAATGTGTTATTATCAAAATTTCTCTCCTTCATAATACAGAGTTCTTGATTTTGTCTATTTATATTCCTTGTAATTCACCTTTAACTGTTTATGAGACGTTTTTTGATGATCTTTCCTCTTATCTAGTTTTGCGACTTCCTCACGCCAAAATATTAGTTTGCGGAGACTTTAACTTACCATACATAGAGTGGAAAAATTGTACTACTCCTTCAATCTCGTCAGTTGACCCTTTTTCTATAACCTATCTCATTGCTCCTTCTCTCAATTTAACCATATCCGTAATCCTAATGGTCGTCTCCTTGACCTTGTTCTATCAAATGTTCCAGTTGGCTACTTATCTGTATCTCAAGCCTTACATCCTCCTGATCGGCACCATCCTCCTTTATCTATAGATCTTATAGTCGATGAAATTAAATTTAACAAACTTCATCCTGTTCCAAAACTTTACTTTTTTAAAGCTAACTATGAAGCTATTAATACAGAATTACTTTCAGTCAACTGGCTAGATTTCTTTAGAGGCCTAAATTGTGAGGCCGCTTTGGATAAATTTTACATATATATTTATAATCTTATTCGCTGTTATACGCCTCTTCAGACATTCCGTAAAGCAAATCATAAGCCTTGGCTTACAAAGCGAGTGCCTAGTGCCCTACGAGCAAAAGATAAAGCACATCGTGTCTTTAAAACACTCGGCACTATTCAAGCAAGACGTAATTTTAGCAGGCTGCGTGCTATTGCTAAAAAAGAGATCAGATATGCTCTGAAGGCTTATTTCAGCAGTCTGGATAGCTCTCTTGTGGCTAATAATGCAAAGCCTTCTTGGTCTTATATAAGGTCGCTGAAATCCTCTTCTTCCATTCCTAGTAAAGTCCGTTAGAATGATGCAGAGGTTTCTTCTCCTCAAGAAGTTACTGACTCATTTGCCCAATTTTTCTCTTCAACTTTCTCTTCTCCCGCTGCAGCTGTGCATCCTGTTGTCTTACCTAGTCATCTTCCCTTCCCCATTTCCTTTATTTGCACAGATGCATCTGAAGTCCAAGCTTTGATCAATGCTCTTGATCCTAATATTAGCCCTGAGCCGACTGGGTTTGCCAAACATATTTGTAAAGTCGTTAGCCTCATCGCTTAGTTTTCCTTTATCTCGCCTCTTCAATCTAAGTTTGAGAACTGGTATATTCCCAAACCCTTGGAAAACAGCTAATATTATGCCTATTTTTAAAAGTGGTGATCCTACGTCCTACGCCAATTATCGCCCTATTTCTTTACTGTCCTGCTTTCCAAAGTTACTTGAACGGTTGGTTCATAATCGACTCTCAAACTCATTAGCTCCTATTATTGCTTCAGAGCAGCATGGCTTTCTCAAAGGATACTCCACTATCTCTAACTTAATGGAGTTCACAGACAGTATTGCAAGAGCTTTGAATAACCAACTGCAAGTTGACGTGATCTACACAGATTTCTCTAAGGCCTTTGACACTGTGAATCATTTACTTCTTTGTCGTAAGCTTGAAGTGCTTGGCATCTCGGGTGCTCTTCTATCTTGGATGTCATCTTATCTATCGTGTCGTCCCTGTCGAGTAAGTCTCCCTGGTACTACGTCTAGTCCTTTTGTCCTTCATCTGGCGTTCCACAAGGTTCAATTCTTGGGCCTCTTCTCTTTCTGTTGTTCATAAATGATCTTCGCTTTGTAATTAATTCCTCGTGCCTTTTGTATGCAGATGACTTCAAAGTATTTCGAGCAGTCAAATCCCATTTAGACAGTCAGCTCCTCCAAAATGATTTGAATGCTCTAAATGAATGGTGTGCTTCAAACTTTTTATGTCTTAACACTACTAAATGTCATAAAATGACTTTTTCTCTTAAGGACTCTCCTATTAATTTTAATTATATATTAAATGATGCTTTGCTCCCTGAAGTGTTCAGTCATAAATACCTTGGAGTAACTTTTGATCCAAAACTCAAATTTGATGCACATATTTTAAATGTGATTGCTGAAGCGTCTAGAGTTTCCGGGTTTATCCTTAGACATGTACATAAATTCAATAGCATCTCTTCTTCTGTCCGCCTATTTGTTTGTCTTGTTCGCCCTGTGCTTGAATACTGTTCTGTTATCTGGTCCCCCCGATATTCCTATCTTGTGACTTCTTTAGAAACTGTCCAAAGAAAGTTCACGCGTTTTCTTTTCCTTAAGTTTAATTTGCCGTATCAGCCTTATGAAAGTCGTTTATCTTTCCTATCTCTTCCATCCCTAATATCCCGACGAACTTATTTAGACCAATATTTTTTGTACAAACTCTGCTACCATCAAGTCCCGTTAAATATTTTTTCTGAGCTGCGTTTCCGACAAACATCTCGTTCATCTAGGATGAATTCTTATTTCGTTATCCCATATGCTAGAACTGATTTATATTTCTATTCACCAATCTTAAGAATCGTACGAAATCATAATAATCTCGAGCTTGATCCTTTCCCCTCTTCTTACATAGCATTTAAGAAAAAACTAAGAGACTTACTACTAGTTTAACTTTTAATTATCGACGTTTTAGTATTCTTTTTCATTTAAATTTTGCTGTAATAGTTCTTTGTTCCATTTTGTGATTGGATTGATTAGTCTGTAAGATGGAATAAATAAATGAAAAAAAAAAAATACAAGTTAATTCAAATCGCTATAACTTTGTTAAATACCATTCGATCTTTATGAAACTTGCAGTTCAACCTCGTAGACAAAATTTGGTTGAATTTAGGTGTACCGTTAAGATTTTATCCAAGAAAATGTAAAATCGATAAACCATACTATTACTAACAAAGTTGAGTGAATTTCGAATTGTCACGTCTTTGTTGTTGTTGTACTTATATAGACCTACATTCGTTATTTTTTTCAGATATTTCGGATGAAATGTGTCCAATCGCGAGGGTGAGGGTACGCGAAAAGTTCGTATATTTCTCCTTCCCTTGCCCCCACTGTACTGATACGGCAATTTTGAGACTTGCTTTGAAAAGATCTCATCAAGACCTTTCCAACGACACCCTATTCGACTACCAATGGTGAAATCATTTTTTTGAAGGGTCACCTTCTTATATGGGGAGACCTCCCTAAAACCCGTTTGAAAAATTTTTTCGCCCCAATACTTTCCAGAAATCACCACTTCTGACCTTTCCACAAAGTTTCATTGCTGTAGCTTCTATAGTTTCGGAGAAAAAGTGCTGTGCTTACAGAAGGACGCACGGAAAGATATTTTCACAATAACTATTCAGGTTACAATTCTGTAAATACAACCTAAACTTTTTTTTGAAACAGGTGTCCCTTAGATATAAGAATTTAGTTTAGTTGGTATGAAGCTCGCTCCGCAAGCGGAAGATAATAATTGATTGTTTGTGTCCTGCAGACAATACTTGTAAAGTTAATAAATAGAACGTTTTTAATCATTTTCAAGTGCCGTTTTTTATGAAGTGCTTTGTTTTTATATTTCATGCTTTAGCAAATTTTAACTTTTATTCAGTGTTGGTGTCTGCATTTTGAAGGTTGAGTACAAAACTCTTGACATGAGCGTAGTTATGTCTACCCAACATGTTTATGTGGTTTTTCTGCGCTCACTCCAGCCGCTAGAATGTCCTATAGGACGCAAATGTTTATCGATAACTCCTATTTGTTAGGATAATTTATCCCATGTCTTATTAATCATTACTATCAATTAAAAGAAATTCAAAAGCTCAGCAAGGATTTGTTATTGCTATTATCGCTGCACACATTTACGACTTGCTCTTCTTGAGGAGAACTCCAACGAACGTCATGCTTTATTTACTTTTCACACTTGTTTGCAAGCAGCGAAAGTAATGAATCTATAATCTTGTTTGCAAAATAGGAAAATAAACAATTAGTGGCGTTATGGAAAATAATGCAATTGGGTAACGAATGAATGAATGAATATTTTTGTGTGGAGTCACGTGGAGCTTTTTTTAATTGATTTGAGTGTTTTTGGGCATGGTAGTCGTACTTGGAATTTTTTATTGACTGTAGCGAACTATGCAAACTATTTGGGTATCAGTTATAGCACATTCTTGCATTCAAATTCAATAATTTTGATAAACTTATTCCCATGGTAAATCGAAATGATAATGACAGCATTCAACAAAAGATGTATACCTAACGCATTTAACAAGTTCTAACCGTTCCTTATCATTTCGCAGAACTACCTATGTAAAATTTGCATTTCAAATTTTAAGGGCACACCATTGAATAGCAGCTTTAATATATATACACTTTTTCAAACCTACCATAATTTGCAACAACGGTAAAATATAAATAAATCATCACTGCACATTTCAACTAATTAGTATTCGAACCAAAATATAAACAATGGAAAAAACTATCGCTAAGACCGCAACGTGACAAAAAATTTACTGAAGCGGAGAAACCGCTCAAAATCATAAGGCACCGATCCATTGTTATATAAAACCAATTATTCTCGTAGTATTGATAATAGCTTCCTTAAAACCACAATAGTTCCGCCCGATTTGAACTTCAAACTGATTCCTACGATTTCATGTTTCTTGCTCAGCGATTAAATCGTAACTAAATGGTAAAATTTGAAAATTTCAATTTGAATATTGTCATTGAAATATTCGCCAACTGAACCCGAACAGATCCACCTCGAAGTCGTTATCTATCAAAACAGATACAATTTCTTTTTGCCGCTGTGCTTTGAATTAATATTGTTTTTAATTATGCAAGCAAGCCAAAGACGGGCGAGTATAGTAAATTAGCCATTATACCAAAAATGAACTTTAAATGAAAAATCTATATATGTAAGTATGCACGTAAGAAGCGTCGCCCGAGACATTTGCAACACGTTTAGCTGCTGCGATTCCGCGTTCATACCGTTGTGATAAGAAATCTCGTTTCAGCGATAGTAAGAGTGACTCGGCCATCACAAGTTCACATTTCTGTAGTTAATTTGCTTGTGCCAAAATTTTGCCCGCAAATGTGTTTCAAGGTTTAAAAATGAAAAGAAAATTTGACCCTTTTGTTTTTAACGATTTTCTTTCTTGGTTCTCATTAATTGAAGAAAACTTTTTCGTAGAATTGGCCATTGCTTGTGATTTCTTTTGCTTTTCTAAAAATACTCAAGCACGGATCACCACGCATCACCACGCATAGACTATTTGCGGATGATCTAATTTGTTTTCACTTGAATTATTTAATATTGTTTTGATAGATATTTGGTTTTAAGGATTTATAAATGTAACAAGTAACGTTAAGTTTTTAAATTTGAAAAAAAAGACAGTTCGAGGATTATTAAAAAATACACGGAATATTTGAAATGCGCGGCTTTAGTTGGTTCCAATGGAGCCCGTTCTGTGTCACCAGAGTTGGAGAAAACAGCAAATGGTATGGTTTTAGACTGCAAAAATCCTTATTTGTTATTTCGCTACGATTTTTTCAGGTGAAGGGCGATTTTGCGTCTCACAATCAAAACTTTTGCCTTAGCACTGGGACGATTGGACTTTCTTTTCGATGTTATAACTATAAATCCATGATTCGTTAACTTGTATGATCCCTGACGATAAGTTGTCATCTTTTTTGAGTGGTCAAGCAGTTCCTGACAAATCTGAGCGCAACTGGATTTTCAGTCCTCTCTTATCCGGCTGGCAACGAGGAAGAACACTCCAGTTGGAGACAACAACCTTGAAAGTTTGGATAATTTTATCTCTCTTGGACGAGATTGGACGCGGATTAAGCGCGGCAAAGAAAGCCTATTGC
This sequence comes from Odontomyia ornata, assembly GCA_963969285.1. Classification (NCBI taxonomy): domain Eukaryota; kingdom Metazoa; phylum Arthropoda; class Insecta; order Diptera; family Stratiomyidae; genus Odontomyia; species Odontomyia ornata. The sequence goes on along the minus strand of OZ017741.1, from coordinate 100,095,246 downwards.
TTCTTACCTCTCATTCTAAAGTATAGAGCTGTACCCAGGCAAAATAGGATCAGGGCTTCCAAATAGTGCTGACAAAAGGAGTGAAGAAAGCCGCAAAGAAACTCCCTCAAGAAGTGCCAGAAAATAAAGTTCGCACGCACGCTGAACAAGAAAAACGACCTGAAGCGAAACGGGAGAAAAGCCCCGACGAAGATCCCGTGCAGCAAGCACAGTTCGTAAAGCCCCAAGATGGCCGATCCTACGATGAAGTGTTACGGGATATCAGAGGAAATGTAAGGCCCGAAGAAACCAACACTGCCAATAAAGCAGTAAAGTGCCATATACTTGTAGTGGACGAATCCAGAACAGAGGCCGACAATAAAGAAGTATTCTGCGACGTAGTAAAGAAAGTCCTCGGCAAAATTGCAACTATACCCTCGCTCGAGCCGATGAAAACGATCGAAATAAGAGACATTGACTGCGTCACGGATATGGCCGAAATAGAAGAGGCTATCGAAAGGAAGTTCCCTAGCGTGGGCAGGATCAAAGCGAGACTGACACCAGAAACCCAAAGGGGACAACGCATGGCCATCATCGACTTGACCGAAAAGGACGCTGAACTATTTCTGAATAAGGGCAAAATAAGAATAGGGTAGGTTGTCTGCAGGATATGGCAAAGAGCAGCGCCTCTTCAATGTTTCGAATGCCTTGGCTATGGGCACACCGCACAAGTATGCAAAGAATCCGATAGGAGCTCCCTATATTACATATATGGTCAAATGGGATTTAAAAGAAAAGAGTGTACAAAGGAGGCACACTGTATTCTTTGCAAGGATGCTGATCCAAGACCGGATTTCGGGCAAGTCTAGGGATGAGGAAAATGCCGGGTGTTCCAGGAAGCCCTAGCCAAGGCAA